>CM077092.1:19172917-19772917 GCA_039513925.1 Platanthera zijinensis
AAGACCCTGTCCGCCGGCCGATTCTCGCCCCGCATATGGCTAAGGTGCCTGGGTGAGACCCTGGCCACCGACCGGGTCTCGCCTCGCACAGGGCTAGGGTGCCCTGGGCGAGACCCTGGAAACCGCCCGGTCTCGCCCCGACAGGGCTAGGGTACAGGGGGAGAGACCCTGGCCTCCAGCCGATCCCGCTGCCCCACCTCACACCTAGCAAGTCGGGGCGGATGTCGGCCAACTCGCCACACCTGCCCCCTAAAAGGGGTCAGGGGGAGGCATATTTTTCCTCCCCCTACTAGGATATCCTGCAGATCCACCAAAATTGGCCTCCAGGAGTGCAAAACTCCCAAAAAGATAAAAAAATGTGCAGCAAGCCTCACGCCTTGTTTGGGCGCCCCCTATTCGCGAATATGGGGTTGTACATTCGCCACTACCCTGAGATATGGATAAAATATCATGGAGCATATGAATTTTGTTACAGGGATTACCTCATGAACCCCCAAATCCTTGTTTCGCCTTG
The DNA here is from genome assembly GCA_039513925.1 of Platanthera zijinensis. Lineage (NCBI taxonomy): Eukaryota > Viridiplantae > Streptophyta > Magnoliopsida > Asparagales > Orchidaceae > Platanthera > Platanthera zijinensis. The sequence continues at coordinate 19,173,432 of CM077092.1, forward strand.
ATTGTACAACCCATATCCGGCAGAGAGCGGTCGACAGGAGCCAAATAGGCAAAAGTCCAACAGTCTGGCTCGTCCAAGTGGGGTGGATCATTTGAGGGAGAGTGGAGCGAGTCGGCTCGCACTCGCCCCGGGCTCGGCGAGCAGCAGGCGAGTGGAGCGGGTCGGCTCGTACTCGCCCCGGGGGATTCGGCGTGCAGCGGGCGAGGGGGCAAGTCGGGCCCACACTCGCCAAGGGCTGGGAAGAGGCGGCGAGTTCCAGCTCCATCAAGCACTCGCCACCCCCGGCGAGTGGAGGTTCCATAGGGCCACTCGCCCAGTCTCTTGTGATGAATTTTTACTATTTTACCATCGTTGGCCTGCCTATAGCCTGTTAGAACAGCGGAGTTGCGTTGTTGGCAGACCCAGTTGGGCTGCACATAGCTGTTTGGAACAGCGTAGGTTAGCTATTTGCAGGACGTTTTCAGAAATCTATAAATAGACTCAAGGGGGTACCTCAGAAGGCATGCTTTTCTTGTGCCCAGGACTTCTTGCGCTTTCTGAGATACCCTTAGCTTGACATTTGGCTAGGGAGGGGAAACGCTCTAAGATCTTCCGGGTGTGTGGTGGGACCTCCACGTCGAGCCCTTGGGTTTGTTCTCTATTCTTTTTCCTTAGTCATTTGGCTCGCTATAGAGAAGTAAGTGTGTGATCACCCCTTCACCAAGGGTGAACTTCACAGACACCGAGTTTTCAGTTTCAACATTTTGGTGTGGTAAGCGTAGAGCGTGGTCAGCACAGAAAATCTTCAGCAAGCTCGATGATTGGTGGAGAAGGGCAAGGTTCGGACAGGACCGACTCGCCACCCCCTCCCCCTCTCGCCATGGTGGGGATGTTTGAGGAGTTCAGGCAGGCAGTAGGTGCTCGGCCTCATCAGGTACGCACTCGGCGTGCGTGTCGAGTGCTTGACACCAGCTGTCCCAGTCTCTGCCGCCCCGGTTCTAGGCGAGGATGTCCCGGCTCGGCGAGCTAGAAAAGAGGTTGTAGAGGAGGGGAAGGAGCGCGATCTCCCCGGGCGAGTTCTCTTCCCCGGCTCGGCGAGCGGAGGCTGGTTCGGCGAGATGGGGGTGCGAGAACCTCTGGCTCGCCTATCAGGGGGAGGCAGCCCCCTTAGTGAGTTGGTTTCTTCTGCCCCAGTTCTAGAGGGGTTCAGGGAGCCGGAGATGTCCTTCTACACTGGGAAGGATGACCCGGTCCAGCACATCCAATGGTTTGAGGATGTGATTTCGATAAGGCCGATGTCGGATGCCTTTAAGTGCATACTCTTCGCCATCACCCTCAAGGAGAAGGCGGGAGAGTGGTTCCACCAGCTATCAGCCACTCTATCTACTTCTTCGAGAACCTGCGTCGGGGTTCATGTTGAGGTTCACCACCTCAAAGAAGAGGAAGGAGTCGGAGTCCTTGTTCCACATCAAGCAGGGGGTGAACGAGACCTTGGGAGCTACGTGGACCGGTTCAAGGAGGAGATCACCCAGGTCCAGGAGATGTCAGGGCACACCCTGATGATGGCCTTCACCTTGGGTCTGTTCCCTGTTATTTTTCCTTAGTCGGTTGGCTCGCGAGAGAGAAGTGTGCGATCACACCTTCCACAAGGGTGAACTTCACAGAGATCGAATTTTCGGTTTCAACATTGATCTACAACGCTTATAAATCTACAAAAGAGATTTGGGGTCGCTTGAACACATATTTCCAGAAAGTGGAGGGACTGTCAAAGTCGCTCATTTGAGAAAAGTTCTTACTTTAGGTTCAAAACAAACTCGCCGGTCACCTCACAAATCATAGAGCTGGAAAACTTGCATCTCAAGTTGGAGGATGATCAGTCAAAGATGAATGACAATCTCTTTATGTATCTAATTCTTAGCAAACTACATCCTAAGTGGCTCGCCTTCAAGATTGAACTGCAAAAACTGAAGGAAAAGATCACTCTGGATGAACTCAAAAGGTTCAGCCACATTGAGGACCAGAACATTACTAGCAAAAGCTTGAAGCAAGTTGCTCAGCTCTCACAGGCTGTCAATTTTGTTTCTTGGCCTAATAAACCTTCTAGGAAGCTCCCGACACCTAAGGGTGATACCTCTGCACAGTTGGCGGTCAAAAATCCTTATCTCAAAAGGAAGAAAGACAAGTGCCACAAGTGGGGTCACTGGGTCGTCAAATACAAGGGTTCGAAGAAGAAAAAGGGGAAAGCCCAACAAAATGTGGCGAACATGCTGGTCGATATCTCTGATCTTAAGTCTTTTGTGGCTATGATTGAGAGTAGTCACTGCAGTGCGTCTTCTAAGTGGTGGCTGGATAGCGGTGCTACCTGTCATGTCATAAATGAAAGAGGTCTTCTCTTAGAGGTAAGAGCAGTCAAGGACAAGGTTGAAAACTGCAATGGAGGAAAGACCGAGGTTACTCAAGCTGGGACAATAGAGCTAATTCTCTCTTCAGGTAAAAATCTAATTTTAAAGCATGCTAGAGTAGTACGTAATTTAATTAAGAATTTAATTTTCATGAGCTTATTAGATAAAGCTGGAATTTCTTTCACAACTCAAAATGGTAGAATAACTTTAGCAGTTAATTCATATTATTTTGGTTGTGCGTATATGATCAATGATATGTATAGACTTATCCTAGATAATAAGAGCATTAACCAAGTGAGTTCAAGCTTGATTGATCCTAAGTTATTATACAATAGATTTGGACATGTGAACTATAGGAAAATATGAGATCTATTTATGCGTCATAATATTTTCTTAGATCTATCTATTTGATTTGATAAGTGTGAGGAGCGTGCACAGATTAAGATTACTAGAAATCCTTTCAAGTCAGTATCTAGAAGCACACAATTTCTTGAATTGATACATTCTGACCTCTGTGATTTTCGAAATCTGTCACTAGAGGGGAAGGAAGTATCTTATTACCTTCATCGACGATTTTCCAGATATTGTTATATTTACCTATTAAAATAAAAAGATGAAACTTTTGAGACCTTGAAGATCTCTAAAACTCGTGTTGAGAATCAGTTAAACATAGAGATTAAGATATTTAGAATTGATCGAGGAGGTGAATACACTACAATTGAGTTTAAGGACTTTTGTGTCTTTGAGGATATAATCCTAGAAACCACAACTCCTTACTCACCCCAGTCGAATGATATCGCTAAGCGTAATAATAGAACTTTAACGAAGATGTTGAATTTTATTCTCCTCACATCTGACATGTCTAATTCCTTTTGAGGGAAGCAGTCATAATTACAAATCACATTCTAATTAGAGTGTCTCACTCAAACCTCAATTCTACTCCGTATGAATTGTGGCATGACCATCCTTATAAATATAACACTCTGAAGATTTGAGGTTGTATTGTTTATGTGAGAATACAAAACCTTAAGAGATCTAAGGTGAGACCTAGAATAACAACCTATATTTATCTAGGTGGTGTAGAAGATAGTGTATCTGACAGGTTTCTGAAGATATCCACTAATACAGTGATAGAGCCTAGAGATGTTATTTTATTTGAACATAAATTTATCAAAGATCATTGTTTAACCGTCTCCGGGTCTACTGACATGATTGCAGAATTTACTGTAGAACCTGAAGTTTGCCCCTCTAATGTACAACCCCGTATCCGCCAAGTGGGTCCACGGAGGCCAGACCGGCCGGTCCAGACCGCCTCACGGCCGGGCAGGGTTCACCGCCGAGCTCAAGCTCGGCAAATCGTCGTACCGAGCTCGGAGATCGTCGGGCCGAGCTCAGAGTTTTTCCAGCCGAGCCCGCACTCGCCAAACCGGGGCTGCTCGCTAGCCGAGCCCGCACTCGCCAAACCGGAGCTGCTCGCCAGGCGAGCTCGCACTCGCCATTGGCCGAGCAGAATCGGCGAGTGCCAGCCCCATCGGGTTCTCGCCGCCCTGGCCGAGCAGGGGATCCAGTGGCCATCCCGCCCCAGGTGGTCTGCCCCTGACCCCTCATAACAGCGGAGTTTGGCTGTTGGAAGGCCAGCCCAAGGGGGTTTTCAGTAATTTCAGACCAGCAGAGGTAGGCTATTTGCAGGCCGTTTTCAGTTCTCTATAAATAGGACCCAAGGGGTACCTCAGAAAGGCATGCTCACTAATTCTCAGGTCTCAAAGCGCTTTCTGAGGTACCTTAGCCCGGCAATTGGCTAAGGAGGGGAAGCGCTCTAAGATCTTATGGGTGTGTGGTGGGACCTCCGCGCCGGGCCCTTTGTCTAGTCCTTTGTTCTTCACTTTCTTGTCGTTTTCTTGTAGGAGCAGAGTAGGTGCGCGACCACCCCTTCCCCAAGGGTCGAACTCTACAGAGACCGGTTTTACGGTTTCAACATTTTGATGCGGTGAGCGTGGAGAGTGGTCAGCAGAGAAAATCTTCTGCAGGTTCGATGGCCGGAGAAGAAGGACAAGGATCAGGTAGGGGCAACTCGCCACCCCCTCCTCCGCCCCCAGCACCGGGTGTGCCAGCGGAGCTCAGGGAGGAGATCCTCGGGCTCGTCAGGACAGCACTCGGCATGTGAGCCGAGAGCGCGACGCCAGCAGTCCCAGTGGTCGCCGCCCCCGCGCTCGGCGACGACGCGCCGCTCAGGCGACCAGGGAAGGAGCCCGCCGAGAGAGGCGAGCGCGAGTTCCAGGGGCGAGTCCTATTCCCCGGCTCGGCTGCCGAGTACCACTTCGGCGAGACAGCAGGGAGGGAGCTCTCATCTCGCCCGGCTGAGGGGGGGAGCCCCTTCAGCGAGTTCATCTCTTCAGCCCCAGTTCCAGAGGGGTTCCGTGAGCCGGAGATGTCCTACTATTCCGAAAGGGGGGACCCAGTCCACCACATCCAGTGGTTTGAGGACATGGTCTCTATCCGACAGATGTCGGATGGCTTTAAGTGCCGACTCTTCGCCATCACCCTCAGGGAGAAGGCGAGAGAGTGGTTTCATCAACTCCCGACCGGGTCCGTCTACTGCTTCGAGGACCTGCGATGGGGGTTCATGTTGAGATTCACCACTTCCAAGAAGAGGAAGAAGGAGGCGGAGTCTTTGTTCCGCATCAAGCAGAGGGTGGGGGAAACTTTGGAAAGCTATCTGGACAGGTTCCAGGAGGAACTGTCCCAAGTACAGGAGATGTCGGGACACACCATGATGGTGGCCTTCACCCTGGGTCTCCAGTCCGGGTTCTTCGCGATGGAGCTGAAGAGATCACCTCCAGTATCTTTTGAGGCACTCTTGAAGAGGGCGGCCAGAGAGGCTGATATGGAGGCAGCGCACCCGGAGTTTGCACGGAGGTTGGCCAAGTGGGCCGTGGAGGAGGAGAGGCCAAGGGGTGGTCGAGCTCAGGAGGAGAGGAGGGTTGAGCCCCGGCAGAGGGAGCAGCCACCGCAGCAGCCACAACCCAGGTGGGGGCGTCCGGAGCAGACCCACCGTTTGGGATGGAGACCGGAGTGGCAGGATCAGGCACCACGGAGGGGTTATCAGGGAGGGGATAACCGCCAGGGGGCCGGGGGTAGTTCAACCCCACGGTAGGTAGGCAGGGCCAGAGGCCCCCTCTCCCCGACCAGGAGGAGGCAATGGCAATCGCCATGAGAGGAAGGAGAAGAGTGCAGTTGAGGAGAAGGAGGGAGGTCAGGGTGGACCTGCCCTATTGTGATTTCCATCAAGAAGAAGGGCACCTCACGTCCACGTGCCCGGAGTTCCTCGAAATGAGAGGGAACAGGGAGTAACAACTGCGAAACCATCAGGAAGTTCGGATATAGGAAATCCGGCCTCGGGTGGAGGAGGATCGGTGTAAGGACCGGGTTTATTTAGGCACCCGAGGTACGATTGGAGCAATCCACGGTGGGGCTGGGATCGACGCTTCCCGTAAGTCAAGCCTCCACACCATGTACCGTAGGAGCGTTGGCTCCACGTCCCAGTCCCGCCTCCGGATGAGAAAATCATCTTCTCTAGGGAGGATATGCCAGGTCACGAGGACCCCTTTTGCGATGCGCTGGTCATCCAGACAGCCATCGAGGATTTTACTGTCTCCCGGATCCTCGTCGACAACAGGAGCTCAGTCAATGTCATCTTCAAGAGGGCGTTCGACGCGATGAAAGTAGAGGCCAGAAGGGTGTTGGCCTCGGACGGACCCCTGTTCGGCTTCTCGGGAGAAAGGAAAGAGGTCGAGGGAGGAGTAGGATTCCACGTCACTCTGGGGGCAGTCCCGTAACTGCAAGTTCGTCATTGTAGACTTCCCCAGCAGTTACAGCGCCATCTTCGGAAGACCCCTCATCAGCGCCTTCCGCTGCGTCCCATCGTCCTTCCACCAGTGCATAAAGTTCAACGTCGAGGGGGTCCAGATCCGGATCCGAGGAGACCCTAAGGAGGCAAGGGAGTGCTACGTCTCAGTAGTGAACTCCATCTCTTGGCGGGAGGGGGCCGAGGAGATGGGGCGGAGGTTGGAGGAGGTGGAGCAGGAAGCTGGCGGGGAAGAAATGAAGGTGGAGGAGTGTCGTACCCAGGCGGGGGTCGCGGAAGAGGCCCGAGAGCCGGTCGAGGCAATGGCCGTGGAGGAAGCTGAGGAAGAAATCCTCGCCCTCGGAGGGGGAGGTATCGAGGAATGGGGGGAGCAGTCTCGTCTGGAGGAAGCGGAGGAGGTGGTGGAGATGGAGGTTCTCACCATCCGGGGCAAGGTGGAGAAGGTCCGCGTTAGCAGAGGATTGACCCCGGAGGCTCAAGGCAGGATGCTGGAGTGCATCCAGAAGAATGTGGACGTCTTCGCCTGGGATGCCGCGGAGATGCCAGGGATCGACCCCAACGTGGTCTGCCACCGCCTCAACCTGGACCCGGAGGTCCGCCCCATCCAGCAGAAGAAGAGATCCATCGCGGACAAGCTCGCCGAGCCCATCAGGGAGGAAGTCGCCAAGCTCCTCAAGGCTGGCTTTGTATCCGAAATCTAATACCCTGGCTGGGTCTCCAACGTTGTAATGGTTAAAAAAGGAGACGGCCGGTGGAGGATGTGTATTGACTTTTCCCTTCTTAATAAATCATGCCCGAAAGATTGTTATCTCTTGCCTCGCATCGACGCGCTGGTTGACTCAGCCGTCGGTTTACCTGTAATGAGTTTTCTGGATGCTTTTTCAGGTTATCACCAAATTAGAATGCACCCCCCCCCCCCCCGACGTCAAAGATGTCTCGTTCATCACAGGGGAAGGATGCTATTGCTATAAAATGATGCCCTTCGGGCTAAAGAATGCGGGGGCTACCTACCAGAAAATGATGGACATGGTCTTCCGGGAGCAGAAGGGAAGAAATTTGGAGGTATACGTGGACGACCTCATGATCAAAAGTCTGGACGTCGATTCCCACCTCCGGGACTTGGAGGAGACTTTCGCTACCCTCCGCAAATATAAGATGAGGTTGAACCCCCTGAAATGCACCTTCGGGGCAAGCAGGGGGAAGTTCCTGGGGCATCTCCTCACCCCAGTCGGCGTGGAGCCTAATCCGGATAAGGTAAGGGCAATCGTGGAACTAAGGTCACCACAAAATACTAAGGAGGTACAACGATTGACAGGGAAGTTGGCAGGGTTGAGCAGGTTCCTCTCCGGGCCGGGGAGAGGTGCTCCTCGTTTTTCAAAACCTTGAGAGGGGATCGGAAGTTTGAATGGACCTGAGAGTGCGAGGGGGCGTTCCAGGCCTTAAAGAAACAGCTGACTCAGGCTCCCCTGCTCCAAGGGCCCAAAGGGGGGAGGACTTATTTCTGTACTTGGGGGTCGGGGCGGAGGCCTTGAGCTCGGTTTTAGTTCGGGAGGAGGGGAAGAAGCAACTCCCCATTTATTATGTGAGTCAGGTATTGAGGAAGGCCGAGCTTCGGTATCCCATCTTGGAAAAGCTGGCCTTCGCCCTGATCATCTCGGCCCGGAGGCTTCGACCCTATTTTCAGGCACACTCGATTCGAGTGGTGACTGACCACCCCCTCCGCAGCATCTTCGAGGGGGTGGAGCATTCAGGCAGGTTGGCCAAATGGTCGGTGGAACTGAGTGAGTTCGACATCTCCTTCGTTCCCCGCCTCTCGATCAAGGCCCAAGCTATGGCTGATTTCTTAGCAGATTATGTGGTTGAGGTGGCGGAGGAGCAACTCACTCGTCCGGTCCCTTGGAAAGTCGTGGTGGATGGTGCCTCGGGGAGACATTCTTTGGGGGTTGGAGTCATCTTGGAAAGTCCCCAGGGGACAAGAATCGAACAAACCGTGGTAGTGCATTTTCCTATCACCAATAATCAGGCCGAATACGAAGCTGTAATCGCAGGTCTGCGCCTGGCAAGGGAGTTAGGGGTGCATGATGTGGAGGTCCTCACTGACTCCATGGTGGTGGCTTCCCAGATCAATGGGGAGTTTGAGGTAAGGGAGCCCACCCTGCAGCTCTATCTGACAAAGGCAAAGAGAATTATAGGAACCTTCCAGACCTTCTCCATCAAGCACGTGTCTTGAGAGGAAAATGAGCAGGCAGACCAGCTGGCAAAGCACGGCCCCAGGGTGGGGGGTACCATCACAGATCTCTTCCGACCTTCCATCGATGAGGGGGAACTAATGGAGGTGGAGCAGCATCCCTCATGGATGGACCCCTTCGTCACCTTTCTGTCCACAGGAGAGTACCCGGAGGGGATGGGTCGTAGAGGGCTCAAGCACAAGGCAGCATACTACCTCCTGCGCGAGGGGGAGTTATACCGCAAGACCCTCTCGGGGATGCTGGTTCGTTGCGTGGCCGAAAGGGAGGTGCATAAAATTTTGGAGGTCCATTCCGGCGAGTGCGGAAGTCACTCGGGGAGCCGGACCTTGGAAGGGAGGATCATCAGGCAAGGGTACTTCTGGCCTACCCTTGGTCAAGATACAGCCGAATTCGTAAAAAAATGTCATAAGTGCCAGCTCTATGCTCCACTCCAGTTACAGCCGGCTCAGAGACTAAGGAGCATCATGGCACCATGGCCCTTCGCCATATGGGGTTTGGATCTCGTAGGGCCTTTCCCTCAGGCCAGCGGGCAGAGAAGGTTTTTGCTGGTCATGATCGATTATTTCTCTAAGTGGCTGGAGGTGAAGGCTCTAGCCAAGGTAACCTCCCAAGTGATCAGGAATTTTATCTGGGGGAGATCATCTGCAGGCACGGGCTACCACAGGCAATCGTCACGGACAACGGACCTCAGTTCGCCAGCACAGAGTTCATTCGCTTTTGCGAACAACTGGGAATTGACCTTCGGTTCGCCTCTGTCCACCACCCCAGGAGCAACGGGCAGGTGGAGGCGGCCAACAAAATAATCGTGAACCTTTTGAAAAAGAAAGTGGAAAATCTGAGGGGGAGCTGGGTGGAGCAACTCCCTTCGGTCCTCTGGGCCCTTAGGACCACCCCAATACGGCCACGGGAGAGACGCCCTTTAATCTTTATCATGACTGCGAAGCCGTTCTACCCGTCGAGTTCGAGGTCGGGACACCCCGGGTCACCGAGGCGGAGGCTGCAAGGGAGGAGTGGAGATCAGAAAATGAGGAGGAGCTCCGACTCTCCCTTGATATGGACGAGGAGCTACGTGACTTATCCACCGTTAGGCAGGAGGAGGTCAAGCGGAGGATGGCCAAGTACTTCAACAAGCACGTCCGAGTCAAGCAGTTTGCGGAAGGAGACCTTGTCCTGAAAAAAGTGGATGCGGCAGGAAGATCGGCCGCTGTGGGAAAACTCCATCCCAATTGGGAGGGCCCCTACATTGTACAGGAGACCTTAAAATCAGGGGGGGTATCGCCTCCAGGATGTAAAAGGGGATACCCTCAGCCACACTTGGAATGGCGATGATCTGAAACATTTTTACCTTTGAAAATATTATAGGTACTCTTATTCCATGAATAAAAATGAATCTCATCATCGTATCTTGTGCTTTTGCAAAGCTATAATGGCAGGACGGCTCGCGATTCAAAGCCCAAGAAGCAAATGTTTCTAAGTCTTCTCGCTCTGGGGTTAGGTCTCGTCGCTCCCCTGCCAGGCTTCCACCTAGTTGGCACGGCGGAGTCTCGATGGACATCGCTATGACCCTGGGACTGAGCCCGGAGGATGTTCAACACCCGCCCTCAGGCTCTCACCTAACTGACTGGCCCGGTGGTAGCACCCGGGATAGACAAATGTTTCTAAATCTTCTCACTCTGGGATTAGGTCTCGTCGCTCCCCTGTCAGGCTTCCACCTAGTTGGTACGGTGGAGTCTCGATGAACATCGCTATGACCCTGGGGCTGAGCCATGTTGTTGTATAGGCCTGGGCGGACAGGCGGTTAAAGACCGGGCAGTTTGGTAACCGCGCGGGTTGACGGGTTGTCTCCGGCGGTCTGATATCTGAGCAACGATAGCGGGTTGGCATGGCGGTTTGGTAACCGGGCGGTTTGGTAACCGGGCGGTTAGCCGGTTACTCTCTGGGATATCGATGGTCGGCGGCTCGTCTCCTGGTGGTAACCGAGCGGTTAGTGTTCTTACTAACCGCGCGGTTAGGCGGTTAGGCGGTTAGCTTTGTATATATTGTATTTCTGTATTTAGTCCCACATTGGGTATTTCTACTCTATCTCATCTCCTCCATTCTATATAAGGGAGGCTATACCTTTGTAATAGATAGTTTTTTGGATAATAAAATTTCCATTACTCTAGTTTCCGGACTGTTTTGGTTCTATTCGCACATGGTATCAGAGGCAGCGATCTAGTCCCCCTGTTTGTGTTTGCCTTCAGCTCGTGCGATCTGCTTGTCGCGCGATCTCTCGCGATCTCTCTCGTTTGCCTTCCCCTCTGCTTCTCTCGCGATCTCCTCTTCTCGCCCGAACAATCTGTTCGTGCGATCTGCTTGTCTCGTGCGACCTGTCTTGTCGTACGACCTTCTTCCCCATTGGTTGTCCGCCGTTGGTCGTGGCTTTTTCTAGCCGCTGCTCTCTCCTTTGACCGCTGCGATCTTCTCCTTCTGTTGCTCGCCCGGTTTACTTTCTTAACCGCGCGACCTCTCTTCCAGAATGACTACTTCTGATGTCTCCACCTCGACTACTGAATCTCCCACCCTGGATGCTACCGCTGCCCGCATTGCCGCTGTTACCTCTCTGCTCAATCGTCCTTTGCTTGCCGCTCCTCCTGCTCCGGATGCCTATGCCCACCAAGCACATCGTGGTGGCTCGGGTGGGCGTGGTCACCAGTCCGGCAGGCGCGACCCTTCTCGCTATCTCTGTTCTCACTGTGGCCGCACAGGCCACTTGATTGACCGTTGCTGGACAAAGCATCCGCACCTTCGTCCCTCTGGTGATTCCCCCCACTCATCTAACTCATCTGCCTCGGTGGCCACGACTTCAGGTAGCGCTCATGTGGTGACTCAAGGTAAATGGCTAATCGACTATGGCGCCACTAATCATATGACGGGCAATCCTCAGTGTTTTTCTCTCCTAGAAACACATGATCGATTGCCCCCGATTCTCGTTGCGGATGGCTCTCCCTCTCCGGTGCATGGGACTGGCATGGTTCAAGTTACTCCGTCCCTTCGCCTAGCGGATACTCTCTATGTGTCCAAGTTCCCATGCAATTTATTGTCGGTTACTTCCTTTGCAAGCAACTTCAGTGCTCAGTCACGTTTACTCCTGTTTCTTGTTCTTTTCAGGACTCGGACTCCAAGCGGACGATTGCTACTGGGACTGAGAGAGGCGGCCTTTACTTCCTTAATGATGTATCCGCTCTTTCAGCATTCTCATCCGCTTCTACAGATCTTCTTCAGTGGCACCTTCGTCTTGGGCATCCTCCATCACGTCTCATCCACCAACTGTTACCCCACCTACCTCAGCATGCTTCTCCTATCAACTGTGATGCCTGTCAGCTAGGCAAGCATCACCGCTCCCCCTTTCCTCCTAAGCAAGGTCGTGGCTCTTCTAAGCCGTTCGACCTTATTCACTCTGATGTATGGGGTCCTGCCCCCACCCTTAGCGTAGGGCGGGGTAGTTCCTATTTTGTAACCTTTATTGATGATTTCTCTCGATGTACATGGGTGTATCTTTTAAAAGAACGCTCTGAACTATTTTCTGTATGGCAATCCTTCTATTTTATGATTAAAACTCAATTTGGTGCTTCTGTGAAAGTTTTTCGTTCAGATAATGCTAAAGAATACCTGAGTAATGAATTTTCTTCTTTCTGTATGCAACACGACATCATTCATCAAACTAGCTGCGTATATACCTCCCAGCAAAATGAGGTGGCGGAACGTAAAAACCATCACCTCCTCGATGTCGCTCGCACTCTCATGGCACAGATGCAGGTTCCTCGTAGCTACTGGGGCTATGCAGTTCTCATCTCCTGCTTCCTCATCAATCGTCTTTCCTCAACAGTTCTTAAAGGCAAAACATCTTTTTCCATTCTCTATCCGGCCAAGAATGCCTTTCCCTTACCTCTACGCATTTTTGGCTGCACCGCCTTTGTTCACAACCCTTCCGCAACTCGCGAGAAGTTATCCCCACGTTCCACCAAGTGTATCTTTTTGGGTTATTCTACTACTCAAAAAGGTTACTGTTGCTTTGACCCTGTTCATCGCAAACAGTTCGTTTCGGCGGATGTGACGTTCTTTGAAAATGCCTCATACTTCTCCTCTGACCTTACTCTTTCTCCGGCTGACTTGCCCTCTCCAACCATTCCCTCCGTCCCATCCACTCCTCTTGAGATTCCTCCATCACCAACTCCACCGCACACTCCGTCTGTTGATCCCCTGCCATCTTCCTCCTCTCCTCGGTCGTCTCTCTCCTCTCCCGGGCCAGCCTTCTCCGCCACGGATGCACCGGCGACTGAGGAACTAGATGACCTGGAACTGCCCATTGCTCTTCGCAAAGGGGTTCGGACGTGCACCCAGCACTCGCTGGCCGCTGTTGTTTCTTATGATCGGCTAACACCTTCTCGCAGGGACTTCGCCATAGCCATCTCGGCGACTTCCACTCCTCGCAACTACCAGGAAGCCCTTGATGTTCCTCACTGGAAGGCGGCCATGGATGAAGAAATTGCTACTCTCTCTGAGCGGGGCACTTGGACTCTTGTGCCTCCTCCTTTTGGCACGGATGTGGTTGGATGTCGCTGGATCTTTGTCGTCAAGTTCCGTCCGGATGGCAGTGTGGACCGGTACAAGGCTCGTCTTGTGGCCAAGGGATTTACCCAGACTTACGGTGTTGATTACTTCGACACGTTCTCTCCGGTTGCTCGTCTCAGCACTATTCGAGTTCTTCTATCGGTGGCGGTCAACAAGGATTGGCCTATTTCCCAGTTGGATGTCAAGAATGCCTTCCTCTATGGTGATCTTCATGAGGATGTCTACATGGAGCAACCTCCTGGGTATGTTGCTCAGGGGGAGACTCGAGTATGCCGGTTGAAAAAGGCCATCTATGGTCTAAAGCAGAGTCCTCGGGCATGGTTCGACAAGTTCAGTGGCATAGTTGGGGAAATCGGTTTCACAAGGAGTTCGGCGGATCACTCCTTGTTCATTCGCAAGACATCCTCGAGTCTGGTTGTGCTAGCCGTTTATGTGGATGACATACTTCTTACTGGCGACGACCAAGCTGGTGTAGCCCTGACGAAGGTCCATCTCCGCCAACACCTTGTCACGAAGGATATGGGTTCTCCAAAATACTTCTTGGAAATTGAAATCTCTCGGAAACCGTGCTCCTTGGTTCTCTCCCAACGCAAGTATGCTCTTGACTTATTGAAAGAGGCAGGATTGACGGGCGCTAAACCTGCTCGGTGTCCCATGGCTCCTGGAGAAGACAAAACATGGACTGACGAATCACCTCCTCTATCGGACACTACGAGGTATCGGCGTCTTGTTGGCAAACTCATTTACCTCACGGTGACCAGACCAGACATCTCTTATGCAGTAGGAAAGGTCAGTCAGTTTATGCAGTCTCCTAGGGAATGCCATCTTCAATCCGCTCTAAGAATTCTGGAGTATGTAAAGTCATCTCCTGGGAAAGGTCTCCTTTTTTAGAAGAATGGTCATTTGAGAGTGGAAGCGTACTCCGATGCTAGCTATGCGGACGATAAAGGGGATCGCAAGTCGACATCTGGCTTTTGCACGTTTATTGGAGGAAATCTGGTTAGCTGGAAGAGCAAGAAGCAATCCGTTGTCTCCAGATCTAGTGCGGAAGCAGAATATCGAAGTATGGCGTCAAGCACGTGCGAGTTGAAATGGTTGCGGGCTCTCATGCTGGATTTAGGAGAGGTCTACAACTATCTGCTTCCCATGTTTTGCGACAACAAGGCGGCCATCTACATTTCCAAGAACCCGGTCCTTCATGAGCGGACAAAACACATAGAGGTTGACTGTCACTTCATTCGGGAAGAAGTGTTGAAGAACCAGATTTGCACTCCGTTTGTTACGTCAGAGAAAGAGTTAGCAGATATCTTCACAAAGCCTGTATCCGCTTCCTTTTTCCACATTTGCAGCAAGCTGGGCATGATCGACATATATGCTCCAGCTTGAGGGGGAGTGTTGTTGTATAGGCCTGGGCGGACAGGCGGTTAAAGACCGGGCGGTTTGGTAACCACACGGGTTGACGGGTTGTCTCCGGCGGTCTGATATCTGAGCAACGATAGCGGGTTGGCATGGCGGTTTGGTAACCGGGCGGTTAGCTGGTTACTCTCTGGGATATCGATGGTCGGCGGCTCGTCTCCTGGTGGTAACCGAGCGGTTAGTGTTCTTACTAACCGCGCGGTTAGGAGGTTAGGCGGTTAGCTTTGTATATGCTGTATTTCTGTATTTAGTCCCACATTGGGTATTTCTACTCTATCTCATCTCCTCCATTCTATATAAGGGAGGCTATACCTTTGTAATAGATAGTTTTTTGGATAATAAAATTTCCATTACTCCAGTTTCCGGACTGTTTTGGTTCTATTCGCACAAGCCCGGAGGATGTTCAACACCCGCCCTCAGGCTCTCACCTAGCTGACTGGCCCGGTGGTAGCACCCGGGATAGGCAAATATTTCTAAGTCTTCTCGCTCTGGGGTTAGGTCTCGTCACTCCCCTGCCAAGCTTCCACCTAGTTGGCACGACGGAGTCTCGATGGACATCGCTATGATCCTGGGATTGAGCCCGGAGGATGTTCAACACCCGCCATCAGGCTCTCATCTAGCTTACTGGCCCGGTGGTAGCACCCGGGATAGGCAAATGTTTCTAAGTCTTCTCGCTCTTGGGTTAGGTCTCGTCGCTCCCCTGCTAGGCTTCCACCTAGTTGGCACGGCGGAGTCTCAATGGACATCGCTATGACCCTGGGGCTGAGCCCGGAGGATGTTCAACACCCGCCCTCAGGCTCTCACCTAGCTGACTGGCCCGGTGGTAGCACCCGGGATAGGCAAATGTTTCTAAATCTTCTCTGTCTTGGGTTAGGTCTCGTCGCTCCCCTGCCAGGCTTCCACCTAATTGGCACGGCGGAGTCTCGATGGACATCGCTATGACCCTGGGGCTGAGCCCGGAGGATGTTCAACACCCGCCCTCAGGCTCTCACCTAGCTGACTGGCCCGGTGGTAGCACCCGGGATAGGCAAATGTTTCTAAGTCTTCTCGCTCTGGGGTTAGGTCTCGTCGCTCCCCTGCCAGACTCCCACCTAGGTGGCACGGCGGAGTCTCGATGGACATCGCTATGACCCCGGGGTTGAGCCCGGAGGATGTTCAACACCCGCCCTCAGGCTCTCACCTAGCTGACTGGCCCGGTGGTAGCACCCGGGATAGGCAAATGTTTCTAAGTCTTCTCGCTCTGGGGTTAGGTCTCGTCGCTCCCCTGCCAGGCTTCCACCTAGTTGGCACGGCGGAGTCTCGATGGACATCGCTATGACCCTGGGGCTGAGCCCGGAGGATGTTCAACACCCGCCCTCAGGCTCTCACCTAGCTGACTGGCCCGGTGGCACGGCTAGTCAGCTAGGTTTCTAAGTCTTCTCGCTCTGGGTTAGGTCTCGTCGCTCCCCTGCCAGGCTTCCACCTAGTTGGCACGGCGGAGTCTCGATGGACATCGTTATGACCCTGGGGCTGAGCCCGGAGGATGTTCAACACCCGCCCTCAGGCTCTCACCTAGCTGACTGGCCCGGTAGTAGCACCCGGGATAGGCAAATGTTTCTAAGTCTTCTCGCACTGGGGTTAGGTCTCGTCGCTCCCCTGCCAGGCTCTCACCTAGGTGGCACGGCGGAGTCTAGATGGACATCGCTATGACCCTGGGGCTGAGCCCGGAGGATGTTCAACACCCTCCCTCAGGCTCTCACCTAGCTGACTGACCCGGTGGTAGCACCCGGGATAGGAAAATATTTCGAAGTCTTCTCGCTCTGGGGTCAGGTCTCGTCGCTCCCCTGCCAGGTTTCCACCTAGTTGGCACGACTGAGTGGGTCTGAGAAAAGGCTCAGGGGCGAGCTCGCCAGCCAAGACGGCGAGTTCGGGATATTCTGCCTCCCCCCATCTCGCTACCAAGGAGATCCTGGTCCCATCTCGGACTCAGGGGGGCAGTTCCCTCAAGCGAGTCCGACCTTGCCGCAAGCACCGGTAACATCAGCGAGTCCAGCTATGGTCGGCATCTAGAGTCTCGACGCAAGCGCTCATCTTAGCTCAAAGACATCCTACAGACAGGGTCGGACTCGGCAGGATCGCCTAAAGGGATATCGCGCGCACAGTTACAATGTCACAAGCAAGCTTAAAAAGAAGATAGAAAAATTGTGCGAAAATTGTTTGTTTTACTATTATGATTACAAGATAAGGCTTGCCTCGGCAAGATACAAAAAAGAAGAAAACAAAGATTGAGGAGCCCAGTCAGGTCTCGTCCTCCTCCCCTGCATGGCGATCCTCCTCACCGCCGAGTCGAGTATCCTTCTGTCCCACACCTGCGAATAGCGAGCCGAAGCTGTCTTCTTTCTCGCTGATCGGGCTGGGTGGGAACAAGGTCGGCAGGAGATCCCAGACGGTGACTCCTTCGCAGCCTTCCGCCAAAATCCCCGTCTCCCGCATGGCCTTCAGGAGGCACTCGGCAGACTCAATGGAGTTGACTCGCAGCCGCTCTGCGACGTCCGCCTCGCCAAAGACCCGAGGCCTCTTGTAGGGGAAGGGTGGCTCGCTAGCGCCTAGGGGAATGAGAGCTTCAGCCTGGCGGAGGACCTCGCCGTGGAGCTCCTTGTTCTTCTCCTTCAAACCCGCCGCCTCCATCCTCAGCTGAGCAGCAACAGCCTCCTGCTCGCGAGAGTGCATCCTCTGCTCGGCAAGCTGGGTCTCCCGCTCGGCAAGCTGAGCTTGCAGCTGAGCCACCTCGCCTCGCAGCGCGTCGGCGGCTTCGGCATCCTGCGGGACTAGAGTTCAGGACAAGCACAAGAATAATCCTAAGTAAGATGGGCAGAGATATCCAGTGATTACCAAGTCACCGGCAGATTTTGCGAGTAGAGCGTCGGCAAGGCCGAACCGCCTTTCCGCGTCGGCCGCGCTCTCCTTCGCCGGTCGCGCTCCTGCTCGGCAGTCAGCAAGGCGTTGCTGAGCTGGAAGCCGCAGCGGACCATCATGTGGTGAAGCTCGAAGGCCCGCAGGTGGGCCTGCAACCCCTCATGGCCGAGCTGGCGGGGGGTTAGCTGCTTATACGACTCGGCACTGTCACGACCGTAGAGGCCGAAGCCGAAGGCGAAGGCGTGGCCAGTGGGAGGCCGGCGAGCTCCCCAGGAGAGGGCGCGAGTAGAAATAGAGACTCGGTGGGCCCCCTCATCCCATTTCAGGATAGGCTCGCCGGCCGCATCCTTGCTCCTTCCTCCCTTGCCGAAGTGGGGGTGATCCTTCGGCAGGCCGGGCTCGCGAAGGACGACCCCCTCGGCAGAATCGGAGGGGGAAGGACCGTCCTTCTTCTTCTCCCTTCGGGGGGAGGACGCTTCCTTCAGCGGCCTCATCGGGGGGTCGTCGGAGGAAGCCTCCGGTGAGCTCATGAACTTGACGGGCGAGGAGGGGGGATGCAGCCGCCCGCGCGAGACCACCTTGGCCTTTTTCTTCTTCGGGGCTGAGGGATCTGGGCACGAGCTTGGCTCCCCGAGCTCTAAGCGCTTCTTGCTAAGGGATTGGCCCCGCGCTTGTTCGTCTCGGCAGGCCTCCGCCGCTGCCCGGGCCAGCTCCAGGGGATCAGAGAATATCCCCGGGTCGGCGAACGGCGGGTGCTCCGGCAGAAGTCGCTCCCCTGCAGGAAAAACTTGATCAGAAAAACCGAGGTTCACTTTGACAGAGCTCGCGAGAAGACAGGGCGAGGTGTACCTTCACCAGGGAGGACGGGTTGAAGCGAGTCGAGGCCGCGGCGGAGGTAGGCGACCTCGAAGTATTTGTGAAGGAAGAATTTGTGGAGGTCGGCGTCGCCGCCGGACAGGGAAGGAGGATGGTAGATGTCCTCGCCTTTCTGCAGGGGCCGGAAGGGGATGTTGCCGAGCTCGCCCTTGATAAAGACGAGCCGGGTCATCCAGTTATGGTTCTTGTTCGCGAGCTCGCGAACCTTGACAAGGGATCCGCCGAAGTAGGCGACCCCATCGGGGGTGGCCTTGTAGGAGAGCAACTTACGGAAGACCATGAGATTGAACTCAATCCGCTCTCGGAGGAGAAAGCAGGCGAACGCCACCATTATGGCGATGGCGTTAGAGTTCAGCTGCGCGGGCACCGCGCCATAATACTTCAAAATTTGTCGGATCTCTGGCTAGAGGGGGAGGTGCAGCCCCACCTCAAAGTGCGAGATGGGGAAGGCGAGCTCACCCTCAGGGAAAGAGTTGATAGCTTCGTGCTCGGCGGGCTTGCGAGCCTGGAAGCCGGGAGGGACGAACTCAGCCGTGAACTCGGCGAGCTCCTCCTCTGTGATGTGCCCCTCAAAGAAGCAGTGGTCGATGAAGTGTCGGGCGCACTTGGATCGACCATCCGCGTCAGGGTTAGTTTTCACCATTTTAGCAAACGAAGGAAAGGCGCGAGCTCGGGGTGACGGAGGGGAGGTAAGGGTTCGGAAGCAATAAAGGCGTATCCAGGGGGTAGGTGAGAGGGCCTATTTATAGAAAAAGAAAGTAAGGCAGGGAAGGGCGAGGGCGAGCTGATCGATCCGCCCAGCCCTTCCACGCCGCCTCGCCGCCCTCTGCTCACCAAGTCTCGCGAGCTAGCCCGGTCCCAGAAGGAGGAATTCGAAAGGACGCTTATCAAGATATCGGAAACACATCTTCATATATACACGAGATCACATAAAATTTGTTTAAATTATTACAGACAGTTGAATTATTCAAAGCATGGAAAAGTAAAGGCGCGAGGACCACGCGAGGGCGAGTGCGAGCACCGGTCGGCCGACAGAGGAGCCGTCTTATTCTCCCCGGTCTCGCCGGTCCGCCGTCGCAGATCGCCGCCCGTGGAGCTCGCGAAGCCGCCCCATATTCCTATTCACCACCCGCAGGTTCTCGTCAATCTCATCCATCAGCACCAAGGAAGACGCCTCCTCGAACGCAAAGCTGACCCCCGCACCGTCCGCAAGACGCGAGCACTCCCACTGCAGCCTGTTGTTGTCCTTCCGCAGGTCGTGGAGCTCGCGCACCAGTTTCTTGAGAACCTTCCGCTCCCGTTTTTCACGTTCAGGACTACCCAGTTCGGAGTCCAGGAAGGCGTCTAGGGCGCTTGGAGAAGGGAGAGGCGAGTAAGGAGGTCGATCCACGGACTCGCCGTCCTCCGTCCGGCCGAGAGGGTCTGAATGAAGAACTGAAAGACGATTAGAAGAGCGGGCACCCCCAGAACAGAAGAGTATATAGTTGAAGACTTACCGCGCGAGCCTGGCTCCTCCGGGTTGGCGCGAGGAGAGAAGTGGCGCAGGTCCTTGCCACGTCCATGCAGGAGTTCCTGATGGGCGAGTTGGTAGCCGGGGATGGGGATATGCCCGGCACCTCCCCCCGCGAGTACGAAACCAGGGGACGGTTGCCGAGAAGGGGGACGACTCGGCGACGCCAATTTCTGCGAGTCCGGCTCCTTGACCTCGGACTCCCGTTTTGGCGAGCTGTCAGGAATGCTTTTGGCCCGCGGGGTGGACGCCTCGCCACTATTCTCCTGGCTGGAAGAAAGCTCCACAAGGTCTTTTGCAGGAGAATCAAGAGTCCGCTGGTTGGAGGAGCCAGCCCCGCTCCCCAAGGCCGCTGAAAAATCGGCTAGAATGGGCTCGGCCCCCGGAGGAAAGGGTTTCGCCCGCTTAGCCGAGCCAAAATCAGTGAAGCGGCGAGCAGGGACCTCTAGGCTGGTCAGGCCCGCAGCTTGAGTGGCGATCTCATCGCGAGTGCGTGCGAGCCGCTCTAGGACTTCCTTTGGAAGCGGCATCTTAGCAGAATTCCAGGAAGGGCAAGGGTCAGTTAAATGTGTAGGGGTACATATATACAGCTGCCTATGGGGCCTACCAGAAGATTCTTCCTTCAGCGCATGCCCCCCTCTCGCCGGATCTTGCGGGGTTGGATGTATCTTTCCGAGCTTGTCCCAACCTCGCAAAGAGCGAGGATTGTGTACAACCCCGTATCCGCCGAGTGGGTCCACGGAGGCCAGACCGGCCGGTCCAGACCGCCTCACGGCCGGGCAGGGTTCACCGCCGAGCTCAAGCTCGGCAAATCGTCGTATCGAGCTCGGAGATCGTCGGGCCAAGCTCAAAGTTTTTCCAGCCGAGCCCGCACTCGCCAAACCGGGGCTGCTCGCCAGCCGAGCCCGCACTCGCCAAACCGGAGCTGCTCGCCAGGCGAGCTCGCACTCGCCATTGGCCGAGCAGAATCAGCGAGTGCCAGCCCCATCGGGTTCTCGCCGCCCTGGCCGAGCAGGGGATCCAGTGGCCATCCCGCCCCAGGTGGTCTGCCCCTGGCCCCTCATAACAGCGGAGTTTGGCTGTTGGCAGGCCAGCCCAATGGGGTTTTCAGTAATTTCAGACCAGCAGAGGTAGGCTATTTGCAGGCTGTTTTCATTTCTCTATAAATAGGACCCAAGGGGTACCTCAGAAAGGCATGCTCACTAATTCTCAGGTCTCAAAGCGCTTTCTGAGGTACCTTAGCCCGGCAATTGGCTAAGGAGGGGATCGAAGCGCTCTAAGATCTTCCGGGTGTGTGGTGAGACCTCCGCGCCGGGCCCTTGGTCTAGTCCTTTGTTCTTCACTTTCTTATCGTTTTCTTGCAGGAGCAGAGTAGGTGCGCGACCACCCGTTCCCCAAGGATCGAACTCTACAGAGACCGGTTTTACGGTTTCAACATCTAACACTACTCCTCAACCTTTAGAGGTGGAACATGTTCCTGTTAGAGCCTCTACAAGTGACAGAATCCCTAAGAACTTTAGTGAAAATTTCAACATCTACCACTTAGAGGATGATCCATTCTCCTACTAAGAAGCAATAAGATCTAGAGATTCATTAATGTGGGCAGAAGTCATCGATGATGAGATGAACTCGTTATTACAAAATAACACTTGATATCTAATTGACATGCCGAAAGAAGCTAAAGTCTTAGGATGTAAGTGTGCAATGAAGAAGAAATTACACAGTGATGGGTCAGTAGCTAAAGGTTATAAAAAATATAAGAGAATTGACTACTTTGACATCTATTCACATATATGTCTCATATTCACTATTAGAATTCTTCTTGCCATAACTTTTATCAAGAAATTTATAGTTCATTAGATGAATGTAAAGACAGTGTTCTTGAATGGAGAGCTTGATGAAAAGATCTGCATGACACAACCTGAAGATTATGTACATAAAGATGTGAAAGAGAAAATATGCAAGCTAAACAAATCAATCTATGAGCTTAAACAAACGCCTAAGATATGACATACAAAATTTAACCAAGTGGTAAAGAGCGTTGAATTTCAGTCCAGTCTCTCCAAAAAGTGCCTCTATCACCGCTCAGTGACAAATAAAACAGTCATCATATGCCAGTATGTGGATGACATGTTGATTCTGGGGTCAGATTTAACTGCAGTGAGAGATATTAAATCCACTCTTGCAAAAGCATTTGACATGAAAGACATTGGTCTGGTTGATACCCTTCTAGCAATGAAAGTTAAAGTATACAAAGGTCGCGTTACTCTTAGCCATGCTCAATATATAGAGCAAATTCTTTCTACTTGGGTTTATAAAGAATGTAGACCTGTAGAGATACTATTTAATCCAAATATCAAGTTGTGTCTGAATGTAGCGATCATCGTTGACTAAATAAAGTATTCGAAGATCATTGGTAGGCTCATATACGCCACAAGTTTTACAAGACCAAACATTGCATTCTATGTTGGCATGCTAAGCTGCTTTACTAGTAGCCCAGGCAAAGAACATTGTGATACTCTAGACAGGCTGATGAGATACCTGAGAGGTACTAAAGATCATGCTCTGTGCTACATTGGTTACTCTCCTACTGTGGATGGATACTTTGATGCCTCGTGATGTTCAGAAGTTGATAATAATAAGTCTACCACTGGATTTATATTCACTATTGGTGGAGCTGTTGTTGCTTGGAAATCCAAAAGACAGACTTGTATACCTTTGTCGTCTATAGAAGTCGAGTTATTTGCTTTAACTTTGGCTGGTGAAAAGACAGACCGGATCAGGAATTTATTTCTAGACATTCTTTGTCTAAGCTACAAGTCAATTCTTTGAACATGTATTGTGGTAATCAAGTAACAGTTCAAGTCGTTAAGAATGTCCTCTTTAATACTAAGAGAAAATATGTACGAATGAGGCATGCTATACTGAATTATCAAAAAGAATAAGACGTTATCACCCTGATCGATATGCGATCGAAGGATAACATGACTGATTCATTGACAAAAGGAATCTCAAAGACTAATTAATCAAAACAGTGGGGGAAATGAGACTCAAGACGGCTTAACTCAGTCTTAGTTCAAGGATTCAGTTTAGTCTTAGTCCAAATATTTTGATTTTTTTCTCTTTTCATTGTCAAAGCAAGTTTGTTGTGCTCCGCTGATATTCGTGGTTACTGAATACAAATCTGGTGAGTTGTTTCATTCCATATCTGAAATTAATAACTTCACTGGTATTCGTCTTCCTTACCTAGAAAAAGAGTGTTATTCTATATTTGATAATACGATCTGACTCAATTTGACTCTTCTTCTATTTATTAGTTTCATTCCATACTTGATGAGTTCTAATTAACTTTAGAAAAATAGTAACTGTGACATTCCATATTGGGTCACAGATATAGCTGCGATGTCCAGAAGTGTATAGATCGTTTCTTCGGAAACAGATAAAGAATTTTGATGTATAACTTTCAATACTCCATGAAAGGTGTCCTTTATGCTAATTCAAAAGTATTACGTTCGTACACATAGAACTAGATACATGTACATTTTCAAAGGTTGGAATTTATTTTAAATGAAATTCTGTGTTGAAAAATACAGGAGATGTTGATGATGAAGGAGCACTTGTTGTTTCGGATTCTTATGAGGATGTCATACAGTACATCTGAGAATGATGACAGCTAGAGTTTTATTTGATTTCTGGTTTAACTCTAGTTAGAGTATTATTTAGAACTTTTGAACATTTATTGTTTGGACTACTTCTACTCTTTTGTTGATCATTAACCACTAGGTATATTGAGTCTGTGTTATGATCGTACTTTAGACTGTTATATGATGCTGTGGAGACTTATGTTTATTCGTATGCAAGTATACAACTATTTTATTTAACGTCCATTATATTCTAACAAGTGTGACAGACAATGATCGCGGGTGTCAAGACCGACTCGGAACGACACATTGAGTTTCGTGTCACTCTACTGCATGACTCTATGCTGTAGATACTATAAATAGTCATCCCACATTCGGTGAGTTATTGTAAACTATCTTGAACGGAGCCTCAACACTGTTTGACCCTACCATTGATCTCTCCCGAATGTCCTTTCCAGCTACAATTCAGTCTTATTTATAAGCTTGGGAGGGCTACCGTACGGTCAATCCTTTTTCACAAGAGGAACCCATGTTTCTAAGATGAATATAGCAGGTTCTACCACCTTATACAATATTCTGATAGTTACTTGAATGACATGAATACTCCCTATTGGCGAATACACGCTGCGAATACCACTAGAGCAAGCACCCGAACCGCACTCGTGAGAACTCGCCACTTTGCCTTAGGAAGATGAATTATGTGCAAAATATCCAAACAACGACACGAGCATGAGAAGGGAGCGATTCCTCCTCGGGATGCACGATCCCGGCGGGATTCTCCTTCGATCGGTGGGCATCTGCGGCTAGAGCGAATCCGTCGGGTTCAAAGTCTGAACCGACGTGGCCTAATGTCCAACCGTGAGTTTTTTGGCCGGCAAATAGCCAAATATTGCGACAACAAAAAATTTAATTTCAAATTTAATACAATTTCATAGCCGAGTTTTAGAGTATAGGATAATGCTTAGAATTAATTAATTAAACACAAATTAGCACACTGCAAATTTCGCGTGCGACGATAGCCCATCTGGCTGACGTGTTACGTTCTGAATGGATTGCCGGAGGCAGAGGGGACAGAACTACGCGGAGCTCCGCACACAAATCTCCCTGCGGATTGTCACTGAGAGGGCCGATGACGTGGCAAACCTGAGTCCAAATCAACAGTCCCACTGCTGCTCGCTAAACATCTTAACATCATCCATAGAAAGACCAAGCAGTGTCATAAATTTATTCTTTTAATTACATTTAATTAATTAATTAATTCAGACGCATTCAACGATATATTCCTTGTTATCTACACAAAAACCATATACTTTATTTTTTAATTATTATATTACCAAATGTTTACCTCGCAATTTTTTATTTTTTCCAAATGCTATTCACAATTATTATTACTATTAGCAAATGACACACTAAATTACAAATTGGGGGCTTTATTTAATTATTTGTTTCGGCAATGGCGGGCACTCGAAACGGAGGGCAGAGGCGGCCGCTCGAAACTGAGTTTTTCCATGACTTTTCCTGTCCGGCGGGTGCAAACGCCGCCGGCATCCGTTTGTTTACGCGTTGTCCGGTGGCGTTTGCTCCAAACGAAGATTGTGAAACGCCAAATCAAACGAAACCTAAATATTTTGGCATCCACATTGCCACAAGTCAGACCAAAAATTCTCAAACGAACCATTTTTGAAACAACGGTGTTGCGGATCGCTCAGCGCTCCGGTAGACCAGACTAAATTGAACAGCCTTCACCCGGGAGCCGTCGAGCGTGCAAACAGTCACAGTAAGTGTTGAAACCGAAGAATCGATCTCTATGGAGTTCAACCCTTTGGGAAGGGGTGAGGGTGATCGTACACTTACTTCTCTCTCGCAAGCCGAACGACTAAAGACTTAGCACAAAGAACAGACTAAAGGCTCTAGCACGGAGGTTCAACCACACACCCGGAAGATCTTAGAGCGCTTCCTCTCCTTAGCCAAGTGCTGAGCTAAGGATACCTCAGAAAGCGCAAGAAGACCAGGGCACAAGTAAACATGCCTTCTGAGGTACTCCATTGGGTCTATTTATAGTTTTTTGAAGTTGGTCTGCTAGCAACGCACCTCCGCTGTTTGGAACAGCTATATGCAGCCAAAAGTGGTCTGCCAAAAGCGTAACTTCGCTGTTCTGGAAGGCTATTTGCACCCCCTGCAAGGGCATCTAGGTAATTTTTCCTTTGGACCCCACTGGGTGAGTGCCGAGGAACACGGGATCAACTCGCCATTCTACTGGGCGGATGCGGCCTGGGTCCCGCAGCTCGCTGGGTCTCTCTAGGCGAGCGCGAGCCGGGCTGCTGTGGCTCGCCTGCCCCAATACGGAAGCGAGTCGGCGACAAGGTCGCCTAAGCAAGCGCGGGCTGGATCTGGCTCGCACGGCTCGCTTGCCCTCTTGGCGGGAGCAAGCTGACCATCTAGGTTCGCCCGCTCACTACACTGGTGCGGTCCGGTCGTTCTGGCTTGCTCGCCTAGCCTGGTGGACCCACTCGGCGAACACGGGGTTGCACAGTAAGTAAAAAGTTGGAAAAAGAAAAAATATTAACGTGAAAAACCCGTCAACTGGATGAAAAATCACATGGTCGGATTTATGCATGTCAAACCTTCACTATTTGTTATTTGTTGTACATGACTTTCTTGAATAACTCGAGGGCGACATGTCGCCTCTCGTTACAATTGTTGAGAGAGAGTGGTGGGAGGGATCAGAGGGTGACAGACTACCATTCGCGGAGCTGAATGTTTTTTTGTGAGTTGTCGGGAGCGATGTGCTTGTAGCGCCTTGAAGTCCTCAACTGGTGCCTGGGGCAACTTATTGCGCTCATTCTGATGATGTATGGGGCTTGGAAGCTTAAGTGGCGCGCTCGACGCGCCCTATCCTCTATAGTTTGTCCCATGTGCTTAGAGGAGTCTGGAATGGCTCATTTGTTGACGCTTGGCGGGCATGTTATTGAGTTGAGGGCATTTGACTCTTATGGTGGTCTTGAGAGTGGAGCGCACGGGGGCACGCTTGGTGCGGTCTTGAAAGAGGGGCACACAAAGATGCGTTTGGACCAGACTTGACGGCAGAGCGCACAGAGGCGCTCTTGGGACGGTCTTGAGGAGGGAGTGCACGGAGGTGCACTTGGAGCAGACCTGGCAGCAGAGCACACAGAGGCTCACTTGGGGTGGCCTTGAAGACATCGCTTCGCGCGACTTATCCTCTGCAGCTTTTCTCTGATTGACTTTTGGAGAGGTCGGGTGTGGTTGTCCTGTCGGTGGTTGGAGTGCTTGTTTTTGGGTGTGCGGGGCGCTTGCTGGGGGAAAGCGCGTGAAGCATTTGCTAGAGGAGAGCGCGTGGAGCTCTTGCTGGAGGAGAGCGCGTGGAGCGCTTGTTGGAACGAGGCGCGCGCGAGTGCGCGCAAGGAATAGACGAGGCACGAGCGCGCAAGCAAGAGGCACTAGCACGAGCGCGCAAGGTAAAGGCGCACGCGCATGAGCACGCAAGGCAGAGCCGCGCGCAAGAGCGTGCAAGAAAGAGGCGCGCGCAAGATATAGGCATGCGCAAGAGCGCGCAACGAAGACGCGCAAGAAAGAGGCACGTGCAAACATAAAGAGTTAACAAACACAAGAAAATTTAATGATAAAAATATACATTTTATCATTAAAAGAACATATCAATATGTGTTTTTTTTATTTAATTAACATACCCTAAAAATAAGCTAGACACAAATATGTAATTAATATTAATATTATAATATATATATTTATGTAATGAAATTACTATAATAAATGTATTAGGGCGATTCCCAGTTCCACCGGCACAGGCCTCTCTCCAAAATCATTCTGTATAGTGCAGCAGGTTTTGGGGGACTTTGAACAAGAGTTGTGTCCATTGAGAAAGTCACAGCTACCTCGCAGGGGCGTCTACCATGACCTCATCGGCCAATTGGTCACGCATGCAACGTTTCCCCGACCAGACGGACCTCCCGTAGAGGCGGGAGAGATATGGTATAAGTGACGACCCAGACATAGCATGTTCTCGGCGCCTTTTGACAACCCAGGCAAAGGTTATTCCCAACGCTATTTGGGCTGCAGCCCAACCATCCAACCCCTCTTCATTCACAGGCGGGTTGTTGGAGCACGCAATCTCCCTTTGATGAGGGAAACTCGATAGTTAAGTGGACATCACTGAGACTTCCAAGGAGATCACCCATCCAAAGACTACTTTAGCCCGAGCACGCTTAACTATGCAACTCAATTGGTGATGAAGACTGAGAAACTTCATAGTTAAGTATGCTCGGGCAGAAGTGCTCTCGGAATGGGCGGCCTCCTAGTAAGTCCTCGCGTTGTCCACTTAACTATCCAATTTCCTTTATCAAAGGAAGGCTGCGCTCTCCAACAACCCGTTTGTGAATGGAAAGGGATTGGATGCATGAGCTGCATCCCGAAGATCACCAAGAACAAGCTATGCATGAGTAATCCCAATATAAATACAATCAATTGTCACTATGGCCCCTAGAACTCCCTTAAAACTAGAACTCCCTAGATAAAGGAAATTGGATAGTTAATTGCCCAAGGTAGAGACATTGCTAACAACTCTCACTAGAACTCCCTTAAAACTAGCTGAACTCGCACATTCCTAGTTCGAGCCAGTCTGTGTGTCTCTCTCTGAACCTAACAGAAAATTTGATTTAGGGGGCGAAGTTTATACACATTGTGGGTGCCCTATGAACCCCCTCCTAGCCATGTCACAATTGCAATTATCTTGTAACTCAAGCAGTAAAGATTTTCTATTTCCCTCTAGTTTGATTCAAGGATTACTGCTTCTTCCCCAATCTAAACACAGCAAATCCCCTCCTCCCCCCCTTTATATACATTAAAAGAAAGAAAGAAAGAAAAAAAAGGAAGGAAATAAAAGGGGAAAAAAATCTAAAGCATTTTCTACCGTATTTCCTTCCTAGTCAATTGAAGCTCCCCTGATTCTTCGCAGAGAGCCGCTTCAGGAACTCGTAGGTGGTGATCATGGTGGTGGCGGAGAGCGACATTGACGCCCAGCGAGGCCCCAATCCTCTGTAACAAGCCATCCAGCCGCCTTCCCTCAGCAGGCTCTTCACCGTCCGTCCGATCGTCATCCTCCCCATCCCCTCTTCCTCGCATCCCTCCAGCACCTGCATCCTCGTCTTTATCGTGTCCAGCGGCATCGTCACTATGGCCGCCGCACCTCCCGCCATTGCCGCGCTGACACCCTGCACCGCCGCCACCGTTCCGCAATCCGGCTTGAATCCGGAGGAGGCGGAATCCCCGCGGCGGCCGACCCAATAGCCCATTCCCGTCCAGATGATCCTCTGGGACGCAGAATAGGAAGCCCACCACACGGCGTTGGATGGGGCGTAGGTCAGGATGGAGACGCCGAAGCCGCGGTAGAGGCCGCGGAAGCCGTCGGAGTTGAGGATCTTGCGGAAGGCGTCGACTCCGCCGGCGTACTTTGTGGGAGAACTGCAGGGGCCGCCCTGCACCATGAGGCGCTGGCTCACGACGTCGATCGGCGTCCAGATCGCCTGCGCGGCTACCGCCGCGCTGAGGCCGGCGGCGGCGTTGGCGGCTACGGCGGCTGCGGGCTCCGGCATGCCGAGGCGGATGGTGGCGGTGCCGACGCCGCTCTTGGTGATCTCGAGGGCGGCCATGTAGAGGGCGCGGGCGGGGATTGTTCCGGTGAGAGAGGTCGCGAATCCGCGGTAGAAGCCGCGGGGGCCCTCGTGGCGGAGGATGGAGGCGACCGTACGGAAGCACGAGAGCTGGGTGTGGGAGACCTGGAGCCGTGTCTTGATTACGACTGCGGGGTAAAGCGCCGCCGAGACGCCGGAGAAGAGGGCGGCGCCAAGAACGAAGAACCTCGATTTGTCGAGCATCTCCCAATCGATTTCTGTAGGCAGGTGGATCTCCGCCGGCGTCTGCTCCTCCTGATCCGCCGGCGCAGCCGTGATGCTCATCTTGTCCGTCTCGGCGTCCCTCCCTTCAACACCTCCTATATCTCCGGCATGCCCTTCATCTTCACAGGAGAAGCCCAAAACCCAACCCCGTCCTTCATTCTAACACAGATCCTATGCCGAAAACCCGTTAAGTACTCACAGGGGATGTAGCATCTCTCTGTAGGAGTATCCTATGCCGAAAACCGCGGCGGCGGCCGCCGCTGGAATCATCGCAGCTGCGGATTTCTCCGGTGGGGATGCGATCCAGAACTAGGGTTTAGGGTTGGCGGCGCGTAAAAGAGGGAGCGGGCTTAATAAAAAGTGCAAGCAAAGAGCTGCGGGAAAAACTGAAGGGAGTGTGTAATATCTTTCTAAATCCGGGGGTAATTTCTCTGCAACCTTATTACTACTTATTCGGAAGAGAAGCGTTATCCGCTTCGGATATTTTGACACGTGGCTGTTACCGGTTAGGAGGAGCCGGTGGCTTTTCGCCCGGGCAAGCCGGAGGCGGGGTTCCAGAATTTTGAAGCATCGTGGCGGCTCGCCGGTCCGGCGCTGCTTCGTGGCCATCGCCCCGTACGATCATTTACCGGCATTTCCAGGTCCGTAGAGTCCAATTTTTTACACATTTAATTTTATTTATATATATATATAGGCTTCATTTTTGACACGACTTAAGCTCCGTTTGGGAGGACTTATTTTTACCGGTGAAGAGGTCATGATCGCATGAATCAGGACTTATTTAAGTTCCGATTCATGTGGTCATGACCGCTTGACAGGTGAAAATAAGTCCTCCCAAACAGAACCTTATTTGTAAAAATGTATGTTTCAGCTAGTTTGTGCATAAAAAGCATGAATTTCGGCTCTGTTTGGGGGACTTATTTTTACCGGTCAAGCGGTTACGATAATTAAGGTCCGGTTCATGCGGTCGTAACCGTTTGACCGTTGAAAATAAGTCCCTCAAACGGAGCCTTCTTAAGGTGAGGTCGGGCGTTCACAAATGACGGTTCATGACCACCGCGTTCACGACCGCCACCCGCCCGCCACCGTGCCAAACGAAAAATGAGACGGCTAAATAAGTCTAAAATCATTAAATTTCTATTTTTTTTCTTTCTCTTTCTATAGGTTTTGGATAGCCTAGGCTTGCCAACAGAGGGGATGGAGATGGAGAGATATAATATTACATTATTCTAATCAATTACATCGCTTAGATAAATTACAATTACATTAAGATAAAACTATAGTTACTAATTATAAAATAGCCCTTCTAAATTAGACTTGAATTCGAGTCCAACGGGTAGAATTTTAGAAGCAAAGTAGGATGGATTTGGGTCAACTTAACTTTTTTAGGGCAATATTAGGTCCAAATTAGGGGTGCAAGTTGAGTTGAACCGGCTCGAAAGCTCGATGAGTCGGCTCGAAAAAAGCACGACTCGAGCTCGAGCATTTCGAGCTCGAGCTCGAGCTCGACGAGCTCGAGCCTGCTTTCGAGCCCGAGCTCGAGCCTAGTTAGCCTTGTTCACGAGCTCGCGAGCCGGCTCGCGAGCTTTTTTTAAAATCAAATATTATATTATATTATTAATTTTTTATTTGTAAATAAAAAATTAATAATATAATAAGCAGAACTTACATGACGTGTAAGTTCGAGCCGAGCTCGTCGAGCTCGAGCTCGTCGAGCTCGAGCTCGTCGAGCTCGAGCTCGTCGAGCTCGAGCTCGTCGAGCTCGAGCTCGTCGAGCTCGAGCTCGTCGAGCTCGAGCTCGTCGAGCTCGATATCGTCGAGCTCGAGCTCGTCGAGCTCGAGCTCGTCGAGCTCGAGCTCACCGAGCTCGAGCTCGAGCCTTTTAAAACAGGCTCGTCGAGCTCGAGCTCGAGCTCGAGCTCAAAAAATACAACTCGAGCTCGAGCTCGAGCCAGCTTTTTTTGATGAGCTCGACTCGAGCTCGACTCGTTTGCAGGCCTAGTCAAAATTGACTTGGTCAAAATATGTAGTGTTGCGTCTCACTCGAGGCTCCTGCAGATCAGTCTAGATTACACCACTTAGCCTGAGAGCGGTCGAGCTTGCAATCAATCCTAGAAAAAAGAAACGGTTGGCAATGCAATTCTTTTAACGTGGAAAATCCCAGAAAGGGGTGAAAACCCACGTGGTCGGGATTGTGCCGACCAAAATTTCACCAGTTGTTGGTATTGTACAGAGCATTTTTGAGAATGCGGGGGTGGCAGGCTGCTCCTCGTTACAACTCGAAGGGAGAGAGAGAGACACGTTCGAAGAGTGACAGACCACCACTCACGAATCTAAGTGTTTGTCTTTATCTGCATTGTATAGCACGCTTTGGAGACTTAGCGGACTTCTACTTGTGCTCGGAGGCTGGAGCAGCGCGTTCTGTGCGTCTTGGTGTGAGCGGCTTTCCTTATGTTCTTCGCAGTGGAGTCTGGAGCAGGGAGAGCTTGCGGTTGACTGGAGGAAGCTGAATGCTGAGAGTGCTTCACGTGGATTGCTTGTTGTGGTGGGAGACATGCGCTTGGAGTGGAATGCTTGAGGGTGCACAACGGCAGATTAAGGCGGTCGAAGGTTGATGAAGATCTTCATGGAGTGAAAGAGATTCATAGAGGAGCTCTCAAGCGCATATGGGGAAAAGCAGAAGAGGAAAATGTGAGAATGAAGGAGAGACGGATGCCATATTTATAAGCATCATGGGTGTTTACAGAGATTACGTGGCTATCTGCAGATTGTAACCATCCTAATTAATATTTGCATGATAATACTTTATAAATTATGACGCGTATTTTTATAATAATTTTTTTACGCGTAGACTAATATAATTTTAGCTATTTACACCCGCCCATATTGGGTGGTTATGCAGGTGGTTACCCATACATCAGCCGGTGGAGATCGTGTGAGGACGATCAGACAACAAAGATCGGCCGACGGCGGAGAGGAGGACGACCGGTGGCGGTAGTCGGGGAGCAAGCCCCTGACGGCGGAAGGCTGCTCGGGGGAGAGGAGAGGCGCAGGCGGAGTTCCGCCCGTGGCCTCTGCAGCCGCGGGTGGACATCCTTTGCAGTCGCTTCCCTCTCAATCACACGAGGAACCACGACCGCGCGACTGCTACCAAGGTGAGGCATCTTATGTGCGGGGGTGTTAGATGGTACGGACGTGCATATGTGCTTATGCGGTCTGACGATGATGGTCACAATACTAGTGGGAATGATTTTGGTCAACCCCACTATCTCTATCAAAGGATGCAGCTACTTTTGTTATTCCCAGCCCGAATTTCCCATGATATTAGGGGGACCATATAATTTTCCCTCCAAATTTCGAGATTCTGTGGCTCTTTTGCAAGATGAATGCGAGAATATTTCATCCCACTGTGAGCGTTGAATGTGTGGAGGCAAGTCATCCGACTTAGCCGTGCCGAAGGTTGGTGTTTGATTGGTAAAATTTTGCAGCATAGCGTGGGTTCCAAAGTTGTCGCTTGGCGTAAGAGTTCATCTCAGAGGTAATCATTGGTAGGGATAGGACCCTTTGCTTGGCTGAGGGGAAGCTTAGTTACAGCGCCGCGGGACTCGGCACCGGGGATGTTGATGAGTGGCATGACGTTGATGTTGAGGAATAGATTCGGAGCTTTGTATCTTATATTGTTACCCCTTTGACATGTGTACTTGTGTTGATGTGGTTGTAGTGCTTTAGACGTTTTTGTTAATTGCATAGTTATTTGAGGATTGTTTCAGTATGGGGCATCACTTGTGTAGTGACTTGGTGTTTGTGGTGTCAGCATTGCTGTTTGATATGCGGCTTTATTTCGACTTTGAGTTTGTCTTTTAGATGCCATCAGCATGGGTATGAGACCCTGACGATGTCGCAACCTACTGCACAGGCGATGGGCGGACGCTTCGAGCCAGGGTAGTGAGAGGTTGAGGCATCGTGCTGCGAGTTGTCCTTGGCTGAGGCGGTGGAGGGTGGACCTTTGAACCTGGGTGATTGTAATGGGGGTATGCACTGACAGTGTCATGACCTACTGCGGGGGAGAAGGGAGGAACTTCAAACCACAGTAGTGGGAGG
This sequence comes from Platanthera zijinensis, assembly GCA_039513925.1. Classification (NCBI taxonomy): domain Eukaryota; kingdom Viridiplantae; phylum Streptophyta; class Magnoliopsida; order Asparagales; family Orchidaceae; genus Platanthera; species Platanthera zijinensis. Next base: position 19,206,910 of record CM077092.1, read on the forward strand.
TCACTGAGGCATGGCACCAAAGAGACGGTGAAGGTCGGATGCTTCGAACTACTATCGATTGCTAGAGGGCAGGCCCAAGTGGTGACATGGTTCCTAAGCAACATGGGTGTGAGGCACACTCCAACGCGGGAACAGGTTCTCTGAAATACAGGAGCTTGATGCTCTGCAGCGCGGGAGCGTCCTACAACGAGGGAGTGAGGTGCTTTACAACGCCGGAGCGGGTGCTCTGCAGCACGAGAGCAGGGTGCCCTACAACGTAGGAGCGAATTGCTCTACAACGCGAGAGCAGGTGCTCTACAGCGCGGGAGCTTGATTCTCTACAGCGTGGGAGAGGGGTAATGTACACGCGGGAGCAAGTGCTCTACAGCGCCGCAGCTTGATTCTCTACAGAGTGGGAGAGGGGTGATGTACACGCGGGAGCGGGTGCTTTGCAACGCGGGAGTTTGATGCTCTACAACACAGGAGTAGAGTGCTCTGCTTTGTAGACGAATCGTGCTTCCTGAAGTTGGAGAGGCTGACTCTTGACATTGGAAATCAGGTACGCGGTATTAACCGTCAGAGTTTTGCTTAAGAAAATCTGTATTTTTAACAGAGTCAAAATGTAGATATAACATTATTAAAAATTGAAGTGTACATGCGTATTTTAGTAGTTTGTTATGCCAAAAATAAAAGTAACGATATGAAAAAGGTGAGGTTGCTGGTAAATGAGGCGCAAGCTTTGCGCGCTCTACTAGGGGAGAGCTCCCTTGTGTAGGGTCTTTGGCTTATCCACGTCCGGGTACAACATTGTCCTCTATTGAGTTATCAGCCTATGACGCACGCTGGCTCGGGTCCTGGTTCAGTAAAAATCTTCCGAGAATTCCTTGTTGGACGAGGCGTTCGATATCTCCATCTTCAACATGCATCAACCTTCCATTCTATGGCCTTGTTCGCGATGGAAGTCACTGTATTGCGACTAGCTTCCTCTTTTTGGCGCAAGCAAATCAGGCATGCTAAGGGCTTCGCTATCACGGATGGCGAGGAGCGTGTTGGTTGTGAAAGTCTTGTTTTCAAGGTTAGCTAAATACCTAGATGGGGTGAATAAGTTTTTATCTTTATTTTAACTTTTATAATTTGTTATCAGATTTTTGTGCCTGTGATTAGATTAGTTATCAGCTTTCCAGAACATTCACAGACGACACAATAAATTTATAGTGGTTCCCCAATTTTAGGTACATCCATTGTTCCTCTGTGCCAATCTAACTGTGTGTTAGATTCGACTTTCCCTCCAAAACTCAGCTACTTAATAGCTTACAGCATAGATCCCGCAGGACCATACAGGTCACACAAACTTAACAATTAGGCACTAAGCCAACCCACAGGTCACAAATTGAGCATTGTGTGTTGTTATTCGCTCTGGCCGATTGCTTCCTTTTATACTCTGAAGGTCAATTGAGCAGTGGGTCCCACCACCAGGATTGATGGCTGAGATTAAGTCATCATGCGCATGCTTTCCTATTAATCTTGATTTAACGGTTCCTTGCTGTGTGTGTGGGCCCCAGCATTTTTGATGGAAATATTCCTTGAAAAGTGCAGAAGATGATGACCGCTTGCCGCCAATGTCTCTGACAGCAATTCCCCAACATTTGAATTTTAGTTTGACAATTTGACTTTGCTGACGTCAGCATGACTCAGCATCTCTAGACTTCGACAAAATTCAATCATCAGAACCAAAGGCGTTGAGTGAGTAGGTATCACGCAACGCCATAACACTTAGACAAAATTCTGTCTGTCTAAGTATTGAGCTCGACGAAAGCTGAGCTCCGTTCGACGAACGTCGAGCTCAACTAGACGAAAGTATAAGTCCAGTTCGACAAACTGTGGACTTAGTTCGACAAAAGGATAAACTGAGTTCGACGAACTTCAGGCTAAACTGGGAAATTTGGCTCAGTTTGACGAACGCTGAGCTCAGTTCGACGAAGCTGAGCTCGACAAAAGTCAAGCAGTCCACGCTTTTGGACTTAGCCAAATTTCTGCTACAAGGCGTTGAGAGCATCGTGAGCGTTGAGTGAGCTTACCTCACTCAACGCTATTTGTCTTGGCAAATATTTCTGCGCCTTGGCGTTGAGAGAGTAAGCTTCACTCAACGCCAAACTACTTAACAAATTTTCTGTTATCTGGCGTTGAGTGAGTAAGCTACACTCAACGCCTGTGGACTTAGTCAAAATTTTGGCCAACATTTCTGTGGAGTTGGCTGACACAGCAACATTCAACGCTAAAAGCTGTATGGTATTGAGTGAGTAGATCACACTCAACGCTTGTGGACTTAGCCACATTTTCAGCCAATTTCTCTAGGCTTAGACTGACTCAGTCTGACTCATAGCCTTTTAGCTGTATGACGTTGAGTGAGTAAACTACACTCAACGCTTTTGTGCTTAGCCAAATTTTTGGCTATCTGCTAGTTAGACTGAGACAGTCTCAAACGCTATATATTATATGACATTGAGTGAGTGGACTACACTCAATGCTTTTGTACTTAGCCAAATTTTTCGCTATCTACTAGTTAGGCTGAGACAAACTCAACACTAAATGTTATATGGCGTTGAGTGAGCTGTCATCACTCAACGCCTGTGGACTTAGGCAAATTTCTACTAGATATTATTGAGTCCATACCTCTGGCGTTGAGTGAGCTTGCTCCACTCAACGCCTGTGGACTTAAACGATTTTTGCTATGTCCAGCAACCACTTACTGTGTCCACATGTCCAATCAAAGTGATATGGACTACCTGGACTTAAGACCTCAAATGCACATCAAATACAGTCGATGTGTGTGTCATTGACCTGTTTGACTTCTCACAAATCAGGGACATTGAGAACAATTGACCCAAAAGGTTGTCGTGTTGAGGAGAGTGTAATCCTGGTGATGCTGGCCTTGGTCTAGGTGGGGGTTATTGCGGGGCACGCCATTCTTCTTGGGAACCGGTGGCGGTGATGACTCCTACTCCAACTGTCTTTTCGAGCTCCGCTTGAACTGTTGGTGGTGCAGTTCAATTACCTCATCAGTTGCAATTCGCGCCTCGATCTGACGAATGAGATCGGGATAGCTGGGCACAGTCTCCCGCTTTAGTGCGGAGTAGAAGCTACCAGGGTGGAGCTCTTTAAGAAAAAAACCCTTGTGGGAGCTCTGAGTCCACCCTTGGAATTTGCCGCACCTCAGCAGCGAAATGGAAAAGAAATTCTTCAGGGTCTCCCCCTTCACTCTGAAGAAATTCCAGGGTTATCTATGTTAAAAAATTGTCTTGCCAACCGTTTCATTTTTCTGTGACTGATTGTACGCTCGACTACTCTCGGGCTAAGACGGTGCAATCTAGACCGGTCTGCAGTAGCCTAGAGAGAGCCGCAACAGTTTGACATCGTTTGTGGGAAAGTGTTCCCCAAAATTCTACTGAGAATTTTAAGATAATATCCACTACACAGCGTTACTCGAAGGCTGACACCAATGGCAAGAGAAGCTACCTGCACTGTTGAAGGATCCGTCCCTGGTGGGCATGTCAATCCAGCTCCCCCTCACTCACACGACAACACGCCTCTCGTAGAAGACACCGAGAACGCACTCATCGCAACAATGGACGATCAGACAACGAAGGATCAACCGACGACGAAGAGTGGGGCGACCGGTGGCGGATGTCGTCTGCGAGCCTCCAGCGGCGGGAGGCCGCCCAGGGGGAGATGGTCGACCGCGGCTGCGGGCAGAGGTCCGGTCGCGGACGGAGGGCTGGCCACGGCCACTGGCAAACCCCACTTTCTCCATCGAAGGAGGCAGCTGCTTTTGCTATCCACAACCCTATTTTCCTATAATATTAGGGGGACCCTATCACGTAGAAATGGGTCTCTAAACCTTTCTCAAATCCAAGTTTAGAGAGAATTATAATTAAATGGCCTCAACCAAATAGACTATCAAAAGAGTTGACCCAACTCTCCCAAATTATACGACAAATGCTAAATGTAATGAGTGGGTACCAGATTGTTTTTCTATCAGTGGAAAACACAGTTCATTCAAAATGAGTTATTTCACATTTTTAAAATTACACTCGTTCCTAAAACAAACACAATATTATGAACGGTTACGTTTTTCAGAAAACGAAAAAAGAGTAAAAAAGCTCTCCCAAACGAAATCATATGTTATGTGATGCGGAAGAGACTCCATTATATTCTTAGGCATCACTCTGTCTAGGCGAGTCAGAAGCAGCATAAAAGATTTTGAAGCCTCCGTTAGAAGTTCACAATGACGACACCGTCCCTTTGATCTTTATGGATTCATGTAATGTTCCCTTGAGATATTCTTCGGTGAGTATAGCAAAAAGCTTCAGGAACTTTCATTAAAGTTTGATGATTTCAAGTTAAATTTATAGAAAATATGAAGTGCGAGTAGCCGATCATCTGTAATCCCCACTAATTTGATGGGATCATGGAAATAACCACCGCACGTGCGATCAGCGTGCGCGATCCGCACATGATCCGCACATGATCCGCGCATGGGATCCCACTACGCATGCAAACCGCCCACGGCCGGCCAAAATGGTCGGCCACCTCCCTCCCCGGCGGTCGAACGCCTCGGGCCGAGGGGCTTCTGACCTGACTAGCGGCCGGCCGGGGCCGCACCCCGCGGCTGCAAGGCGCGGCGGCACCGCCGGCCCTCCCGGCAAACGGGTGTGGCCTCTCCTGTGGCCGCACCCCGCGTACGCTCCCCATGGCCGCAAGCCCGCGACCGCGCAAAGGGGTTGGCGCCGCGAGCCGTGGCCGGCCACGCGAGCCTTGGCCGACCGCGCCCGGCCCTCCGGCCAGGCGCGTTTGGCCGGCCGTGCCCGGTCCTCTGGCCGCGTTCGGCCGGCCATGCCCCGCGGGCGGCCAGTGTCGTTGCCACGGGAGCCGGCCGGTGCTAAGGTCGGCAGCTCGTCGGGCACGATCACGAGGAGCGGCTGGTGCTACAGCCGATCGCCCATTTTGCTTGTCGCGGCCAATCGTCCTGCCAACCGCAACTCCTCCTCCGACGACGACTACCACTCACCGTCGAGGTGGCCACCCGTTGATGGTGGTCACTCTCCACCGTCCGATCATCCGTCACGATCACCGCCGTCCGTTACGTAGGTAACAACCTGTATAACCACCATGATTAGTGGAGAATATTTAATAAATTAATCATAATTTACATGCAGAAAAATATTAATTAATATTCATCGAAAACTATACTAAATATTGTCTGCATCCAGTAATTTAGGTGGTTACGGTATGCAGATAGCCGCATAACTACCGTAACCACTGCTTAGAGCCTATAAAAAGGCCTCTAGGTCATTCTCATTTCTAACATTTTCTCCTCCCAGCTTTCTTCTTCCTTAAGTTGCAGCTCTGCCGAAATCCACCTACGAGCCACCGCCTCCCATCGAGCCACCCGAAAATTTGCCTAAGTCCACAACATCCCAAGAAAGAAGACGCTTCATCGACCACTCCAACAACCCTCCTATGTGTGCCCCATCCAGCAAATCCCCGCCAACAAACCGTAACCAACCTCACAGCAGAATTGAGCAGCCCGATCACATCTAAGAGCGTCCGTCACCGCCAGACGCCAGTGAACAATGAAAACAGAGCTTCGTGTATGGTGGTATGTCGCCTACCGAGCACGTCTGTATTCTCTCTCATCCAAGCCGTAACGAGGAGTGGCATATCGCCCTCAATTTCACCAACAATTTGTAAACTGTTGCTGATAATGAAGTTTGACCAACGCCGAACCGGTCAAATGATTTTTTACCCGGTTAAGAGTTTTTTCCACGTTAAAATCGTCTTTTGTACTTCCTTATTTATTATATGACTGTTGACCTGCTCGATCGCTTCACAGACTAAGACAGCCTAATTTAATTCGATCTATCAAAGCATTCAATTAGCCGCAACAAAATTCACTTTGATTTCTACACTGGCTTATCTTAAATGCCACAACAAACTCTTTCATTCAATTTTGTGCTCATGATTCTTGACCATTCACGTAGCACTCGACGATTAACACTACATGGTATAGCAGCCTCAGTTCATCAAAGTGAGCCATCAACCGCCTCAACATCGCCCTTTGAACCCTCGCGGTTTTGTCCCTTAAAAATCGTCTCACTTTAGATCGCCGAACCCCTGAGCAGCGGGCACGCTGCTCCCCTGTAACCCCCCAACGAGCTCGGCGCCGAGCTTGACCAGTGAAAACATGGCGAGTGCCCATTATTACCAAACGCAGTCAGGCTCCACAAACTAAGGCTCTATTTGTTTAGGCGTTTTGATACTCCGTTTTGGGCAAACGCCGCCGGAAGGAGGGTAAACAAATGAACCTCCGGCGGCGTTTGCTCCGTTTCCACCCGCCCGCCTTGAGAAACGCCCCAAAAAGTTCCGTTTGGAGCAGCCACCTCCCCCCTCCGATTCGAACGCTCCGTTTCCACCCGCCGGATCGATCCGCCACCGCCGAACCAAATGAAGTCTAACACTCATCGATACTGCGGTTTTAGAGATAATTGGTTTCCAAGTTGGAAAAATATTTGTGCTAAAAAGATATTTTCAGAACTTTTTGAAAAACAATGAACACTCATGCTTTTAGAAAAGCTAAAAGATGTTTTTCACATTTTTATGCTTCTCTTTCCTGCGGTTGTTTTTTTGGTAACTCTGATTCCACCGTTTTTCCTACGACCACAGCAGTCCAAAACAGACACTTAGGCTCCATTTGGTTCGGCGGTGGCGGGTCGATCCAGCAGGTGGAAACGGAGTGTTCGAACCGGAGGGGGGAGGTGGCTGCTCCAAACAGAGCTTTTGGGGGGATTCTCAAGGTGGGCGGGCGGGCGGAAATGGAGCAAATGCCGCCGGAGGTTCATTTGTTTACCCTCCTTTCGGCGGCGTTTGCCCAAAACGGAGCAGCGAAACGCCCAAACAAATAGAGCCCTAGGCTTCATTTGACGGGGCTTAATTACTTTGGTGAGTTAGTAAAAAAACCACCATTATCATAAAATCTATGTTTGGCAAGACAAAAGTTATGATTGTTATCAAAAAAATAAACTAGTTTTGAGTACAAAATATATGAAGTTTTTTAGATGAGGTCAGGCATTCACGAACGACGGTTTATGACCACCGAATTCACAACCGCCACTACCGCGCCAAAGGAAGCCTTAAATTGTGCATAGTTTCTCCTCCACTATATTAAATCGGTAATATTCATATCAATGAGAATACAAGTTTATGAAAATATTGCAAATTATCTGTGATGATGAGCTTGCCTTGAATGCTCTTCCCTGATTAAGAAGAGCTAGCTACACAAAGGCTCTGTTTGGCACGGTGGGGGCGACTGGAGAAGTAGTGGTGGGAAACAGTGAGGGAATAATCAGCTGTTTTACAGAATGATGACAGAATCTGTGAAACTATTTGGAAGAACAGTATTTGCAGTACTGTTTAAGTGCTGTTTCAATCTGTGAGACAATTACTTCAACCAAAAATTTCTAAAAACTAACATGAAGATGAAACAAGGTTCTATCCAGGTAAACAGAAGACTGTTGCAACATGTAATGACCCAACTTCTATAATTTCAAAATTATTGTCCGCTTTAATTTACCAAAATTATTGTCAGCAGAGAAGATGTAAGAAGCTCGAGTAAGATGGCTTGGACACGTAAAAAGGAAATCATTAGAGGCACCTATTAGACGCTAGGCATGTTAAATGGGGAGGGGTAGACCTACAAATACATGATGTACTTAGGCATTAGTGAGATTATGACAAAAGATAGGGCACAATGGCATCAAATGATCCACATAGGCATATAGCCGAGTCCACTATAGTGGGATAAAGGCTGTGTTGTTATATTAAAGTGAACCACATAAATTTATCTTTTTTTCACAGTTGGCCTACAAATACTTTTCAAAAGATCACTCATCTACGAACTAACCCGAGCATACTTAACTACAAAATTAATTTCCAATACAACACCTCCACTAGCTCGAAAAGGCGCCTTAAGGAGTCTAAATTAATACTTAAATACAACTTTTTCCCTAATTTGGGTGTAAGATTCAGTTTATTTGCACATCTCTTTTAATCTACTATTATTAATGGCATTTAAAAGAGGGGTTAAATCTAATCACCCGTCCTCAGGCTCCACTAATTATTATTATTTATTATTTGTTACATAATAATGATGATGCCGGATTAGATTTATTAAATTTAATTAGGGCCTCTTATACGGCTGGTTAGCATAAACATTAAAAAGTATTCACTTCCTTTTAAAAAGAAAATTTATTAATAAAAGATATTGATTAGAATAATGATGGTGCAATCGCTTAAATCGAATTGCCAAGATCTTGCGCCGACACGCTCAAGCCCGCCAAAGAAAATTCGAAAGGGTAACCGACGATCAACTTTCTCGCAACAATTGGTCCCATCCGTCTTGCTTTATTCTCTTCCTTGCTAGGAAATCCGTGGTTCTATCAATTGGTCCCATCTGCCCTCAGCCGATGGTTTGAGCCTTTGCCCACCACATCCGCTCTTACGCATAACAAAACTCTTGTAATTCGGTGATCACCAACAAATTTGTCGCTCGTCACCATGCTAAGGGCGCAAAACTCTTTAGGCCATGCAGCATTATCCCCGCAGCCTAACCTACTTCATATTCCTACTCTCTCCCCGCGTACCGACGCCTAGCCCGCTATACCAACCTCAGCCAAACCCTTCACCCATTAAGGCTTCATTTGGCGCAGAGGTGGCAGCCGCAAACGTAATGGTTATGAACCATTATTCGTGAATGCCCAACCGCACCTAAGAAACTTCATCAATTTATCTTCAAAAACAGTTAAATTTTCTTAACAGCCGTCGTAACCGTTAATCCAATTTTATCTTCAAAAATAGTTTCGTTTTCTTAGCGACGGTCATAGCCATTGACATGACAAACATACATTCTATGACAGCGGCGTTTTTATCCAAACTCACGGGAGCAAAAATGTCACGCCAAATGGAGCCTAAAGCGCTTGCCTATTCCAATCTTCCTCACCGAGCATATTCGATCTTCATCACCAACAACCATCACTATCTCGTTTCCACCTCGCTTACCACCACAACCACCACCATCATCGCATATTCTTTCTTCGGCCTCAACCACCGCCTCCTCAAATACAACGCCTTCATAACAACAATCACAAGCCCGTCCGCGCCTTCAGCTGGACGAGAGCTACCTCCCAACGGCTAAAGCGTTTCTTTTCGCCCCCTATAAGAACACGGTGCTTTAGACATTAGACATTCATATCAAATTAAGAAAAAAAAATATCAGAAATGATGAAAGAGCATCATACGGCAGGCCTCCGCCTACAATGGAAAGCGACGAAAGAATCAAATTAGGTCTTGTAATTCGCAATCTTGTAGCCGGGGACGTCCCGGAGACCGAGCTTGGAGATGACGAAGCAGTAGGAGTCCCAGTCGGTTCTTCGCAGATACTTGAGATGCTTCTTCCTCAGCTGAATCATCTCATGAAGCCCCTTCCTGGAATGCTTGTCCTGTGTTGCACCCCAGAGTTACATTAAATATATACAATTCTATTGCAGGTGATTTTAGGGTTTGTAAAAAAGAAGGGGGGGAGATTTAGCTGTTTATTTACCTTCTTATGCAAAGTTGATGACAAATGCTTGATTTTCGTCGTGAGCTGAGCAACTGCGGAGCGGACCAATTGATCGAAGAAATTAGCAGAAAAACACGAGACGCTAAACAGGAGAGATGCGATCGTAATAAATAATTCATATACTGTTACTGGATTGTTCATGGAAGTCTCACAAAACTTGTAGGTCAATCCCGTATGATTCCCGGTTCGGGTTCGGGCAATGACTCGATCCAAGAGGAACGGGCAGGGAACGGGATATAATAAATGGATTACAAAACAATGTTTAGGGTTCAATGTATCATTTTGTTACCTGCTTTGGCATTTGAACCAATTTTATAAACTGTTTACAGGCTTGCTATCTTGATGAAACAGAAGAAATGCTTAGGAGACAAATTTTAGCTTCATTTTATTAAAATTTTATAATAATCATAATACTTAAATCAAAGAAAAATAATATAATAACTTGAGATATATAATTAAAATGGTCACTTAGATATATGATAAAAATAACAACCATAGGTAACAACAATAAGATAATTAAAAAGTAATTTAAACGTGTGTAATACAGAATATATGAAGCTTAAATTTAGCAGTGGAAGGACGGATAACTCCGTTATTAAGTGGGATGATCAAGATAATTGAAGCTGCGAGTAATTTAAATATCTGGGATCGATAGTTCAAAATGATGGGGGTGTTGAACTGTTGATAAAGATATGATACATAGAATCCAAGCAGGTTGGTTGAAGTGAAGAGGCGCGACAAAGATCTTATGTGATCGTAAAGTACCATTAAAACTTGAAGACAAGTTTTATCGTATTGCAATTAGACAAGTTTTATTGTACTGCAATTAGACAAGTAATGCTCTACAGTTATGAGTGTCAGGCAGTAAATTTTGTACATGAGCAAAAAATGGGAGTTGCGGAGATGAGTGCTTAGGTGGATGTGTGGACACACGAGACTGGACAAAATTAGGAATGAATGTAGAGAAGATGCGAGAAACTCGAATAAGATGGTTCAGATACATACAAAAGAGACCATTAGAGGCACCTGTTCGGCGTTGTAAGAGTTTAGTCACTAGGCATGTTAAATGGGGGAGAGTGTTACGGCACCAGTCGCGGAAGAGGAACCGGACAAGCATTGGGGGTAACTCTATCGTCGCCGCAGCACCGGCACAAGGACGAGGGCATGAAGTCTCACACCTTCTATGTTTATTATATATTTTTCTGCGTATTTTTAATCCCACTTTTGATGCCCAAGTGGGGGGGGGGGGGAAACTTAATATTTCTATTTCTCTTTATAACCTCTAGAGAGGTATGGAACGGGTAACAAGAAGTTAATTTCAGAATTTCTCCTTTCTCACCCCCCCCCCCTCTCTCTCTCTATCTCCCGAACTCCCCTCTCCTCACCCTAATTTCCCGAGCCGCACCCAAGGAGGCGCGATTCCGCCGTTCCGCAAGCCACCACCGAATCACCGAAACTGGAGGGGCTTCCTCCTCCACACAGCCACACCCGCTCTCAAGTCGGAGCCCATAACATATTGGTATCAGAGCCACCCCCGACCGCAAACCCTAGCGTTCCTGGACCAGGTCTACCCGCCACCGCTCCACGCCTTGCCGCGCCGAACAACGTCCCTCTTCTTCAGCTACCACCGCCTCCGTCGATGGCCGATCGGGATCTATTCCAGCAAATCTTGGACCACCTCGACCGCATGGACTCCCGCCTCGGCGAAGTCGATAGCCGCACGACGCACCACACCGCGGGCCTGGCCCCCGACCGACCGCTGAGCCAACATTCCGTGTCGGTCCAACCCTTCCCCGACAGCCACTACTCCGGCCACTTTCACGAAGGTGGCACCTTTCCGTGGTACGTCAAGTTGGATTTTTCGGTCTTTGATGACCGCGAAGACCCCCTCTTTTGGCTCACCAAATGCGAGCTCTTCTTTGCCAACCAACATATCACAGGAGAAGAACATCTGGGCGGCTGGGCCTTTCCTCTTTCCACCTCAACGGGGCCGCCCAACTGTGGTTCTCCCAGCTACAGCGCGAACGCCCATATCTATAGTGGGACGAGTTCAAGACAGCCTGTATGCTTTGCTTCGGACCATCGATCCGCGGTAATTCCCTCGGGGATCTCATCGTCCTTCGCCAAATGGGCGCCCTAGAGGACTACCTTGACCGCTTCCAGCTTCTGCTCGCTCGGGCGACCACGGTCCACCTGGATCAGCAAGTGTCTATCTTTACAGCCGGCTTACACGAGCGCCTCCTCGACGTTGAGTTCCAAGACCCTCTCGACCTCACTATTGCAATGAACCTCGCTCAGACATGCGAGCGACGCATACTCTTGGACCGCCAATATGTGCCCCACCGGGACCACGGACCGTTCCTCCGGGGGACTATTCCACCACAGCCGGCTCATCGACCCACCAAGTTCGTGGAATCACCTAAACCACCCTTTCGGCAGAGTCTTGCCCATGCGGAGATGACTGAACGTCGCGCCAAGGGACTTTGCTTCAATTGCAACGAACTCTTTGGACCCGGCCACCGTTGCAAGTGACTCTTTTGGATTGAGGTGGACGACCCCTCCGATGACGACGACGAGGAACCGGATTCGGAGGCCATATGTTGCAGCTTCCTATCCAAGTGGAGGGCACCACCCTAGTCGCCTTGTTGGACTCAGGGAGTACGCACAATTTCATCTGCCACAAGACCGCAACCACTCTTCAGCTGCGGATCACCTCCCACCACCATCTTTAGGTCTTAGTGGCCAACGGCCATAGCAAGACATGCTCCAGCCTTTGTCGTCGTGTGTCCTTGAAGATCCACAACCGGCCTTTCAAAATCGATCTCTTGGTCGTTGATCTCGACGGTTTTGACATTGTCTTGGGGGTGCGTTGGCTGCGCACATTGAGCCTCGTGACTTGGGACTTCAACAACCTTACCATGCAATGGTACCAAGATTCGGAAAAGGTACAGTGGCAATGCATTGCCCCCACATTCAAACCGCGATCTTTCCTCATGCAAGGCACGGGAGTTCCGACACATCCCCGACCCCCGGACCTCCACCAACTGTTACAGGAGTTTGGGGACGCCTTCACAATTCCCGAGACCTTGCCGCCACACCGGCCGCAGGATCACCGCATCTATCTAATGCCGGGAGTCCCGCCAGTGATGGTACGTCCCTATCGCTACCCATATCTTCAAAAGGATGAAATTGAGCGTCAATGCTCCGCTATGCTACAAAGGGGGCTGATTCGACGGAGCATATCTCCATTCTCCTCACCGGCCCTGCTTGTCCACAAGGACAAAACATGGAGATTCTGCGTGGATTGCCATGAACTCAACACCAAGACCGTCAAAGATAAATTTCTCATCCCCGTCGTCGAGGAACTCCTCAACGAATTGCACGGCGCACACTTCTTCTCAAAGCTTGACTTATATTCCGGATATCATCAGGTTCGCAAGGCGGCCGCAGATGTGGAAAAGACCGCCTTCCGCACGCATCATGGACACTTTGAGTTCCTCGTCATGCGGTTTGGCTTGACCAATGCGTCGTCAACTTCCAATCACTGATGAACGAGGTATTCCAATCTGTCCTAAGAAAATTTGTACTTGTATTTTTTGATGACATTTTGATCTATAGCAAGTCCTGGTCTGAGCATCTTCGTCATGTTTGTGAAGTGCTCACCTTGCTCCGCCTCCACCGCCCAGCTCTCAAGGAATCCAAGTGCTTTTTTGGGCAGACTAGCGTCACCTACCTCAGTCACGTGGTTCATGAGCATGGGGTGTCTGCTGACTCGGAGAAACTACAAGGCATCGTTGCATGGCCCGTACCCCGGCCGCACCGCGACCTCCGTGCATTCTTGGGACTGACTAGATACTACAGACGCTTCATCCATAGCTACAACTCGATCGCGGAACCCCTCCTAGCCCTCCGTCGCACGGCCCTTGAGTGGGGGGGCGTTGTGCAATGCGCGTTTGAGGCACTCCAACAGCCTTGGTCTCCGCGCCGGTCTTGAAGCTTCCGGATTTCAACGAGCCCTTCTACATTGAATGTGACGCCTCCACTCTCGGATGCGGCGCAGTTCTCCAACAACATGGGCATCCACTCACTTACTTCAGTCGCCGTACCGCGCTCCTCCATCAGAAACTGCCAGCCTACGAGTTGGAACTCATCGGCTTGGCGAAAGCCGTTCAACACTGGAGGTCATATCTTTAGGGCCGCTCTTTCATCGGCCGCACGGACCACTGCAGTATGAAATATTTGTTGGAGCAACGCTTGACAACCGTTCCGCAGCAACGGTGGGTGAGCAAATTATTGGGATTTGACTTCATGATCGAGTACAAGGCTGGTACCCTCAACAGGGCCGCAGACGCCCTCTCTCGTCGACATTCTGATAATGTCGCCAGTATAAGCACGCTCTCTCGGCCGGTGGCCTAGCTTTTGGATCTCATCCGGGACGACATCCGTAACTCCCCGTCCCTCACCGAATTATTCAGGCGGGCGCAAGAGGGCCTTTTAACGCCCACATGGACAGCTCATGACAGCCTCATTTTCTTTTGGGATCGGATCTATTTGCCGCCAACATCGGCCCATATTTCGTCCATTTTGGTCGATACTCATAGCAGGGCTCATGAAGGGATCCACAAAACTCTTCACCGCATCTGTGCCGAGTTTTATTGGAAGGGCCTATGTCGTCACGTCCAGGATTTTATCGCACAATGCATCACATGCCAACAACAAAAATCGGCCAACTTGTTACCGGCCGAACTCCTGTAACTGGTACCGATTCCCACCCAAAATTGGGCCGATATCTCTATGGACTTTGTGGGGGGACTGCCGCGTAGCAAAGGCAAGTCCGTGTTGATGGTGGTCGTGGACAAATTCTCAAAAGGGGCGCACTTTCTTCCGCTGGCTCTCCCACTCATCGCAGAACGGGTGACCCAACTATTCTTTGATGACGTCTTCCGACTACATGGACTACCAGAGAGTATTGTCTCAGACCGTGACAAGGTTTTTACAAGTCATTTCTAGAAGGAACTCTTTACCTTGAGCTGGACAAAGTTAGCTTTAACGTCTGCATATCATCCCCAATCGAACGGTCAGACGAAGGTCATCAACCGCAATGTCGAGATATACCTTTGTTGCCTAACGGGCGAGCACCCCAAGGATTGGGTCAAGTGGCTTCCATGGATTGAGTACTGTTATAACACCTCGTATCATTCGGCCCTACAAACTACACCGTTCCGACTCATCTACGGTCGCGATCCACCCAAGCTTCTCACCTACAGGCATGGTCTCGCCACACTAGCCCCAGTGGACCAACAACTCCTAGATTGGGACCGATTGCTCGCTACGGCTCGTGATCATCTACTCTGCGCCCAACACCGCATGGAGACGGCGTACAACCGGGGACATCAGGACGTCTTCTATGCGATTGGGGAGTGGATGTGGCTTAAGCGCCACCCCTACCGCCAAGCGATGCTCCATCCTGCCGACTCCACCACGCTAGGCTCAAGGTTCTACGACCCTTTTCAGATTGACAGACGCATTGGTGAGGTCGCCTACCGACTCTGACTGCCACCGGAGGCACGCATCCATGACGTGTTTCACGTCTTCCATCTAAAACGCTTCTATGGCGAGCCACCCGCTTCACCAATCGTGGACATTCCAGCTCAGCTTGAGGACAAGCTGTCTTCCGACGAGAAAGGAGATGTTACGACACCAGTCGCGGAAGAGGAATCAGACCCGCATTGGGGGCAAATCTATCGTCGTCGTAGCACAGATACAGGGACGTCATGAGGGCATGAAGTCGCACACATTCTATGTTTATTGTATTTTTCTGCATATTTTAATCCCACTGTCTAAGCCCAAGTGGGGGGCCCGCAACTTAATATTTCTATTTCTCTTTATAACCTCTAGAGAGGTATGGACCGGATAACAAGAAGTTAAATTCAGAATTTCTCCTTTCTCATCCATCTCTCTCTCTCTTTATCTCACGAACTCCCCTCTTCTCACCCTAATTTCCCGAGCCGCACCCCAGGAGGCGCGATTCCTCCGTTTCGCAGGCCACCACCGGATCATCGAAACTAGAGAGGCATCCTCCGCCAGGCCGCCACACCCGCTCTCAAGCTGGAGCCCATAACAGAGAGGTAGACCAATAAAGACTCGGAATAAAACAATAAAGAAAGACATGATGTACTTAGACATTAGTGAAATTATGACTAAAGATAAGGCACAATGGCGACAAAGGATCCATATAGCCGACCCCACTATAGTGGGATAAAGGCTTGCATGTTGTTGTTGTAACATGTGTAATATTTTTGTTATATAAAAGCCCTTACAGATTTTAGACATACTTTTCTTCTAGTTAAAACAAAGCAAAAAAAAAAATGATACCCAGGATGGCCTAAGAAGAGAGCATAACTCAAGCCATTTCAACAACTAAGCTCCTCATAACCCAATTGATGGAGAACGACCGCGTGTTCGTGATCAGAGGAGCTTGGGCCACCACTTGGCGGGACCCGTTTTTGTAGATTTGTCAGAGATGCGTTGATCGGATCAGCGATCCGAGACCGCGAGCGTGTCTGAAGCATTGCTTTTCATTTTATAGGTATTTTATTTTATTTTTCTGGTGTGTATTTAGCGTCTTAGGACACCGGGCATAACAAACAATCATAGTTGTTCACGCAGGGTGCCTAATTGCCCCCTCTGGTCATAAATAGGGCGTGCACTGCAGTTTAAAGGTATTGTGTTTTTGTGAGAGATTCCAGAATTCACGATCAATCTTCGTGGTGCGACGCCGCGAGATTTTATTTTACATCATTGTTCCCAGTGTATTCTCATTACCCCAATTAGATATCCCGCGTCTTGTTGATCTTCGTCACACGATCCTACGGCTCATCAACTCTTTCCTCACGACTCATCGACGGAAACCGCCCCCACCTTCTGCCAATTCCTCCAGAGCCACTCTTGTCAGCCTCAAATCCTCCTTCGATGGCATCCTGTCGCCTGAAAGTCCTCTCACAGTCATGGGCTACACCCCACTCTTTGTAGATCTTCTTACTCTCGTCGATTGTGTCTAGAGCTGTCACTTAAAACCGAAAACCGAAAACCAAACCGGAACCGCAAAGAACCGAATCAAACCGTTTGCAAATTATTCGGGTTCCGGTTTGAATATTGGAACAGTGAACAACATTGGTCTGAGTGTGATTCTTTCATTTTATTATCCGGACCGAAACCGAAACCGGAACATACAAGTTTCAAGTGGTCCCAAGATTTTTAGACCCGATCCGAACCGGACCGAAGTAGAACCGAACCGCAACCCGTTTAATATTATTATTTATTATTAATAATGTTATTATTATATTGTTATTTTTTATAATCCATCTATAATATTTATACTTACTATTATAGGTGAAACTAACGCGATTTGAACCTAAACTGCAATCGCACTAAAAGACATCGGTTTTTGACCGAACAAAACCGCACCACACCAAAACTATGTGGTGTGGTTTGACATTGATGTTGTTTGGAGTCGATTTTTGCGGTGCAGTTTTGGTTTTTATATTATTATATAATGTATTTTCAATTATACTCGTACATTTTTCTGAAATTATTAAACATGTACTCATTAGCGATGATTGGAATGTTAAGCCCTCGCGAAGAAGACGGTGCGGTGCGTTTTTGTCGATTTTGCACCGTCAAAAACCGCATTGCAAACTATGTTGTTTTGCAACCAACGAAGCCTCCCTACAACCAAAACATTAAGTGTGGTTTAAAATTGCCGCGGTTTAAAATCGATGTGGTTTAAATTCGGTGTGATTTGATGCAATTTTGTGATTTTGCGATTTCAGTTTTTAACTTTCAGCGCTACTTATTATATTATACAAAAAAATAATCCTCCTTGGAGCAATACAAAATTCCTATGTCCGGGCCCCGGACATCGAAGTTCC
Organism: Platanthera zijinensis; assembly: GCA_039513925.1. Classification (NCBI taxonomy): domain Eukaryota; kingdom Viridiplantae; phylum Streptophyta; class Magnoliopsida; order Asparagales; family Orchidaceae; genus Platanthera; species Platanthera zijinensis. The sequence goes on from CM077092.1 coordinate 19,224,496, forward strand.
TCTTATAAAAAAATTGAACGAATTTACATTTTCCCTCTGGTTTTTTATTTTTGACCCCCCTCATTCATTTCGCCAAATTTGGTTTTGGTTCTACTTGGAACCAATTGGAATCGGACTGAACCGCATAGAATCGGACTGAACCGTTAGTGGCCGGTTGGTTTTGGTTTTGGTTCTTGTTGAACCATAATGGGAACCGTTGACATGGTGGTTTTCAATAATATTTTGGAACCGGAACCGATCAAACCAAATAAAGTTTTGGTTATAATTTGAAGAACTGTTACCATATCAGTTCAGTTCATGGTTTTAGTAGAACCGGAACCGAACCGAAACCGTGACAGCTCTAATTGTGTCAGGCTTCCCAATACCGCCTCCCTGCTACGCCAGCCACATACAGATACGTCTCCCAGCCCTCGTTCATCTCCTCGCCGAAAGGATCGCAACCTCCAGTTGTTTTCTCCTCTCACTAAACCACTTGACAGCTTTACTATTTCTCCTTACCCTGCCGCTGTATACCTTCCCCGTCGCAAATCTCTTCCGCACAATCATCTTGTTCTTCTTCTCATTCCTCTACCGCTCCTCTACAGTCCACCCAATTCAGACGTAGAACCATCTCCTATTTTTTGTCATGGACACTTGAAATAGCTCCCTCATTCCCCTGTCGTGGACCATAGCCTAAGCCAAAACAGCCACCTCCCTATCATAAGATCACAACAACCATATCTGCCACAATTTCTTATTCCGTCACAACCGCATCCATCACCGCGTGGATCCATGCCGTCTGCCATCACCTAGCTCTTCATGCTTTGTGAGTATTCTCGTTTGTGTTACATTTTCTGTATTAAATATTGTGAGAACATTTCATATCTGTTTGTGAATTTGACTTGTTGTTCACACTTTTCTTTTTTAAAATTCTGTAAAATTTGTTCATGCAAGTTGGGGTAAAAAAATTGTGCGTAGAGAATATGCTAATGCTGGTGTATTTGAATATGTTGGTGAACGTTGTGTTGATTGCTTGACTTATAAAACTATATTTGCTAAAATTTTGATTCAGGAATAATTAAACATACACACATCATTTAAATTGGGCTCGTTCGCATTCATTCCGCACTTTCACTTAGTTTTGCATTTGCGTGTTAGCACATTCGTTTCACTTAGCCCCGTCCTGCGTCAGCAATTGGTCACTCAATGGCTCCCCATACAAGAGGTCTGGGGTTTAGGGTGGCTGGAGTTTTCAGCTTCTATCAATGTTATCTCTGTCGTCGTATATTTGGAGACGCTCATTTTCAGCTTCTATCAATGTTATCTTAGGTCTATCAGTTTCCCCTAATCATTCCCAGTCATTTAATCAAGTGTTTTAAATGCCGTCCAACATGTCTTACATGTCGGCCGACATGTCCTGTTTGAACAGAAAACGACTTGCATAATGAAAATATAAAGGTTATGGCGTTTTGCAATATGTCGGCTGACATTTCGGATCAAATCCGCTATGTCGTCCGTTGCCGACATTTAATGATGTCACCTATTATAAAAAAATCGTGTGAAATCAGTGTCCAAAGGCTTCATTAATGTGATCTAACAACTCTTCATGTCATTTTATTGATGTTGTAGAGAAAGGCCTCAAAGCTTGTATATACTTCTTGAATGAATAGTTACAAGTATGAATACACTTATATAGGAAAAGAAGGAGAAGAGAAAACCTAAATACAAGATGTGGGACTAATACAAGGAGAGAGAAGAGAGAGAAAACAAGGGCCCTTAATTGGGTTTTTCTAACACTCCCCCGCAAGCTGGAGCGTACAAGTCGTAGGCACCAAGCTTGGATAAAAACTGATAGTATAGAGGCCTGGAGAGAGCTTTAGTCAGGATATCCGCAATTTGGTCTTTAGCAGGAACATGCTCCAAATCTATCTTCTTTGACTGTACCTTTTCCCGGATAAAGTGACAATCAACTTCGATATGCTTTGTGCGTTCGTGAAACACCGGATTCTTGGCAATATGTATTGCTGCCTGACTGTCACAAAATAAGGTAGCCGGTGATGAGAGACGAACACCCAAGTCTCCCAAAAAGCTCTCAAGCCAGGTTAGCTCGGAAGCAACCGCAGCCATAGCCCGGTACTCGGCTTCAGCAGAAGAGCGTGCAACCACAGATTGTTTCTTGCTACGCCATGTTATGAGATGACCACCAAAGTAAGTGCAGAACCCCATAGTGGAGCGCCTATCATCGATAGATCCTGCATAGTCAGCGTCAGAGTAAGCGACGAGTGATAGAGATGTGGATGGCTTATACACAAGTCCTTGTCCGGGGGCGATCTTGAGATATCGAAGGATGCGCTCGACCGCTTGAAGATGAGATGTCCGAGGAGCGTGCATGAACCGACTCACAACTCCTACAGCAAATGAGATGTCCGGTCGAGTCACCGTAAGGTAGATCAGTTTCCCAACCAAGCGTCTGTAATATTCCGGATTTGTAAGCAGCTTGTCAGAGTCAGAACTATGGGCCGAGAGCTTGTGATTGACGTCCATAGGAGTCTCCACAGGTTTGCATCCAGAATAGCCTGCATCATGAAGGAGGTCCATACAGTACTTCCTTTGAGATAACACAAGACCATCAGAGCGTCGTGCGACCTCGAGGCCAAGAAAGTACCGAAGGTTGCCCAGATCTTTGGTCTGAAAGGCGGAGTTTAACTGTTCCTTGATCTGTTGTATTCCTGCCGTGTCGTTGCCAGTAATCAGGATATCGTCAACGTAGACCAGAAGGATCACAGTTTCGGTTGACCGGTGGCGGGTGAAGAGGGAAAAATCAGCTGAGCTCTGAGTGAAGCCACTAGCACAGACCACTTTACTGAATTTTTCAAACCACGCTCGTGGGGACTGTTTGAGACCATAAATGGATTTCCGAAGGTGACATACCAAAGACTCCCCCGTGGTCTCAAACCCGGGAGGTTGCTGCATATAAACTGTCTCGTGCAGATCGTCGTTGAGGAAGGCATTCTTAATATCCAACTGATAGAGCGGCCAGTGACGATGAACTGCCAAGGAAAGAAGAACGCGGACCGTGTTCAATTTGGCCACTGGAGAGAAAGTTTCCTCATAATCAAGGCCATGTTGCTGAGTAAAGCCCCGGGCCACGAGGCGAGCCTTCAGGCGGTCAACAGTGCCATCCGCCGCATGCTTGACAACAAAGACCCATTTGCAGCTCACAGAGGTATGACCAGTAGGAAGAGGTACCAGATCCCAGGTCTGGTTCGCCCAAAGAGCCCGCATTTCATCTTCCATGGCTGCCCGCCACCCTGGATGTGTAAGCGCCTCCTGCACAGAGTTAGGAATAGAAATAGAGGAAAGAGAGGTGGCAAAGGGGTAGAGAGGTGGTGCCAGCCGATGGAGAGAGACGTAGTTGGCCAAGGGATGAGCTGTAGAGACGGGAGCCGGATCTGCCGGAGCCGAGGTATCGCTGGTAGCGGGGAGCTGGTGCACGGGAGTATCCTTGGATGGACGTCGAGAGTAGACCCGGATAAGAGGTGGAGGAACCCGAGGAAGAGCTGGTTGAGAGGAGGAAGAAGAGGGTAGAGACGATGGCGTGACTGGTACGGCAGGCCGGGGAAGAGGTGGAGCAGAAGACGAGGTGGGGCAAGGCAAGTGGAAGGGCTGGTGTTCGCAGAAGGTGACATCTGCAGAAACAACCAGCTGACCATCAGAAGGAGAGTAGCAGACATATCCCTTTTGAGTCCGGGAGTATCCAACAAACATATACTTTGCAGCCCGAGGAGCAAGCTTGTCGGAAGGAGGGCCAAGATGGTGGACATAGAACACACACCCGAAGACCCGTGGTGTGAGAGAGGTGGGGTTGGTGATGGGAGAGAGAAGTTGGAGTGGTGAGGCAAAATTCAGCACATAGGAGGGGAGGCGGTTAATAAGATGACAGGCTGTGGAGACGGCAAAATTCCAATATTCGACCAGAACCTGCATTTGGAACATAAGGGAGCGGGCAACATCGAGAAGATGACGATTTTTCCGTTCGGCGACCCCGTTTTGCTGAGGGGTATAGGCACATGAAGTTTGATGGATGATACCGAACTCGGTGCAAAGAGCAGAGAAGGCACGCCCGGTATATTCGCGAGCATTATCGGTGCGGATGACGCGGAGGGGGGTATCGAATTGCGTACGCATCTCAGTCAAAAAAACACGAAATACAGAAGTAAGTTCAGCACGATCATGTAGTAAATAAAGCCATGTAGTACGCGAGTAGTCATCAATGAACGTGACAAAATAACGATAACCAAAAATACTGGGGACACGATAAGGACCCCATACATCAGAGTGCACTAAAGAGAGAGGAGTACTACTCCTGGTACAAGTAGGGGGAAAGGAAGAGCGATGTTGTTTGCCGTAGATACAAGATTCACAAGAGAACTCCTGCAGAGGTACATCAGGAAGAGCACGCTTGAGAATCGGTAGAGGGGCATGCCCAAGGCGGCGATGCCAATCGACCGTGGAGATAGCAGATAAAGTAGTAGGTGGGATGTCCAAGATATAGAGCCCGTTCAACAGCTGCCCCTTACCAATGGTACTCCGGGTGCGACGATCCTGCATAAGGAAAGAAGAAGGTGAAAAAGTTATGCAACAATCAAGGTCGTGGGTGAGACGACTAACAAAAAGTAAGTTGAAAGGGGAGCCCGGGACATGCAGAACCGAGGAAAGAGAGAGAGTCGGAGTAAGCTGAAGAGCAGCGGTGCCAGAGACAGGAAGGGTATCACCGTTGGCCACAGTGATGCAAAGAGGGTGAGGCGTCCGTTGGTACTTGGTGGGCTTCTGGGAAGTAATATGGTGAGTGGCCCCGGAATCAACGATTCAGCAGGGACTATGAGAGAGACAGGTTATACCTTCCGTAGAAAAGGATGCGACGGAGCCGGAGGAGCGGCTGAGAGCACCTTGAAGCTGTTGGAGTTGGGTGCGAAGCTCATCAATATCCTGGCGGGTAGTGGAAGCCAGATCGGGGGCAGACGGCCCTGTGGGAGGAGCAGCAGTGGTAGTAGCAGTAAGATGAGGGGGCAGGCCGTGCTGCGGTAACAAGTAGCTTCAAGATGATTATCGCGGCCACAGTAAGTGCATTTCATTGAAGAACGACCACCACGTCCTCGTCCCGTGGCCGGCCCCCCCGAGTGGAAGATCCACGAGTAGGAGGGTTCGGAAGGAGAGGTTGCTGAAGAAGAGCTGGGGCAAAATCATGAGGAGCCTCAGAGGGAGGCGTGACTTTGAGCAGCATAGAGCATACATCAGACAGTGAAGGAGTTGTGGCGGAGGAGAGGATCTGAGCCCGAATACTATGTAGGTGGGGAGGAACTCGGGACATCATCATGGCGATGGCGACAGCTTCTTTCTGGTTGCGTTGAGTGGTGAGATCGGTAGTAGGAGGCTGATGCTGAATCCAAGCCTCTGCCAAACTCTTGGCTTTAGCCACGAAGGAGAGCATATCACCAGGAGCACCCGGGGTAAGATTCTGAAGATCGGAAATAATATCATACAGATGTTGTAGGCTGTCATGACCAGAGTAAAAGGCGTGAAGCTCCTCCCACATGGATTTAGCCGTATCATGATACATTGCCATCCTGTAGGGTTCAGGATCCATAGAGTTGAGAAGCCAGGACTGGACCCGACCACCGTCGCGAAGCCAGTCATCGGAGGGTGCAGTCGCAGGGGCCCGGGTCAAGTGGTGAAGAAGTCCCTTTGTCTGCAGAACACGGCGAACCGAGTGAACCCATTCAACAAAGTTCCTTTTTCCAGTGAGGGAGATAGTTGTAATCCGTAATTCGTCACGAAGTTCGGAAGCCGAGGCAGCCGCGCGGGCTAGCGGATCAGAAGTAGCAGCAGAGGTATCGGACGCCATGCGCGGCCAGCAGAAGAGGCCGGGCGGTTAGAAGAGGGTTGTCGTGCGGGTAGGCAAGAAAGAAAGAAGTCGACCGGTCTCGGCGGACACGCCAGCGACCAGGAGATCGCGACCAAAAAACGACAAGACAGCAGCAGAAAGGCGAGGCCGCAGCGAGAAGCGAGTAGGAAGCAGGTCGCTACAGGCCGCAGGCGAATAGCGAGTAGGAAGGACTGCAGCGGATAGAAAGAGATCGCGCGGCGAGCAGGAGAGGCAGGTCGCTGCGAGCAGCTATCAGCGAGCAGCGAGCAGGGAGACGTCGCAACGGAGAGAGAAAGACCGCACGGCGAGCAGGAGAAACAGGTCGCTGCGAGCAGCGACTAGCGAGCAGGGAGAAGCCGCAGCGGATAGAGAGAGACCGCGCGGTGAGCAGGAGATGCAGGTCGCTGCGAGCAGCGATCCAAATGCAGGGAGAGACCGCAGCGGATAGGAAGAGTCCGCGCAGGAAGAGAAGGGGAGAGAAAGTGGACCCACGTGAGAGAGAGGAGTATAAAAAGAGAGGAGGAGGAAGGGAGGAGGTGGAGGCCACGAAAGAACCAGAGGGGTTGGGGGGGAAGCGGATAGAAACGACCAAGCCGCAGGAGTCCGCGGGAAGGAGAGACCGCGCGGACAGCCGGTTAGGAGAAGAGACCGATTGCGGTTAGGAGAAGAAAATGGGTAGGCCGGATACTACAGGAGGAGACCGGAACCTGGCTCTGATATCATGTAGAGAAAGGCCTCAAAACTTGTATATACTTCTTGAATGAATAGTTACAAGTATGAATACACTTATATAGGAAAAGAAGGAGAAGAGAAAACCTAAATACAAGATGTGGGACTAATACAAGGAGAGAGAAGAGAGAGAAAACAAGGGCCCTTAATTGGGCTTTTCTAACAGATGTTAAAGTGTAACAATGGCTCTTTTTTATATCAAGATTCTTAGGTGTAGTTTTATTTGTGACAAAACATGAACAATGCTTGAAATTCATTATTTGGGCACATGGGACCACCCACTGCCATAGAAATGAACCTTTCACTATTTGTCTGTTTTTCCTCTTGATTGCTCTCATTGGATTTTGTATAAAAAATCAAAAATATAACATCGAAGCAGTTTTTGATAGGTTCCAGAAGTATTTAGAAAAAAAAATTTGTATGCTAACAAAAAAATAGTATGCATTTTGTTCAGATTTTGTTAATTTATTCTTTACATTTAATCGCCTCATGATCTAGATTACCATTACATTTCATATTTTTTCACTTGCCTTTAATTTTTTCTTTACCTCTAATCAGTATTTAATATATTTCAAGTTTTTGTATTATGTTCACATGCATGTAAAAGATATATGCAACTTGGTTAAAAATGAGTAAGAATATTTAATGTAGATAGCGTTAAAATAACATGCTATAACTTAAAATATAAATATTTTATAGGAATCCGACGTTTTAAAATGTCTCTGACATGTCTCCGACATCCGACATCTAAAATCTCAATCTGACATGTCTCTGACATCCGACATTGAAAACCATGATTTAATCCATTCATTTAATTGGAGCAGAAGGGGAGCCTTGGCGCACCGGTTAAGGTGTTGCCGTGGGACCTTGAGGTCACGGGTTCGAGTCCTGGAAACATCCTCATGCAAAAAAGCAGGGTAAAGTTTACCTACATTTCACCCATGTTGTGAGACCCTTCCCCGGACCCTCGATGTGGGGGGATGCTTTGTGCACCGGGCTGCCCTTTTTATTTAGTTGGTGCAGTTAGTACTTTTTGTTGTACATGTCTATTATGGGAAAAGCCACTATATGCGCAAAATTTCCCCCTACTGAATTGAAGTTGTAAGGAACGAGCAAGCAAGCACAAAACGTAACACAAAATAGAGGAACGGGCATACACGCATATACGTGGAAAACCCTAAACAAGGGATAATCCATAGGGCCACTGACAAGCCATCCATTAGAATAAAAAATACAGGCCTCAAATTTCCCCAAATTTGAAATTACAGCAACCATAAGGGAGACCATAATATGAATTACCATATACTTCAATCTCACTCTTAGAAAAATTTACCGGCCCACGCAAATCAAACGGTTGTAGACATGTCCACTCATACAATCTCATTCATAATCTTCGGACCTCTTCATCATTGGTGGATCGTATTCGATCCTATCGAGGAAACACGGCAATGCTATCAGGAAATACAACAAGGAATAGAACAGTCGACTAGAGCTTCTCCATCAACCTAAAGTTCTTCTATGAACTGTGTATTTGCTCTGAGATCTTAGAAGCAAGATTGTGATGCACTTCTATTTTTCTCTACAATAATTGGGTTTTCTATCTCAACCCTTTTACTTTATCAGTGTATAGGAGGAAACGTAATGCTCGCTCTCGTGAGCGACTATGGTTGGAGGAAGAACCTACACATCGGGGATAATCTTCTTGATAGAGGATAACTGCCCAAAAAATTCAACCCGATGCTTCATCTACTCACAAATAGGAGTGACTTCACGAGCTAATCCATGCCATAATGAGTCCTTAGAGAAAGGATTCAATAGTCCAAATCACATAAACTTAGCTTATTTATCTCTTCTTTAATAGATGCCTACTCACATTGCCTCAATATTAATTATTGCACGGTCTATCCTTATGTTATGGGCTCGCTGGAGTATGGATGGAGGCGAAGGATACGGTGGAGCCAGAACCGTGACTGCCAAGGCGGGGCGTGCTAGGAAGAGAGCTACAAAAATTTCATAAACAAGACAAGGGGAAAGAGACTAATTCTTCAGGTTCCATTACAAGATCCAATGAAGGATGACATAATAAAACCCTAAAGATAATAACCCAGGCACGAAGCTCATAACATCTCTGCCGTCGTGCAAAAAGAGTGACCGCAAGCTCAATGGAGATCGACGATGGTGCCCATTTCACCCAACCCCTTCATCATCAGAGTCCTGTGCAGATAAATAAGTATTTTGCACCGATGTCCGCGGGTATACTCCTGATGACGTGCTTCGGTGTCCCGAAGGCATACTTCTATGGATGTCATGAATGTTTGCATTAAGTCCCTGATAGTATCCATTAGAGCGGGTGAATCCCCCCCCCCCACCCACAGTGCGTAGTACGGTGGATGATAAATTAGGAGTAGCACAAGATCGAGAGTAGGTGATTAGGCAGCTGGATTCCTCTGAGTCGGTTGATTGTGAGTTGTCGCAAGAGTTGTGATGCTTCCTAGTTCCTTATAATGAATCAAAAAAAGAATACCCTTTTTTAATAGATAAAGTAAGTTGTTGGGGCTCGAGAAAAAAAAAGGGTGTTGGACTTGAAAAGGTGCATGTAGGTTCCTCGTCTGCGAGGGATTAACAACTACTATTGGCAAGCAGAAAAGTAGAGCAGGGAACAGAATAGTGAAGGCACGGGCTTGAAGTTGATAAAACACACGCTACAGGAGACAAACTGATGTAACCTAAATTGATGCAACCTGTGTAGCATCCTTTTTTAATTATTATTGCACTTGTCTTTTATTTTTGTATCACATGCTTTTGCGCCCTTTTTGGATCGTTGTGTTGTGTTGAGTTGTATCGCGCATGTTATGAGCGTTTTGGAGTTATTTTGTATCGCGCATGAGCAATTTTGGTTTGGCTTGTTGGCGTGACTGACCAACGAGACCCTGAATACAAAGGTCTAGTAGTCTAGGAGATAGGTTAGTTTAGGGCAAGCTTAATTAATTATTTATTTTAAAATTAAAACCCGATCATTTTAAATGGGGGACGACTACCTATGGTCATGCCCTCATTTACAATTATCAAATCTTTTTCAAATTACAGTTGGCCTAATTTTAAAGCCCACTCCAATTTTCCCTTAATCTGCTACTATCAATTAAAACCCTAAAAAGAAACTATGATATAAAAGCCCCCATTTCAGCTGTGAATGGCAACTAGGAATAGAATTAAACGAACCAAATTTGGGTTTAGTTCGATTCCCTCCAGCGCCGCATACGCAAGTCCCATTTTCCCCTCCCCGTTCAACTCTGGCGCCGCCCCTGGAGCTCCTTCCAAGGACCATCAAGCACATCTTCCACGCCTCCAAGTTGATTGCTCCCTCCTCCGCCATGAGCCGACGCTCCAGTCGCCATTGTTTCCCGTCCAGAACGGCAGGCGCAGTCTCCCCGTACAGATCCGCTGCTTCCTATCCACGGAGACCTCACCGCTAGTTTCTGCTAGCCACGTCGCTAGTTTCTGCTAGCCACGCCGCTAGTTTCTGCTAGCCATGCCGCCACCTTCTGCAACCCTGGACACTTGCGACCTGTTCTCCTTCCTTCCAGCCGGTCACATCTGTTGCTCCAAATTCTCTGCTACCGCAAGAGGCCTAAACAAGTTTCTGTGAACCCTCCTCTACCCGTTCCCAGCCTTTCTCGCGCCTTTTAGGCAGTCCCGAGCCAAGCCAACCCTTCTGTGAAGTCTCGAGTACAACAGCAGCCTACAACTTCTCCTTCCTCCTCCGGAAAGACATTTCAGCCGTTGTCACTCGTTCCATGGTATACCTCTTGATTTCCTCGCTCGTGAACATTAGTATTTTGTTATGCTCACATTTTTAAATGAATGGTTAATTACTAGATCTTGCTCTAACTAATTTCATCTTCGGATTACAATCATTTTTCATTTCCATGAATGTCCGCCACATGATTTATGTGCTTGTGGAATTATGAATCATGATGTCTTATGTTCGGAGAGGTAGCCTTACGCTCGTTTGCGACGCCTAGACAGTATATTCGTTTAAAATAGTCCGTGTAATTCCTTCACGCCAAAATTATTTTAAGGAGATCGCAAATATTATCATTTTAAAACTACAACCCTAGATTTAGTTTACATCACAAACTGAGGGCTGGCGCAGTGCGGCGTAGTTGGCAAGAAGTGGCCAGACTAGGCTTGCATCGATCCAAACACAGCGTGCAGCTGGATGAGGTCGAAGGAGGAAGAAGCCAGTAGGATGGGTCGCTGAGAGATTTGGCATTGGCGCGGATTTATGATCAGAGGAGAGATTGTTGCGATGAAACTTCAGCTTGCAAGAGATCGATATGAGAGAGAGAGACAAGTCGGCGTCGGCTTGGAAGGTCGACATGCAGTCATCACGAAGCAGGTGGTAGCGCCAATCGTGGCGTCCGAGAATAGGAGAAGGTGGGGTTGACTAGAAGAGTTGAGGAGGCGTCGGCTTGCAGGAGATTGAGACGATAGAGAATGAGGCGTTATTGATGGAGGGGGGAGAACCATTGATGATCGAGGACCGGTGTTACCGAACTGCATGATGGCGAGCCACCTTGGAGGGTGTACGCACGACAACCACGCACGTAGAAGGAAGGCGGTGGTGTTGGCGCGGTATCGCCAGGCGTTAGTGACCGCGATACCGCGGGCGGAAGCACAAGCTCAGGACCCGGCGGAAGTCTGAATGAGGAGCAAGTCTAGTTTTAGCCTAAGGGCATTTTGGTTATTTTGTTTGGTTGAGCCTCATTATATAAGAGGACTATTGTAAACCCTAAATCTTATCTTTGGACCATCTAGCAAAGTAAGGGGGCTGATCCCTCTCCTTCTATCTCTCTCTTGCTCTTCTCCTTCCCTCTAGCCGGCCCCTACACCCTACCGCCGATCTTCTCCCTCTTCCCTAAGTGGTAACAACCAAATAAGAAGCCGCAAATCTCGCCTGGTGTAGCTTTAGGAACCCTCGCATGAGGAGAAGAATGACGAGGCTTCTGTTGCAGCCGACGGGCGGAGGAATGTTTGTCACGGATCCACGGGGAATAGAGAAAGGATGGCTCTGATACTAAGTTGTTATGAGCTCATCGGAGTATGGAGATACGGTGGAGCCAGAACCGTGATTGCCTAGGTAGACTGTGCTCGGGAAGAGCGGGCTACCAAAATCTCATAAAAAAGACAAGGGGAAAGAGAATAATTCTTTGGGTTCCGTTACAAGACCCAAGGGTTCCTTTAAATAGACTAACAAAAGGACAAAATTGTAAATAAGCCTCAGCACTTGGACATACTTAAAAAAACATAACAACAATAAACAATAACACCAGATGACATAATAAAACCCTAAAAATAATAACCCAGGCACGAAGCCCATAACACCTTCCTAATTTTGTGATAAATCCATTTTCATTTTTAACAAGCTAAACTACGCTATCAATGATTTCTTCATTGCCCAACACTAGAATTAAGACAACACACCTATCTAATTGAAGTTCTATAAAGTAGTTGGGAATTACCTAGCAATATGGAAGCAATAAATCATTTCTATAACAAAGTTGATCCACTGCTAATGAATGTAAAGCCATGAATGAGGTGGACATGCAATGGGGTGGGGGAGTTTGGCACAAGCTTCTGCACAAATCAAAATTACTACAATTTTCATTTCACAAAACATATGTAACATTCCAAAAACTCTATCAATTTAATGATCAAATAAATATAAAATTAATAAAAGTTTTAGAATCTATTTCAACTCATGAAACTCCATCACGCTGTGGTATTTTGACTCGAACTGTTAGATGGAAATTAATTATAATTAATATTGTAACTTTTTTTATTTTCTTCAAATTTTACTAGGAATTAGTATTAGTGTTGTCACCCTTCAATAGAGGTACCTATGACTACTATCATCAACTTTACTTTAATAGGGATGTTATATTGTTATGTGCTTAATTTTTAGACCCATTTTGGAGGTCTTTTAACAAAATTTTGACTTTTTAATGGATACAAGAGTACAAGTAAAACTATGTAGTGGCATTGTTGTAAATTAGATATAACCTAATTAGCCTATGCTATAAACCAGCTCCATGCCTACAGTCGACTCACATAATTCCTCTCATGCACCGTTGCTTCCTTAAGCCCCATGGGCCCATGGCAGAGAGATTTAGGTTAGAATCCTTCGACCCTTCCAACCTCTTCCTAATAGTCCGACGACCTTCCTAGCATCTTCCTAGCAGTCTGGCATCCCTTCCAGCCTATTCCTAGAAGTCCATCTAGTCCTACTTTATCCCTTTTCTTTGCTGAAAGGAGCACACGACCTTTTTTTTGCTGGATACCGCCCCTATGCCAATCCTTTCACAGCTAAGGTAAGTCTCCTTTCCACCTTCCTTTATTTATCCTTTCTTTTCCACTCGGAAAAAATTATGATTAAGGCTCAATAAACCTCAGGAGGAAAGATGAAGCCTTTTGAGGTAGACTGGCGAAGGTGTGGTGGAAATTTCAAGATAGTTCGAATAAGAAGACTACGCCGTCATGTCGCATCTATGAAAGAAGAAACAATGATGTATGTTATGAGCCCCATGCTCTAAATGTTATACCCAAGTTAGATTGCAAAAATATGTTCATGTATCTCAATATAGTGTGACATGTCTATGTAATTTAGATTTTGATAACGCATTATGAGCGATTCTTCTAAAGATTAGATGGTATGCATAGATGGATTGTGCAAACGACGTGCCATAGCGCATAGGTTGACCATTATGCATGAATTTTATAGATTTGAGAGTTAATATATCACGAGTATCGTGAAGGAACGCCACTATATTTGTATTATATGAACAATCATATAAGACCCATATGAGATTCACATGCTAAAGTATTTCGTTGTGAATAAAAGTACCACACAAATGGCATGTTATAATGTATAAGCTGGGTAATAACGATTTTAAACATTCCATGTGCTTAGTAACTCAGAATAACTGCAATAGAGCAGGTTTGTACTTTGCGCCAAAGGATGTAGAAATATGTTCATATATAAACTTAGAACTGCAGAAGTTTTTCTTTCGCAAGTAATCATGCAATTGAAGTTGAGCTGTAGTACTTCATTCATGTATCAAGCCTTGTTTACTCGACCTGTAAATACTCAAGTTTTTCTTATCTTATTGTATGGAATTACATATATTATTCTTTGTAGTTCCGTTATTAGTGAAATATTCCCCTCATTTGTGTGCATTTGGGAAACCTGGGGGAAATGATTTTCTTAATCGTCAATGAATTTACCCAATCTTTTATGGGTTTTCTTTTCAGGAAACTTGTTACGGAGCTGCACGACGCCGAGCCCCCATGGCGAGTCTACATGCGTCGAGCGCGTATTCCGGAGGGCCCCACCAAGCCCGCGGAGCAGATGGAGGCCTAGCCGTTATCATATCTCATTTATTTCCGCATTTATAGTTTTTATTTCAGCAATTGTATTTCCTTTCGGCATTTATTTTTCGGGCGGATTATTCGCGCCGCTGTTCACACCCCGCTACTATAAGGGGTAGCGCTTGTACCCGTTTTCGGTATCTTGGATGAACTGTGTTTTCCCCCCCCCCCCTCTCCTCTCTAACCCTAATTCTCCCCCCTCTCTCTCCCGTTCTACTCTCTCCCAGCCGAGCAAACTCCCGCCTCCTCCCCAGGATCGTATCAAACTGGTCCGACCCGCCGTTTCCGCCTGTCGTCAACCGTCGGAGAACCAGCCCCGTCCGCTGCACCACCCAGCGTCGTTCCAGGTCGCACCCCATTCGCGTTCCGCACCGACGCGCCGCCCGTCCGCGTTCCGCACCGACGCGCCGCCCGTCCGCGTTCCGCACCGCGCACCAGGCCACACCGCCCGTCCGCATCCCGCACCGCCAGCGCCGCATCTGCCGCACCGTTCCCACACCAACCCCGTCCGCAACTGCTCGTCTGCACCGCCTCTGTCGCATCGTACCTTCCGCGCTAATCCAGCCCGCGCCACGCCGCCGCTGCCGCCCTTCCTTACGTGTCCATTGCGTAGAACACCCGTTCCACCGCCGAGGCCCCATCAGAGGATTCCAACGAGGCCCTCCTACGTCGTGTAAGCACCCAGAAGTCCATCGTGGCCTCCTTGCAGGCCTACTTGCTCGCCATCCACGCAAAACTAGATGTGTTACAACCTCCTGCTACCTCTTCTGCCAGTGGATCCGCGTGCCCGGCCACCGCCACGTCAATCTTGGAAGCGGCACTACTTTCGCACATCGGGGATGTCGCACCCCCTCTTCCCCCCCGGCCGCCCGACCCTGGCCTTAGAACTTCCCACCTTCGCTGGTGTAGACACGATTGGATGGATCGCCAAGGCAAAACAATACTTTGATCTCCACCACACACATGAGCGAGACAAGGCCACTACCGCCGGCGTGGGACTCGACGGCTCCGCCCTCCTCTAGGCCTAATGGCTCCGCCAGACCAACCCGACCATTTTCTGGTCGGAAATCTAGGAAATGATTTGTCGCTACGACAGCCGTTATTCCGGCTCCGCCATCGAAAGACTGTGTGGGGTACGACAATCCGGTGCGTTGAATGACTACATCGATGAGTTCGTGACCCTCATCACTCATGTTCCAAGCCTACCACCAGATCACTATCTCGGCTTCTTCATGCAGGGCCTTCGGCCCAACATACGGTCCCGGCTCCACACCCATCACCCCCGGACGGTTTCCGAAGCCCTTGACATGGACAGCCTTGTGGAAGCAGATTTGTCCCCTCGGCCCCCGCCGATTCCAGGCGGACCTCCCCCAGGCGGCCGACCATGGAGGACAGCTACCCCGGATCCCAAGTCTCTCGGCCCCCTCCAGCCGCAAGGCCAGGCCGTCCAGCCCCTACTCAGCGGTTCTCCAACCGCAAGTTCGACGACCCCCGCCGCAAAGGGCTGTGTTTCCGCTGTCGTTAGCCCTATTCCCCTAGCCACGTTTGCGCGGTCAAAGAGTTCCATGCCATCATCGGTGACTTCGAGCCAGAGATTAATTTGGCGGATTTTGAAGACCTCGAGATCACTAAGGAGGACACCACAGAGGCCGTCGCTGACGCGGACCTTCACCATTTGGAGCTTCCATGCTTTTTCGTGGGCGGCATTTAAGGGCCCCAAACAATGAAGTTGGCAGGCAAGTTGGGCGGACGCCACATTATCATCATGGTGGACAGCAGGGCGAGTCATAATTTCCTTTCATCTCATCTAGCACATCAGCTACGTCTTCCAATGGAAACTTCTCCAGATTTCACTGTTAGTTTGGGCGATTGTCGTCGCCGCTCGATCCAGGTCCGTTGTCCGGCCATCTCGCTTTTTGTGGGGCCTTACTCGGTGATGACGGACTTCTACGTCTTCGGCCTTGGCGGGATCGACGCCATTTTGGGAGTTGTGTGGCTCTGCACGCTGGGCGACGTGCGAGTCAACTAGGGGACTATGACGATGTGTTTCCTCCAGGACGGTCTGGAGTGTTGCCTTGTGGGAGACGCCGCGCTACTTTGCTCCCCCGTCTCCGTCCGCGTGATTCAGCGAACTGCAGACGTCAAATTTTCGGCTTGGCTCTGGTCCATTTCGGACGCTGCGCCACCGGCCTCAGCACCACCTCCGAACCTTCAGGCCCTCCTATCCGAGTTTGCGGATCTCTTTACTGAACCATCTGGGTTGCCACCGGCTCAGCTGCACGACCATGCCATACCTCTTCAACCTGACGTATCAGCAGTCTAGGTCCGACCATACCGCTACGAGCACGTGCAAAAGGACGAGATCAGAGGCTGGTACGCGACATGTTGATGGGGAGCCTCATCCGCCCCAGTGCCAGCCCCTTTTCCAGCCCGGTCCTCTTGGTCAGGAAAAAAGATGGTAGTTGGCACTTCTGCGTGGACTATCGGGAATTCAACAAAGCCACCATCCCAGACAAGTACCCGATTCTGGTGATTCAGGAGCTTTTGGATGAGCTCCACGGTGCGACCGTCTTCACCAAGCTGGACCTCCGTGTCGGCTACCACTAGATTTGCGTTCGGCCGGCCGACGTCGCCAAGACGGCTTTTTGGACCCATGACAGCCACTATGAGTTCCTAGTTATGCCTTTTGGCCTGACCTACACACCAGCCACCTTTCAGGCCACGATGAACGACATTTTTTCCCAGTACTTTGTCAGCACGTACTTGTTTTTTTTATGACATATTGGTCTACAATTTTTCTTGGCAAGAGCACCTCCAGCACGTTCGCTAGACATTGGCCACTCTACGGCGCCACCTCCTAAAGCTCCACCAAACAAAGTGTTCCTTTGGGGTCCCAGAGGTGTGCTATCTGAGACAAACCATCTCCGTTGTGGGACTCACCATGGACAGCAACAAGATCGAGACGGTCCTCCAGTGGACGACACCATCATCACTCCGTGATGTCCGTTGATTCTTGGGACTGACAGGGTAGTATCACCGGTTCATTCAAGGGTGCGACACGTTGGCCCGACCCCTCACCTAGCTTCTGAAGAAGTCGGCCGAAGGGCCATTCGAGTGGTCGACGGCGGCCTCCGCCGCTTTTACTGCTCTACAACGGGCCTTAGTTCGTGCCCCAGTGTTAGTCATGTCGGATTTCTCTCAGCCCTTCCTCGTGGAGTGCGACGCGTCGGGGTTCGGCGTGGGGGCTGTATTAATGCAGGTCGGCCGCCCTGTGGCCTATTTCAGCCACGCCTTTTCGGACACGATCCACAGTAGGTCCGCTTACGAGAACGAGTTCATGGGCCTCGTCCTCCCTGTTTAACATTGGCGACCTTACCTCCTGGGTCGACGGTTCGTGGTCCGCACCGACCACCACATCCTTCACTACCTCCTACGGCAGAAGATTTCTACGCCCGCTCAACAAGTGTGGGTGGAGAAGCTACTACGCTACGACTTCAGCATCGAGTTCCGGCCAGGGAAGACGAATCACGCGGTCGACAACCTCTCGCGCAACCCCATACTCGCAGCCATCTCTCGCCCGGTCTGGGAGGATGAAGATACCCTCCAATGGGAAGTAGAAGTCGACTCGACGCTCAACAGGATACGGAAAGCACTCCTCGCGGACGCCATGGCCAACCCACCGTACTCTTGGTTGACGGCCGCCTACTTTGCAAGGGTTGCCTCGTACTCGCCCCCTTCTCCCTGAGTATTCCTCTGTTGTTGGTCGAGTTCCATGCTTCACCCCGGGGGGGCACACCGGTGCTTACCGGACGTACCGACGGCTGGCCGCCTCACTCTATTGGCTTAACATGTTCCGACAGGTCAAGGCCATCGTGGTCGCCTGCCTCACCTGCCAGAATGCCAAGTACGAGGCCATGTTTCCGGGTGGCCTACTTCAGCCCCTTCCGATCCACGACCACATTTGGGACGACGTCGTCATGGATTTCATCACATGACTGCCCCGATCACAGGGACACGACTGCATTCTGCTCGTGGTGGACCGGCTCTCGAAGTATGCTCATTTCATTCCCCTCCGCCACCCATATACTGCAGCCACGGTCGCCGACAGCTTCATCCAGGAGTTCGTGCGCCTCCACGGGTTTCCTCGGTCGATCGTGAGCGACCGCGATCCGATCTTCCTGAGTACTTTTTGGACCACGCTGTTCCTCTTACAGGGCACCCGTCTCCGCATGAGCACGACATACCATCCGCAGACAGACGACCAATCAGAGGTCCTCAACTGGTGTCTGGAGACGTACCTCCGCTGCTTCGTGGGGGAGCAGCCTCGCAGTTGGGCCAAGTGGCTCAGGTGGGCCGAATACTCTTACAATACCGCCTACCATTAGGCGGCTGACATTACACCATTCGAGGCCGTTTACGGCCGCCCTCCTCTGTCTATTGTTCGTCATCTTCCAGGGGAGTGACAGGTGGAGAGCTTGGTCACCGCTCTCTGTGACAGGGACACCATTCTGGATCATTTGAAGCACCACTTATGTCGGGCCCAACAGAAGATGATTTACTTCGCCAACAGGAAACGTCGGGACCTCTCCTTCGAGGTAGGAGAGAAGGATTTGTCAAACTCCACCCCTACCAACAGCTTTTGGTGGTCCACCAACCTTGTTTGAAACTGGTACCTCGTTTCTTCGGGCCATTCGAGCTCCTCGCCCGCATAGGGGCAGTCGCTTACCGCCTTTGCCTTCCAGCCGGGAACCGCATTCATCCGATCTTCCATATCTCGCAGCTACGACGCGTGGTGGGCGAACACACCCCCACATATCACATTCTGGCCGACCTCGACCTTGCAGGAGAGGCACCCTACTACCCCGCCTCGATCCTCGATTAGAGATGCCGCACCCCAGGGGATCGTACATCGGAGGAGGTCCTTGTGTTCTGGATCGGCAAGCCCGACTCGGACGCAATGTGGCTACCCCGCGATGATTTCCGCTGTCAGTTCGTCGATTACTGCCTCGAGGACAAGACACATTTCCCAGACAATGGCGTTGTTATGGAGCTGCACGATGTCGAGCCCCCATGGCGAGTCTACACGCGTCGGGCGCGTATTCCGGAGAGCCCCACCGAGCCCGCGGAGCAGATCACGGCCTAGCCGTTATCATGTCTCATTTATTTTAGCATTTATGGTTTTTATTTCAGCAATAGCATTTCCTTTCAGCATTTATTTTTCGTGCGGATTATTTGTGTCACTGTTAGCACCCCGATACTATAAGGGGTAGCACTTGTACCCATTTTCGGTATCTTGGATGAATTGTATTTTTCCCTCCTCTCCTCTCTAACCCTAATTCTCTCCCCCACTCTCTCTCTCTTGTTCTACTCTCCCCCCCCCTCTCTTGTTCTACTCCCCCTCTCTCTTGTTCTACACCCCCCCCCCCCTCTCTCTTTCTACTCCCCCCCTCTCTCTTGTTCTACTCTCCCCCAGCCGACCGAACTCCCCGCCTCCTCCCCGGGATCGTATCAAAACTCAAGTCAAAATAATTGTTTAGGTTGACCGTTGACCTATAGGAGGATGGACCGCAGTTATACATTTTGTTTAAGTTTTGATTTAAATGTTTTGCAGACATTTGAACATCAATAATATACATCAAGTGTTTATCCTTGTATTAGACAAAGATTTTTCATTTTGATAATTTCAATGATTGTTTTAACTCCTAAGACTTACTTGATGGCTTCGTGATTCACCGTAGAGGTGGACTTTTTTAACCTTCAGTATCGATTTTATTTTTGCTATACAGTTTGATGTATACTATAATTTGAAATTGATTTTAATTGATAAGTTTGTGTTTTTTAAAAAATTTTGTGGCATAATCAAGGCGTCCTGAACTATAACATGCGATAATTTAATCAAATATTTGTAAACCCAAATAAAGTGATTAACATTTGTCCGTGTTCAACAATATCACTCATTCATCCACAAGCTTCGCAATGAGGGGGAGCGATAATAGAGATAACAAATTAACGACAATATGACTAAGGTTAATTTTTGGCACGCAAGCTCTGAAATTATTAAAAAGTCACATGCATTCATGAAAGCAGGCTAATAGTAATCGAGATGAGAAATGAGGTGAGAATCATACAAACATCGTGTGCAACAACGAATCCCAACTGAGTAGAGGTGGAGGTTAGGGCAGAGACCCCCCACCCCCCGATATAGATCTGGACAGTGGAGGAAGATGCTAAGGGAGAGGCCTCGGACTAGTAAGCCTAAACAGTGGACAAGGATGACAGGGGGACTGGTTGTCGGCGGCCAGGGGAAGTTTCGTGACCGGAAATCAACTGGAAAAGAATCCAGCTGCGGGTTGCCCGGCAGGGAACAAATTCCTGGTGCCAGAAGGCAACAGAAGCTGAGAAGGGATCGGTAATGGGCGCTACGTCGGCCAGGGCAGGCATAGACGGGGTCGTCAGCGTCAAAGGAAGCCTCTGGTGGCGTCGTCAAGGTGAAGGAAGCAGCTGGCGGTCTTCAGAAAGAGGCTTTGGCGAGGTTGTCACGGGTATTACTGAGCAGAGGAGAAGAAACCTCTCTACTCGATTCTAACCCTTGGCTGCCTATTTCTTAGACCAGATGATTTTTAAAGAGATTAGGGAAGATGAGGTTTCTTTTCTAAAGAATTTATGGCCAATGGTGTTAAATGAGAGGGTTTCAAAGTGGTAAATAAACCAAAGGGAAGACATGAATGGGCCGGCTGTTTGGCTTTAGAAATAATTTAGAGGCTTCAAGATATTAATTGGGAATAAAGTATGGGATCAAGGGATACTTAATTTTGAAATTAAAATAATTACTTACATTTTTAGAATTAATACTATTTCATATTTTCATTTTCTTGCTTGCCCAAAGTAACGCTAGTCCTAATTTGACGGTACAATTTATTCAAGATCTTATTGGTCGGTCACACCAATAAGTCGTACGAACGTTGCGCAAGCACGATACAAAACACACAAATACAAGGAAAAAAAAGATAAACTTGCGCAACGACATGCACTACAAAATATTAATAACATGCAATAAAATAAAATAACATATAATAAAATAAAATAACCATGCAATTTCAGGTTGTGACTTGCATCACAATCAATTCTATTTACTGTCTTTTCCAAGTTAATATCACCATTTATATACATCTTATGGTTTTACTTCAAAGCACATGTACGAATGTTGCTTTAAATTTGGGTTCCAAAAAACCTTATTCTAACTATTCAGAGTGGGCATTATGATTCCTTCTTTCCATCATCAAAAAATCTTATTCCAACTATTTGGAGTCAGCTTTATGATTCCTTCTTTCCATTTGCTATTGTATGAATGTTGCTAGAGATATTAAACATATAGACTAAACAAATCATCTTTAACAACCTTCATCTATAATATCTACTATCTTGGGTCTGCCATCTCTACTATCTAATCAGTGGAGAATAACTTAATCCACTCATTTAACTAGTGCATTCTCTAATCTTCTTTGTACATGATCAAACCACTTAAAGTCTACATTCTAGTGTCTTAACATCGATGAATGGAGGTTTGTGATTGTAACGATCAATGTTGTTACGAGATCGCCGAAGAGATCACCGGCGTTAGAATAGTAAGAAAGATACGTGCCGGCGGATTTCCGGTGGGGAATGACCTAGAGGCCGGTATGAGAGAGACGAATACATACAATCAGAAGAGAGATGAATAAGGGAGGAAGAGAGAATACTATTTTACTACAAATCATTCATGACCATTACAACTACCATGCCCTCTTATTTATAGTCATCCAACATAAGAGGATTTGTACACAGTTACTAATATACCCCTTATATCTTACACTCCTACCCATCCCATAAAAATGATGACCTCGTTGTTTGGTCATCTAAAAAAATGATGGTGACCGTTCTCTGATCTTTCTGGTATTCTGCAACCTTCAATGCCCTCCTCATCGACACATCCTCCTGGATCGAAAATAAAAACTGGCGTCAAAAAGGGTTCTTCATTAGTGAAAACCGAAGATTCGGGAATTTGTTGTTGAGAAACGATGTCAAACGAAAACATTGTGTCATTAATTCGTTATTGAGTCCGTCGGGATCAAATTCCTGTCCAAGTAGATGCTTCATGAATTAGCATGGTGAACTTTGGTGAATCCTTATCAAAATTGTTGGAGCCGGCAAGAACGATATTGGAGATGTTGTTGATCTCCTCACAAATTGGAGAAGACTTCAAATGAGTGTCTTCAAGTTGGGTTTGTGGCGAGGAAATAAACTCAAATAGAATTTTTCGATGCTCCTTTTTCAAGCATTGAGCCGTTGCCCAATGTTCATCCTCGAATCCTCTAATTAGTGGCGTACTAGTGTTCGCCGCCATTGGTTGGAAGACAAAAACACCGGGAGCAACTGCAAGAGCAGAACCTTCATGAATTTCTTGGAGTGACATTGGCAGCGATCCGGTGGAAGGCTCTTGAGAATGTTCTTGTTGTGAAGACGAACGCATTCCGACATGATCCCCTTTATTGGCGGCCTCCGAGTTGGTGTCAAATGACTTTCCAACACGTATTGTTAGGTAATTGAGAAAGGATAGCCGTGTGCGAGAGGAATATACCTTGGCAAATTCAAGATAATATGATAAAGCGGGAGGTCTAAGGTGAAGGAAGCCACAAACAATTGATATTCAGGTGGGATAGCTATATCTTGAAAATAGCGCTCCATTTGTGCAATCCAATTATTTGGATCTCCATGGCCATAACGTGTCGCCGGCATGACACGATGATGTGACGGCTTGATATTTTTCATTACCCAAGGTGCAACACCACAGGATCTAGCAAGTTGTTCTCAGCTATATCTCCAAAACAATTGATGTCAGCAAGTTAATGTCAGCTTTCTCTCCATGCTAGATCAAATCGTTTCCCCTCTGTGTTCCACAGGAAAAACTTAAAGAAATGATTTCCGATTCTTTCTAATCCAAAATAGAGGATATAGCCCTGGATTTCTCCACACTTTCCAATGCAAAAGCTACAGTCAACAGCGTTGAATGTCCAAGCAGGAGTGCGGCCGACGGATTGTCTTTTCCAAAGAGTGTTGGATCTTCTTACAGCAGATAATAGAGCGGTTGATAGTGTTGGATGGCCGACGGGGTGAAGACAACAGGCTTTGTAGTTCTCTGACGATCGCAGATGAACAGCCAGGGAAAGGGCCTGGCGAGCAACGACTATAAGAAAGCACTTCGGACATCAAGATCTAGCTAGAGGATTTCACCTGCGGCCAGTGGGGCTCTCCGACGATGGCAGATTTCACCAAAGGCAAGTGGCCCTGTTGTCGCCGGCAATTCAGAGCTATGTGAGCTCAGCCAAGGCTTTCCCGTGCTACACAAGAGCCCACGCAAGATATGCAATATCTTATTCCGGATATTTCTCTTTCCTTGGCAACGATGGTGGTGGCGATGTTGCGGAGGCGGCGGAATGGCAGAGGCGACAAAGCAATGGAGGCGGCGGAGCGGCGGAGGCGGCGAAGGGCGCGGACGACAAAGGAGTGGCGATGGAGGATGGCGAGGGCGGAAATCTGCGGTCGCCGGAAGGAATTGGGATTGTGATGTCGGGTTTTTTTTGTTCCTCGTCGGCGCAGCGTCGTTGTTTGTTGATGTAGATAGTGTCTGATTCTGCCGGGATCAATGGTTTATTAAATTTTTTATTCAAGAATTGTTGTTGCAGATGACTGATGTTGTGTACAAGAAAGTCTTGGTGGGCATTCAGGAACCGAGGATTAACTGCCGTGTAGCCGGTGGGAGAGGCAAGAACGGAGGATTTTTGGATTTCGAACTGTTTCTCGCTGCATCTTTTTTATTCAAGATTTTTTTATAAGTCGTTGCAACTTGATCTGTGGTTTCAGATTTAAAATTTTCAAGAATGGTGATTCGAGAGCGAGAACATCAACGAGAGCACCATTTGTAACGATCAATGTCGTTATGAGATGGCCGGAGAGATCACCGGCGTTAGAATAGTAAGAAAGATGCGCGTCGACGGATTTCCAGCGGGGAATGACCTAGAGGCCGATAGGAGAGAGACGAATACATACAATCCGAAGAGAGACGAATAAGGGAGGAAGAGAGAATGTTATTTTATTACAAATCATTCATGACCATTACAACTACCATGCCCTCTTATTTATAGTCATCTAACATAGGAGGATTTGTACACAATTACCAATATACCCCTTATATCTCGTTACACTGATCAAGTGGCTCCATTTTTGTACATAACCAAATTCTTATCTTTATATAATAAGTGTCCTCATTACAAGATCACATAAAAATTTCAAAGCAATCATAATTCTCTTACTATATTTCTATTACTTATGTCATATCCACCATGAATCATCTCATAGCTAACCATGATAAAACCTATATGCTAATTTAAGCAACCAATAATAATTATAATTTTTTCTCAAGTATACATTGTATTAAGCAATTGTTACACACAAGCTCGAGCAAGCCTCCACGCACCTACCACAAGACTAGTGGAGTATCGTGCCAACAACTACTTTCAAGGAGCCTCCAGAGCAGAGTTGGGAACCGCCATGATTGTGGATAAAATAATATGCGTTGGCAATACTTATTATGCGTACCCTCCCTCATCTATATAATAGAGAGGGATAAGAGTGTTACAGAATTTGGAATTAATAGTGTTGTTGATCTCTCCCTCTCTCTCTATGGAACTCTATATGCCCCCTGCTCGCCATCGCATTCACTCTCCCGAAGATGGTCTCCAAATTATATCTTGCATGTTTATTTGATATTGATTTAAGTTTGTAGCTTTGATAAATCACTCTCAGTTCTCGCAATGCTCTCACGCTCGAGTATGTCGCATCGCGTTTGAGTGTTCATTCTCGCTCACTACCACCAAACTCCCGCTATGTAACAATGATTTGACCTGTCATTCTCTGCTTGTTGCCCATGCAATCATCGGGAACTAGCACCACACTCAATCTCGATCTCATCCAAAAAATTCATCACCACTAATTGCCTTGCCACGAACGCACGCATAAAGGAGTGTTATGCGCTGGCACAACGCCAGCTGCCTCCAACGACCCTTCTAGAAATCACCAACACTATTGCACCTTACAATAATCATAGGCAATAAAATTAACTTAAGATGAACGATATACCAACATTAATTCAACAACCTAGTCATAATGTAAAAAAGGTGACATAATATCCCAATAGACCATGTAGAGCTCAAAAATGGCTTGGAAGTACAACAAGTTCTACCCAGGTTTCTAAAAATATTTTGAGCCTTTCTGACAAGAGAAGAACAAAATATAATCGCATGGATGTGTACTTTTCTACCATGATATCAATTGTGTGCACTACATATGGCTGGACATTAACTTGTATATGAAAAACACGCTTTGTCAATAGCATAACACTTCAAAGCAGAAAAAGTCTCCAAAATATAAAGTTTGGATATATTGACAAAAAATGCACTTAGGTGTGAGACGATTAGAAAGAACATATCATCTCTACAACATTTCAAAGAAATCCATCTCAAAAGTAGGTCTTCATACATCTCGTCCATTACATATCCACCCTTTAGAGTCCATATCAATTGAGTTCTTTGTAGAATTATGGAGACTCAATAATAATTTAATTACGTCGTTGCCATTCTAATCCATTCTAATCCATTTTGACGACTGTTTAATTTCTTGCAACAATCAAGCAATATAGTTGTTCTTTTAGCAAGTAGCCCATTTCCACTGTTTAGATGGGGAAAATCAATTCCTTTCTACCTTCTGAAAATGATATAGAGTCTAATGGACACTAAGTTAAAAAGGAGAAACATTTTTCTCACTAGAAATGACTGACAACGGTGATTAATAGGACGTGGCTTAGATGTTGTGAGGCTACAATTCTTATAACAGCTGAATACAAAGAAAGATAACATTGCGACGGATACTAACCCACCGATCGTTAAAAAGACTGATGATGATCGATCTACTTGATTATTTATATTTCAACGTTGTTTTGATTTTTGCTATTTGTAGACTGCATTTTGTTATTTGCAGTCGCTGCTATAAAAGGTATTGTATGCTTGTATTAGGGTTTTATTTTTGGATGAATGGATTTTTAGGGTTGCTCCCTAGTTCTTCTCATTTTCACTTCCCCGCTTCTCTTTGTCCTAGCTGTCGGCCCTCCCCTTGTCGGATTCCTCTCTGGGATCGTATCAGATAGAGATAACGACGAATGAAGTTAGGCAACTCAATGATTCCTAGAAGTCATCGGATGATCCAAAACAAGGAGGAGAACGTCATGAGGTTGCAGGAAAAATACAAAGCACTTAAGGGCAAAAAGATTAACAGCAAAGGTTAGAAAATAAGGAAGATTACTAGATTCATATTGTTCATTCTAAATACTTTCAAAATTCAATGAAATGTGTTACAACCGCACATACCTCCCTATTTTCTATCAATACAAAAACATGGTTTCTATCACGGAAGATCTTTGCGAATACAGTGACCATCAACTTCACGATGTTCCGGAACAGTATTGGAAACATATAGATACATTTTAATTTGCAACATATAGTCAATTAAGCTTATTTGACGATACATTGGGTTTATCAATCGTAAATTATATTTGATCTTTGCATTGGCATAAGTGTGAATATGCAAAACAAGAGAAACAACCATAAGTAAAGCCCACCTTGCACTCGTGCAGATCCACAATCATTCTCTGAAATCTTAAATTCATCTCTAACCTTCTTCAACTCCATATTCAACTTTTCGCTCGAAGACATATGATCTGGATGAAAATACTGCACAAAGTTGAAACAATTGATAGTTCACAACTCATATTCATGAATACTCTTGGAAAGTTAGTAGATTTCCAATCACTACCTACATTTTCTAGAAGCTGTTCTTGTGGAGGGCTTAGCATGAAAGTTGGCGTTTTTAGATCACCAAAGTGGAGTAATGACAGCATGTTCCCTGCACAAATGAAAACAAACTTCAATCCATTGTGCTAAATATCAGAAGATATAGTGATTGATCACACAAAGAGATTGTGTGTGTGTGTGTACTCACTCTTAGACTTCTTGGCATCCTCTACTGCCTTAATCCTTTCGAGGCTATTCCTGAGTTCTCTAAGAGGTAAAGCATCCATTTTCGAGTCCATCTCCGTCTCCTCCAACTCCCTGAGCTTAGCAAGTCTCTCATTTAATTCACTAAGAGAAAAACATTCTTCATTTTTTCCATCCTTCTCCGGCCTCAGCCTCTGCAACTTCTGCCCAAGCTCTTCATAACCATACATTTTCACAAACTCTGTACTCCGAATTTTTGGCTCCGGGCCTCCCTCGGCCTTCTTCTCCCTCTTCTCCTTCCCAAATATCGAATCCGGTAGCTTGTCTGTACCAAAAAGCTGGTTCCTCCCACCCTCCCGGGATCCCTGCTGCCTCAAACCATCCTGAAAACCCGAGATATTGAAGCGGGAATCGCCACCGGATGAAGGTCGCAACTTCTTGAGGCTCTCCATGATTGAATCCAATGATATCCTCCTGTCGGAATCTGGACCAACTGTGTCAGCTCTAGGGCCGGGTCGACCGAAGACATTACTGTTGAAAAGATCAGGGTAGGGCGGGGCGGAATTGGAGGAAGGACGGCCGCCGGAGGTAGGGCCATCGGATTTTAACTTGAACTCCGCGAGATGCTTCCGAATTTCTTCTAAGGAGTGAGCCGGTGCAGGTTTGGCGGCAGCCGAGAACACCGAGGGAGGCGGTGGATCGGTAGGAATGCGGCGAGGCGGCGATGGATACTTGAGCCGCTCCTTGATGTCGCTGAAGTAGGAAGAGTAGGAGGGCGGAGGCGGAGGCGGAGGCGTAGAATCGCCGGTTGCTGCTCGGTCACGAGGGGGGTCGCCGGTGGAGGCTGAGTCCAGGTCTGGTGGAGGAGGCGGGGAGGAGGAGGAAGAAGAGAAACAGGGGAGAGCGCGAGAAGAGGGGTTTATTAGGGCTTTGGGTTGGAGTTTGAGAAGGCGAAGCATGGCGACCGACCTCGGAGAATCGTCTAGGGCTTTCACGGTTTCAGAGATTTTTCATATCTTCCCGGAGAAAGCGAGAACACTGTCAAGCGGCGACATTGTTAATAGGGGTGTAATTTGAGTTGTGCTGACTCCTGCGAGCCGGCTCAAAAAAACAGCACATAAGCAGTTCGAGCTCGCGAACTCGAGTTCAATATATTGGTTCGAGCTCGAGCTGAGGCATGTAAAATGAGCTCATCGAGTTCGAAATGTTTAGCTCTAGCTCGAGTTTGAGCTTTGGAATTTTATCACGCTTGACTCGTTTACACCCCTAATTGTCGACACCGGAATAGCGGGAAAATTTTTACATCCGGGCGAGAGAGAAAATCAGAATCGAGTGCCATGTGTAAAGCGGATTTCAGAAGTGATGAGGTCCCCCTGAAATTTCTAAGTCAAACCGACAAGACTCGGACCGAGTACACGTGAACCAAACCGGACCAACTGCGCGGATCAAAGCCATAAGCTCTGGGAGCCACCAAAGAGGAAGTCGCACCCGCGCACGGCAGGTTTGCGCAGGTGCGCCCGACCTGCGCGCAGACGTGTGTGGCCAGCGCACGCACAACCGCATCCCAAGCCGCATGCGCGCGCGGCTGCACCCTGCATGTCTGCGCGCGGCCAGCCCGCGCGGCCACAGGGTCGCGCTGTCTCCGGGCACCTTGCCCTGGCCACCTGAACTGTCTGGAGGGCGCTCCCGTCATTTCAGCAAAAATGGTGATCCAAGTGATCAAAACAGAAGAATGTCATTCACCAGCACAAATCATTCCCTGGCGCAATTACCACCATGACCCTTCAGAAAACTATAAATAGGCACTCAGGTCAATTTGAAGACATGCAACTCCATAGGCAAAAGAGAGTTCTGACGTTTTTCGGCGAAATCGTGGACTTAGGTTGATTCTGCGCTCGGGAATTCTCTCTGCTCTACTCCTTGCGCTAAAGCTTCAACACGCTCCAAGTCACGCCAACTGCCTCCGCGAGAGCGCTTCTATCAAGGCTCCTCGTCAACGAGAGCGCTCCCTCCAGAAGCTCCGTGGACTTAGATAATTTTCCAGTCGAAACGCTCCCACCTAGGTTCTGCGAGCTCAGCAATATTCTAAGGTCGGAGCGCTTCCATCGAGACTCCGAGGACTTAGTCGTTTTTCCTCATTTTTTAAA
Organism: Platanthera zijinensis; assembly: GCA_039513925.1. NCBI lineage: Eukaryota > Viridiplantae > Streptophyta > Magnoliopsida > Asparagales > Orchidaceae > Platanthera > Platanthera zijinensis. Next base: position 19,253,790 of record CM077092.1, read on the forward strand.
CCTGTAAACAGAGTAGCGGTCTGTTGCCCTCATTTTCCATCAAAGCTAGTGAATTTCGGCTCGGCACAGTTCCAACCACGTGGCTTTTCACCCTTTCCAGGTTTCCCATGTAAAAATGTCTCTTGTCATTTGTTGATATCCATTTTGATTGTTTGCGCGCCCGGCCCAATTCCGAGCTAAGGCGGTTTGATTTCAACAGACCGGGGAAAGACCAGGCGACCTGCAATAGTTTGGCACCATCCTGTGGAAATGTGTCCCCAAAATCTCTAACAAGTTTCCGCATCCCCTACTAGCAATAATAATGAAGGGAAGCTCACATATTGTCAGTAACAGGGTACTAGAGGAGCACACCAATCCATCCCTTGCCGACTTGCCTGCAGACAACACCCCGCTTCAGGGAGAATCCACCGTCACCGCATCCCAAGCATTAGGGGAGGAATACATGCATCTGATAAGTGAGAGACACGCAAGAACACTCGCCTTACTGGGAAACTTAAGGGCTTATCGCGCTTCCAACATAGTTATCGCTCATGAAGGCTAACCATTGCAGATCCTAAGTCAGATGATGCCAGAAGGCACTCCCCGCATGAAGGATCCCATCACAAATGAGTGGTTCGGCACTGATGGCTCCACACACCTCGCATTGCTCGACGGGCTTCCACGGCACGCGCGGGAGAATTCTTGTAAGGAGGCTGCTGCTCAGACCGATAAATAACTCAATCACGAGAAAGTAAGACACATAATCGAAAAGGAATACGGACGCGTGGGGAACCAAGACACAAACGTGTGACGCCCTATCCACTTCATCTCCCCGCTAGCTCCATCGGTCCTAGCATATCTCATTCCGCCTGGGATCAAGTCTATGACTTCAAGATGTTTGACGGGACATGCGCATGTACAATACCCCAGACCCGCTCCTGTGCCTAGTGTTCCTGATAACTCTAAAAGGAGAGGCTTACACCTAGTTCAGCTCCCAAAAGGAGGGGGAAATCAAGAACTTCGCAGATCTAACTCAACTTTTCATGGAGCAGTTTATCACCAACCAGCGAATTGTTCGAGTCCCTCACACCTCACGGGCATCTGTCAGATCAAGTGAGAATCGCTCAAGCATTTCTTTCGTTGATTCACCGCAGAGGCACGACAGATTCAGGGGGTTTACCCCGAGCTCCTGCGCGGAACTTTCCTCGGAGGACTCAAACCAAGAAAATTCTACTCCATGATAATGAGTGAAACACCGCCCAGCTACCATGATCTCGTCCACCGAGCCAAGGCTCAAATCACAGCAGATGAAAGCAATCAAAGTGCATCAGCTACAGTTCGAAGGAAGAACAAAAAGGAAGAGGAATCAGGAGTCGTTGATAAGTCCTAGGGGAAGCAACGAGCGTCGCGACGACTCCCACCGAATCGGGGGGCACCACCACAATCAAACCTAGCTCCCCTCAACACTTCACGGGCGGAAGTATTGCTCTCCATCCGTGATCACCCTTCTCTTCAAAAGCCAAAAGCTCTCGTACCAAGCACTGGAGACCAATCCAAGTACCGCGACTACCACCAAGGGCTCAGGCATAGCACGGAGAGTTGCACACGACTGAAGATGGAAATTGAACGGTTTATTCATCTAGGACTTCTTGAAAAATTCCTATAAGACAAAAGCCCTGAATCAAACAATTGAGAGTAAGCCCGCGTAGGGGCAACCCCCAGGGCGACCGTCCCAAGGGAGAACCTATTCTCAGCCTGTAAGACGTCCAAGGCATCTAACGCTTGTACTTGTATCTCGTTTTTTCAGCATTAATGCAAAAAAGACTCGAGTTTCTAATCGCATGCCACTCCCAAACAGAATGTTCGGATATTCCAGCCTCTCTCAAAAAGAGTGTTCAAATATCCCAAATGGAGATTCTGGTCTCTCCCAAACGGAGTGCTCGAATATCTCGAGTGGAGATTTCGGCCTATTCCAAACGGAGTGTTCGGATATCCCAAGCGTAGATTCCGGACTCTCCCAAACAGAGTGTTCAGATATTCCAAGTGGGGATTCTGACCTCTCCCAAACACATTGTTCGAATATCCCAAATGAAGATTTCTGCCTCTCCCAAACAGTGTGTTCGGACATCCCAAGTGGAGATTCTTGCCTCTCCCAAATAGAGTGTTAGGATATCCGAAATGAAGATTCCGGCTTCTTCTTAACAGAGTTTTCGGATATCCCAAGCGGAGATTCCGGCCTCTCCCAACCTAATGTTCAGATATCTCAGAAGGATACTCTGATCAAGCGGACGGATCCTTCTCTGGCGAGATCGGTGAAAGCCTTTCTACACCTCAAGCGAGACAAACAAATGTCTGTTTGCACCTCCAAGGCGAGATGAACAAATGTTCATTTACACCTTCACTCGGACGAACCCCGGTTCTCCTAAGACGCAAACAAACAAAGGTTTTCTGCCACCTCCACTCGGACGAACCTCGGTTCTCCTAAAGCGCAAGGGGGGGGGGGTTCTCTCCCTTCACTTGGACGAACCCCGGTTCTCTTAAAGCACGAGCAAAGGTTCTCCACCATCTCCGCTCAAGGCACAAGCAAACAAGGGCTCATCGCCCCCAAATCTAAGGCAACTTACAACTCTCCCAAAACGCGAGTAAATAAACATCCACCACCACTCGGATGGACCCTGTGTAACGAACCCATCCGTTATATGACGTATAGTAGAAGGTCCGGCCGGGGCCCCACACTATATGCCACAAACAGACGGTGAGGTCACAGGATAATACCAAACCAAACGAGTCCTAACTCAGAGCATTCTAGCGGAAGCTTATTAAGTGCAAGAACTCATACCATTGAATGTCCACTAATATATAAATATCACATTTATATATATAACCAGGAATGTTTACAAAACCACACCGCACACGGCCTTAAGGCCTTACAAGTTACTCTTAACAACACATATAATTTCATACATCGGCACGCAGGCCGGCCACACATGAAATCCAACACTTCGCACGGCCTTCAAGGGCCTACCAGCAGCATGGGCTTTTGCCCGCTCAATCCATCAGCCCGCAACACCTGCATATGGACGTCCACCCCATGGGTGATAAACAAAGCAATGGTCAGCATTCAGCTGACCAATTATAACGACCCCACCCCTTACCCGGGGCAGTGGTTCCTTCCCTGCATGTATAGCAATTTCAACATATAAAGCACATACACCCAACATCACAAACGCCGGCCTCAATGCCAGGCGCTCCGTGCACTCAGGGCACCTTTTATGGTTTGTACTTGGTAGGCGGGCATAAGCCTCCAAACCCTTGTTGAAGACCTCACGCACCCGTCTCACTCAGAGGTACGCACCACACCAAAACCCGTGAGCACTATCAGTCGACCTACCCCCGTAGTGTAACAAGCCTAGGGAATTCGCCCTGCTGCTTTGCTACCAATCGACCGCTCACCCGATCTTAACATTGCCACTTGGTGAAATGGGCATAAGCCTCCAAACCCCTGTTGAAGACCTCTCGCACCCACCCACTCAGAGGTGTTCATCGCCACTTGGTAGAATGGGCATAAGCCTCCAAACCCCTGTTGAAGACCTCACGCACCCACCCACTCAGAGGTGTCCGCACTCCATCAACCAGCTCTTAACAAGCATGCAACCAAAGGAGCTATACAAAGCATCCTATATACCAAACACATCGTCCTCACCATCTCCGCAGGCTAAACGATGCATACACGGAGTCTTCTCCGGATCGCAATATAAACATCACCAATCCTGACATACGTCTGGATGGGCTTCACACAGCATGCCTATGCCGTACTACAGGCTTCCGGCTCTAGATGCAGACTCAACTGCTGGAATCACTTACGCGTTTCCATCTCTTGATGGAGGATCCCATGCACATGCAAAACAAAGGGCTTCACCTGCCCAAGGAAGAAAGATCGTTACCCTTGACGATCGCTTCGGCGCCATAGAAAACTAGCCGGATGGAAATCACCGCAGCGGCCTTGCCTCCGCAACGCTGCACTCGGCTCTCTATTCGGCTCGACGAAGCTCCACCGGCCTCCTCCTCCTCCTCCTCCAAGCTCTCCTCTCTTTCTTCTCTTTAGAAAGAGAAAGGCTAAGTGGAATGAGATTTCATCTCAATCCACGGCCTTAAAGAGGCTGGAAAAGCTATGGACCACACGATCCAAAAAGAAGGAAACGAACGGCCGAGATCTGCCCAAACCCCAATTTTTGCCTGACACGGCCTGTGACACGCCCGTGTCACAGGCCGTGTACCCTTAAGCGGCACACGCGGTTTGGAACCGACTGAACAACACGGGGCTCGACATGCCCGTGTCGAACCTGACACGCCCGTGTCATTCTTGAGACACGCCCGTGTCTCCTGTTACACGGCACCCACCGACTCCCAAAACCAGTACACGGGTCAGAACACGGCAGCCGACACGCCCGTGTCCAGCCTGACACGCCCGTGTTCATGGCCGTGTTCACGGCCGTGTACGGCTCTGACCCGAATAGGCCAACTTTGAGAATTAAATCGAACACGCCCTGGGACACGCCCGTGTCCCAGGCCGTGTACCCCCGACACGCCCTGGGACACGCCCGTGTCCCAGGCCGTGTCTACCAGCCTGCTACTCAAAATTGTGTACAAACATATTTTGAGTTCTGGGGTGTTACAACCCTCCCCTCCTTATAGAAATTTCGTCCCGAAATTTAGCGCAACGCACAAGTATCAACACAACCACGCTGTTGCGATACAACCCAAAACGATCCAGGTTTAGAGCTCAGAGGCCATAGCTTGGCTCGCCCCATGGAATCGTACCACCACACTGTTTGTCCCAAACAGAAAAACATACATACATATATACAACAGACAACAAAATAAAGTGCACACTCCACTTTATTTCGGCTTCTCCGCATCTCGCAGAATCCGTTTAGCGGCCTCCATTAAGTCCAAAGCACGGATTTGCTGTTCTGCTTGATTTGAGCTTTGCGGCTCCTGCATCTCAAGAGTGTATATTCGCGGTTGCGCCCGCGATGCAGACGACTCTGCCACAGCTTTACCCTTCTCGTCATAAGACACACCTGTCTTTCTTTCACCCTTGGACGCACCATTCCAGCAAAATCGCGCAATATGTCCTGGCCTCCCACAAATGAAACATGTCCGCGGCTCAACCCGTTCTTGCCCAAACGTTGCTCCTGACGCAACATCTGAAGAAGTTTGTTCAGCAGGCTTGAACCGCTTCTTATCACGTTTCCTGAAATCGGACTGCTCTGATGGCGGAACTTTGAAGTCGGATTTTTCCACCGCTACGATCTTCTTCTCCCGTACCCGCTTCAAATCCTTCTCTAGCGCACTAGCGGTATGCACCAATGCTTGGAATCCTTGGTTCACTGAACTCGGGAGAGCCAACCTCAGCTCATCACGCAGCCCTTCATAGAACCTATTTGTCTTCCGCGCCTGGTCCGCAAACGTCGACCCCGCATAACGACCGAGCTTGGTAAACTCATGTAGGTAATCGTCCACGGTCTTATCACCCTGTACCAGACGTTGAAATTCATTTTCCATTGCAATTCTCTGCGCCATTGGCAAATATTTCGCCCAAAACAATCTAGAAAATTCGTCCATCGATATGTCGCCCAGATCTCTACCGCCCAACTGGTGCAACTCGATCTCATCCCACCAAAGCCTCGCCTCTCCTTCCAGGAGGAAAGTGGCTAACGGGACTTTCTGCTCCGCACTAATCCTGAGCGCAGCCAGGATTCTTTTCACTCGAGAGAGCCAATCCTCGGCCTCTGTTGGAGACGTTGCCCCGACAAACGTAGGCGGATTAAATTCCATAAAGTGCTTAAGTTGCTCGTCCGCTGCTTGCACAGCAACCGGAACCTCAACATGCTCTTGCCTCGCACCAACCTGCACTGGCGCCACAGCGGGCCTCGCTTGTCCAAAAGGTTGTGCCTGAAGCATAGCAAAGATCATCTCCGTAACTAAGCGCACCGTTTCCGCAGAAGGGGGAGGTGTAGGCACCTCAGGTGGTGCCGCACTCTCATCCGAACGCTGGGGCTCCGACTGCCCAGCTCCACTCCTCGTCACCTATAGGTGAACAAGATAGCATTACTTTCCATGGTAATACGGCAAACTCACCGAATAGACACACACACACATTCCTAGTGGACATTCTTGAGTTCATTAGCATTACAGCAGGTCGCACGAACACGTGCTCGCCACCCCACAAAAGAATTCGACCACGAATTCGGAAGGGAAGACCGACAAAAGCTGATACCAAAATGTAACGACCCCATCCGTTATATGACGTATAGTAGAAGGTCCGGCCGGGGCCCCACACTATATGCCACAAACAGACGGTGAGGTCACAGGATAATACCAAACCAAACGAGTCCTAACTCAGAGCATTCTAACGGAAGCTTATTAAGTGCAAGAACTCATACCATTGAATGTCCACTAATATATAAATATCACATTTATATATATAACAAGGAATGTTTACAAAACCACACCGCACACGGCCTTAAGGCCTTACAAGTTACTCTTAACAACACATATAATTTCATACATCGGCACGCAGGCCGGCCACACATGAAATCCAACACTTCGCACGGCCTTCAAGGGCCTACCAGCAGCATGGGCTTTTGCCCGCTCAATCCATCAGCCCGCAACACCTGCATATGGACGTCCACCCCATGGGTGATAAACAAAGCAACGGTCAGCATTCAGCTGACCAATTATAACGACCCCACCCCTTACCCGGGGCAGTGGTTCCTTCCCTGCATGTATAGCAATTTCAACATATAAAGCACATACACCCAACATCACAAACGCCGGCCTCAATGCCAGGCGCTCCGTGCACTCAGGGCACCTTTTATGGTTTGTACTTGGTAGGCGGGCATAAGCCTCCAAACCCTTGTTGAAGACCTCACGCACCCGTCTCACTCAGAGGTACGCACCACACCAAAACCCGTGAGCACTATCAGTCGACCTACCCCCGTAGTGTAACAAGCCTAGGGAATTCGCCCTGCTGCTTTGCTACCAATCGACCGCTCACCCGATCTTAACATTGCCACTTGGTGAAATGGGCATAAGCCTCCAAACCCCTGTTGAAGACCTCTCGCACCCACCCACTCAGAGGTGTTCATCGCCACTTGGTAGAATGGGCATAAGCCTCCAAACCCCTGTTGAAGACCTCACGCACCCACCCACTCAGAGGTGTCCGCACTCCATCAACCAGCTCTTAACAAGCATGCAACCAAAGGAGCTATACAAAGCATCCTATATACCAAACACATCGTCCTCACCATCTCCGCAGGCTAAACGATGCATACACGGAGTCTTCTCCGGATCGCAATATAAACATCACCAATCCCGACATACGTCTGGATGGGCTTCACACAGCATGCATATGCCGTACTACAGGCTTCCGGCTCTAGATGCAGACTCAACTGCTGAAATCACTTACGCGTTTCCATCTCTTGATGGAGGATCCCATGCACATGCAAAACAAAGGGCTTCACCTGCCCAAGGAAGAAAGATCGTTACCCTTGACGATCGCTTCGGCGCCATAGAAAACTAGCCGGATGGAAATCACCGCAGCGGCCTTGCCTCCGCAACGCTGCACTCGGCTCTCTATTCGGCTCGACGAAGCTCCACCGGCCTCCTCCTCCTCCTCCTCCAAGCTCTCCTCTCTTTCTTCTCTTTAGAAAGAGAAAGGCTAAGTGGAATGAGATTTCATCTCAATCCACGGCCTTAAAGAGGCTGGAAAAGCTATGGACCACACGATCCAAAAAGAAGGAAACGAACGGCCGAGATCTGCCCAAACCCCAATTTTTGCCTGACACGGCCTGTGACACGCCCGTGTCACAGGCCGTGTACCCTTAAGCGGCACACGCGGTTTGGAACCGACTGAACAACACGGGGCTCGACATGCCCGTGTCGAACCTGACACGCCCGTGTCATTCTTGAGACACGCCCGTGTCTCCTGTTACACGGCACCCACCGACTCCCAAAACCAGTACACGGGTCAGAACACGGCAGCCGACACGCCCGTGTCCAGCCTGACACGCCCGTGTTCATGGCCGTGTTCACGGCCGTGTACGGCTCTGACCCGAATAGGCCAACTTTGAGAATTAAATCGAACACGCCCTGGGACACGCCCGTGTCCCAGGCCGTGTACCCCCGACACGCCCTGGGACACGCCCGTGTCCCAGGCCGTGTCTACCAGCCTGCTACTCAAAATTGTGTACAAACATATTTTGAGTTCTGGGGTGTTACACCCTGGTCCTCCTGAGATGTGACCGAACAAAGGTTCTTCGCAACCTCCACTTGGACGGACTCCGGTCCTCTCAAAATGCAAGAGGACGAATATCACTCGCTAGTGACCTACTCAAAATGTCGACATTCAAGCTATGTGCTACTCTACCAAAGGTGTACACACACCAAAGCACAAACCAGAACACGGGAGATCTGAAAAAAGAGTTTTCATTCAAACAAAAGTTGTCATACGAGCTACATCATCATGTGACAGTGCAAAGAAAGAGCACAATGTGATCGTTCCTCAACGTCAACGCTAGCATCGTCATTCGGGGAATCCTCCATGCCCAGATCACCGTGCTCTAGTAATCTCCAAGCAACCCGAAACCCCTTGCCAAAGCCCAAGCGATACGCGACATCTCACTCAAGCAGATCAATCTCAATTGCCATCATCCCAGAGCGGACCTCCTCTACGATACGGGATTGCTCCACCTCAAAGTCGTGAGACCCGTTGTACTCAGCCACCGCAGACGCTCGCATAATCTCAACATCCTCCAGCTCCACGGTCAATTGAGTATTCTCTTTCTTTAGCTGTTCTACCTCCATCCGGACGGATTCAGGTCCTCCTAAAAGAGCGATCAAACAAAGGTTCTTCACCGCTACCGCACGGACGAATTCTGGTCCTCCCTAGGCAAAAGCGAGTAAAATCTCTTCGCCAAATACCAGGCACTCTCAAAGCACGAACGAACCAAGGGCCGCCGCCGCCTCCCGAAATAAATAAATCTCTGAGTCTATCCGCACTACCAAGGCACGTGGGGCAAGTGTCCTCCTCATCGCGCTTAGGCAACAAGCTCTCGCCCCTAACACTCGGCGACAATCATCATCGATGGCTCCCTGCGAACAGGGAACATAAAAGAACTAGATGCTCCCAGACCGCCACAACGCATGTCACGACACCAAGACGCTGTAGCAAGGACAACTGTGGGGAATGGTTCAACAACTGCAAAGATCCACTGCCTATTGACGATGGCGGGATCTTCACCATGAAAGGCCAACGCCCTAGGGAAGTCGTAAGCTCAACGTGTCACACGAAAACGCCCACAACCGAGCAAAGGAAGTGACAAAGGCGATGCACAAACTAGCCATACTAAGCGTGCATACGACGCAGGTGCAATCGAGTGCTCCCACGTCGCCAACACCATCTTTCAAGGTAGCACTTGCTCGGGGGACGAAACACCCCGCAGCCTTCGCGACACGCGAAGCCCAAGTAAAATACAAGGCAGAGTTCAACAACATGCAACTACAACAAGCCTACCTTTGTAGCCATCACCTCAGGGTCGGCTCAGCTATCCGGTCTCACGCCACTCCAAGGCCTCAGGGCTCCCTGTGTTCTACAAATGCGAAAGCTCGCATATTTGGAACACACCGAGGCACAGACGTCATCGATGGCCTCCGCCCTCAGGAGCTCAGTCCCAGCTCCTGATAGGAATGGACGTCGAATCATTCTAAGCTGCAACACCGAAACAAACACCGTTTCCTTCCACATCTTCTTGTGACGACAAGTCCGCAGGTCCATTCGCGACACCGAGGCAAGTGGGAAGCACGTTCCTTCACGTCAAAAAAATTTCTTGTCATTTGATGCGGTTTACTTCGACTGTTAGCACGCTCGGTCCGATTCCAAGCTAAGGCTGTCTGATTACTCCGTATCGGGGAATGACCGGGCGACCCGCAACAAGAAGTATGGCTTGAAGTTATCGGGCGATAATCCTCATAAAAATAAACCCCCATCCTCTTCCACGGTTACAACCGGGGCTCGGATGGAAAAAATCTCTTGGAAAAAGAGGCAGAAGCTGCCTGCATAGCATTTTGGGCACTATTGAGGCTCATGAACAAACGCAGACCATTGTACTCGACTCCCGCGGAATAAAATCTTCAAACCACAAACCCTAATTTCTGAATATACCATAGTTTAGGTTTTTTTCTGAACGGAGTTATTCACCGACATTACGTATGTTCGGTTATGTCTTCCAAACATAATCGTGTGTGAATCCAGGTCATTCCAGTTCCAGTTTCATTCCAGTTGTATTTGTTTAATTTCAGTTGCATCTCAATATTCTAAGTTTATAGATTTCAGTTGGATTTTTTTCGTCCCAGGCTTGATTCACAACTCATTTTCTTTCAAAGTGGTTGGAATTTTTTTCATTCTTGGTTATATTTCTTCCTTAATAAAAAACTAAGGCTCCGTTTGGCACGGTAGTGACAGTCATAAACACGAGAATTAAATCTTCATTTATTAATTTCCACCTAAGAAACTTCATCCACTTGATGTTTGTTAGGTAATCCTTAACAAATGACTGTTTAATCCATGCATTTACGACGGCCACCACCCTGCCAAAGGAGCCTAAATATGCAGTGATTTTTTAATTATGCAATTAGATATCTTTTATACGAATCATATTGCAGTTTCATTCCAGTTGAAAGGAAGAAGCTTTCAAGAGCGTAAATGGCGAGAGATATTTCGGCGGGAGAGTTTTTCAAATCCCTAATCCCAAGAGGGGAGTGAGGAAAATGAGCTTGGCCATTTAGATTTAATGTTTATGTTTTCTTATTCTAAGCTAAAAAAAAAACAAATTTCTTTTTTTTTTAATGTTTTTTATCTTATGAAAAGGGGGCAATAAACTCTAGGTTGGGCAAAAATAAAAAAAACTTTAAAAATATGTCAACCTTGCAAAGCACATTTAGTGTTTACAGTACAAGACAATTTTTTAAAATAAAATAGCAGCATATACTTCTAACATTAAAGAAATGTCAACTCCAGCTCAAGCTCTCAAGTCAACCATACTACTTATGCACATTAAATGTTTTTCACATATTCAGTGTGACTAAACTAGTAGCAATTTCCCGCATTGGAAGCACTAGACTGGAGGATATCATCCTTCGGCAATAGAAGGTATTTATGGACGCAAAACGCATACACTCGGCCAATAAGAATTGGCCGCATCGCGTGCTACACTATGCTCGCACACACCGCAAGTTCAGGAAAATGGACGCCTAAGATCACGCACGGGGCACACAATAATCTCACTAGCTATTGTATTTACAAAAGTCTATATACAAAACCCAATAGAAGCGATTAGCAAAATTTCTATTTTGGGAGGAAACCAAATTCATCGAACCCCGTGAAGAAACCGAGCGAATTTATGGCGAGAAGGAAGCGAACGGCAGTCTGGGAAGATCGAGTGTTCATATATTGACCTCGCGAACATCATTCTGGCCAAATGGAGTTCCACAACCCGGGCACTTGCGGTGACGGATTTCCAGGTTCCTCTGGATGCATGGATTGCAAAAAAGATGAAAGCATTTGGTGATGACCACCTACATATAAAAGACCGCAGATTAGCAAAATCATTCTGCCGTCTCGAGCGAAATGGGAAAGAATAATTGCTATTTGGTGATTATCGAAAATGTCGTTTTGTTTCGAGGTGATGAGTTTGATTGTAGATTATTTTATTAAAAAATTTGAAGATCACAAAATGTAATGTATATTGCAGAGGTTGTAATTTCATGTAAAGGATGTTCATTGTTCACAATTCAGACTTCTTCAGCCCTTCGAAAAAGGCGGGCTAGTATTTTGTTTCCTTACAACAAAGGCTTTGTTGACAGTGGTGTTGTTTGAGCGGTGGGAGGTGTGAATCTGTGGAAGTAAACTCGGTGTAAATTATGCGAATTGGGCGCCCAATTCAGCGATGTGCGAATTGCGCGCCCAATTCGCTGAACTTGAGCGAATTGGGCGCCCAATTCGCTCAATTTCAACGAATTGGGCGCCCAAGTATGTCCAGGGATGCCTCAGGTGCGTCTGAGATCATGTTTTTGCCCATCTCAATTTTTTTTAAACACCTTGAAAGTCCTAGGCGCGCCTGGGAGCCTGTAAGGCGCGCGCCTGGGCGCGCCTGGGGCGCATCGCCCGCCTCAGCCGTGCAGAGGCGCGGCGGGCTGCGCCCGGCGCCTCAGACGCGCCTAGGGCCTTGACAACTAAGCACACTCCCGTTCTTTATTTTGAAAACTCACCATAATTTTCTGAAAAACATAAGAAAATTAATGCCAAAAAAATGTAGACACGAAAGAATTATGGATAAGTGTTTCTTAATGACTTGTGAAAGCAGAAGAGACTCACTTCCTTCGGCCGGTCAAAACAGACCCCGCATTTTAGTATCGCCTTACACTCCTTGATCTCATCCTGGAGTTTCTGTATGGCAACCTCTTGCCTTTCAGGGCTCAGCTCCATGACTTCGTTCTTCAGTTCTTCGTATTCTTCCTCGAGCTTTTTCCGCTCACTCCTAAATTTAACAAAATATTAAAGGCCAGCGAGTGAAATTGATATTACAGTAAGTAAAACTGAACAAAAGCATGAATCCACAAAAAATGAAAAGAATAACCTTTCCCTCTCCAACTCCATCCTCAACTCAACAATCCTCTTCTGATTGTGTTCATAATCCTTCTGGGTGAGGTCTACAGCAGACCTCAGCCACTTCAGCTCTTTCTCAGAATCTGCGAGCTCAAGCTTTGTTTTATCCGCGTTGATTGCAATGCGCCTGTTCTCTATCGAAGTTTTGGAAGCTTGTGTAAGATATGCTTTCATCTGGAGGCGTTAATGAAATTTGATCAGAATATTGGAGAAATATGAAGCAGAGAATCATTATTCTAATCAAATTCGAGTAAAAAAACCTGCTCTTCGCCGCGAACTATTTTGGCTTTCAGTAACTCCAATGATGAATTAACCTGCTGAAGTTGATTTGCCTTGGCTTGTTTTTCAGAGAGAAGAGAAGCATATGTTTGTTTCATCTTCACGCTTTCAGATACTAGCTGTTGATTCACACAAAAAATGTGAATTTGGTTTAAAAAAGTTAGAAGGATAAAAAATCATGAGACAAACAGAGGGTAATACAAGAACACTCGGTATGCAAACACTAGAGCTTCGATAAAATGCTTGATTTTGAAGATAACAAGATTTGATTGTGTCAATAATACTATTGCATAATTTTGTAATCTCTGATTTGTAATAAAATAAACATAACCCATTGATGAAGCGATCATTAAACCACAACCGTCGGATCCATTTCCCCGGATAGATATTGACCTTCGAAGCTCTAACTGGTCCGGTAGGGTTGTCCATAGAGAATCGATCGCTGACTTTCATCTCTGTGATTATCTCATTCAGTTTCTCAGCTCATGAGTTATGCTTTATCCTTCCCGACCAAGCCGCCAAACATCTATTACGGTTCACCAGCATCAGAAGGCTGGAATTTTTGAAAATTTTGATTTCTGCCGTCAGAACCTGTGCTATTAGGCGGTCTGGCGACTACCACTGGCGGACAGGATAAGCGGTCTGACGGCTAGTACTGGCGGACAAGATTGACGATCTGATGACTAGAACCCTTGCGGTTAACCTCTGAATGACACTCTGGCTGTGTGATGTTTCAGTCCTGGCGGTCTGGATAGGCAGACCGGTCTGGCGATCTAGATAGGCAGACCGGTCTGGCGGTCTGGATAGGCATACCGGTCTGGCGGTCTGGATAGGCAGACCGGTCTGGCGGTCTGGCAGTTTGGCGGCCTGACGATCAGGCGGTCTGGCGATCTCCTAAGGTGGTTGTGCGCACTGCTGAGGTCAGATACAGTTGACGGTCAGACGGTTAGCTCCTGCCTAACAGCATGAGATGCTTCTATATTCTTCTCGCAGCTGTGCTCTTTGTTGATCAACAGAACTTGACCGTTGTTTGTGTTCGCAGTTCTCAAGTACACATCTGGTGCGACCTGGCGATTAGAGTCGTTAGACTTTGTCTAACCGCATCTTTCTCTCCTAGAGTTGTTTGTTGGACACTGTCGGATAGAGACCAGAGCAATCTTGTTGGTGCATTTTCTTGCTCTGTATAGTCGTGTGGTGAGCTCATCTAACCGCACTGCCCGAGCGGCTAGCTTTTTATCTATCCGCCTAGTCGCTTGTAACAGACGTTGTATATTCTCTCTTCTTCCCTTTTTCTATAAATAGGGGGCATACCAATGTATTATGTATCTTTTTAAAGCAATAAAGTTCTGTTATTTACCTGTTTTCTCACATGGTATCAGAGCTCTTGGTCCACTTGCTCTGGTTTCTGTTTTTGGGTGAACGACAGATCAGGCGGCTTCTACTTTCTTAACCGCTTCCTCTTTTCTTGTCGTGGTTTCTTTCCTTAATCGTCGTCTTTCTTTCCCACCCACTCTCCCTTTGCTTGTCGCTCTTCCTACGACTTGCTTTCTTTTTGCCCTCTCGCTTTCTTCGCACGGTCTCTCTCTGTTGTCCGCGCAGTCTTGCTTAATCCCGGTTTCTTCGCTTAACCGCGGTCTGCTCCTCTTTTTCGGCCTCTTCCTCTAACCGGACGGTTAGAGTCTCTGTCGGTCCTCTTTTTCCGCGCGGCTTGTCTTCTTTATCCGGGCGGCTAGCCCCTTCTTCTCGCCTTTTCTTTATCCGCACGGCTTGTCTTCTTTATCTGTGCGACTAGCCCCTTCTCGCCTTTTCTTCTTTCTATGGAGACGTCCGACACCTTGTCCTCTACACTATCCGCTCCTCTGATTCTACCCGCTCCTGTCTCTGCCTTCGACAATCTGGGTACTTCCTCCAAGCTCACTGGAACGAATTATCTAGATTGGAGTGTTTCTTTTGTCTTTCTGCTACGCTCTCAACGTAAGCGTCATCATCTCACTGATGACCCTCTTGCATATCGACCTGCCACTTTTGATTACTGAGATGTCAGTGATGCTCTGGTAAGAACGTGGCTTGCTAATAATTTATCTGATGAGTGCATTCTCGTCAATCGACATGATACAACGGTTAAGGTTGTTTGAAATCATCTTGTTACTTTATACTCCAAATGAGTTCAAACTTCTCGCATATATACGTTGTATGCGGATATTTTTGCCCGACCTGTCATGAATCCGGCTGCTGCTTATCAAGAAGTACAAGCTCTTGGTACAGAGCTTCTTCAACATCACCCATTTTCGGTTGATCTTACCGAGCAACATACACTTTCAGAAGCTTTTGGTTGCCTGCTATTTGTTTCGCTTGTCTGACTCTTATGATATGATTTGACAACAAATTCTTGGAGAAACTGATACTCCTACTTTGAATGCTACTGCTGTGCGTATTTAAGCTGTTACTACTCTACTACATCGACCTTTGCTTGCCTCTCCACCTCCTTCAGACATTGTTGCTCATCAGGCCCGTCATGATATTCCCAATGGTCGTGGAGGCCGCTCCGATGGACGTGGCCCTTCTAGATATCTCTGTTCTCACTGTGGCATGACTGGTCACCTTGTTGATCGCTGCTGGGTCAAGCATCCTCATCTTCGCCCTGCTGCGGGCGATACTACTTCGAAAAAGTCTACTTCTCTTGCTACCTCTTCAGGTAGTGCTAATGTGATCACTACAGGTGGGTGACTTATTGATTCTGGTGCTACGAATCATACGACAGACAATCCTCATCTCTTCTCTCGGTTGGACAAGTATAACCGATTACCTCCGATTTTTATTGCGGATGGTTCTCCATCCTCTGTGTGTGGATTTGGGATAGTGCATGTCACTCCTCTTTAACTTGCGTACACTCTCTACGTCTCAACTTTTTCATGCAATTTACTTTCTGTTACTTATCTATGCAAACAACTAAATTGCACGACTGTTTTTACCTCAGATACTTGTTCTTTTCAGGATCCTCAATGCAAGGAGACGATTGCTACTGAGATTGAAAGTGGCGGTTTGTTCTATCTGAACAATGTGTCTGCTTTTTCTGCTTCTACAACTCTTCTACAGTGGCATCTTCGCCTTAAACATCCTCCTGCTCGTCTTATTTACCAACTCTTCCCTGATCTACCTCGAGAGACTCTTCTATCAGTTGTGAAGCCTGCAAACTCGGCAAACATACTCGTACATCTTTTCCAGGAAAGCAAGGACGTAGTTATTCTCGTCATTTTGAGCTTGTTCATTCTGATATTTGGGGCCCTACTCCTACCAAATTTGTTGGAAGGGGTAGTCTTTATTTTGTCACATTCATTAATGATTTTTCTAGATGTACTTGATTGTACTTGTTACAAGAACGCTCTGAACTTTTTTCTGTTTTCAATACGTTCTATAATGAGATACATACTCAATTTGATGTTCCTATTAAAGTGTTACGGACGGATAATGCCAAAGAATACCTTAGTCATCAATTCTCTGTGTTTTGTATGCATTGTGATATTATACATCAAACTAGTTGTCCTAACACCTCTTAACAGAATGGGGTTGCTGAACCCAAGAACCACCATCTTCTTGATATGGCTCGCACTTTTCTCACCCAAATGAGTGTTCCCCGATCCTATTGGATACATGTTCTTCTTTCTTGTTACCTCATCAACCGAATTCCTTTTTCGGTTCTCAACGACAAAACTCTTTTCTCCAATCTGTATCCTGGTGCGACACTGTTTCTTTTACCTCCACGTGTCTTTGGATGCACAACGTTTGTTCACTCTCCTGCTCCTGGATGTGACAAATTCTCTCCTCCCTCAGTTAAGTGCATCTTTCTGGGCTATTGTCCGACACAAAAAGAATATCGGTGATATGATCCTCTTCTCCGGAAACAGTATGTTTCCATGGATGTCATTTTCTTTGAAGATGCTCCTTACTTTTCTCGTGCCACTACGCTCCCCTCTTCCCTACCTATTATTTCTGCTCCTCCACCTGAACCTGTGTTTTTTCCTTCTACACCAGACTCTGAGTCTACTTCTCTTTCGCCTGCTTCATCTTCCTCCCTGAGTCTCCGCTGCCAGTTCACGGGCCAGCAGTCTCTCTACTTCAAATTGCTCTTCGGAAGGGAGAGCGCACATGCACTCAACATCTTATTCATGATGTTATTTCTTATGCTCGGCTGTCTCCTAACTGCAAGAACTTTGCTCTCGCTCTCTCGGTCAGTGTCATCCCGGCTACCTATCAAGAAACGTTTGTTATTCCTCATTGGAAAGCTGTCATGGATGAAGATGTGAAAACTCTGACTAAACGGGGTACTTGGACTCTTGTCCCTACCCCTCCAAGAGATGATGTGGTCGGCTGTCGCTGAGTTTTTGCGATCAAGTTTCTTCCTGGTGGTACCATTGATCGCTATAAGGCTCATCTTGTTGTCAAAGGCTTTACTCAGACCTATGGTGTGAACTTTTTTTGAAAACTCTCCAATTGCTCGAATTACAACAATTTGTGTTCTCTTTTCTGTGATAGTTAACAGAGACTAAGAAATGTCTCAGTTGGATGTCAAAAATGTCTTCTTTTATGGAGATCTCCAGGAGATAGTCTATATAGAGCAACCTCCTAGGTATGTTGCTCAGGGGGAGTCTCAGGTGTGTAAGTTGAGTAAAGCAATCTATGACCTTAAGCAGAGTCTGAAGCTTGGTTTGAGAAGTTCGGCGAAATTATTTCCGTTATTGGATTTGCTCGAAGTGTTGCAGATCACTCTCTATTCATATGCAAGACCTCTACAGGAATGGTTGTTCTTGTCGTCTATGTGGATAACATTTTTCTTACAGGGGATGATAAAAAGGAAATTGGCATGACAAAAAAGCATCTTTTTCAGCATTTTGTTACAAAAGATACGGTCTCCCAACTACTTTCTGGGAATTGAGATATCCCAGAAGCCCAATTATGCAGTTCATTCACAACAGAAGTATGTCTTAGATCTTTTGAAAGATACAGGTCTTCTTGGGGCTAAATCTGCTCGGTGTCCAATGGCTGTTGGTGATGACAAGTGCTGGAATGAGGATTCACCTCTCCTTGCAGATGTCACCAGGTACAGACGGCTTGTCGGAAAACACATTTATTTGCCAGTCACAAGACCGGATATCTATTATGTTATAGAAAGGGTGAGCCAGTTTATGCAAGCTCCGAAGGAGTGTCATCTATAGTCAGCTCTAAAGATCTTGGAATATGTGAAAGGAGTTAAATATTGTATTTATTTATGTTTTATGTTTTTTCCCGTGTACCTATATATGCCCGTTTCCGGGCCAACCCTAATAACTAACGATCTCATCCTATTCAACTTGGTATCAGAGGGAACGAGAGAAAGCCGCGCCGACTCGTTCTTTCTCGCCTCCGCGTTCTTCCTCGCCTCCGCCTCCGCGTTCTTCCTCACCTCCGCAGCGCGCGTCGCTCCGCCTCCGCCTCCGCAGCCAGCGTCGCAGCCAGCGCGCGTCGCAGCCAGCGCCTCCGCCTCCGCCTCCGCGCGCGTCGCCTCTGCTCCCGCGGTCCGCCAGCGCAGCCGCTCCGCCCCCCCCCCCCAGCTCTCATCTCCGCTACCCTCAGCCTTCTGGCGTAAACAGCGGCTGGGGGTGGTGTTTTGTCTCTCATGGGGGTTGCCGGGGGCGCCTCTCTTCCATCCTCGGGTGTGTTCCTCGGCTTTCAGATCTATCCCACACTCGTAGGATGTCCTTCTCCTCTATTTGAGCTCCTTGTCCTCTACTATGGACGATCTTTCCTCTGCGTCTCATTCCGGTGCTCTTCCCGGTTCCACGGCCCTCCGACCCGATACTTTGCACAGTCCCTCGGGTGATCCTCCTCGGAGTCATGGCCAGTCTTTGAAGATTACTACTGTTGCCTTGGATGGCACAAATTACCTGGAATGGTCTCGGGCGGCTCAACATGCGATCCGCAGCCACCAGTTATATGGCCTTATTGATGGTACTCTCGTTGAGCCATCTCGTACCGATCCCACTTGGCGTAAATGGGATGCGGACAATTCGTTGGTCGTCTCGTGGCTTCTCCATTCCATGTCTCCTCAGGTGTACCGGAGTTATATGTTGTTGGACTCCGCTTACGACATTTGGACGCGAGCCCGTGATACTTACTCCCAGGCAGGTAGTTCGATGCAGATATATGAGCTCACTCGCCGTGTTCTGGAACTACGACAAGGAACTCAGCCCGTTGCTTCCTACTATTCTGAGTTTGAGCGCCTTTATCAGGAGTTGGACTTCTTCAGCACCTTTACTGCAGCTTGTACACCTGATGCTGTGGCTCTTCAGAAGGATAAAGACCGGTTCCGTGTTCATGTCTTTCTTATGGGCCTTAACATGGAGTTTGATGCTGTTCGCCTACATGTTCTCCATCGTGAGCCTCTTCCCTCCCTTCGGGAGGCCTTCAGCATGCTCCTCAGTGATGAGAACCGTCGCCGCACTCTCAGCCCTTCGACTGACCACTCTGCGCTCGCTAGTTTCTCCCGCCGTCCCCCTCCTGTTTGCAGTCACTGTGGGAAAACGGGCCATATCAAAGATTCCTGCTTTCGCCTGCATCCGCACCTTGCACCTCCTGGTCGGGGTTCTGGTACTCGTGGTAGAGGTGGCTATCGTGGCGGTGGCCGATCTTCTGGTGACCGTCCTCAGTCTTCTGCTCACTCTACTGAGGTTCTGGGGGACACCACTGGTGGTTTGTCTGTTGCCGAGCTAGAGGCCTTCCGACACATGTTGCGCTCCCGCACTGACTCTGCTCCTGCTTCCTCTCACGCTGCTGTTGCCACTTCAGGCCTGTCTACTGCTCATGCCGTGTCTTCCACACCTTCCGAGTGGATTATCGACTCAGGTGCGACCGACCACATGACTGGCTCTGCCTCAGGTTTTACCTCATACTCCCCTCTTTCTGGTCGTGATAAGGTTATTGCTGCAAATGGCTCTCTCTGTCATTGCTGGTAAAGGGACGGTTCCATGTTCCCCTGACCTATCACTTTCCTCTGTTTTGCATGTCCCTTCTTTTCCTAGAAATTTACTCTCTATTAGTCACTTGACAACCTCTTTACACTGTTCTGTGACATTCTTTCCTGATGTTTGTGTTTTTCAGGATCTGGCTACGAAGCGGACACTTGGCAGTGGTAGGAATGTTGGCGGCCTGTATTTGCTGAACCAGTCTTCTCCCCGTGCCCTATCCTCCACCAGATCTCCGACGCTTGATGATCTTCGACGATGGCATCAGCGCCTTGGCCACCCGTCTCCTTTATATCTTACTAAATTGTTTCCTGTTTTTCATCAGTTATTTCAGTCTTTTTCATGTGATGCGTGTGAACAATCTAAACATGTTCGTCGTCGTTCTACTCATTTATCTGTTCCTAGTCTGTATCCATTTGATGTTATTCACTCTGATGTTTGGGGCCCATCCCGTGTTCTCTCTTTATCCGGCTATAAATGGTTTGTAACGTTTATTGATTGCTACTCCCGTACAACCTGGCTTTATATGCTTAACAAGAAAAGTGACGTCCTTTCTTGCTTCATAAAATTTCATAAAATGGTGATTCAACAATTCGGTGGGAAAATACGTGTGTTACGGAGTGATAATGGTGGAGAATACGATGATCGCGGTGTCTTTGGGGCCTATCTTGCGGACCATGGCATTATCCACCAAACTACATGTGTCCACACCTCTACTCAAAATGGGGTGGCCGAACGAAAAAATAGGCAGTTACTGGAGGTGGCTCGGTGTTTACTTCTTTCTATGCACCTTCCTAAATCCTACTGGGGGGATGCAGTTCTTACTGCCGCGCACCTCATTAACCGTCTTCCATCTCGCGCTCTCTCCTTCGATACGCCCATCTCTTGTCTCGAAAAAAAACATATTGTCCATACATCTAACCTTCCTCCTCGTATCTTTGGCTCCTTGTGCTTTGTTCATGTCCATAGCCCGCATCGTGACAAACTTGATGCGCGGTCTATTCGGTGTGTTTTCGTGGGTTATTCCTCTACCACCAAAGGGTATCGATGTTATCACCCTCCAACACGTCGGTACTATTGTACTGTGGATGTCACCTTTCGTGAGGGGGAGTCGTACTTTGACTCTCGCCAGGGGGAGATGACTAGCATTGATGCCGAGCTGATCGACTCCCCGCTTCCTATTGTTGCTTATCCTACCATTCCTCCACCTGCTCCTATTCCTCCACCTGCTCCTATTCCTCCTCCGGCCCCCGTCCCTCTCACCTCCGCTCCTCCGATTCTACACACATACTCCCGTCGTCCTACGACCGTTGGGCAAGTACAAGCTGTCGATGCTCTACCAGTACCGGTGACTGTTTCTGACCCAGATTCTGAGGATGAACTCCATATTCCTCTTGCCCGTCTTATTGGTAAGAAAGGTAGTACTAAACATCTCATTGCCAACTACATTCATTATGATCACCTTTCTAAGGCACATCAAGCCTTTATTTCTTCACTTTCATCTATTGTTATCCCTAAGACATGGCAGGAGGCTGATCAGATACCTGAATGGAAAACGGCAATGGAAGAGGAACTGCGTGCCTTGGACAAGAATAAAACATGGAGGCTGGTGATCCTTCCTCCAGGGAAGCGGACGGTCGGATCCCGTTGGGTCTTCATAGTTAAACAAAATCAAGATGATGTAGTGGAGCGGTACAAAGCTCGTTTGGTGGCACAGGGATATACCCAGGCTCAGGGTATTGACTACCAGGAGACTTTTGCTCCTGTTGCAAAAATGATCTCTATCCGCGTGCTTTTCTCTATTGCCGCAAGACGAGGATGGGAACTACTTCAGCTTGATATCAAGAATGCCTTTCTGAATGGTGATTTGGAGGAGGAGGTATACATGGATATTCCACCGGGCTCTGTTATCAAAGGGTCCAAGGGAAAGGTGTGTCGTGTTCTAAAATCCCTATACGGCTTGAAGCAGTCTCCGAGAGCTTGGTTTGGTCGTTTCTACAAGTTCATGCTTCAACTTGGATACACCCAAAGTCATGCTGACCACACTCTCTTTACTAAGAGAAAGGGTGACCAGGTTTCTATTCTCACTGTTTATGTGGACGACATCATCATTACTGGGGACTACTCGGAGGAGATTATTCACTTGAAGGAGCAACTGAGTAAAGAGTTTGAAGTTAAAGACCTAGGAAAGCTGAAATATTTCTTGGGAATTGAAGTGGCGAGGTCTCAACAAGGGATTTTCATCTCCCAAAGAAAGTATACTTTGGATCTTCTTGAAGAGACTGGGATGCTTGGGTGTGCTCCCGTGGACACACCTATTGAGGCTAATCACAAAATTGATGCAGATACTAGTGGAGAAAAGGTGGATGCCTCAAAATACCAACGTCTGGTTGGACGTCTCATATACTTATCCCATACTCGCCCTGACATTACTTATGCTGTGGGAGTCCTAAGTAGGTATATGCACTCTCCTTCTGTTCGTCATCAGCAGGCGGTCTTTAGAGTGCTCCGGTATCTCAAAAAGGCACCAGGTCGTGGGATCCTTTTCAAGAATGGCAAATCTTTAGAAGTTGAAGTGTTCACTGATGCGGATTGGGCTGGTAGCCTAGACGATAGAAAATCTACCACAGGGTACTGCACCTTTGTGGGAGGCAACCTCGTTTCGTGGAGGAGCAAGAAACAGAATGTGGTGGCTCGATCAAGTGCAGAGGCTGAGTATAGGGCAATGGCACAAGGTGTTTGTGAGGGGTTGTGGTTGAGGACCCTCCTTCTGGATATTGGCCTTCAGCCGAACAATCCTATTATGATCTATTGTGACAACAAAGCGGCCATCAGTATTGCGCACAATCCAGTGCAACATGATAGAACCAAACATGTGGAGGTTGACAGACATTTCATCAAGGATCACCTTAACAAAGGGAACATTTGCACCCCTTTTGTGAACTCATTTGATCAACTTGCGGATGTCTTCACCAAGGGTTTATGCAGCGACACCTTCAATGACAACACAAACAAGTTGGGAATGATCAATATATATTCCCAACTTGAGGGGGAGAGTTAAATATTGTATTTATTTATGTTTTATGTTTTTTCCCGTGTACCTATATATGCCCGTTTCCGGGCCAACCCTAATAACTAACGATCTCATCCTATTCTACTAAAGGATCTCCTGGAAAAGGGCTTCTGTTCCAGAAGAACGATCATTTGAGAATTGAAGCCTATTCTGATGCTATCTATGGAGATGACAAGGAAGATAGGAAGTCTACGTCTGGTTTTTGTATCTTCGTAGGAGGAAATCTGGTCAACTTTAAGAGCAAGAAACATACTGTAGTTTCCAGGTCAATTGTTGAAGCTGAATACAAGAACATGACTTTAAATACCTGTGAGCTGAAGTGGTTACGGACACTAATGCTTGATTTGGGAGAATTTATGATCATCATCTGCCAATGTTCTGTGACAATAAGACAACAATATATATTTCGAAGAATCCAGTCTTTTATGAAAGAACGAAACATATTGAAGTAGACTGTTATTTTATCAGAGAAGAGATGTTGAAGAATCAGATCTGCACACTGTTTGTCACCTCTGACAAAGAGTTTGTTGATGTCTTTACCAAACCAGTGTATTCTACTTCATATGTCTGTAACAAGCTGAACATGTTTGACATATATGCTCCAGCTTGAGGGGGAGTGTCAGAACCTGTGCTATTAAACGGTCTGGCGACTAGCACTGGCGGACAGGATAGGCGGTCTGGCGGTTAGTACTTGCGGATAGGATTGGCGATCTGATGACTAGAGCCCTTGTAGTTAACCTCTGAATGACACTTTGGCTGTGTGATGTTTCAGTCCTGACAGTCAGGATAGGCAAACCGGTCTGGCGGTTTGGTGGTCTGACGATCAGGCGATGTTCTAAGGTAGCTGTACGGACTGTTGAGGTCAGATACAGTTGACGATCATCCGGTTAGCTCCAACCTAACCGCATGAGATGTTTTTATATTCTTCCCGCATCTGTGCTTTTTGTGATCAACAAAGACTTGACCCCAGTTGGTGTCCGCAGCTCTCAGTACAACTCTGGTGTGACCTGGCAGTTAGATTTTGGCTCCATTTGGGAGGACTTATTTTCACCGGTCAAGCGGTTACGGTCACATGAATCGAGCCTTAATTAAGGTCCGATTCATGCGGTCGTAACCGCTTGACCGGTGAAAATAAGTCCTCCCAAACGGAGCCTTTGTCTAACCGCAGCTTTCTCTCCTAGAGTTGTTCGCTAGACACTGTCAGATAGAGACCAGAGCAATCTTGTTGGTGTCTTTTCTTACTTTGTATAGTCGTGCGGTTAGCTCATCTAACCGCACTGTCCGAGCGGCTAGTTTTTTATCTATTTGTCTAGTCGCTTGTGACAGACATTGTATATTCACTTTCTTGTATTTTCTCTTTCCTCCTCCCTTTATCTATAAATAGGGGGCATATCCATGTATTATGTATCTTTTTGGAGCAATAAAGTTCTGTTATTTACTTGCATTGAGCTTGTGAAATGCCAAATGTGAAATGTTCACACCTAGATCATAATCAGTACTATGATCTTGCATTAGGCATGTTTGGCCCGTCAAATTCAGCGCGGTGCGGATCTGCGGTCGGAATCCATGATTTCATGTGGATTGCACATGCGCACGGTCGGTGAAATGCCCGATCGCGGCCCCTCCAAACGGGGGCGGAGATGAGGTGGCGTTCCCCCGGATTCGCACCACGCGGAAGCCTCCAGGCCAAACAAGCCCTTAGTCATTGCATTGACTCATTTTTCCCAGTCACGAGTGAAAAATTGAGTTCCTATGGGCTATATAAACCACATTTTGTATTGTTCTAGTTTCGTTATGCCTTGGTGATTCTCTGGAACAATTAATGCATATAATATATGTTTCTAAATAGTTGTGATCCCCAATTGCTGTATAACTTCTCAAATAAATCAATCACAACCATTCAAACCAGCACTAGCGCCCAGCAAGCTCTATTTATACTCTCTATTAGCAGGCACTAAGATCATTTATCGACATAGCAATAAAAATCTATCACCATTCTTCTAGATTATATTGGAAAAATTATTATGCTTCCTTGCTGTACTGTGCTAGACGATCACCTGAGTCCATTTCTCTATGCAGAAGCTAGCTTTAGAGGATTTCATAAAGGTTTTGTAAGCAATTGTACTGTGCAAGCTGATCTCCTGAGTCCAATTCTCTATGCAGAAGTTAGCTTAGAGGATTTCTTAAAGGTTTTGTAAGCAATTGATCCTTCGGTTTGATTAATTACAAATTCTCTTGAAACATATTTATTATTTAAGTTCTTAGCTTAATCTTTATCATTACTGTAATTATTCTTTTGTTCTTCGCTTAACTGGTTCCTAACTGTTTATTGATAACATAAAAATATCTCTAATTGCACCTGGTCACTTATAATGCATTCAAACCTTTAAGAATCATATTAATCATTTAACTTAGCTTAAATCCGGATTAATAACTTTTTTTACTTAACTATTTACTGATTTGAATAATCATATTAATCATTGCTTGCTGAATTCTTAGCATAATTCCTGCTTTCATCTAAAAGTTTTCAAATAGGATACAATTCTACAATGTAAATCAGTAGAAATTCTTATCATAATCTACTTAGATTAATTTTTGATGAACCTAACTTGAGTTACTCAAATAAGCCTCCTTGCTCTAATTTTAGCGGTAATTTATCAAAAAATGATTTAAATCCACTAAATTGCATTTAGTCCAATTATTATTTGATCATATCAATTTGATTAATTCACATTAAAGGCTATTTCATTTTCTAGATAATTTATTAAAGTTTGTACAAAATAATGGACAAACTTTGTATATCATTCTTCATGTATCAAATACCAGAGAGAGTACAAATATATAGGAGAAGAGAGGGAGAAAGAATCCAATACAAGAGATGTGAGACTAAAGAAGAAAGAAGAAATGGGTCCTTATATCGTTTTCCCTTATATCCTCTAACACTCCCCCGCAAGCTGGAGCGTACAAGTCGTAGGCACCAAGCTTGGACAAACACTGATAATACAATTTCTGAGGTAATGCAATGGTAAGAACGTCAGTAACTTGCCCAGAAGCAGGAACATGTTCAAGCTTTAGCATCTTTGATTGAACCTTTTCTCGAACGAAATGACAATCAACTTCAATATGTTTAGTCCGCTCATGGAACACAGGATTCTTTGCAATATGGATTGCAGCTTGAATGTCACAAAACAATGTTGAAGGTGAGGACAATTCAACTCCCAAATCCATAAGAAGACTTTTAAGCCATGTTAGTTCTGATACAACAACCGTCATCGCACGGAATTCAGCCTCAGCAGACGAGCGAGGAACCACCGACTACTTCTTACTCCGCCATGTGATAAGATTTCCTCCAAAATATGTACAAAAACTAGTAGTAGATCGTCGATCATCCAACGAGCTCGCATAATCCGCATCAGAGTATGCAATAAGAGAAAAGGAGGAAGATGGCTTATACACAAGTCCTTGTCCAGGGGCAATCTTCAGATACCTGAGAATGCGTTCCACTGCGTGAAGGTGAGAAACCCGTGGAGCATGCATAAACCGGCTGACCACACCAACCGCAAATGATACATATGGTCTCGTAACTGTTAGGTATATCAGCTGCTTTCCCACAAGACGTTGATAGTATTCCGGATTTGGAAGTAGAGAGTCAGACTCAGATCCCTGAGCACACAACTTGTGGTTGACTTCCATCGGGGTCTCCGCAGGTTTGCAACCTGAGAGGTCAGCATTTTGCAGAAGGTCAATGCAATACTTATGCTGGGATAAGACAAGACCATCAGGTCGTCGTGCTACCTCTAATCCAAGAAAATACTGAAGATTTCCTAGATCTTTGATTTGAAAGATAGAATTTAAATGTTGCTTAACATGTTGTATTCCAGCGGAATCATCACCAGCGATCAAAATATCGTCCACATAAACAGGAAGTATTATAGTCCCAGTTGATTGGTGACGAGTGAAGAGAGAGAAATCTGTCGAGCTCTGTTTGAAGCCAACCTCACGAACGACCTTGCTGAATTTCTCAAACCACGTTTGTGGAGACTGTTTGAGACCATAAATAGATTTGTGAAGCAAACATACACGAGACTCCCCCGTGGTCTCAAACTCGGGCGGTTGATGCATGCACACAGTTTCAAGAAGATCACCATTCAAAAAAACATTCTTGACATCCAGCTGATGGAGGGGCCACTGACGATGAACAGCTAAAGAGAGCAAGACCCAAACCGAATTTAATTTTGCGACCGGGGAGAACGTTTCATCATAATTAAGGCAGTACTGTTGAGTAAAACCCTGTACCAAAAGCCGAGCCTTTAAGCGATCAACTGTCTCATCCGCGACATGTTTGATTATAAAGATCCACTTGCAGCTAACACAACTTTGGCCAGGAGGAAGAGACACAAGATCCCAACTGTGATTACCCCCACAGAGCGGTCATTTCTTCATCGATGGCGACACGCCACCCCGGATGCTGGAGAGCTTCCTGCACAGAGTTAGGTATAAAGATAGAGAAGAGAGAGAGAGAGAGAGCAAAGGAGCAAAGGTAAGAAGAGGTGGAGAGAGCCGATGTAGAGAGACATAATTGGTAAAGGGATGAGCCATCGAGGGGGATGCCGGATCAACAGACTGCGAGATCACACCGGTAGAGGGA
Organism: Platanthera zijinensis; assembly: GCA_039513925.1. Taxonomy (NCBI): domain Eukaryota; kingdom Viridiplantae; phylum Streptophyta; class Magnoliopsida; order Asparagales; family Orchidaceae; genus Platanthera; species Platanthera zijinensis. The sequence goes on from CM077092.1 coordinate 19,281,497, forward strand.
AGCTGCTGCAGGGCATCTGGACGTGGAGGACCACGAGTGTAAACCTGAATGATAGGAGGTTTGGAGAGGACTGGTGGTGGGGAAGGTGTTGGAAGCAGAGGAATAGATAGAAGAGGTGGAAGCGAGGACGTAACTGGAACTGTGGGCCGAGGTAGCGGAGGAGGAAGAAGGGGATCAGAAGGACTGACGTGATATGGTTGGTCTTCATGAAAGGAGACATCAACAAATACAACCACCTTACACGTGGTAGGATAAAAGCAGACATACCCCTTTTGAGTACGGGAGTACCCAACAAACATAGTTTTGGTAGCACAAGGGACTAACTTGTCATTTGAAGGACCAAGATGATGGACATAACATGTACATCCAAACACACGGGATGAGAGAGAAGAGAGTCGTGGATGGGTAAAGGAGAGTAATGGGAGCCACAAAGTGGAGGACAGACGAAGGCATGCGATTGATGAGGTGGCAAGCAGTAGAAACCACAAAGTTCCAATAGAGAGGAGGAACCTGCATTTGGATCATGAGAGATCTAGCAACATCAAGGAGGTGGCGATTTTTCCGTTCCGCTATGTCATTCTGTTGAGGGGTATAGGCACACGAAGTATAATGTATAATACCAAACTCAGCGCACAGATTGGAGAAGGTGCGACCAGTATACTCACGAGCATTATCTGTACGGACAATTTTTACACAGGTAGAAAACTGAGTGCGAGTTTCCGTAAGAAACGTACGGAACGTGGAGGTAAGTTCAGTACGATCGCAAAGTAAATACAACTAGGTAATCCGCGAATAATCATCAATAAAGATAACAAAGTAGCGATACCCAAAAGCACTAGGGACCTTATAGGACCCCCAGATATCAGAATCCACTAAGGTTACAGGAGTATCGCTCCGAGTACAAGAAGAAAAAAATACACTGTGTTGTTTGCTGAAAATACTGGATTCACAAAAAAACTCCTTTAGAGAAACAGTGGGAAGAGCTTTCTTGAGAATTGGAAGAGGAGCAAGACCAAGACGACGATGTCAATCAGTGGTGGAGACAGTGGTGAGAGCTGTTGGAGGAACATCGAGAAGACACAGTCCGTTAGACAGTTGCCCTCTACCAAGTATATTCTGCGTTAGTCGATCCTGCACAACAATCAAGATTTTGTGTAAGACGGCTAACAGAAAGTAGATTAAAATGAGAGTCCGGAACATGAAGAACCGGGGATAAGGAGAGGGAAGGAGTAAGAGGCAGATGAGCAGTACCAGAAACCGAGATTGTGTCACCATTAGCCACAGTGATGTGCTTGGGATAAGCAGTATCTAAGTATTGAGGCGGCCTCTGCGGAGAGAGATGATGTGTAGCACCCGAGTCCACAATCCAGTGGGAGCTGTGTGAGAGGAAAGATATACCTTCATTGGAGATCAAGGCCACGGAGCAAGAGGACCGACTAACCACTCCTTGAAGCTGATGGAGTTGAGCACGTAAAGCAACAATATGATCACTAGTGGTAGAGGAAGGTGTGGTAGCGGCCGTTGCAGTAAGGTGAGGGGGAAGGCCATGCTTGCGGTAGCAGGTTGCCTCCAGATGACCATCCCTGCCGCAGTGAGAGCACTTGAAGAGAGTTCGATCACCACGACCGCGTCCCCGAGACAGGCGACCTCCACGAGCCGGAGGACCACAAGCAGATGGAGCGAGAGTAGCCACGGACTGCTAAAGAAGAGCTGGAGAGAGGCGGAGCATCCGGAGGAGGAGTAACTTTCAGAAGCATCGAACACACATCCGAGAGGGATGGAGTAACAACGGATGATAAGATATGAGCGCGGACATTATGAAGATGTGAGGGAACACGAGCCATCATCATAGCAATCCCAACTAGCTCTTTCTGCTGTCGTTGAGTAACCAAGTCCGTGGTGGGGGGTTGATGCTGGATCCAAACCTCCACAAGAGTTTTAGCCCGAACAACAAAAGAAGTTATGTCTCTAGTAACACCAGCGTCGAGGGACTGAAGATCAATAAGAATAACAAACAAGTGTTGAAGACTGTCCTTCCCAGAGTAGAGAGAATGAAGATCTGTACACATAGCGTGAGCCGTCTCGAGATACATGGTCATACGATACAACTCGGTATCCAGAGAATTGAGAAGCCAAGATTGGACGCGTCCATCATCACGGATCCACTCATCAGTGGGTTCAGTGGGAGGAGGCCTTGTTAGGTGAAGGAGACCTTTAGTTTGTAGCACGCGTCGAACTGAGTGTACCCATTCCACAAAATTTTGTTTTCCGCGAAGAGAAATGGTGGTAATGCGCAGTTCATCACGAAGCTCAAAAGGAGCAGCACAAGGATAACCTAGAAGAGTAGACGAATCGAAAGCAGTTGTGGAATCGGAAGCCATCTGACTGAACCAAGACCAACGACTAGGTAAATAAACCGAGCGGCAAGGGAAGCACGCGGCAAGCCGAACAGGTCACGCAGTGACTAAAGGATATGCGCCGAGAACAACGACTAGAAGGTGTCGCGCGGACAACAACGACTAGAAGTGGTCGTGCGCGAAGCAGCGATCAGAAGAGATCGCGCGGAAAGCAACGACTAGAAGAGAAACTGGCAAGACCGCGGGCAGAAAACGAGGCCGCAGCAGAGAGACACAGTCCGCAATCCGCGATGGATAGAAGAAGTCGTTCGACAAGAAGAGGGAGTAGCGGGTTAGAAGTCCACCAACCCGGCAAGAACAGACAGCGCGGTAAAACAGACCGCAGCGAGGAGAAAAGGAACCGAGAACCCCCAGCGATAAGAGAAGTCAGCAAAGAGGCGCACGGGGAGACCGTGACGACTAGAAAGAAAGGCCGACAAGAAGATTACAACGACAAGGCGAGCAAGCAGCGAGAAACAGAGGAGAGAGCGCGCGGGTAGAGCGCGACTAACAAAGATCTTGTCGGCAAGATCGAAGGAGAAAAAGATGGAGCAAAGAAGAGGAGGAAGTGGAAGCCACGAGAGAAGCGGGAGTGGGAGACACAGAAGCAGTTAGAGGAAAGGAGACCGCACAAAGGGTGCGGTTAAAAACCAGGCAAGCCGGAAAACAAACCGCACAGGGGTGCGGTAAGGCGGGAAGAGACTGGTGGGAGAACCAAGCATAGACGGTTAAAAAAAGACTAACCGCAAATTCGGACCGATGCCTCTGATACCATGTAGAAAACAATGGGCAAACTTTGTATATCCTTCTTCATGTATCAAATACAAGAGAGAGTACAAATATATAGGAGAAGAGAGGGAGAAAGAATCCATACAAGAGATGTGGGACTAAAGAAGAAAGAAGAAATGGGTCTTTACATCGTTTTCCCTTATATCCTCTAACAAAGCTAATTATTATAAATTAACTAAACATTCATAATTTCAAAATTAGAGATTAATCATAAATAAATTGAAAAAAATGCCTGCGAATTTTTCAAAGTGATTTTCAATCATTTTCATAATTAATTGCACAGATATTCAAATTGTGCTGCAAATTTAATTATGCCAATGGTTTGTGTAAAATCATTTCTAAAAAACTTAATTACAGAAATATTTTATTCTCATATTGATAGTTAAGTTCTACAACATTCATTTGCATTAGATAAGAGCAAAGTTTTCTTAATAACATTTAAATTCGTAGTGGAAATTGATTTTCAGAACAAAATGCTTAAGTGCTGTATTTCTTGTATTAGCAAGAACCATTGTAAGGACTTGTTGTTGTTGTTGTTGTTGTCTGTGTATACCCTTTAGTTCACTGTAAAAAGTTATGCAGGTTTTTCCAACTTCTAATATAGGGATACTAGAAAAGGGACTTTGCTTATATTGGAACAAGGGAAGGAGCAGATTAAAATATCAGAGGCACATGCTCTGTATTTTTTTAAGTTGATTTACTCTAAAAGAACCATATTCAGACCAAGAATTGCCTGGACAAACTCAAGTATTCCCAACATATTAGGGCTAAATAGAGAGCTAGACCTGAGTCCATTGATCAGTTTAGATCCTAAAGGCATGTAATGGATCCAGCAGTAATCCTCAACAAATGCATAGAAGCTGCAGAAGTAGATAAACTATGTAGCACTAAATAGAACCAAAGAAACATAATGCAGATTATGCACTTTTCATTCAGCCTATAAATGGCCATAATAGACATTAGGAGGATCATATTCATATAAAAAAAGGGTTTCAATGTATTGATAATCTACATAAATACCCTAGTTAAATCAAATGAAAAAACAAACAAATATAATCTCTATCTGCATATCAACTTTAAATTATTCCATTGCCGAAAATTTAAGTATTTAGCAAAACATTATGAGTTGAGATTTCAAAAAACTCATTTCAAATCAGAATTGCAATTGTTTGGTATCTCTAAATGATTAATTGTAACTGCATTAAATTCTGCTCAGTGATTTCAAGTTTAATCCATTAGTCGCTTTGGATGGGAATTAGACAATAGACAGACCTTAATATTATACTCATCTCTATCTGCAACGTGTTGAAGCAAATGCTGATGTTGCGTTTGCATATCTTCATATGCTTGACCAATAGTCTGAGCAAAAAGATGTAGCCAATAATGAGTTAACAAATTGGAAGGTGACTGATGGCAAACAAACTGACCTCAATTTCAGAAATATAAGCCTCAGCCTCAGCATCTTTAATTCTTAAAGCCTCTGTGAGCTCCAACTGATCTCTGTGGATGAAGTTTAAAAAAAAATCCAAATGGTTTATAAGCAAATTAACAAGTCTACTAACTACCGAAATACAAGCTACAGGTAAAATTGACGAACAGATAAATCACCATCACAATCAAAAGGTTTATCGCAACTTAGGATTGGGTTTACGAATCCTCATTTTACAATCGTTCCTACTTAGTGTGTCCTCAGATGTAATATCTAAACTACGCAAACTATGAGCAACTTTCAACCATGTTATATTGGGTTTCTCCTATCTAATCCTTTGAAACTAACTCTATTTACTCATTTAATTGATATGTAATTATGCATGTTGATGTGGGACAGGCATGATGCAGGACAGACATCAGCACCTGCCTGCCACCTTGATGTTAGGAGTCAGCACCTGCCCAGGGGTCCCACCGGGGAGTCCACCCGATTGGTTTTATCAGGCCCGCGGGCCGTACACCCCAACCCATCCCCGGTCCCACCACAGGAATCCGAAAGGTTGTTGAGGTCTAGATTCGATCTCGAGACCTCCTTGATAAAGAGCTCTCATCACCAACCCATCCGCGGATCAGTTGGACACATTAAAGTGTCCTGCAGGTTATCACCCCACGCATCTTCAGGATATACATTCGCTGCTTCAACAACAGCCTCATGGTCAATGACTTGTTCATGTATATTCTCTCAAGCTTCTCTCGCAGCTTGACAACAGATTCTTTTAATACTGATATTGAACAACACCTTGTCGTCGATGCACATCCTGATAACACTAATGACACACTCATGCAACTCTATCCACTCAGAATCCTTCACCGGAGCGGGAAAAGAGTCACGCCTCTGTAGCACTCGCATCAAACCCTGCTCAACCAGCATGTCCTTGACCCGAATCTGTCATAGGCTGAAGTTCTCGCTACCATCAAATTTATCTATAGAATACCTGGTCAACACTGTGTTATTCTCTGTCATAGCTGCCCACAATATACCTACACAATCTAATTAATTCACGGATCAAGCCTGAGAAGATAGGGAGCGGACTAGTGTCATCACCTACCGTTTACCCAAACTCAAATTGGAACGTCCAATCAATCGCCAACCGAGAAACTCTTTATTGTAACAACCCAGGATTTACAAAAAAAATAAGAATTTATTTTGATCAATTTGTTTGGAGTGACATTTTTGTAAATAGGGAATTAGGTTTTTTTGTATAACCCTCTTATACCTAAACCGCCCCCTCCAACGATATAACATTTCCGCCTAGGTTTTATTTTTCCCGCACCCGCAAGCTGCATGAAGCCCCGTCTCTAGCCCGTCTCCTGTAAGCGCGTAGCTGTGTCGTTCCCGATTCCGTCGCAAGCCATTGGCGCCTTTCTCACCGCCTCCTCCAGCTCCAGGCGCCGGCGCCCCTCATGCTTCTCCCCCCTGGACGGTGGCCTCTCCTCCTTTGTCGGCTGTTTTTGTCTTCCCCCAAGGAGCTGACAGTGGCAGCGGCAATTTCTTCTCCTCCTTAGAGGTCGACATCAACCCCCCTCTCTCTTTTCTTCCTCCAGCAAGCCTCATCTCCCCCTCGACAGCCCTTATTCCTCCGATTCTTCTTCGTTTTGGCCAAGGATTTGCGAGAGGGGCGCCTAGGGTTTCCTCCCCTCTCCTACTTGAGCCCGGATTTGACTTCATTTTGGTAAGAATCTTCCTCCATTCACCCATATTCAAATTTTTCATAACCCCTAACGATTTATTTGTGTCACAATTTGCGTACAACTTGTGTTTCAGATTTTAACCCCTCTTGTAATCGTCTAACCATTGTGTATTCGTGTTTTTTCGGCGCCGCTCCTCGATTCTTTTGGCGGGGGTCTCTCCAAAGCCCTCTCCAATTTAGGGTTTCTCCTAGCCAAACGCCGCCAAATCTCTGTTTTCGTGTGGTACCCTTCTCCCCTCACTTTTGAGGGAGATAATTCTCTGACCCATCTCCTGTTTAGATTATTTGAATCAATGTATGTGTTAGCGTAGAGTTTTTCTTATTGTCATCTATGTTTGTACTTGATCATGTTCAAAATAGAATTTCTGGTTTTTACTTGCGCCGCTTAGCCGCCGCCGCCGTCAGTTTCAGCTTCACCTTAAAGCAAGTAGAGATCCCTCTCTCTTGCAATCATTGAGTTTAATTTAACGCATTTGTTATTTGATTTCATATTTGCATTCTTATATATATTGATATGTCAAATGAATTGGTATCTTAAACGCTCAATCTGATAAGTTATATATTTAGAGTATGTTCGGCGCGCAGGAATTGGCTTTCGGGAATTGACTTTGGATTCCAGAAAGCCAATTCATCTGTTCGGCGTGCAGGAAATGAACCGACATTGGCTTTGAAATTAAAAGCCAGCGGTTTTCAATTCCACGCGAATGTAAACCGACAAAAACCAATCTCCCGACCCAGGTTTTCCCGTTTTCATTCTTTCTGCCTCTTCATCGTTTTCGCCTCTGGTTCATTTCCGCCGACGCTCACGGCCATCGAATAGCCCCCCGATCTTCAACCAACCGCCAGGTATTTTCTTCTTCTTTTTCCTATTTCCTGTGCATCCACTTCTTCTTCTTATTTCCTTTCTTACTCTCGCCATTTCTGCGCCTTTCAGATCTACAACCGTCGGAATCCTGTGCATGGTGCACCCCGGTTGTTTCAGATCCGTTTTTAATTCCTTCCATGATTTTTTAGGGTTGTTTCGAGATTGACTATCTTCCTCATCCACAAGGAGGTTTTCCTTCTTCATCTCAGGTAAGATCATGGTTGAAGTTAGGGTTGTTTAAGATCTAAATTTTCCAGAGCTTAGATATCAGATCTAGGATTATTAGCACTGTTTTTTCATAATTTAGCTTTCATGAAGGTAAATTTTTTAGTTATTTCTACACATTTCAGATATAAGATTATACATTGCCTAGATTTTAGATCTAACATTATGCATTGCTTTTTTTTGTAATATGTAACAACTATACGCATTTTTCAGATCTAACATTATACATTGCTTATTAGCCTGTGCCGATTTTTTCATGCACCTTGAAGAGTTTGTATGTATTTACGAGTTCATTACCTTAATTACTAAAATTTCTATTTTATTTACCTTCGATTTGTAGATCTAGGTCAGTCATGGATAACATAGAGTTACAAAAAAAACATAAGATGGATATTATAATCAAGTCAGCAGTTGTTGCGGCTTATGGCACAACTGTGGTGGTTATGAACTCCATTTCTAGAAACCCGGATGATGTCGTAGATAAAGACGTTCTACGTAATATAATATTAAAATGGTTTTATGATGGATTTACACCAACGCGACTTTCTCAAGGCGATGAATATACTATGTCAGGATAATGTCAAACGTAACATATTCATGAGGCTACCTGAAGACATGAAGGGCACATGACGGCAAATGCAATTTGATTGCTACATTTATGTCTTTTTTTATGGACGATGAACTTATGTCTATTTCTAATTATGTTTCTGTTTTTTTAATTATGGACAATGTTTATGCGGTAGAACTTATTTATTATGTTTCTGTCTTTTTTATGCGCTAGTACTTTAATTTGCTTCTTTAATTTAAAACTGTATACATTTTAAAAAAAAATTGATTTCAGAAAGCCAATTCCATTGTGAAGCCGAACAGCTTTTACATATAAATTCCAATTTTGTTCACTGAATTCCAGCATGCAGCCGAACAACAGAATTGATTTTCTACACAAAGTCAATTCCTATAGATATTGCACTTAGGGTAGCGAAGCCCTAATTGGAATAATGTCCCTTGACCTAAGTAGGTCAAGTGGAACCTATGAAATCAATGTGTGGTATGTATGGATAATAATTACGAATAATTTCACTTAGGTTATGGCATCCCGGAGTGTTGGGAATCGTAGAGAAGACGATGGCAGGGATAAAGACAGGGATAAAGGCAAAGGAAAGGCCACTGTGAGTTCTTATTTCCTCTTTGTACATTGTATTGCTTTCAGTTAATTATTAACGTGTTTATGAAATTTTAAGGTCGAACAAAAGAGAAAGAAAATAAGATGTCGTGTAGGCAAGTCAAGTTTAAGTAATACGAGATAAGGACAAACCATGATAAGTCAAATGCAAGAATAAGAAATGATATGTCAATTTCGTGGTCTATATGAATAGTAAATATTAACGTGCGAGTTAAGGGCACGAAAGGTAATATTAACGTGCGAGACAAAGGCACGGGAAAAATGTTACATGAAAGGTGTGAGACAAGGACACTTAATTTACACGTCATATCGCCCATAACTATGACATATCAGTCTAACAAAGAATACAAGAAAGAAAACCAAGTCATTATGAGACTACATAAAATGAAAGGACGAATGAACTAATTCCAGAAGGAAAACTAAGAATTCACTTAGTCCTTTGACTAATTAAAAAATCAACTAAACAGGTCAAGGAAGAGGCGGTCTCAGTCACCAGTAGTAAACGTCGACATGCACTCCTCAGCAGGAAAAGAAGTATCGTTTTTGGGTGGAGGTTTACTCAGCAGTCCTTGGCGTACTAGAGGAGCACATAGAGAGGTGCAGAGACCCAGAGTGCCCCCACAAGGAGTTTCAGTTTTATTGCATGTAGTTGTTTAGTCCGAGTTTGTCTGTATAGTGTCGGTAAGCCCCTTTTGGTATAGATATAGGGCAACCTTTTTGTCTGTACAGTGTTGGTAAGCCTTAGTAGAGTTGTTTCAGGCTACCTTTTGATCATGATGTACTTCTTATATCAGTTATGAAATGAAATGGATGGTTATTTTGTCATAGTATTTTACTTCTCGTACTCTTTCTTATATATTGTTGTACTTTGATTGCTCATACTTTGCTCAATATGAAATAATTAAGTTAAATTGTAACGGTAGCCGTAAGAGGGCCGTTACAAAGGGTTTGATATGTTTGGATTTACATGAATTGGTGATCATAGATAATTTTTGTTTGGATATTTGCTTAGATGAGTGTTGTGCTCAATTGAGATATACTTGGAAGAACGATAGATTGCTGGACATGAGTATTAAGTGTCATAATGATAATTGATAATATTTCTGATTAGCAAACAAATAGATGGTTTGTGATTTTTTATAAATATTAGGATCATACAAATTTTTACTTGGAGGATATTTGTGCCTAAAAATTGATTAATCTAAATGAATATTTGGTATCTTAGAAAATGATGTATAGTAATCCTACCACTCACGAATTATTGAACTCGCAAAAAAATATAAGCTCTCTATCTAGTCTCTTTAGTGTCATCGAATTCTGTTTCGTATGTCTGTCTGATTCTAAAACTTGAGCGAATATTGTTCCATAACTCGATTCCTCCCTTGACGTGTTTGTAAATCTACTCTTATACATCTGAATCGATAAATTAGTAACTTGTCTTTAAATGCTAGGAAAAAATATGAATCTTTTAAATCAATAATATCTTAAGCAATCATTGAAAGGTAGTGTTTAATTGGTGCATCTCTCTACTTGCATGGTCACGACAAGCAGGAATTTTTCTAATAAGACTTGCATATGAACTTGAGTGTGAACCATGTGCAACCACAAAAAAACACCTACACACTTCATAGATTATAGCTTATGATATTACATGATTAATTATATGTTATGATCCGAAGTATACTAATACTTTTAGTTATTTCTACTTGAGTCGTTTACTTGCTTGTCTTGTTAGCTTTGCTTCTTTAAAATCGGTACTCATATATTTTTGTTTCTCTTACTAGTTTTGTACTTTACCTTGCTTATGTTATCAATATTCTGAGACTTTTCCTTCTCGTTTTGTATTTGTCTTAGCGTTTGTGTCTGCGTCGTCTGCTTCTTGAGCCCGATCTACGCCAAGCTTCAAGTTTTATGTTTGTATTTCATTTCTTTTACTGTCAGACATTGTTTTTATGTAATAATTATAGTCAATAATCATGGACAACTGCTAGGCTAAATATTATATGTACTAGAATTTAATATTGTTTATATGTTCATCATCTGAGCATGTCATTGCATGAAAATTATATCTAAATTTATATCAGAAGTTTTAATAAAATGTACGTGCATCTATTTCTCACCATCATGTTTTAAAGCTTCCGCATAAAAACAACTATTTTTCTTCAAAATAATTATTTTAAACATAATTATCAGTATCTCCGCTCTCGCCTAACAGGCATGGATTTTCTTTCCGCTCATGCATGTGGCATCACGAGTCGCCCCAAAGCGCACTATGACTTTTGTTGAGACCATAGTTGTCAGGATCGCAATCCAGATCATAGGATCTTACGATCCTACGATCCAGATTTTGTAAATCGATCCTGATTTTGTAAAGCGATTCTCGATCCGACCCTACTATCAGAACCGATCCTACCTCGAAACGATCTTATCTAGGATCTCGATCCTGACAACCTTGGTTGAGACGGGTCGTGACATAGCTGCCCACAGTACATCTAGACAATCTGATTAATTCACGGATCAAGCCTGGTAAGAGAAGGAGCAGACTAGTGTCATCACCTACCGTTTACCCAAACTCAAACCGGAACGTCCAATCAATCGCCTACCGAGAAACTCATTATGATACCATTTGTTGTAAAATCTGGTACATAATGAACACAACTATAAACATTGGTAAACAAGAAAACACAAACAGGTAAAAAGCACTCGACAAATCCACCGAGGCACAATCACGTAGATATTAATAATATAAATGTAAACACATAAATAAAAGCAGGAGAAGAAATGACCCTCCGATAAAACATTGAGGATGTGCCACACGCACGATCTGCAGGAGATTAGTAGATCTTGACTGCAATCCACCTAGCGGACGCACAAGGTCACCAGAACCTTCAACATGAAAGTTTGACGTCTAACCGCACTCCCACTGAAGACCATGCCTCCATCGTAGAAGGAATCCAAAGAAGGAAATTGTCATCGCACTCGAAGTCGCTTGTTCTCATCACGCGACAGTTAATTTTCTTTGTTATTTTATTTTTTTGTCTTTTATTTTTCTGCGCATCAATGTTATTTTGAGTTTTGGCTCATCGGTTTAATCGTCGGGTGAGACTCTGAATAAATGGTCCAGCAATTTGAGTTATTAGAACATAAAAGGCAAGCTTTAATTAATTAAGGACGCATATGACTAAGGTAAGCAAAAAATTTAAATATAAATTTTGATTTATTTAGGAGGAGAAAGATTAGGTAATTATATTTTAGGAAAAACTATTAAAAAGGCATGAAAAAAATTTGGAAAGAAATTGTAATATCTAGAATCTACATAAAGAGGCCCCCTCCAATGCAAAAAGACGGTCAATAAGGAAACGGGATATCGACAGTCCTTTATCATTGAAGGGGGGCTCTTTATGTAGATTCCAGGTTTTACAATTTCTTTCCAAAAGAAAATTTTCATGCCTTTTTAATAGTTTTTCCTAAAATATAACTCCCTAATCTTTCTCCTCCTAAATAAATTAAATATTCTATTTAAAAATATTGTTACCTTACTCATATGCGTCCTTGATTAACTAAAGCTTGTCTTTTACATCCTAGTTACTCAAATTGCCGAACCATTTATTCAGGATCCCACCGGGTGGTCAAACCGATGAGTCTGAACTCAAAATAACATTGATGCAGAGGAAAATAAAAGACAAAAAATAAAATAACAAAAAAAATTAACTGTCGTGTGATGAGATCTTGCGACTTTGGGTGCGGTGACTGTTGCATCAAGCAACCTATTGTGTACTTCAATACATGAAGTTTGCACCAAAAGAAGATTTTGTTCTCTTCTCCTGGGCAGATGGGGATTGAGATGTACACATTCTATAAGAAAATAGAATTGTTGATTGGGCATGATCAACTTCAGTCAGACTATTGTTCCTTCATATGTGAGAATCTTGTTATATGGACAAGCAACAAATAAAATGCAGCAGCTGAATCTAGTGCCTAGGTAGAATACAGATCAATGACCCTTGGTGTTTATGAATTATTGTGGATTAGGATCCTTGTGAAAGACTTGAGACTTCTGAAAGAAAAGCTCCCCCGTATTTATTGTCTTTATTGTCGCAACAAGACAAACATCAATGTTGGTCATAAACCAATCCAGCCAAGTTTATTGAAGTAAAAGATTTTTTATCAAGGATAATTTAGAAGACGGAATCATATATACTGTTTTTATTCAATCAAAAAATCACTAAGATGTGTTCACAATGGGGTTAACTGAATATTTTTCATACATAAATTTGCATGTTAAAAACGGTCAAATCACATGTTGAATTTATCGGGGAATGTTAGGATATATTGGTAAGGAGTACCATGGTCTTTATGATGTTGGTTACTCTTATGTCTAAATATTATTTAAAATACAAAGAGGAGCACCCACAAATTCGCAGGCCTAAATTTCTTGTTCCTTAGTAATTCCTTGAAATGCATAAACTCAAATTTTCAACTAAAAGCACAATGCTTTTAAGCATAAATAAGACGGCACTAAGAATATTTATACAAGAAAACAACATGTAATATATGACTACCACAAAATTATTTAAGATAAACTACACGAAATATGGATTAAAAAAATCATATAACCTTTCGGAAGCATCCAATTTTGCCCGTAGTTCAGGTATTTCTGCTTCAGCAGCAGAAAGCCTTTGCTGGCAGGCTGCCTCAGCCTCATTTGCAGCTTTAATTCGCAATTCAAGACTGTGCTCATCTAAAGCATTTTTCAATATATCAGCTTGTAGACGAGCTCTCTGTTCTGACTCCTTTATCTCCATTATAGTTCTGAAATCAGAAGTCAAAAGCACACATAAATGTTGAAAATTGTAAATACAACTATGCATTGTGGAATTACTGAATGTTTTCAAAGCTACAAGCCTATCAAAAAACAGAACTGTTCTTGATAACATAAAAACTAAATAATCTTGCGGTAGCAGGTAGCTACTTCGAACAACTCCCATTCTCCCACTATCCATTAGGACTAAACCATCACACACTCACCATGAGCAGATTACTTGAACATCATCCACCCATCTCTATTTTCACAAAGTAAAATGATTCACGTCGATTTAGCCAGAAAAGCCCTAGAATAAAAAAAGATTGAATTTTTTGACATTTAAGAGTCTGCTTGGTTTTTGACATTTAAGAGTCTGCTTGGTTTAAAAGTCATTTATGGCAGTATTCTATTTGTTCTTAGATTATGTCTTCTGATTCAAAATGGTTCTATCATTAGGAAACTCATTTAGCCTTATTCACTTAATATAGACCTTGGCCTTCACCTACACCAATTAGTTTTAGGATGGATGCATAATTCCTAACACGGAATTAAAGTAGGCTAGGCCCAAGCCCAATCTCACTTCATCCAATTAAAAATGTATATTAGATAAAGTTCAATATTACATGAGACTCTTCACATTACATTGACATGCACTTGACCTTGCCACCACATTCTACTTCTTGCTCCGCCACGTTACGAGGTTACCACCAACAAAGGAGCAGTATCATATTGTGGACTTTCTGTCATCCTGGCAACCAGCCCAATCAGCGTCATAAAAAACCTCAATCTCCGAGTTGTCGTTCCTAGAGAATAACAAGCCGCGACCAGGAGCTTTCTTTAAATACCGCAGTAGACGATACGTCGCTTCTTGATGTCTGATTCTAGGAGAATGCATATATCTGCTAAGAATACCAACTGCATACGTAATGTCGGGGCGTGTGTGAGATAGATATATAAGTTTTCCGACCAATCTTTGATAACGCGATACATTTGTGTGATTATCATCACCATCTTCATCAATCCTGTGATTTCCCTCCATAGGGGTGTTCGCGGGAATACAACCAAGCATACCAGTTTCCTTTAGGAGATCCAATATGTACTTCTGTTGGGATATACAGATACCCCGCTCAGATCTAACCACTTTGATACCCAGGAAATACCGTAATCTTCCCAAATCCTTCGCTTCAAATTCAGGAGATAGGAGGATCTTGAGATTGGCAATCTCCTCTGTATCATTTTCAGTAATCACGATGTCATCCACGTAGACAATGAGAATCACAACACGCTAGTCACGTCTCCGGATAAACATGGTATGACCAAATTGAGCTTGCTTCTACCCACACTTGAGCATTGCTGTGAGAAATCTTCCAAACCAGGCCCTAGGAGATTGTTTCAGGCCATATAAGGATTTCCTTAGGCGGCAGACAAGCCCTTCAACTCCTTTCTTCACAAAACCAGAAGGGAATTTCATGTACACCTCCTCCTCAAGCTCACCATGGAAAACACATTTTCACGTTCAATTGATGAAATTCCCAGTCCAGGCAAGCTGCATATGATAACAAAACCCGAATAGAGTCCATCTTCGCTACAGGAGCAAAAGTCTCCTAATAATCAACTCCTTGAGTCTGGTGTATCCTTGAGCGACAAGACGCACTTTGTACTGTTCCACCTTGCCATCTTGGTTCTGCTTAACAGATAAAACCCACCGGGAACCTATAGCTTTCTTTCCTAAAGGGAGAGCGGAGATATCCCACATATGATTTTTGTCTAAGGCGGACATCTCATCTCGCATAGCCTGTGTCCAAGCAGGTATCTCCAAAGCTTGCTGCCATGTCTTAAGAATAACAGCTAGAGAAAGGGATAAAACAAAAGTCTGATGAATCGGAGTAAGATGATGATAAGCCACATTATTAGATATCGGATGTTGCGTACAAGTAGTTTTACCCTTCTTTAGCAAAGCAATGCAGATCAGCATCATCAGAATCTGAGTCTGACGTCGGCACTGGTAGAGGTGGAGCTGTGGTGACCTGTGTACCTGAACGACGGTGGTATACATGGGGAAAAAGAGAAATCGTAGTAGAGGAGTCCGGTATCGGAATAGGAGGAGCTATGGGTACCGGAGTGGAATAAGGGAAAGGAATGGAGAAGATGGACGGGAGAAGAGGAAGAGGGACAACAGTAATATCTGTATCACTACTACTCTCCCCCTGAAAAAAAACATGAATCAAGGGCAGAAAGTAGGACTCCCCCCTCACGGAAGGTAACATCCATGGTACAGAACATGCGCCGGGAGGGGGGTGATAACAACTATATCCTTTGGTCGTGGAAGAATAGACCAGGAAGACACAACGTTGAGCCCGAGGGCCAAGTTTGTACAGTTGAGGTTAGTGCACATGTACGTAACAAACACACCCAAAGACACGGGGTGGCAAATGGGAAGTATGAACCACGCTAGAGGTGGAGAGGCGGGCTAGAGTAGTAAAGGAGAGGACACGAGAAGGAAGACGGTTGATAAGGTGTGCAGCTGTAAGCACCGCATCACCCCAATAGGGTTTAGGGAGGTGCATCGTCAATAGGAGACAACGAGCAACCTCGAGGCGGTGCCGATTTTTCTGTTCGGCCATTCCGTTCTGAGTAGATGTGTAAGCACAAGTTTTCTGGTGGAAGATACCGTGAGAGGTGAGGTAAGCGCCAAAGGAACCCCGATCATCATACTCTCCTCCATTATCACTTCGAAGAACACGGATAAAGACATTACATTGAGTTTGCACCATTTTATGAAAAACTTGAAAACAAGGAAAAACATCACTTTTCTTTTCAACAGATAAACCAACAACAGAAACAATCAATAAATAAACAACAACGTAGTACAACGGGGGACGCGAGAAACAAAAGTGCTCTAGGAAAAGAAAATAAAGGTGTCGCACATGTTTAGACCGATCACAAACAACACAAGAAAAGTTCTGAAGAAAAGGTAAAAACAGGAAATAATTTTTGCAGGTAGACGGAGGACGGATGTCCTAAACGCAGATGCCAGCGGCGAACATCCTCCGCAATAACAGTAGAACTGGAAAGGGCCTGAGAAAGATGATGAGTGTCCAGGTACTACAAGGCGCCACTGCACCTACCACTACAAATGTTTCTCTTCGTACCCAGTTCCTAAAAAACACAAGAATCAGGAAAGAATGTTACGGAGCAGTTAAGACATTTCGAAAGATTGCTGGTGGAAAGTAAATTGTGTGGGAAGGAAGGAACATGAAGAACGGAGGAAAGAGATATGGATGGAGAACAAGAGATGTTGCATTTGCCCGCAATGGAGGACAACGAGCCGTTAGCAGAAACAACTTTCTCCTTACCAGACAAAGGAGTATAAGAGAGAAAACCTGAGGAAAATCCAGTCATGTGGTGTGTGGCACCGGAGTCGAGCACCCATTCAGAAGGAGAGGTGGTGGCAGCATGAGCACTAGGCATAACAATGGTGGCAAGAGAAGTAGAGCTTCCAGTGACTGGATCAGACTGAGAGTGAAGCAGGAGGTGAAAAGCATCCAACTCCTGTGCTGTAAGAGAGGAGGAAGTCGAAGACTGGGACTCATCATAGACATCAGTAGTGTAAGAAGCATCATGAGAACGGTAGTCACTGTGTCTATGGCCCCCACGGCCAGGTCCACGACCCCGACCACAGCCAGAAGGTGTCAGATACGGATGGTTTGAAACATGCCTCCTTAGAGTGTCCCCTTCGACCACAGTAATCGCATATAGGCACAAAAGATGAAGGAGTAGGAATGAGACCATGACCAACACTCGTCAGGGCAGAACGATCTGGATGAGTCATAACACTGAGAGACTTGCGGCGGTCTTCATCACCCAGAACCATGTTGAACGCCTCCCGAAGAGAGGGAAGAGGAGAACAGTGGAGAACATGTGTCTGAACCAATCCCATCAAGAAGACATGAAGACGGAAGCGGTCCTCTCGTTGCTTTAACAGAACGGTATCTATTGTAAACGTTGGAGTGAAATGTGCAAAGTAGTCCAGTTCTTGATACAGGCGCTCAAACTCCGAGAAAAATGATGAAACAGTCATTGATCCTTGACGCAACTCCAAAATGCGGCGGGTGAGCTCATAAATCTGGGTGAAACTGCCAATCTGAGAGTATGTTTCACGAGCACGGGTCCAGATCTCGAAAGCTGAGTCCAGCAACATATAGCTCTGATAGACCTTAGGCGACATCGAATGCAGGAGCCAGGACACAACTAGAGAGTTGTCAGAAGCCCAGCGCTTCCAGGAGGTATCAGATACGGGGGGGGGGGGGGGGGGGGCTCTGTAATCGTCCCATCGATATAGTCAAACATTTGTTGGCTACGGATGACATGTTGAGCAGCACAAGACCATTCAAGGTAATTTGTGTCATCCAGAGGAACCATGGTAATCTTTAAGGAGCTAGAGTGGTCATGGGGCCACTGAGGCTCAAACATCGGAGGCTGGATCACGCCCAAAGAAGAAACCGATGAATCGGGTTCACCCATATCGGCACAAGAGCAAGCAGCGGATAAACTCATCATCAGAAGCAGAGAACGGCTGAAACGACAGCAACAGAACAGCAGTATGAGACAGCAGGGCAGTAGCACGGCAGCGGCACGGGACAGCAGGGTAGCGACACAGGATGGTGCAGAACGGCGGCGCAGGATGGCAGCAAGGCAACGACACTGTTGAAATTTTTGAAGTAAAAGTGGGTGGCCTGGGCGGTCTGTCCGCGCGACCTGTGCGGATAGAGGGTGGCGACCTGTCAGGTCGGCTTGAAGTGGTTGGCGGTCTGTTCCCTGGGGTAGCCGGGCAGATAGGATGGTTATCCGCTCAGTTTGCCGATTTGTGAAGATTGGTTGTTGAATCTGCTGGCTTTGTGCAGACTGATCTGTGTATCCGCTGGTGCTGTGTTTGCACCAGGGTTGGCCGGTGGTGTGGATTTGGTCTGGATCTGCACCAAGTCCAGGGTGGCTCAGTCCGGAAGGTCGCGCAATGCTCGTGGTCTGGTTCTTTGTCCGCCGAGCTCGACAACAGTCAGTTGTGCCCTAGTTGTGACCTCGGGGAGTACGGACTGGAGCGGTGTCCGCAGGAGTGTGGACTGGGGTTGTATCTGCAGTGTCCACCTGTATGGCGACCAAGTTTTGCTTTGGTGGTTAGGCGGTTTGGCTGGGTATCTTGCTGTGGTGATGCGACCTTGGCGGAATGACTGTCTTGCCTAGTTGCGACGGTCTGGTTGTGTATCCGCAGCTTGACGGATACACTTGGTGCTCGCCGCGAGATAAGGTGGTGTTCTTATCAGCTAGGGCGGCGATCACAGTCCTTTTTGCGCCTATAAATAGGACCCTCTGTCACATCAAATCATACTGAGTGAACAGTAAGTGGACTTGGGCGGTTGCTGCGGACAGGGTTTTCTATCCGCACTGTTTGAAGTGTTTGACCAGTTTGTGTTGTGCAAGTTGTGCGGATAGCGCTGGAAAGCCAGAGACTTGGTTCTGATTTCGGTCAGGGACAGTGTGGACTCTGCGGATAGCAACCAGCGGTTAGCAGTAGGTCGCAGCTTGCGACCAGACGGTCTTCTCTTCTGCAACTCTTTCCCAGTTCAATTAGTTGTCCGCTTCTGGCGGCTTGTTCAGTTCAGCAGCAGCAGTTCGCTTGACTCTGGCGGCTAGGCGACCTTGCGGTTAGGCGACTTGCAGATCAGCGAATAGAGTTTTGTTCAGCATTGGAATAACGGGCAGTCCGCGCAGCTAGGTTGCGGTTTGGCGACTTAGCAGCTTAAGCGGACTTCGTAGCAGTTAGCAGCAGAGCCGGCGGTTACTCCTTGAGTCCGCGCGACTAGATTATTGCCTTGTATTTTTTCTGTTTCCATCGGATACATTGGCGAATCATGTCTCGCCATGTATGCCTCATATTGTAAAGATTGCTTTGATAGTACAAGATACTTGCTCTTTTGTTTGCATTTGGTTGTTTGGGCTCGGATTGGTTGAGTGTTCTCGCGCCTGGTTTCCCATTTTCCGCAAATCACAAATTTTTTACAGGCACGGTGGCACAGAACGGCGGTACGGCAGCAGCTAGACGGCGGTGTAGAACTCGATTTTCATGGAGCGGCGGGCTGCTTCATGGAGGAACGGCGGCGGCGTTCCTCTCAGCAGTCGGCAAGAATGCCGCCCGACATCGTGATGGTCGCGTGCAGAGGGAGAAGCAACGGTGGTGGAGTAGCGACAAAAGAGGAGAGGCGGCATGTTCGATCAGGGTTGGAGAAGCGGAAGTGGTCAGGGCGGAAGAGGAGTAGCGACGGAATGAGAGGCTAGGGCACGGGATTCCTCTGATACCAAGTGGAGAGAAAATAATATTATGTATGTCGAACAAGGTCCCTTACTCATACATATATTTGAGTAAGAGAAAATCTAAAACAGGGAAAAAGACTAAACTATCCCAACTTGGGGTGAAAATAGAAAAAGGACAAAGATGACTTGATAATAATATTTTATAACTGAATATACTAACATAATCATGGCTCAATATTGTAGAATAAAACACATGACTCAATAAGAAAATAAATTGCTTCAACACACAACACATTCATGACTAAATTATTGAATGGCAAAGATGCCTAGTGGGACGAACACATCAACCATTGCCAATGATGATGCCCTGTCTTTTCGGATAATCTAGGATTCTTCCGGTTATTGTCACCACTCATTGAGCAAACACTATATTGATTTTTGTTTCAACACCCCAACAAACTAACACCATAAGCATCACTCATTTTCAATGAACTTCGATGGAGATTTGTACCATACATTGTCTTAGTAGACATTTATGTTTGTTGATCACCAGTCGGAACAAAGGGAGTAATAATGGTTTTGTTCTGAATTTTCTCTGGTATAAAGTGGCAATCAATTTGTGCCTAGCTCCTTCATGAAACATTGGGTCGGATGTGATATGGATGATAGCATGATTATTGCATTACAGAGGCATGACCTCACAAGCTGGAAAACTCATCTCCCCTGAGATGGATCAAGTCTCACTAACTCACATGTATCGAAGGTCATGACTCTATATTCAGCTTCTGCAGAGGAGAAAGACAACAATTTTTTGTGGCTTTTCAAGTCAATAAATTGCACCAAAGTCACAGAGCACCCACTTGCCAATCTTCTATCGGTAAAAGGCCTAGCCGAATAAATATTATAATATTTAGGTACATTAAGATGTCCTTGGGCTTTAAACATAATGCCCATCTGAGAACTTTCTTGAGGTACTTCAAATTACAAAGAATAATTTCATAACGATGAACCTTGGGATCATGCATGAACTAAGACAACATATTGAAAGATTGTTTTCACTTAGTACAAACTCAAGGATTCCACTAATGCCTCAAAAGAGCTTGAACTAAGATAATATTTAACTTTTTTAGTCATTATTTACTTTTAATGAATTCCTTTAATTTTTTATTTAAATTAGGTTGTATGAAAAAAGGAATAACTTTTTAATCCTATTTATGTTACATTTTATTTTATTTTGGAAAATGTAACCATATGTTTTATAACTAAGAAATGTATGGCTTGTAAAGAGAAGCGTTAATCATTAATAAGTATTTTTATTTCTCCTCTGCAATTTTCCCATTCTGGATATTATGGATTTGCATCATTTTGGCCTAAAGATTAGCCAACAGCATAAAGATCCATTGTTTGTATATTTATTTGGTTCCCTGCAATTTTTCTTTCATCTTTTCATTTTTGATGCGTCATTTAGTGAGTGTCATATAAAAAATTATCAATTAATTTTATTAAATAAGTTCAATGAATTTATTATATAAGAGAATGAGAATGAAAACTTTAGAGCCTGCTTTAGCATCCAGAGTATTATGCAATAAGAAGATATCTGATAGCTATCACTACTACGAATGAAAATAACGAGAAAAACCTGCAATACTCGTGATGCCCTAGGGGTGCCGACGCATCCCCCCCCCAATACCCAGCCGTAGAACCGTCTGGGCCCATCTGGTTTGCTTAGGAGGAAGAGACTGAGCCGGTTGGTTCAGTCTCCGTGGCCTTTGGCCCCTTCCGATGGTAGACCGCGCCAAATCGGCTCCAGATCATATCATTCCCGCCATCTTCGAAAAATTGTTTGTCCTCAAGCTGAAACTCGAGATACGTCACTTTGAGCGCGTCGTAGTCCACCCAAGTCCGTTTGGACTCCGCCATGCCCTTCCAGTGGATTAACAATCGTACAACGCGCTTCCCCTGTACACTCTTAACTCTTGCTTCAAGAACCTTTTCCGATATCGGCCGAACTTCACCCAGTTCTGTCACATCGGGCAAGGGGCTAATGTTTGGTGTGTCCCCTTGTGTCGCCTTTTTAAGCAGCGACACATGAAAGGTTGGGTGGATACGGGAGTCCGCCGGAAGTTCCAGAGTGTATGCCACGTCCCCCACTTACGTAGGATTCAAAAGGGTTCGTGGTAGCGGGGTTCCAGCTTTTGGTTCTTCACTCCTGCCACTAACAGCTGTTTGTAGGGTTGTAACTTGAGGTACACCCACTCTCCTACCTCAAAACTTTGCTCTCGCCGGTGCTTGTTGTTATGAGTCAAGCTAACTTGGGTGAACCTCGTGGTGACCATATCTTAAGGAGTGGCTAATCATATAAAGGGGTTATATTTCTTCTACGGGATAAGAACGACAGAGAGGATTGAACCCTAAGGTATCACTCTCGCTCTCAACATGGTATCAGAGGCGGTTTCTTTCGCGTCAGCCTAAAGGCTTGGCGTTGTGTCGCTGTCGCGGTTGGACTGTTCGACTCCGTTCGTCTTCGCCTTCTTCTTCTTCGTCTGGCGTCGCATCAGTGTGATCGTCGTAGGCAGAGCGATCGACTTCTTCTTCTTCGATCGTCTTCGTCTTCTTCTTCTTCGTTTGGCATCGACTGCAAGGTGACGATCGATCGCAGCAGGGCGATCTTCTGGCGTTGCAGGAAGACGATCGATCGATCGTATTAGCCGCTCTTCCGTCCAGTCTTTCCTGGTGCAGTCTTCTTCGATCCTTCTTCCAGTCATTCCTGAGGTGCAGAGGCTGCCGTCTGGTGGTGCGGCTGAAGCCGATTCTTTTTTCTTGCAGTCGTTTGGTGCAGGGGTGTGGTTGTAGCCGTCCTGTTGGTGCCTGTTGTCGCTGGTTGGTTTTGTCCTCCTTTCTCTTCGTAGTGTTTGTTCCTATGGAGGACAAATCGAAGAGTATTGGTGCCTCTGAAGGGGTGGTTGATCAATCTAAACCCTATGGGGGGGGAAGTTCTAACATGGAATTCAATCATGGTGTTACTCAAATCCATCTCAATGGGAGAAATTATCTTTTATGGGCCCAATCTATGCGGATATTCATTGGAAGTCGTCAGAGACTTGGGTTTCTCACCGGATCTAAACCAACTCCTAATGTGTCTGACCCCCTATATGAGGAATGGGAAGGTGAGAACCTCACTGTGATAAATTGGCTTGTTAATTCTATGGAACCCAAGATTGCTAGTCACTTTTTATTCTGTAAAACTGCGAAAGAGATGTGGGAGTTGATCGAACGAAATTACTCAAAAAAGGACTTGGCTAGAATATATCAACTCCAAACTAAGCAAGTCCACATGACAGGGATGACTGATTTCGAGGAATATTACAACAAGTTGACCCATAAGTGGGCTGAAATAGATCAGTATTCCGCTATTCAGACTATAGATGATTACAAGACTGAACTCATGCAACAGAGGGTCTTTGAGATGCTTTCTGGTCTTCCTCATGAACTTGAATTCCAGAGAGTTCAGATGTTGGGTAGAGATTCCGTGCCAGATCTAGAAACAGTGGCTCATTATATTTGAGGGGAAGCAAGCCGTATAAATTCCCTTCATCAAGACACTCTGGTTGGTCATGAAAAATCTGCCCTTGCTGCAGAGCAGAAGAGATGACACCCGAGGAACGTGAGACTTGAGGACAAGAGCAAGATGAAGTGCCCTCACTGAGTCACTGTGGGAAGAAAGGTCATGGGAAGGAGAAATGTTGGGATCTTCATCCTCACCAGATCCCTCCAGGCTGGATTTGTGGTGCCGAAAGGAAATATGTGAGATCTCAAACGGCTATGTATGGTAATCTGGAGAATACTGGGTACCCTTCAGGCAGAGAACGAGAGTTTGACTAGAGAACTGAAGGCCTTAAAAGCCAATGCTACCGGGCGATCTCTTTCTGGTGACTTTGTGGGGACGGCTGCTCATGCTCATAATTATACTCCTGTGTCCTCCAAAGGACCATCTACTTCGTGGATCATCAACTCAGGGGCTTCCGACCACATGGATCTTCCATGGGGATCTCTTCTATTTCTCCTGCCTCTGGCAGTGTGAGGCTTGCTGATGGGTCTTCGACTCCTGTGGCTGCCGGCTGGTAAAGGGATTATTCATCTTTCTCCCTCTGTGTCTCTCAAATCTGGTGTTATCGTTCCCACATTTCATACAAATCTCTTATCGGTGAGCAGTTTAATTA
This sequence comes from Platanthera zijinensis, assembly GCA_039513925.1. NCBI lineage: Eukaryota > Viridiplantae > Streptophyta > Magnoliopsida > Asparagales > Orchidaceae > Platanthera > Platanthera zijinensis. The sequence goes on from CM077092.1 coordinate 19,305,467, forward strand.
AACAGCCTAACTGTTCTATCACTTTTTTCTCCTCCCATTGTGTTTTTCAGGATTTGGCGAGTGGGAAGATGATTGGTGGTGGACATGAGTCTGGTGGTGTGTATGCCTTGGACAACTGTCAAGCTTTTCGTGTTCAGAAGTCTACCAACTCTGATCAGATGATGATGTGGCACAAGAGATTTGGACATCCTTGTTTGAAGACTTTAAAAGCTACTTTCCCGCATTTTATTAATATTGAAAAAACTTCTTTTGATTGTCAGTCTTGTGAATTGGCGAAGCATTGTAGAACCAATTATGCCCCTAGTCGTGGTCGAAGTTTAAATTGCTTTGATTTGATACATTCTGATGTCTGGACTGCTCCTATTTGCTCTGTGAATGGTTTTCAGTATTTTGTCTCTTTTATTGATGATCACTCACGCTTTACTTGGGTGTACCTCATGAAAAAGAAGAATGAAATTTCAGAAATATTTCAGTTATTTTTTCATCATGTGCAAACTCAATTTGGTACTAAAATTAAGATCCTTAGGAATGATAATGGAGGCAAATACACATGCAGTGACCTTCAGAGGTTCCTGGGAGAGCGTGGCATTACTTTCCAAACTTCATGTCTGAGGACTCCTCAAGAGAACGGGGTAACCGAAAGGAAGAATCGTCATATCTTGGAGACCACTCGTTGTTTGTTGCAAGAGATGCATGTTCCTAAGGGGCTATGGGATGAAGGTATTCTTACCTCCGTCTATCTTATTAATCGGATGGCTACAGGTACTTTGGGAGGGAAGTACCCCCTAAAGCTTCTTTGCCCAAATATGCCTCTATTATGTCTTCCCCCCAAAATTTTTGGATGCACTGCTTTTGTCCATATTATGGGCCCTCATAAGGATAAGTTGGGCCCACAAGCAATAAAATGTGTCTTTGTGGGATATGCTGCAAACCAAAAGGGGCACAAGTGATTCTCCTATTCTTTGGAGAAGGTTTATCTCAAAGGATGTCACGTTTTTTGAAAATACTCCCTATTACTCTGATAAGGGAAAGGTTATCACATTTCAGGAGAAGAGCAAAGATGATAATGATACGATGCCACCTCTTCCTATTTCGGTTGATGTGCTTGCTCCGGGATGTGTGGATATTCCTGTTAGAGAGGATGTTCTTACCAAGGATTTACGTGTGTACAGAAGGAGGAAGAATCTTCAGGTGTACCAGAGAAGGAAACATAGAAATCTTGGTCAAGAATGCCTCACTCATGCTCCACCACCCACCACCACTCCACCAGATCCGAGCAACAACATCACTCAGGAGACCACTTTTGCGCTACAAGTTCACAGCGGTCGGATTAGATATCCCATAGATACGTATGTTGGGTATAATTCTATCTCTCACTCTTTGCAAGCATATCTTGCCTCTATTTCCTTTATCTCTATCCCTAACAGTTTTTCAGAGGCTATCTTGTGTCCTCATTACACGAAGTCCATGGAGGAGGAGATGAACTATGAAGCACCGACACTCTCGGGGGGTCAACGTGTCCGTGTCGGACTCTCCGACACGCAACCGACACACCGACACGCTCGGACACGCGTGTCGGCGTGCCGACACGTTTTTGGCTACACGGGACACGCGTGTCCTGTCCCACGGGACACGCGTGTCCCGCTGTTTTTTAAAACAGCCCGAGCTCCGATTATAGGGCAGTTTGATCCCATTTCTCCCGCAAGCTGCGTCTTCTTCCTCCCGCAGATCTAGGGCATCAGCTTTCCTTGCTCCATCTTCGTGCTCCGATTCTTCGTGCTCTCACTCCGGCGAAGATCGTCTTCCTCCCGCAGAGCTAGGGCATCAACTTTCCGGCGAAGATCGTCTTTCTCCCGCAGAGCTAGGGCATCGTCGTTTTTCTTGCTCATCTTCCGACACGTCTTCCTCCGGCGAAGATCGCTTTCCAGGTTTGTCATCTTCTCATCTTCGACTCCTCGTGATTGAATTCCTGTTCCTCTACCTAACGGGCTCCAAGTTTTTCTTGCTCTTGAGCACAGGACTCTCTGATTCTTCTTGCTTCCAGCTCCAGGTGGCAGGTATTCTTCCAGGGTTCCAGCTCTGTTTTTCTTGCCCTTCGTGCTCTGATTCTTCTTGCTTACTGACATTGTTACTTTATGCTATAGTGAATATGTTAACATCCTAAATCTTTTCACAATGAATATGGTAACCTATACATATTTTATCCATGCGATCTTAGCTTAATTACATGAAACATCCTAATTCTTTCCACAATGAATATGCTATGAATATTGATGTACAATGTATATGCTGCCTTTTTATGTGCATTTGATGTAATAAGATAATTGTTTAACATTGCTATGAATATTGCTATGAATATTGCTATGAATATGTTAACTCTTAACTATGAATAATGTTATGAATATTTGTGGTGTCATTCTTCATTTCTTTGATTATAGTATGACAAGTGACAAATGAGCTTTTTGGATGAATTTTTGAGATTTTTGAGATTTTGATTCAATTCAAAACAGATATTCTATGGATCCCAAGCTTGGTGGGTTGTTCATGGAGCAAGTGTTTATATTCTACAAAGCTTAGCCATAAAGCTTCTTGCACAACCATCATCATCATCATGTGCAGAGAGAAATTGGAGTACATATTCTTTTGTGCACTCAATGAAGAGAAACAGAATGACACCAAAGCGTGCAGAAGATCTGGTTTTTATACACAGCAATCTACGCCTACTTTCAAGAAAAAATCCACAATATACAGAAGGAGAAACAAAGATGTGGGATATTGGCGGAGATGCTTTTGATACATTCGAAGATGTTAGTATGCTGGAAATTGCAAATCTCTCACTGGATGAGCCAGACATGGAATTAGTTGTTTTTTTAGATGATATATAACATATAAGTATGAGTATTACATTTTTATATGTCAAGTTTGTTCATTTCTTGTCTATTTATTAGTATTTTACAATTTTTATAATTATAAAATATGAATTTAACAAACGTGTCTGAACGTGTCGAATATTACTAGTTTACGAGAATGGACGAGTCGCGTGTCGTGTCGTGTCGCGTGTCGCTTGTCGGTGTCGGTGCAACATAGGAGATGAATGCTCTCCAACGTCAACAAACTTGGGAAATTGTTCATATCCCACATGGACGTCGTCCTGTCGGATGCAAATGGATATATACAACTAAATTTCTTCAAGATGGAACTCTTGACAGATATAAGGCGAGATTGGTTGCTAAAGTCTTTACTCATGTTGATGGAATTAATTTTCAAGAGACATTTGCCCCTGTCGCTAAGCTGAACTCCGTCAGAATTTTATTGTCCATTGTTGCTCATAAATCTTGGACGTTACATCAGCTTGATGTTAAAAATGTCTTCCTCCATGGCGATTTACAGGAAGAAATTTATATGACGCCTCCCCCTGGTATGGATGTTCCTGAAGGACATGGGTGTCGCCTTAAGAAAGCCTTGTATGACCTCAAACAGTCGCCTCGGGCCTGGTTTGCCAAGTTAAGCGACAAACTTGTTCATCTAAGCTTCACTCGTTGCACTTCAGATCACTCTGTCTTTGTCTACAGAAATGAAGAATGTACTACTATTCTGGTTGTCTATGTGGATGACATTATTATCACCGGAATTGATGAACACCACATTACTTTGGTAAAAAAGGAATTGGTTTCTGCGTTTGAAATTAAGGATTTGGGAATCCTTAGGTACTTTCTCGGAATTGAGATCGCTCGATCTGCGGGGAAGATTATGATTTCTCAGCGCAAATATATCTTGGATCTTCTTAGAGATGTTGGATATTTGAGTGTCAAATCCGCGAATAGTCCTGTGAATCCTAGTTATGACATTCACAAGGAGAATTCTTTCGATCTTGAGAGGAAGTCGGAATATCAACGTATTGTTGGAAAGTTGATTTATTTGACTATTACCAGACCTGATATCTCCTTTGCTGTGGGCCTGGTAAGTCAATTCATGCACAATCCTAAAGTCCATCACTATCAAGCTGTCCTGCGGATTCTCAAATATTTAAAAGGGGACCCCGGAAAAGGCATTCTCTATCAAGATCATGGTCATCTTAAGGTTCATGGGTACTGTGATGCTGATTGGGCAGGCTCTTCCTCGGATAGAAGATCTACAAGTGGATATTCTATCTATGTTGGTGGCAATCTTATTTCCTGGAGAAGTAAAAAACAAAATGTTGTTGCTCGTTCCTCAACAGAAGCCGAGTATCAGGCTATTGTTGTCACTACCTGTGAACTCATCTGGGTTAGTCTATATTGGGGGAGATGGGCTTCTCTGTTTCTGAAGCAATGGATCTTTACTGTGATAATCAAGCGGCTATCAATATAGCTAACAACCCCGTCTTTCATGAGAGAACCAAGCACATTGAAGTCGACTGCCACTTCATCCGGGTCAAAATCCAAGACAAGACTATCACTGTGGTGTTTGTGTCATCAGAGGATCAACTTGCTGACATTCTCACCAAAGCTATTTCTGGGAAATCTCTTCATTCTTTCTCGCTCAAACTCAGCATGTTGAATGCTTACGATGTTAGCTTGAGGGGGGATGTTATGAGTCAAGCAAACTTGGGTACACCTGGTGGTGACCATATCTTAAGGAGTGGTTAATCATATAAAGGGGTTATATTTCTTCTACGGGATAAGAACGACAGAGAGGATTAAACCCTAAGGTATCACTCTCGCTCTCAACACTTGTCTGCTTGAGCCTTCATGGGGTGTTGTGTTTTCTGAAGATTCTCCTTTAATTGCTTTAAGATGTTTTCCTATCTTTGCAATGCGAACTCCACTTCCGGCACGACGAATGATCTCCCATACAAGCTTTTGAACGATGTCATCTTTGTCGTTGTTTGGTATGTCGTGTTATACCAATACTCTGTCGAAGACAGCCACTTACTCCATTGGTGGGGTTTACCCGCAATGAAGCACCTCAAATATGTCTCCACGCTCTTATTTAGGGCCTCCGTCTGCCTGTCTCTTTGGGGGTGGTTGGTTGTACTCATGTGTAAAGACGTCCCCGTAAGAAGGAAGAGTTCCTTCCAAAACCTGCTAGTGAACACGGTGCCGCGATCGGAAATGATGGACGTCGGTATCCCATGCAGTCTAACCACCTCCCGGACGAAAGCTTCCGCCACGGCCTCTGCAGTGCAAGGGTGTGTAAGCGCAATGAAGTGTTCATACTTGGAGAGGCGGTCCACCACCACCAGGATGACCATCTTTCCATGTAATTTGGGTAGCCCATCAATGAAGTCCATTGCAACGCTCTCCCATATAAGCTTCGGAATGTCCGGCGGTACCAGTAACCCTATTGGGGTGGTCGTGTCGTACTTCTGCCTCTAGCACTCACAATTTTTCACGTGTTGTGCTACATCCTCTTTCAATCCCTTCCACAATACATATTCTGCTTGACACGGTTAGGTCCGCAACATACCAGAGTGTCAGTCGTTGGGGGTGTCGTGAAACTCGTGGAGTAACTGCTGCCTTAGTGAGGATCCTGGTGCCACCAACAAACAGTCCTTGTAATACAAATGACCATTAATGACATGGTAGCCCGCTTCCACCCCTCTACCTTCTGCAATATTTGTTAATATCCGACTTAGAACCTCATCGGCTAACACCTCCCGGTGGACCTCCACTATGGCAAAGACCGGCGCTGAGATAGCGAAAATAGAACTCGTCGGAGGCAAGCGTGAAAGCGCATCGGCGACCTTATTCTCCTTCCCCTTGTGGTATTTTATCTTATAGTCATACCCCACCATTTTGTCACCCATTTCTGCTGCTCTAGTGACGAGACTCGCTGCTCCAGGAATTACTTTAAACTCTAGTGGTCTGTTCGTATTTTGAAGTGCCTCCCAATGAGATACGGCCGCTATTTTCCCACTGCATGCAATATCGCCAGCATCTCCTTTCCGTAAACCGAAAGTCCAAATGCCTTCCCCTGAATCACCCTATTGTAGTATGCTAACGGCCACCCTTCATGCATCAGGACCGCCCCAAACCGGCTCCCGATGCATATGTTTCCACGATGAACAACTTGGTGAAGTTTGGTAATGCGAGCACCGGGGTCGTCACCATAGCCTCCTTCAGTGTTTGGAAAGCTAACTCGGCTTCCCCTCCTCACTCAAACATCCCCTTTTGAAGTAATGTAGTCAGTGGCTTAGCAATCTTTTTGTAGTTCTTCACGGACTTTCTGTAGTAGCCCGTTAGCCCCAGGAACCCTCTCAACATCTTGATGCTGGTGGGCATGGGCCACTCTGTCATACTCTGAATCTTTCGTGGGTCCGGTCGAACCCCTTCTCTATTCACCAAGTGACCTATATACTCCACCTCATGTTGTCCAAAAGAGAACTTCGACCTCTTCACGTACCACCCTTGCTCCCTAAGTACTTGCAGCACCATCCTCAAGTGCTCGACATGTGCCTCCAAACTCGGAATGTAGATGAGAATGTCATCGAAGAAGACTAACACAAACTTTTGCAACCATGACCTGAATGTTTCATTCATGACCACTTGAAAGGTCGCTGGCGCATTCGTCAACCCGAAAGGCATCACTAGGAATTCGTAATGCCCTTCATGTGTTCGGAAGGCTGTCTTTTCTACGTCCCCTTCCTGCATGCGGATTTGATGGTACCCCGACCGCAAGTCCAACTTCGTGAAGTACTGGGCTCCTTGCAATTCATCCAAAAGCTCGTCAATGACCGGAATCGGAAATTTGTCTTTAACTGTGACCATGTTAAGCGCTCTATAATCTATGTAGAATCTCCAAGCTCCGTCCTTTTTCATCAATAGGATCGGAGAAGAAAATGGACTCGTGTTGTGCCGAATGGTCTCTTATCACAACATTTCCCGGACGCATCTCCCAATCTCCTCCATCTGTATGTGAGGATACCTATATGGCAAACACTGGTGGGCTCTGCGCCCTCTTTGATCATGATACGGTGGTCGCATGCATGCAGCGGTGGCAACCCCTTTGGTATCTCAAAGACCACCTCAAACCTTCCCAGTACCTCCTGCAATTCTTCTGGAATCCCTTCCTGCTCCCTAGGATCTCCTCCAGTCAGGACCCAAGCCATAGGATAGTCCTGCTCGACCCATTTCTCCAAAGATAAAATAGTGGCTTCTTTCACCAACGGACCCGTATCACTCCGCAGCTTGTGCTTATTCCCACTATGTGTGAACTCCATGGTCATGTTCTCTCAGTCATTCGTAACTAGTTTTAACTACCTCAACCAATGCACCCCCAGTACGACATCTGACCTCTAAACCGGTAGTATGTACAAATCCACACGACACTTGAATCCATGTATCATGAGTGGCACCTTTCTCATGGCCCCCATGCACAGAAGAAGGTTCTCGTCTGCCATGAGCACCTTGAACACCTTGTCCTCTGTCGGTGTGATGGCCAATTTCTTGGCGACCTCGGTGTTGATGAAGTTGTTGGTGCTCTCACTGTCCACCAGTATGGAAACCTATTGATCCTCCACCTTTCCCGTCATCCTCATTGTGGAGGGTTGTCCTCCCCCCTCTAAAGCATGAACGGACACTTCAATTTCTTCCAAATCAAGGACCTCTCTCTCCTCAGAAGATCTGTCTTTGTGGGCCTCTGGTTCGTCCTCCTCTTGCAACATGTACACCTAAACTACCTTACACTTGTGTCCGGGAACAAATCCGTCGCAAGTGTAGCAAAACCCCTTGTTCTGCCGGTCCTCCGTCTCCTACCACAGCAATGGCTTCATTGTTGCTTCCTTCTGTGTGGATGAGTTGTCGGTACCCTTGGATGCACCCTGCTCTGCTTTTTCACTGCCCCCTCGGTAAACTGTTGCCGCCTTACGTCTTCCCAGTTTTTCCTCCTGCAATCGGGTCAACCCAATGGCTTGCGCTACGCTCCTGGGCTGAAATGCCTACACCTCATCACTGATCTTCTCCTTGAGTCCGGCCATGAAACACCCCAAAAGTGTCTTCTCCGACCACTGCACCTGGTTAGCTAGTCTTTCAAATTCCCTTTTGTACTCGTTGACGGTCCATGTCTCTCTCAGCTTAGTCAGCATCATATTGAAGTCCTCGTACTCGGTCAGTCCAAATCTCGCGATGAGGCCATCACAGAATTCCTCCTATATGGGGTAAGGCCACTGCTTCCTCCACCAACTAAGCCATTGATAGCTATCCCCTTCCAAATGAAAAGTCGCAATGTGCACCCACTGGTGCTTGGTAAGCTCCTGATACTCAAAGAACATTTTGTCCCTCTCGATCATGGTTATCAGGATCGCAATCCGGATCTTAGGATCTTACGATCATCCGATGAGAACAATAAGCACAGGAGGGAACAAATTTTGAAGTCGGAGAGCAAGTGTTGATTCACAAACGATCTAAGAGGTTCCCAATGAGAACAATAACAAAATTAAGCGCTCGCCGAATGGGTCTCTATACAATCATACGACGGATCGGTACCAATGCATATGAGATTGACAGCCCTCAAAATATGGGGATCAACCGAAAATTCAATGTAGAGGACTTAGCATGCTACTACGAGCAGTGCGTGTATGTGGATCCCTTCCCCACTTTCATTCTTGAGCCACAACATATTTCATCTCCTCCGACTTCGCCTCAGCCTCAGCTTGTTGAGTCTCACCATAAGAGCCATTTCAAACCACTAAAGAGTTCCTCTAGTTCAGCAATCGGAAGAAGATACATCTTATTAAGAGTTATCTTATTAATAGTTACCATCTTATTATTACTCATGACTTCACGGTAGTTGCGAGCGCGATACACAACGATATCTTGTTAAATGGAGCAACTGCCCGATTTCAGATGACGCTTCAATTTTCCCAGAGCTTGAGCGACTCTCCCTGGGCTACGTCAGGAGTACGGTCGTCTTCACTCACCAAAGATGATACATTCAAGCTAGGGGAAGTTGATGGAGATCGCCGGACCACACTCGTGTATTCCCCCGGAAGGCGGTGATTCGCTACCCGTTCGGATGATCTGAGTCCATGGATGTGTCTGGATGGTAGTTTCAATTTATTTTCATATATTACTTTGTTTATTTTGAGTTGTATTTGACACTCAATCAGTTCAGACAATAAGAGTTGTCCGATTCAGGTGCAAAATTTCAGTTGTCATATTTATGCATACAGACACCGACTGAGTGGCGGTATTAAAGGTTTTGTTTCAAAATTTCAGTTGTCATATTTATGCATACAGACACCGACAAAATTTCAGTTGTCATATTACGATCCTACGATCCAAATTTTGTAAATCGATCCGGATCTTACCTAAGATCTAAATCGGCACATCTACAACTGGGATCGCGATCCGGATCTTAGGATCTTTAGGATCGCGATCTTGACCCGATTCTACCGGTATGGCCAAAGGTAACTAGAAACATGTTCAACCCTATTCTGACCTCATTGAATCGGTCCAACGCCCATAAATCATTGTTTAACCTTATCTCAATCTCACCCGCATACCTCATCACAGAATCATATCATGTTGCTTTATCGTATCCCAAGTGTTGATTGCCGACTGGAAATAGAGGCCAAGAGCGGCTTCTTCGGTCGCTTTCAGTCCAGATTTGTTTTTATTGTTAGTAAACATTGTGTGTCTTATCTGAAACTGAAGTTAAACTTAATATGATATTATCGTTTTGATTTACTATTCAAAAATTTTAATATAGTTATTCACATACTACTCAATTTATTGATTTTTTTATTAATTGAACATTTAATTTAATGATACAAAATTCAATTTTATTTTTTGTCTTAATTTATGAATGTTGTAGGATCTTGCGATCCTCGATCTGATCCTACGATCCGATCCGATCCAACCTCAAAACGATCCCATCTAGGATCTCAATCCTGACAACCTTGCTCTCGATCCACTCTAGAGGGTCCCCGGTTTTGTCCTTAGGCAACTCCATCCTCGACAGTCGGGGCTGCACTGGTGGGCGGTGTTGCTGCGGTGCTCGCGCCTCCGAAAAATCTGAAGGTTGTACCCAGCCTTCCCTTGCCATGCATAAATGGCCCACGGCCCCAGTGGTCCTTCGCTAGTGCTTCCCCTTCCCATCTGTGGACGGCTCGTTCGCCCCCGCGCCATCCTATGTCCGTTCCATTGCTTACTTCCCCTTCCCCCCAGCCCCCATGAGGCTGCCGAAAGGGCTGACCGCCGCCTCTTCCAGTGTCTACATCACTCAGGCTTCTGTCATCCTCCCACCATGCCACATGTGGCTGCCGCAGCTGCTGGGACCCCCCTAGGTCTCTGGTGAAACCGCAAGAACCCTCAGAGCGGACGTCGGGCCCCCAGACTCCGCACGGTAGCTGCCCTGGTGCTCGCTGGCTTGGGACGGCGGTCCCCATAGCCCCTAAAGATCCATCATTCTCGTCGTCGGTTACATTCAGCGGAACCCCTATTGCATTCCTCCTGTCGGTCGACGTCTCTCCCGCACCGTTGAGATCGACCACGCCATCGACTGTCATTCCTTTGCCGCGTTCGGATGCCTGCTCGATGCGACTTAGTTGATTTCTCCCTGATGGCCTTCATCGCCTCCAACACAGCCGCTCGGGACCGCTCCTCCCCGTCGCATATTTTCTGCGACAGCTCCTGCTTCAGCGGCTCCATGAGGTCTCGTAGGCCTTGCTGCCCTTCTTCTAGCGCCATGAGGCGTGTGCCAAGGGTTGTCATGGCAAACGATGGAAGAGAACACTTCTGATACCAAGTGATAGTTATCGTTACTCCTACGAAAGAAAAGAACAAGAAATACCTGCAACTCGCAATGCCCTAGAGGTACTGACGCATCCCCCCCCCCAAATACCCAGTCGTAGAACTGGCTGGGCCCATCCGATTTTCTTAGGAGGAAGAGACTGACGCATCCCCCACAAATACCCAGTCGTAGAACCGGCTGGGCCCATCCGGTTTTCTTATGCGGTGCTTCAGTCTCCGCGGCGTTTGGCCCCTTCCGATGGTAGACTGCGCCAAATTAGCTCCGGGTCATAGCAATATAACAAAAACTTAAAGATGTATTATAAAACCATAATTAGGCTAACAATATTATATAAACCTAAAACTCGTGCAAATAAAAAAATGATGATATCTAACTTGAGTTTGATAGAGATGAGAATGTTAGGATGGGCATGTAACAAAACTATTAAGCATAAATCAGGTAATGATTATTGTAGAAACTTAAAGCCAAACCTTGTATATACTTTGTCATGCCCAAAATACAAGAGAGAATACAAATATATAGGAGAAGAGAAGGAGAAAAAATCTTATACAAGAGATGTGGGACTAATAGAAGAAAGAATAAGCGGGCCTATAGATGGGCCTTATACATGGGTTTTTACATCGTTTTCCCTCATATTCTCTAACACTCCCCCGCAAGCTGGAGCGTACAAGTCGTAGGCACCAAGCTTGGACAGAAACTGATGGTACAATTTCCGAGATAATGCCTTGGTAAGAATGTCAGCAACTTGCACAGAAGCAGAAATATGCTTAAGCTTTAGCATCTTCGATTGGACCTTTTCTCGAACGAAGTGACAGTCAACTTCAATATGTTTTGTCCGCTCATGGAACACAAGATTCTTTGTAATATGGATTGCAGCCTGACTGTCACAGAACAAAGTTGAAGGTGAGGATAATTTAACTCCCAAATCCATAAGAAGACTTTCAAGACAGGTTAGTTCTGATACAACAGCCGCCATCGCACGATACTCAGCCTCAGCAGACAAGCGAGCAACCACCGACTGCTTCTTACTCCGCCATGTGATAAGATTTCCTCCAAAGTAAGTACAGAAACCAGTTACAGATCGTCGATCGTCCAGCGAGCCCGCATAATCCGCATCAGAGTAAGCAATAAGAGAAAGCTCTGAAGATGGTTTATACACAAGTCCTTGTCCTAGAGCAGTCTTCAGATATCTGAGAATGCGTTCCACTACCTGAATGTGAGAAACTTGTGGAGTGTGCATAAAGCGGCTGACCACTCCAACCGCAAATGAGATATCTGGTCTTGTAACTATTAGGTATATCAGTTTTCCCACAAGACGTCGATAGTATTCTGAATTTGGAAGTAGAGAGACTCAGATCCCTGAGCACATAACTTGTGGTTGACTTCCAAGTTCCAACGGGGTCTCCGCAGGTTTGCACCTTGAGAGGTCAGCATTTTGCAGAAGGTCAATGCAATACTTGCGTTGGGATAAGACAAGGTCATCAGGTCGTCGTACAACCTCTAGTCCAAGAAAATACCAAAGATTTCCCAGATCTTTGATTTGAAAGACAGAATTTAAATGTTGTTTAACATGTTGTATCCCAGCGGAGTCATCACCCGTGATCAAAATATCATCCACATAAATCAGTAGTATTACAGTCCCGGTTGATTGGTGACGAGTGAAAAGAGAGAAATCTGCAAAGCTTCGTTTGAAACCAACCTCACAAACGACCTTGCTGAATTTCTCAAATCACGCCCGAGAAGGCTGTTTGAGACCATAGATAGATTTTTGAAGCAAACATACACGAGACTCTCATGTGGTCTCAAACCCGGGCAGTTGATGCATGTAAAGAGTCTCAAGAAGATCATCATTCAAAAATGCATTTTTCACGTCCAGCTGATGGAGGGGCCATTGATGATGAACAGCTAAGGAGAGCAGAACCCGAACCGAATTTAATTTTGCGACAGGGGAGAAGGTTTCATCATAATCAAGGTCGTATTGTTGAGTAAAACCCCTTGCCACAAGCCGAGCTTTCGAGCGATCAACTGTCTCATCCGCTGCATACTTGATTGTAAAGATCCACTTGCATCTTACACAACTTTGGCCAGGAGGAAGAGAGACAAGTTCCCAAGTCTGATTACCTCATATGACAGTCATTTATTCATCCATGGCTGCACGTCACCTCGAATGCTGGAGAGCTTCCTGCGCAGAGTTAGGTATAGAAATAGAGGAGAGAGAGAGAGCAAATGTAAGAAGAGGTGGAGAGAGTTGGTGTAAAGAGACATAATTGGCCAAGGGATGAGCCGTCGAAGGTGATGCCGAATCAACAAGCCGCGAGGATACACCGGTAGAGGGAAGCCGCTGCAGGGCATCTAGATGTGGAGAACGACGAGTGTAAATCTGAATGATAGGAAGTTTGGAGGGGACTAGTGGTGGGGTAGGAATTGGAAGCAGAGGAGGAGTAGGTAGAAGGGGTGGAAGCGGGGACGTAACTGGAACTGTAGGCCGAGGTAGCGGAGGAGGAAGAAGAGGATCAGTGTGACTGATGTGATATGGTTGGTCTTCATGAAAGGAGACATCAGCAGAGACAATCACCTTCCCCGTGGTAGGGTAATAACAGACATACCCCTTCTGAGTGCGAGAGTACCCAACAAACATAGCTTTGGTAGCACGAGGGGCTAACTTGTCATTTGGAGGACCAAGGTGATGGACATAACATGTACATCCAAACATATGAGTAGTAAGAGAGAAGAGAGCCTTGGACAGGTAAAGGAGAGTGACGGGAGCCACAAAGTGGAGGATAGACGAGGGCATGCGATTGATGAGGTGGCAAGCTGTGGAAACCGCAAAGTTCCAGTAGAGAGGAGGAACCTGCATTTGGATCATGAGAGATCTGGCAAAATCAAGGAGGTGGCGATTTTTCCGTTCCGCTACGTCATTCTGTTGTGGGGTATAGGCACATGAAGTCTGATGAATAATACCAAATTCGGCGCACAGATTGGAGAAGGTGCGACAAGTATACTCATGAGTATTGTCAGTACGGAGAATTTTGACACACGTTGAAAACTGGGAACGAGTTTCCGTAAGAAACGTACGGAACGTGGAGGTAAGTTCGGTACGATCACGAAATAAGTACAACCAAGTAACCCGCGATTAATCATCAATAAATGTTACAAATAGCGATAACCAAAAACACTAAAGATTTTATATGGTCCCCGGATATCAGAATGCACTAAAGATAAAGGGGTATTACTTCGAGTACAAGGAAAAGTAAAAGATATACGGTGTTGTTTTCCAAAAATACACGATTCACAAAAAAACTCCTGAAGGGGAACAGTTAGAAGAGCTTTCTTGAGAATCAGAAGAGGAGCATGCCCAAGACGACGATGTCAATCAGTGGAGGAGACAGTGGTGAGAGCAGCGGGAGGTACATCGAGAAGATACAACCCGTTAGACAGTCGCCCCCTACCAAGTATATTCTGCGTTAGTCGATTCTGCACAACAAAAGAAGAGCGTGAGAAGATTACACAACAATCAAAGTCCTGTGTAAGACGGCTAACAAAAATTAGATTGAAAGGGGATCCTGGAACATGAAGAACCGAGGATAAGGAGAGGGAAGAAGTAAGAGGCAAATGAGCTGTGCCAGAAACCGGGACCGTATCACCATTAGCCACAGTGATGAACTTGGGATAAACAAAATCTAAGTATTGAGGCGGCTTCTGCGGAGAGAGATGATGCGTAGCACCCGAATCCACAATTCAGTAAGAGCTGTGTGAGAGGCAAGATATACTTTCATTTGAGATCGAGACCACTGAACAAGAGGAGCGACTGACTACCCCTTGAAGCTGATGATGTTGAGCACGTAAAACAGCAATATCCTCACTAGTAGTAGAGGGAGGTGTGGGAGTAGCCGAAGCAGCAAGGTGAGGGGGCAGACCATGCTTGCGGTAGCAAGTGGCCTCCAGATGACCATCCCTGCCGCAGTGAGAGCACTTGAAGAGAGTACGGCCACCACGACCTCGTCCCCGAGACTGGCGACCTCCACGAGCCGGGTGACCGCGAGTAGAAGGAGCAAGAGTAGCCACTGATTGCTGAAGGAGAGTTGGAGAGAGGCGGAGCATCCGGTGGAGGGGTAACTTTCAGAAGCATTGAGCAAACGTCCGAGAGGGACGGAGTAACATCGAAAAATAGGATATGAGCGCGGGCACTATGAAAATGTGGTGGAACACGGGTCATCATCATAGCAATCCCAACTACTTCTTTCTGCTGTAGTTGAGTAACCAAGTCCATGGTGGGTGGCTGAAGCTGGATCCAAGCCTCCACAAGAGTTTGCCTGAACAACAAAGGACGTCAAGTCACCAGTAGCTCCAGGGTTGAGGGACTGAAGATCGGTAAGAATGTCGAATAAGTGTTGAAGACTATCCTTCCCGGAGTAGAGAGAATGAAGGTTCGTTCACATAGCGTGAGCCGTCTCGTGATACATGGTCATTCGATACGGCTCAGTGTCCAGAAAATTGAGAAGCCAAGATTGGACACGCCCATCGTCTCGAATCCACTCGTCAGTAGGTTCAGTGGGAGGAGGCCTGGTCAGGTGATGAAGGAGACCTTTAGTTTGCAGCACACGTCGAACTGAGTGAACCCATTCAACAAATTTTGATTTGCCACAGAGAGAAATGGTGGTAATACATAATTCATCACGAAGTTCCAAGGGAGCAACACGAGGATGTCCGGGAAGAGTAGTTGAATCAGAAGCAGTAGGCGAGTTGGAAGCCATTCGGATAACGCCAAGAACGGCGACTGGGAAAACTAACCGAGCGGTTAGAAGACCAGGCCGTTGCAGCTAAAAGAGCGCGTGGTAGAGAGGTCGCGACAAAGAGATCGCGCGACGAGCAGAGCACCAGGCCGCTGCGGACAGAGACCGTCGCGGCGATTTAGAAGAAATCATCAAGGGCCAGAAGCAGCGGACAGAAGCAGCGGTTAAGGCGAGACCGCAGCGATTAGAAGAAATCGCCAAGCAGAACACCATGCCAGCGGTTAGGACGGGACCGCGGCGAGAAGGATAAGGTAAGAGAGGTCGCAGTTAAGAGAGCGCGCGGCGAGCAGAACACCAGGCCGCCACAGACAGAAGCAGCGGTTACGGAGAGACCGCAGCGATTAGAAGAAATTCCCAAGGGCCAGCGGATAGGCGAGACCGCGGCTAGAAGGAGAGGCCGAACGACCAAACAAAGCAGCCAGAAGCAGCGGACAAAGGTGGCGACTAAAAGCAGCGGCAAGAAGCAGCGACTAGAAGCAGCGACCAGAAGTAGCGGCAAGGAGCAACGGCAAGAGGCAGCGAATAGACAACCCTTAGCGGCAAGACAATCCGTAACAGCTAGGCAACCCGCAGCGGCTAGGCAACCCGCAGCGGCTAGGCAACCCGCAGCGGCCAGGCAATCCGCAACGGCAAGGCAACCCGCGGCGGGTAGAAGAACGAACAGCGGGTAAGGGGGCGGGGGGTCCTACCGGTGAGAGAGAAGAGGGCTATAAAAGTAGAGAGAGGGGAAGAGAGATGGAAGCCACGGAGAGAGTAGGGGCGGTCAGAAAAGAGGACTCCGCGGAACAGCAACGGGAAGAAGGGAAGAAGCCGCGCGGATAGCTGCGATTACAAAATGGGTATCCGCCCGGGATCGGATAGGCTTTGATACCATGTAGAAACTTAGAGCCAAACCTTGTATATGCTTTGTCATGTCCAAAATACAAGAGAGAGTACAAATATATAGGAGAAGAGAAGGAGAAAGAATCATATACAAGAGATGTGGGACTAATAATAGAAGAAAGAATAAGCAGGCTTATAGATGAGCCTTATACATGGGCTTTTACATCGTTTTACCTCATATTCTCTAACAATTATAAACAATAAGACTGACATTCGCAAAATGCCCAGAGATTAGGAAGAAGGATATTAGTGTCCAAGGATTGGGAAGAAGAAAAGGGTCCGCCGAAGGAAACATTCAACAAGAACAAATGAAAATGAGTTTTCCTAAAACTGACTGCAATAATTTGATATGGCTATGATCATATAAAATAATCTTCAATGAATTGTTGATCACTAAATGCTATGCAATTACCTATTCAAGTAAGATAACCAACTATTTGCAACAAACAAATATATAAAATAAAACTACTCTGACTGTCATATAATCATCTTAGAAAAAACGAGATTGATGTCTTGCTATCCTCAATATCTAAATGGAAGAAGCTTACGAAATATTCAAACAATTTTATTCAAACAATTTTATTTTCCCGTCCTTCACACTTAGATGCTTACGAAATACCTTAAAAATCACTAAAAATATAGGAAATTGGTTTAATCTCCATGCCTAATAAAATTTTGCATGTAATGAAACAAAGTCTCACAAAAGTATTGATATACCTATTATCATAAGACTCTTGCCCATACATATCTACGAGGATCTGCAGCTCTTGTTTCTCCTTCTCCAACTTCTCAATCTGCAGGATCATATTTTTTCAGTTGCAAATATCCAAGCATGATACCATATAAATTATAACTTCTCACTTTCTTTTATCAAGAAGTTGATTCAATAAAAAACAAAAGAGAGATTAGAGATGGAGAAAAAGGGAGCTAATCAGAAGGTATAAATAATACCATTTCTTTAAGAGATTTAATCTCAATGTTTTGCACAGAACATTTGTCTGATAAGCTTTTGCGTTCAGCAGCCTAAAACAAAAAAGACATTATATGGAAGTGGAGAAGTAATGCTGCTGTCCTTTTAAAGTTAAGACTTAAGACTACTTGTCATATGACAGCTCCTATTTAATGGTCAAGTTAGAGGGGACATAAAGACAATATCAAGAAAAAAGGAATTATACTTTAAGCAAATTAATAAATCTCGGAAAACAATTGGAATTACAATGATTGATATTTTTATGTGGTCTATTCAACAATCATCTATCATACTAAACTTCAAATCACAAATTTTAAAAATAATTTTCCAATTATCACTTATGATAAAAATGTTGATGCAAAGCAAGAGCCACACCAATATTTTAAGGTATTGTATAACACAGTGAAAACATAAAAGGAAGGTTAGTAAAACAGAAGTTAGCATGTAGTTACATCATTTTGGACACTACTTCCAACAAGTTCAGTAATTGTAAGGCAATAAAAAAAAACTTCTATCAAACTTGAAATTTAGGACCTTCCAAGCAATTAGGACCATTAATAGTGTGCTATAAATAAACAAAATAACCTCAGCTGGCATATGTGTTGACACCCACCACTGCTATGATTTCGCTCTAAAGCCTCACTTCTGTTTAATCTAATAGGGGTGGAAGCCACTCCACTGCGGTGGTTTACATATAGTGGTAGAAACACAAATTAAGTGTAGGAAAAAATACAAGATAACAAAATTGATTATGCTACATCACCATAACTTAAATGTTTACTAACTAATACTCTCCTCAAATTGACATCCAAGATCACATCCAGCTGAGAGTAGTCCTAGATTTTTATACAACAATTTTATGGAAGAACAGTAAAAAATAACCAATAGGACAGTACAACAGGAGTTTATAAATTCAAGAGTATGATATATATGATTTATTAAGAGCATTTCCCTAGTATGCAAGTATTTTCACACCTTGTCCTCTAGCTTAGCTGTTAGAGAGTTTACTTCCTGCCGTAATGAAATGGCTTCAGATGCCGCATGTTTACACCGATTTAACTGTGCTTCCATCATCTGCATCTCTTTACCCAACGCAGATGCCATGACTTGAATTTCCTCCTTGATATCATTTCTCTCTGAAATTAATAATTGTTAAGACTAAAATTTGAATAGTGACAGACTCATATTGCAAAACTTCAAAATTTTCACCTGAATCCTGCAGTGCTTCTTCCAATTTCATTTCAAGTTTGTTTCTTTCAGTAATATGCTTCTGGATTTGAAGCTCCAACTCTTTGATCTTGACCTCATAACCAGAAATAGAGGCTTTCACAACATCTAGTGAATCTACTTTAGCGGACAGATCCTTGCCTTTTTTAAGTATTTGGTTCCTATCGGCCTGTATATAAGGAAATCAAACAATTTGTTGAGATGTGCTTATCGTTATTATGTGCAGTTTATTATTAGCCAGATAATATTGTATTTTGTTTTTCCTGATCTGCCTCCATATATAGAGGGGATTAGGGTTTCCTCATGTAATTCAAATCTTTTCATTTACGGCAACATAGTATCAGAGCCTTAGGCGATTAGGGCTCCCGTGTTCCCACCTCCGCATCCCGCTTCCGCATCATGCTTCTGTCCCGCACCCTTCGCGCCTCCGAGAGCCGCACACCATCCCGCATCCCGTTCCGCTCTTCCGTTCGGCATCTCGTATCCCGCATCCCGCATCCATGCCTCCTCTTCTTCTTTTTCTTCTTCTTCTTTCTCGGTTCTTTTTTTCTTCCGGCAGTGATCCGCTGTTTTTTTTTACACTGGAAATATGGCCCTAACTTGATGGTATTTCCGGTGTCAGTCCTTATTAGAGGCTCCTTCGTGATCTTCGTATTGTTCCCTCTTCTATGAGCCAACTCTAGTTTCTATCTAGGTGTTTGTGGGGCTTCTTGTGCTTGTTCCCGCACATCATGTCGGGGAATGATGGATCTCCTACTCTCTCTTCCAGTGTCGGGATCTCCTTCACTACCTTGTCGTCCGGTGGCGCGGCTCGGTCCAGTCATGACCACAATACTCCTCAAATCACCACTATTAGATTAGATGGTTCCAATTTTCTTCCGTGGTCTCGAGCTATTACCCTTTCCTTGAAGAACAGACGTTTGTTTGGGTGTGTTCTAGGGACTATTCCGACACCGGCCAAAGATTCTCCGGACTGGCTAAAGTGGGAGTCTGAGAACTCTCGTGATGTTTTGGTTGACAAACTCTATGGTTGACTCGATTGCTCGGAATTATCTATTTTTGGAGACTGCAGCGGATATTTGGAAGAGGGCTGAGGCTACTTACTCCTGGCGGGGTAATGTTGCACAGATTTTCCAGCTGTGACGGAAGATCTGTCTACTACTTGGAGTTCACTCAACTTTATCAAGAGTATGATCACTTTGACTCCCTCACTCTTGTGTCTCCTGAAGATGAGCTCCTCGTTCGAGCTCGGGAAGATGGGAACAGAGTTTTTGAGTTCCTTCATGGCCTCCACCGCAACTTTGATCTGATCTGTGTGCAGATTCTGGGCGCTCTCCTCTATCATCCCTTCCCGACATTTTCAGTATTGTTCAACAGGAATTTGATCGGCGACAGACATGGACCCCTGATACTGCTCCTGAAGGTTATGCCCTGGCTGTTCAGTTTGGCAGTCGAGCCCCTCATGATTCCAGGTCTAAGTCCACCGACAAAGATCACTTGCTCTGTGATTACTGTGGCAAGTCCCGCCATACTCGGGGCACCTGCTTTCGTCTTCATGGCTTTCCTGCATCCCGTGGGGGCTCCGCACCACGTGGCGGTCGTGGTTACGGTCGTTCTACTCTACCCCGCTCTGCTCACTTGTCTGATGCCTCTGAGGAGACGCTTCCTCTCGCTACCCAATTTGCTCCTTCTCTGGCTTTGTCCGCCGATGAGATTTTGCCTTCCGGCGTCTGATGCAGCAGCAGCCTTTGGAGCCACTTATGTCCTCGTCTTCCTATGCTCATCAAGGACCCTCAGGTGCTCATAATGCGTCCTCTCGTCCCTCTACTCACTGGATTATCGATTCTGGAGCAACAGATCATATGACCGGCTCTGGTACAAGTTTTGTATCTAACCTTCCTTTGTCTGGTCGAGACAAAGTGAGCATTGCGGATGGTTCCTTATCTCCAATTGCTGGAAAAGGAACAATCCTCTGCTCCTCTCTTACTCTTTTGTTTGTCCTTCATGTACCCAAGTTTACTCGCAATCTTCTCTCAATTAGTCATCTGATAAACTATATGAACTACTCTGTGACATTCTTTTCCTCTTCTTGTGTGTTTCAGGACCTGAAGACGGGGACGGTGATTGGCTCTAGTAATTTGGTGGATGGGCTTTACGTGTTTGATTCTTCCACTCATGGATCTTCGCCTCAGTCCTTTCATGCTAATCAGGCAGTCTAGAGTCCTGGCATTGCCGCCTTGGGCATTCCTCTATTTTTTCAATGAAACGTTTTTTCCTGCTTTACCTGTTGTATTAGTTGATAATTTTCATTGTAATGTTCGTGAATTTGGCAAACATCATCGTGTTTCATTTAATCATCTTTCATCCCCTAGTTCTGCTCCTCTTCATATTATTCACAGTGATGTTTGGGGTCTTGCCGTGTTTCTTCTATTTCTGGGTGTCGTTGGTTTGTCACTGTTAGAAAAGCCCATGTAAAGAGCCCATTATTGGGCCCTTTTTTCCTTTTCTCTTCTCTCCTCTTTAGTCCCACATCATGTATAGGACTGTTCTCTCTCCTTCTTCCTCCTATATATTTGTATTCTCTCCTTGTATTCATACACACAAGAAATATACATAAATTTTCGAGCTCTTTCTACATGGTATCAGAGGGACCGATCCTCCTTGGGCGGCCTCTCTTTTCGTAACCGCCTACCTTGGGCGGTCTCCCTCTCCTGCGGCTCCTGCGGCCTGTTGCGGCCTGCAACCTCTGTCCGCTCCTCTCCCTTTGCCGCTCGACTTCATGCGACCTCTATTTCTGTTTTCCGCTCCCTCTTCCTCTCCGTGGTTCCACCCTCCTCCTCGGGTTTTTTATAGCCTCCTTCCGCTCTGACCCGTGGGGTCCACTTCTCTCCACTGTTCTCCCTCAGCCCGCTGCGGGCTCCTCTTATCCGCTGCGGACTCTACTCATCTGTTGTTCTCCCTTGTCCTGCTGCGGGCTCCTCTTATCCGTTGTGGGCTCCTCTTGTCTGCTCCGGGTTTCTCTCCTAACCACTGCGGGCTCTCCTCTGCGGATTGCTCCTGTCCGCCGCGCCCTTTCAGCCTGCCTCTTCTCTTCTACTCGTCGCGGACTGTTTCAGCTCGCCGCGATCAGCTTATCATCTTGTCGCTTGAGTCCTGCTACTCGCGGCTTCTCCTTCCCGCAACCTTCTCTATCCGCTCGAGTTCTTATTCAACTCGCGGCCTCTTCTTCTGTCCGCTCGAGTCCTTCTACTCGCGGTTTCCTCTCCATGTCCGCTCGCGTTCCTCTTACGGCCTCCTTTGCTCTGACCGCTGTTGTGCTCACCCAGACCGTGCGGACTATCTTCTGTCCACACTTTGGTCGCGGTCTGACTGATCGTTGGTGTCCAGTGTGACCGTGTGGACTGTTGTCTTCCCGTATTTAGGTCGCGGTCTTCTTCTTCTTTCCCTGTCGTGCGATCTCCGGCTCTTCTCACTGCGGTCTCCCTCTCCTATTCTATGGGCTCTTCTGTCAACTCCACTGGCCCGGCGGCTAGTCCGTTTACTGAACGTCCGGCTTGTCCTGCAGACTGCCCGGTTTGTTCTGCTGAAGTCTGCGACGAGCTGCGAATAACTACTATTTCTCTCTCTGGCAAGAAAAACTTTATCCCTTGGGTGCATTCTGTTAGACGGGTTCTTCAGGCCAAGGGCCTCTTGCCTCACCTTACTCAGGCACCTCCTTCTCCTACCACCGATGATTGGCTCCGCAATGATGGTCGCGTTCAAACTTGGCTCCTTAATTCCTTGGATGGTGAACCTTATCAGATGGCTATGTACCACGACACTGCCAAGGCTATGTGGGATGAGCTGCAATCCTTATACTCAGGCCGCGACAGCCTTCAGCATCTCTACGACATCCTCAATGATCTTCTCGCTCTCGACACTGTCGGGGCTTCGGATATGACCTCCTTTGTCGCTCGAGCCAAAACCCTTGATGAGGCCTGGATCCAGCATCAGCCATCCACTAATGATCATGCTGCTCAACGCGCTCAGAAGGAAGCCGTCTGCATTTCCATCATGATGGCCCGTCTTCCGTCTCACCTTCAGAGCATTCGAACTCAGGTCCTGGATTCTCCCACCACACCGTCTTTCTCTGATGTTTGCTCCATGCTTCTCTGCGTGTCACCTCCTCCGGATACTTCTGCTCCTTCTCCCCCGGCCCTTCTTCAGCTGGCCCCTTCGCTCTTACCGTCCCCTCCTACCTCTGCTCGAGGCGGACGTTCGGGATCTCGGGGTCGTGGGCGTGGTGGCCGGGGTCGGCCAAAGTGTTCCTACTGCGGGAAAGACGGCAACCTTGAGGCGACCTGCTACAGGAAAATTGATTATCCTCCTCGTCTGACTGCATATGTTATTGTTGACACCCCCTCTGCCGCCCCTCCTAATCTTGAGGTCATCCTCCTCCAGCTCCAGCAACTCCAGGGGCTGCTCAACCCACCTCTGCCTCCATTGCCTCCGTCTCCAACACAGGTACTTCTTGTTTATCCATCAGTCCGGGCTGGATAGTGGACTCTGGTGCCACCCATCACATTACTTCGCGACGGCCTACCCAGTACTCGGATTCTCCTTATCCGAAGTCTATCACTGTGGCCAATGGGGCGACGGTTCCCATCTCCGGCTCGACAGATCTTTCTCTCAACCCGTCGATATCCCTTCGCTCGGCTCTTCATGTTCCGAGCTCACCGTTCAATTTACTCTCTGTTGGACGTCTTACTAGTGATCTTGATTGCTCTATCATATTCACATCTTCTTCTTTTGTTATACAGGAACGGCGGACATAGACTACCATTGGTAAAAGCATGCTGCGGAACGGGCTCTACCTTCTCGACGACTCTCCCACCATTCTCTCTTCTGTCCCTTCCACGGAGTGGCATCGACGACTTGGGCATGCCCCTCTGCCGGTCCTCCGGCGGGCTCTTCCTGATCTCTCTCTTCCTCCATTTCAATGTGACTCATGTATCTTCGGCAAGCAGCCGCGTTCTTCTTTTCATGCGCATTGTACTCGGAGCGCTGCTCCATTTGATTTAGTTCATTCTGATGTATGAGGCCCTTTTAAGATTACAAGTATTTCTGGTTTTCGTTACTTTACCACATTTATTGATGATAACTCTCGCACTACGTGGCTATACTTACTCGGTGATCGCTCCGAGCTTCCTCGTGTTTTTCGGGCTTTTGTCCTTGAGACCCGTACACAATTCCACACCACCCTCAAAATATTACGCACCGATAATGCTCGTGAATACAACGGCCACGAATTTACCAATTTGTGCTCTGAATTCGGGATTCTTCATCAAACATCTTGTGCATACACGCCCCAGCAAAACGGTATTGCCGAAAGGAAGAACCATCACTTACTCGATGTAGCCCGCTCTCTCATGCTTCAAATGCATGTTCCCAAGCTTTACTGGAACTTTGCGGTCTCCACTGTCTGCTTTCTCATCAACCGTCTCCCTTCCTCCATCCTCCACTATGTTACTCCGTTCAGCCTACTATTTCCCTCCACTCCCGCCTTTCCTCTCCCGCCTCATGTCTTTGGCAGCACCTGCTACGTCCACCGTCTGGGGCCGTCCTCGGATAAGTTGGATCCCCGGGCGGCTAAACACATCTTTGTCGGTTATTCGCGCACCCAGAAGGGCTATGTATGTTATTCTCCAGCTACTCGAAAGATCTCGGTCTCTGCTGACGTTACCTTCCGGGAAGATCAACAGTTTTTTCCTGCTCCTTTACTCGCTCATCTACCACCAGCTCCTCTCACGCCATCCATCCCACGCCCGGTTATCCCCACTACTACACCACCCTCGCTGGTTCCACCTGCACCGGCTCCTGCTCCCTCCAAACCACTTGTTATCCGTGTCTACACTCGTCGCCCTCCCGGTTTCGTTGCCCCTCTGCAGTCTGCCTCTACCACGGATACTCCGCGTTCTGTGATCAGGTACCACCCTCCACTGCTCATCCTCTGGCCAACTCCGTCTCCCTCCATCGCCTCTCTCCCCTCTTGCACACATTTGCTACTTCTCTTTCTTCGGTCTCTGTTCCTAACTCTGTGCAGGAGGCGCTTCAACATCCGGGCTGGCAGGCAGCCATGGAAGAAGAAATGTCTGCTCTCTGGACTAACCAGACATGGACCGTCGTACCCCTTCCTCCGGGTCAGAAACTGGTTGGGTGTAAGTGGGTCTTTGTCATCAAACATGTTGCTGATGGGACAATTGACCGTCTGAAGGCTCGTCTCGTGGCTCGTGGTTTCACCCAGCAACAGGGCCTCGACTATGAGGAAACTTTCTCTCCGGTGGCCAAGCTCAATATCGTTCGCGTCCTCATCTCTGTCGCTGTCCATGGCCAGTGGCCCCTATTTCAGCTGGATATCAAGAATGCTTTCTTAAATGGGGATCTCCAGGAGACAGTATACATGCAGCAACCACCCGGGTTTAAGACCACGGGGGAGTCTCAGGTCTGCCGTCTTTTGAAGGCTCTGTATGGTCTCAAACAATCCCCACGGGCATGGTTTGAAAAATTCAGTAAGGCCCTTCGTGATATTGGTTTTACTCGAAGCTCGGCCGACTTCTCGTTGTTTACTCGTCACCGAACAACAGGAACGGTCTTTCTATTAGTATACGTTGACGATATCATCATTACAGGAGATGACTCACAAGGGATACAGGCAGTCAAAGTACATCTAAATTCCGTCTTTCAAACAAAGGATCTGGGGCCCCTACGATATTTCTTGGGCCTTGAGGTTGCCAGACGGCCGGATGGACTTGTCCTCTCTCAACGAAAGTATTGTCTCGACCTCCTTCGTGATGCAGGTTATTCTGGCTGTAAGCCGAGTGACACCCCTATGGATGTAAACCACAAGTTGTGCGCCCAGGCATCTGACCGGATCTCCTACTCCAGAATCCTGAATATTATCATCGGCTCGTTGGAAAATTGATCTATCTCACGGTTACCAGACCAGATATTTCCTTCGTTGTTGGTGTTGTCAGTCGATACATGCACTCCCCTCGACGATCTCATCTTCAGGCTGTTGAACACATTCTCAGATACCTTAAAACAGCTCCTGATCAAGGACTTGTTGATAGAACCTCTTCTTCAGCTCCAACTTTGGTGGCATACTCAGATGTTGATTATGCTGGTTCCCTTGATGACCGGCGATCTACCAATGGCTTTTGCACCTACTTTGGAGGACATTTGGTTGCATGGCGAAGCAAGAAACAAGCGGTAGTTGCTCGATCATCAGCTTAGGCAGAATACCGGACAATGACATCTGTAGTGTCTGAACTAACGTGGCTTGAGAGTCTTCTCACTGATCTGGGTGTAAAACTACCTTCACCGACTTTTCTCCTCTGTGACAGCCAAGCTGCTATACATATCCCAAGAACCCGGCCTTCCACGAAAGAACGAAGCACATCGAAGTCGACTGTCACTTCATTCGGGAGAAAGTTCAAATGAAGAAGCTCGATCTAAAGCATGTTCCAGGGTCTGAACAAGTTGCGGATGTCCTCACAAAGGCTCTTTTCAGGCCCCTCTTCTATCAATGCTTGTCCAAGCTTGGCGCATACGATTTGTACGCTCCAGTTTGCGGGGGAGTGTTAGAAAAGCCCAGCCCGTGTAAAGAGCCCATTATTGGGCCCTTTTTTCCTTTTCTCTTCTCTCCACTTTAGTCCCACATCATGTATAGGATTGTTCTCTCTCCTTCCTCCTATATATTTGTATTCTCTCCTTGTATTCATACACACAAGAAATATACATAAGTTTTCGAGCTCTTTCTGCAGTCACTTTCATTGATTGTTTCTCCCGTACTACATGGGTTTATCTAATGATGGCTAAAGATGAAGTTTTTCCTTTATTTCAGCATTTCACCAAATGATCTCTACGCAATTTGATACGCCTATCAAAATTCTTTGCACCGACAATGGTCGTGAGTACATGGACTCTCAATTTGACCGCTACCTTGCGCATCATGGGATTATCCATCAAACTTCTTGCGTTCACTCTCCTGCTCAAAATGAAGTGGCCGAACGCAAGAATCGTCATCTTTTGAAAGTTGCTCAGTGTCTTCTTCTCCGTATGCACCTTCCAAAGTACTGTTGGGGGGATGTTGTTCTCACTGTCGCCTATCTTATTAATCGTATGTCCTCTCGTGTCCTAGGTTATAACACTCGTTTTCACACTCTTGGGGTGCCTCCTACTACTCTACAACCTCGTATATTTGGTTGTGTTTGTTTTATCCACATTCATCAAAAGTCTAAACTTGATCCTCGGGCTCACAAGTGTGTTTTATCGGTTATGCTCCTACTCAAAAGGGTTATAAATGTTTTGACCAACTGCTTAAGAAAATATTTGTTACCATGGATGTCACATTCCGTGAATCCGAGCGCTACTACGGGCCCTCACTTCGGGGGGGGGGGGGGCCTCTTCTACGTTGGAAGTGAGTTCCTTTCACTCCTTTACCCATTCCTCTGTTATATCACTATCACTCGACTTCGTCTCCTATTGCTTCGGCGAAAACTCCTGCTGCTCCTATTGTCAAGCCCCTGCAAGTTTACTCTCGTCGTCCCAAGGGAACGAACACACCGGCCCCCATCAGAGTCCCAGAGCAGACATTTGATACGTCGTTAGGTTCCTCTACTCTAAGGGAAGGTACTTCTACTCAACAC
Organism: Platanthera zijinensis; assembly: GCA_039513925.1. Classification (NCBI taxonomy): domain Eukaryota; kingdom Viridiplantae; phylum Streptophyta; class Magnoliopsida; order Asparagales; family Orchidaceae; genus Platanthera; species Platanthera zijinensis. The sequence goes on from CM077092.1 coordinate 19,332,760, forward strand.
CAGTTATCTCAATTTGTCTCATATTCGTCCCTAACGGCTTCCCATAGAGCGTTTGTCTCTTCTTTGGCTGCTACTTCAATCCCTACTTCGTGGGAGGATGTTCTCTCTGATGATAGGTGGAAGACGGTTATGCTTGAAGAAATGCATGCCCTGGATAAGAATCACACATGGTACCTAGTACATATGCTTAAGGGTAAGACTGTTGTGGGATGCAAGTGGGTGTTCTCTATCAAACAGAACACTCAGGGGGTTGTGGAAAGGTACAAGGCTAGGTTGGTTGCAAGGGAGTACACTCAGACGGCAGGTATTGACTACCAGGAAACCTTTGCACTGGTTCCTAAGATGAACTTAATAAGGATTCTCCTGTCGTGTGTTGTCTGCAAGGGGTGGAGTCTCAACCAACTTGATGTAAAAAATGCATTCTTGCATGGTGATCTGGAAGAAGAGGTATACATGGCTCTACCTCCTGGTCTCTCTCCCAGAGGATCTGAAGGCAAAGTGTGCAAGCTGAAGAAGGCTTTGTATGGCCGGAAATAATCACCTAGAGCTTGGTTTGGAAGATTTCACAAGGCAATGACATGTTTCAGATTCTCCCAGAGTAATGGGGATCATACTCTTTTCATCAAAAACAATGGAGGAAAACTAACTGCTCTGATAGTTTATGTAGATAACATCATTATAACATGAGACGATCAGAACGAGATTCAGACATTGAAAGTGAGATTGGGGAAAGAATTTGAAGTAAAAGATTTGGGAACCTCAAGTACTACTTGGGTATTGAGGTTGCGAGGTCCAAACATGGGATATTCATATCACAGAGAAAATATACTCTTGACCTCCTTGAAGCTTCAGGAATGAGTGGGTGCAGACCGGCCGACACTCCAATAGAAGTCAACCACAGACTTGAAAAAGATGATGGTGACAAGATTGAAGACATTCCTAATTTTCAGAGGCTGGTTGGAAAACTGATCTACCTGTCGCATACTCTCCCAGATATCTCCTATGTTGTAGGAGTGCTCAGTCAATATATGCATTTTCCGAGGACCCATCATTTGGATGCTGCTCATTGTGTCCTCAGATATCTCAAGTCCTCTCCTGGGAGGGACATCCTATTTTCATCAAATGAAGAACTGACTATTGAGGTGTACACGGATGCGGACTGGGCGGGATCGTTTGAGGATCGACGGTCCACGTCAGGGTATTGCACTATGGTGCGTGGAAATTTAGTCACCTGGAGGAGTGAAAAACAGCATGTGGTTGTCAGATCTAGGGCTGAGGCGGAGTTCAGGACTGGCTCACGGAATCTATGAAGGGCTATGGATACGAACTATTTTGACCGATCTTGGGCTCAAGGTAGCGAGCATATCAGGCTATACTACGACAACAAGGCTGCGATCAGTATTGCTCACAACTCTGTGCAACATGACCGTACGAAACATATTGAAATCGACAGACACTTCATCAAAGGAAATATAGATAGAGGCATTGTTGTTACTCCATTTGTGCCCTTTGAGCAACAATTGGCAGACCTCCTCACGAAGGGATTATGCAATGGTTTCTTTAAAGAGCTTGTTGGCAAGTTGGGAATGTTCGACATCACACACCCAACTTGAGGGGGGTGTTGAGATGTGCTTATTGTTATTATGTGCAGTTTATTATTATCCGGATAATATTGTATTTTGTTTTTCCTGATCCGCCTCCATATATAGAGGGGATTAGGGTTTCCTCGTGTAATTCAAGTCTTTTTCATTTCCCGCAACACAACTAAAAATTAAGTAATAGGCATTCAGCAGCAATGGCGACAAAGGATCCATATAACCGACCCCACTATAGTGGGATAAAGGCTTGAGTGTTGTTGTTGTTGTAGGCATTCAGCAGCACTTCAAGTAAAGATTACCTGTAAAGGTTCTATCAACCCTTTGTACCGCTCAAGTTCAGAATTTAAATGCTGAAGCTGGTCTTTCAGTAAAGTATATGGTTTTGAATGGAGCACATATTTGTCATCCTTCAATTGATTCTACTTATGGGAGGAAAAAGGGATACATCAACACCTTCATAAGATTCGAGGCACTGCAGCCAAAAATTAGACAAAAAGGCAACTTATATAGACAGCAAAATAATACAGTACAAATGAGGTAACCTCAACGTCTTCTAATTGCTTTGACAAGGTTAAATTGTCTTCTCGTGCCTCCTGAAGTTCAAAATCGCGATTTGATGCCAACATCTTCCAGAAGAAAAGAAAAAAGTAAAGATACATTACTCATTCATACATACGATGGATCCCAGATTTTATGCTGGTAACTAACGGCCTCCTTCGAGAGAGGAAAAAAACTCTTGGTTTGAATTTAGATACCTTGGCTTCTTCAATGGACTCTTTCAACTGCCTCAAATTGATGCTCTTATCAGCAAGTCTCCCTGGCGTACTACTACCATTTATGACGCTAGTAACTGAATAAGTCATGGCAGATGCCCCTTTCTTCTGAAGCTGTAAAATAACCAGCTTGCGCCGACTTTCCTCTAGTTCAGTCATACTTTCCTCTAACTCTCCTTCATCAACCATCCAAGTAAATTAGTTGTGGTGATTAGTGATGACAAGTATTAAAGTATGATCAAGAATAAATAATATCCATAAAAAGTCACTACCATGATCACCTGTGAGCGAATTTGATATTGACATGGATTTCATTTGACTTAACGTTTTACCTTTGCGGTAAAAAAATCTGGTAAATTACATTCTTTGGGTAAGAAATTTAAAAATTCTCCCAAACATTACTTATGGATAAGAAGATAAAGATTGTGCCCATAAAGCAGCATTTATAAAAATGTAATTAGAAAAGAAGAAAAGCACAAGCCAAATCAGATAAGCTCATGTTCAAAAAGTGAGAAATTATCTAGGTCATATCAGATATAAGCAATGCTTTAAGAAAATAGAAGAAGATTGATGTAACAGTGTACATAAAATTGGTATAGAATGCAGAGTACAAAAAGAGCAGAGGAAAAAGTGAGTATATACTTGAAAGCCGCTTTATCTCAGATTGCTCCATTGACTTGTTATCGTGGTAAGAATTTATTTCTTCAGCATATTTTTTATGCTTCTGGTGTAGAATATCTATGGCTGCACGAAGATTGTAAACCACTTCTCTTAACGAAGTATCAACCTTCTTGAGTTGTACTATGGCCTCTACAATAAAATTATTGAAAAAAATATGTTAGAAAAAGCAGAAGCATGCACATGGTGCAACTTTTTCTAGAGCGAGAATCAATAACAGTCATAACATTAACATGCATGCTTTTAATGCTTTCCTAACCTTCTGAAGATAGTTTGCCATGCAAAACCACAGCTAACCTCTCAGTTTTGACTTGTTGAGCAGCAATCATCTCCTCGAGGTTTTTCATCAAATCCATGGTCCTTGAATGGCGTAATGCAAGTGCATCTTGCACATGTTTAATGCTTATCTCCGCCCCATCACTTTGAATGGTAGAGGTTCTTAAAAGCCTGCACAGAAATGTCTCTTCTGGCTGACAAGATGCAAGGATGTCTGCGAGATTAGAAGCAACCTAACATTAATACCCTGTAAATAGCCCCAGTTCCAGTGCGTTGTCGACACAGGCGGAATGGGGAGCACTCAAACAGGCGAAATGGGGAACGCCGTTAGGCGTGGAACATCGAAGGTCAATTTCCCGTGTTCCACGCTCCGTCTCCGATTGGAGGCAGTGGCTCCAGCGGCATTCCCCGTTTTACAGTCAGTGCGAGCTAGCCAGCCAAACAGGGCCCTAATAGTTGGAAAATGCTCCCGTGAGAATATCAAATACAAAACAATAATGATGTTTAGTATTTGCATGACCTTCAGAGAAATCTTCCTGGTTTAATCCATGTAAACTTTTTGGGTCACCACCAGTTCGTATTCCAAGGAGAACCAAGTCATCAACAAGCTATGGCATGGAAAATAAACAAAGACAATTTAAACAAAAAGAAAGAAAGAAAGAAAGAAAGTGATATCAAGGAAAGGAGTTTGAAAAGAAACAGAAAACAAAAGATTTGACCAAGAAAGTAAGTGATATCAAGGAAACAAAGAGTTTGAAAAGAAACCCAAAACAAAATATTTGACCTGATTCCATATTTTGTTTATAGTTATCAAAGTTTGGTCGTAAGAGTTTCTCTTCTCCTGTAGCTCTTTATACTTCTTTTCCAGCTCATGCATTGTCCTCTTCTGAGCCTCTAATTGTTGAACAAGCTGCTGGTTCTGGTATTGGAGAGCCGCAGCATCGATCTGATGTTTAAGTATCAGTATAATTTCTTAACGAACTTTGAAATGGAAAAATAGAAACAAAAAAGTTGTGGACAAATATTAGGATATATGAGAATCTAGACAATAACTAAAGGTGATATAGTTTGAAAACTCAAGACAATTCCATATAAGATTATTCAAAGACATAGTGATGCAGGACAGGCGTCACACATGCCTGCCACCCTAGCATCACCACCAGGGGGCTCACCCGGCATCACCACTAGGCGGCTTTCATCAGGGTCGCGGCCTGTACACCTCAACCAGCTCTCCGCCATGGAATCACCATTGTGCGGCAGGTTGAGGCCGGGGCTCGATCACCAGACCTCCTAAATAAGAAGCTTTCATGAGCGCTCTCATCACCAACAGATTCGCAGCTCGGTTGGTGATGAGAGCGCTCGTGAAAGCCTCTAATCTAGGAGGTTGGGGATCGAGCTCCGGTCTCAACAATCTGTCACATGGTAGTGATTTCATGGTGGAGAGTTGGTTGGAGTGTACAGGTCGCGGCCCTGATGAAAGCTGCCTGGTGGTGATGCCAGGTGGGCCCCCTGGTGATGATGCCAGGGTGGCAGGCAGGTGTGATGCATGTCCTGCATCATATAGGACAATGTTGCAGATGTCGGATGTCGGGGGCACGTCGGTTTGGGTTTTCATTTCGATTTTTATATATCGGGGGATATATCGGGGATATTTCATATATCGAATTTTAATATTTAATTAATTATATATGTGATAAATTGTTATTTTTATACATGTCACTGTACTACCTATTTTACAACCTATTAAACATTTAAATATTAAAATCTATAAGTAACATTTAACATGCTTCAAAGATAAAAAATTGTAAAACTAGTGATTTTAAAAAACTTGCAACTATATATTATTTTATGAGATCAAAATTTCATACATACCTCATTCTTCATCACTTAAAGACTCATCTATAGTCAGTAGAGTCAATAGAATGTGATTTTCATCTGATGAACCCTCTAGATCTCCCTCGTCCACCTCAGATGCTTTTCTCTTTCCCCTTCTTTGATAACTAATTGTCACTTATTTGCTTGAAGCTAGTCTTGGAAGCCTCCTTTAATCATGATCAACGTCGACTATATTACCAATTTGCGTCCATGTCAGCCCCTCCCCAAGAAAGACTTCACAATCGTCATCTTAATTTTCATCCTCCTCGGGATCAACAACCCACAAGGCAGCCACCATGCGACAGAACTAGCAAATCAGCCGACAAATAAGGCAGCAGGGAGCAAGGCAGTAGGGCAGCCGGCCAATAAGGCAACAGGGCGCAAGGCAACAAGGTTGCATGACAGCAGCTAGCACAACAACCAGCACAAAAAAAACAAAAATGCAGAGCGAGAGAATGAGAGGGGAAGGTAGGGAGAAGAATGCACCAACCGAGAGAGTGCCAAGATCGAAAGCCCCAGCGAGCTAGAGAGCACCAGAGAACCGGAGAACCAGAGAGCGAGAGAGCACCAGCGAGCAGGGAGAAGAAAGAACCAGAGAGATAGAGTGCAGACAGCGCGCAAGAGAGAGAGAGCACCAGAGAACCAGAGAGCTAGAGAGCACCAGCGAGCGGAGAGAAGAAAGAACCAGAGAGATAGAGTGCCGACAGCGCGCGAGAGAGGGAGAGCACCAGAGAACCAGAGAGCTAGAGAGCACCAGCGAGCAGGGAGAAGAAAGAACCAGAGAGATAAAGTGTCGATACCGCGTGAGAGAGCGAGGAACAGCACCAGCGAGCTAGAGAGCACCAGAGAACCAAAGAGCTAGAGAGCACCAACGAGCAGGGAGAAGAAAGAACCAGAGAGATAGAGTGCCGACAGCACGCGAGAGAGCGAGCGAGAACACCAGCGGAGAGCGCGAGGGAGAGCAAGGGCAGGAGCAGCGGAGTGAAATGAAATGAGTGGGGTCGGGGAGAGTTAAAACAGCGGCCATGTTTAATAAAAAATATATAAAAAATTAATTAAAACGGGCATATGACGGTATGTCGGTTAAAACCGACATAGCAGCCCGTTATTTTCAAAACGCCACGACAAAATTTTAAAATGGTTCCATGGCATTTTAACTCTCAAACCTTCATGTCGACCGACATGTCGGACATGTCGGCCGATATCCACAACAGTGATTAGACCATAGAAACAAATTAAAATAAATTAAAAAATATCAGCCAATAAAATGTCGGGATATATCGGCGAATATATTGGTCAATAACAGATATATCGGAGGATATATTCTAAAATGATATTTTACAAAAAAAAATATCGGAAACATGTTTTGTCCATGAAACTTTTATGTCGGCCGACATGTCGGCCATATTGGGGGATCTCCACAACACTGATATAGGATAACTTCAAAGTAGTGAAAAAGGCCTCAAAAAAGGGAGTTGAAAAAATAGCAAAGAGAGAGAATGATTGTCAGTAGAATAAATTCGTTTAAGAATAAAATCTATAGATATTATATAAGATTCCAATATCTCACGAATAGTGGTAATTAAAATAGTAGTTTATGCATATTTTTGATGGAACTTATTTCTGTAGCATTGTAAATGTGAAAGAGAGTGGCATTAAAATCATTTTCCTTATTTTGTAATTAAAAATGTGTGAATGATATTAAGCTCAGGCGTTGGATTAAACAAAGCCTTCAACTCGATATTTCAAAAGGCTATGGTTGTAAAACCTTGTCCAAGAGAATAACAGGCACTAATTTACATTCACATAACTCTTAAATTTCCTAATCACTCCAACCGACTACATTGGTGCCAAATGAGAATTCAGGCATGGATCTTCCAACCAAAACCTAGTGTCCAGAACCTCGTGGTAATCTCGCGGGCCTTTCCATGGTTACAACCAGTGTGCATAAATTCAATTATGATGTCCACCATCATTCTTCTCCACGTTGTTCGTACATGTTCACCATCATTCTTCTCACTATCTTCAGAAGTAGTCTTGTAGATTAAGAGTATCAATCGAAGTGCACACATTAGGAGCCGCTGAGGGTCGAGTTTCGTCACAAACAATTATATGGTCATAATTGGCATGATCAGAGCCTGCAAATACATGCAACACATTTTTTTCTGATTTTCGGAACTTTTAATATTTTTTATAATTGTGTTGTTTCTTTTAGGTCAGTGTGATGGTTGGGTCATCTGAATCTTCATCTTTTTAACCTGACCCCAGATTGTTTAAATAAGTCTTTACATGAAATGTAAGGGCATCAAATATTTGGAAAAGTGATTTCCATCTGGACGCGTGGAGAAGCATGCGTCGGTGTTGAAGTTGAATTGACGCTCTTTCCCTCTACCTTGGTGTCGACACTAGGGTTACTTCTTCTTCATTCCTACCTCAATCCATTGCTCCATTGTTGGCCCTCTGACCTCTCCTGCCCCAGCCAACCCCATCAACCTCTGGCTTTGCATGTCCTAGTAGTAAAAAGCTTCCCCTAGCTGTTTCTTCCTTAACCATAAGATCCCAAGCCGCACCCAAGATTTCCATTACCACCGACATGCAGACCCACACCTCATTGACCTTTATCAGATTTCAGCCGCTTCCTACATGCACATAACTACAACCCAATAATTCTTTAGCAACCAACCTTCCAAAATCCCTAACACTAAAATTAGATCCCTTCGCCAATCGTACATTAGTTCCTACATACGCTCCCACCCTAAACCCCGTCCATTACATCATTACCACCTCATATTTGATTGCTCAGTGACCTCTCATTTAGCTTCTTATTTAGTTACAACATATGGAACTATCCGTCACTCAGTTATCATTAGTCCATTGCTTTGTTCATCTATGTCAAAATATTTGTCAAGTTTATTCTCTTTGTAATTATTTTCTAGCACCTCAAGCAGCATGCAATTAGTACATGTGAATTTTATTTGCACGATCAAGTGTGACAGTAGCGGAAGCTTTAAAATACTACATTTAATTAATTGCATATGTCGAATACTAGTGCATACGGAGAAGACTCTTATGTTGATCATAATGTCTCATGGAAAGTTATGTCTTCACATTTAAGGACAAGTGAAAAGAACGTACTTGGAGTATCAAAATGTCTTGCGCCCCCAAATAAAGAATTTTGGTGGTGGAAAGAGAAAGTGCAGGACAAAGTGAGGGCAAAGAAGGTCAGTTATAAATCACTCTACGCTTGTAGGAATGATGAAAACTTAGTCAGGTATAAAGTCGTCAAAAAAGAACCTAAACAGGCAGTAAGTAAAGCAAGAAGTCAAGCCTATGAAGAATTTTATAAGCGACTAGATACCAAAGATGGAGAGAGTGACATATATAAAATTGTTCGAGCTAGAGAAAGAAAGACAAGAGATTTAAGTCAAGTAAAATGCATAAAAGAAGAGAAAGATACAGTTTTGACGGTTAAAGTGGATATTAAAGAGCGATGGAAAAGATACTTTTATCAACTTTATAATGAAACAAAGGACAATGAATTGAACTTGGAAGAGTTAAGTAAATCAGAGAAGTATAAGAACATAACGTTTTATCGTAAAATTCAAGTATCAGAGGTAAAAGATGTTTTAAATAAGATGAATAATGGAAAGGCGGTTGGGCCAGACGACATACTCATCGAAGTATGGAAATGTTTAGGAAATGAAAGAACTTTGTGGCTTACGTATTTTTTAAATAAGATACTAAAGTCAAAGAGGATGTCAGACCAATGGAGAGAAAGTATTTTGGTACCTTTGTATAAGAATAAAGGGATATACAAAATTGTGTTAATTACAGAGGAATTAAATTGATGAGTCATACCATGAAACTATGAGAACGAGTAATAGAAAGAAGATTAAGACGAGAGACTAACATCTCGGAGAATCAATTTGGATTCATGCCAGGAAGGTCGACCATGGAAGCTATACATCTCTTGAGGAGACTCGTTGATAACTATCGAGAAAGAAAACAAGATTTGCATATGTTGTTTATTGATCTTGAGAAAGCTTATGATAGAGTTTCAAGAGAGATCTTATGCAGAGTCTGTTAAGCCCCCGGACGGATCCGAAGGCGACAACAGGGCTGAACCAACTGGTTCAGCCCCCACTCTCTAGATGGCGGCCCTCGGGGGCTGAACCCGATGGGTTCAGCCCCCACTCTCTAGATGGCGGCCCTCGGGGGCTGAACCCACCCGGTTCAGCCCCAATTGGGGCCGGCCGGCCTTGGTCCGGGTATAAATATACCCGGATCCTCCTTGGGGGGATTATGCAAGATATTACAAGGTATTTCTTCCTTCTCTCGAACCCTAGCCTTCTCTCTCGTAGTTCCTAACATTTGGTATCAGAGGATTCTTTCCTCGCAACTTTTTTCTCGTTCCAGTTGACCTTCCGCTCGCCGAATCCCGCATCGCACGCCTTCCGCTCGACGACACCAGCACGCCTTGCCCTCGACAACTCCCGACTCCCGCTCGCCTTCCGTGTCGAGCCGCGCGTCGATCCCACGTGCCGACCGCTCGACCGCATCTGCTTCCGTCGCTGCATCGCTTCCGCTGCCGCACCCTCCGCCACCACCGGCCTGATCCGGCCAGTCTGACCCCGCCTCGCTTCCGTTTCGACCCCAGAGGACGGCGGACTGCATCCGGCTGCCACATCTACGTCCTGCTGCTCTTCCAGTGGCTGTCGTTTCTTCCAGTGGCTGTCGTTTCTTCCAGTGGCTGCAGCTTCTGAATCCTTCTGAATTATTGACATTTTTGTGCGCCCCGGGGTCCCATCATGGTGACTCGTTCCCAAGAGGACTCCACTCGGCTCGCACATCTCGAAGAAAACTACACCGGTCTGGCTGACACCGTGGCAGCCCTCGCCGATAAGTTAACGGCATCGGAGAAACATCTCGAAGAGAAATTGGATACCCGCATGGACGAGCTTAAAAATATGTTGACTCAATACCTTAAAGGAAAAGGTGTTGTGGGCGAGACCAACACAGTCCAGTTTCCCCTTCCTACTCCAGCATCGGAGCACGACGATCGAGCCTCTAGCCTCAATGGGGGGCTTGGAATTGACGTTGAAAGGGGAGGAGGCTCACGCCGACCACCGGTATGGTTCGGGGCGACCCCGTTGGGCGGAATCGCCGCGTCTGGTTTGGATTTTCCTCCTCACTGCGAAGACCGCCAGGAGGACCAACGACCCCACGGGCTGGGGTACACACCCCGTGATGGGCTCCTCCCTATTCCAGGAGCACCGGGACACGCCGCGGGCGGACGGGGAGGAGGCGGATGGGAGTTTAGACCGCCAGTCTTGGGAAACCCCTATGGAGAGGATTGGGGTACCCATATGTGGCCGCTGATCGACGGCTACCACGTCGACACGGGCAAGAGTACGGAGGACTTGGGCAACAACTACCACGCGCTTATATGCCGCCGAAGATTGCCCGCATGAACTACCCCAAGTTCAAAGGAGGTGATGCACTCGAATGGGTCCAAAAGGCAGAGTTATTTTACAGCTATCAGGAGATACCAGAGACACAGTGGGTCAAGTTGGCGTCCTTCCACCTTGAAGAGGACGCATACCAGTGGACCCAATGATTCCTCCGGGGACGAGATCACGCGCCATGGCACGAGTTTGTCGACGGATTCATCGCCCGCTTTGGTCCCCTTGAGTATGAAGACTTCGAGGCTCTTCTTCAGAAGTTGCGTCAGAAAGGGACGGTGATGGAGTACCGAACCGAGTTTGAACGGTTGGCCAACAGGGTGCAGTGGAGCGAGAGGACATTGACAAGTTGTTTTATTTCCGTCCTGAAGGAGGACATCAGAGATGAGGTGCATGCTTATATGCCGCGCAGCTTGACACACGTTATCAGCTTGGCCTGGATTCAGGAAGAGCGTCTCAATCGACAAAAGTTCAGGGGGGACACTCCGAGGAACGCTACACACCTGCCCGACACAAAAAGGGATCAAGCAGCTGCCGATCGGACAACAATGAAGAAATTGACGTGGACAGAGCTACAGGCTAGGAAGGAGCAAGGATTGTGCTTCAACTGCGATGAAAAGTTTACCCCAGGCCACAAATGTCAGAGGATCCAGGTTTATATGTTGCAGGAAGATCCGATGTCGGATGGCGATGGAGGGGAACAGGGGCACATTATGGATACAGTCGAGTACGGGGTCTCTTCCTTGACCATGGCGGGAGACTCCGCTCCGCCCACTATGAGTATTGTCGGGCGGATTGGACAACAACAGGTGACCATTCTGCTTGACAGTGGGAGTACACATAACTTCATTAGCCCGGCAGTGGCACAGAAGCTGGGGCTAGAGGTCATCAAGGATGTTGCGTCGCCGGTTGTGGTGGCCGGTGGACACGAGCTGCATTGCGAAGGCGTGCTTCCGAACGTGGAACTCAGTGTGCAAGGGTACACCGACAACATGGATGTCTACTTATTGCCCATCCACGGGCCAGATATGATTCTGGGGGCCCAATGGTTGCGACAGCTGGGTAGGGTGACTCTGGATTGGGAAAGGTTGACTATGGAGTTTGCTAAGGCTGGGAGAGAATACTGTCTGCAGGGAATCCGCATCTCACCAGTGCCAGGGGCTCTTTTTGCTGTTTGGAGCGGCTGCAGGGACAAGGACGCGATGTGGCCGGGGTAGGCATGCGGGGACGGATGGAGTTACCAGATTCTCACCTTGAGGACAAGCTGGATCCTGATGGGGTGGAGAATGTTAAGCCCCCGGACGGATCCGAAGGCGACAACGGGGCTGAACCAACTGGTTCAGCCCCCACTCTCTAGATGGCGGCCCTCGGGGGCTGAACCCACCCGGTTCAGCCCCAATTGGGGCCGGCCGGCCCCCTTGGCCGGCCGGCCTTCGTCCGGGTATAAATATACCTGGATCCTCCTTGGGGGGATTATGCAAGATATTACAAGGTATTTCTTCCTTCTCTCGAACCCTAGCCTTCTCTCTCGTAGTTCCTAACAGAGTCTTAGAAAAGAAAGGTGTAAATATATCATATATTGACACAATCAAAGATATGTATACAAATTCAATGGCAAGGGTGAGGACATCTGGAGGATTAACACAGGAATTCCCTATCACTGTTGGCTTACATCAAGGTTCAGTTTTAATCCCTTATCTTAGATGAGCTCACCGGACATATCCAACAAGCAATACCTTGGTGTTTATTGTTTGCGGATGATATCATTTTGGTTGATGAGACGCACGAGGGTGTAAACACACAACTTGAATCTTGGCGAGATACTTTAAAAAAGAAGGGTTTTAGGTTGAGCAGGGCAAAGACGGAGTATGCGAAGCTTAAATTTAGCATTACAAGAAGGACAGATGACTTTGTTATTAAGTTGGATGATCAAGATATTTTCCGTAGTGAGTGTTTTAAATATCTTGGATCGATAGTTCAAAAAGACGGAGGTAGTGATAAAGATGTGACACATAGAATCCAAGCGGGTTGGTTGAAGTGGAGAGGCGCGTCAGGGATCTTATGTGATCGTAAAGTACCATTAAAACTTAAGGGCGAGTTTTACCGTACTGCAATTAGACCTGCGATGCTCTAGGGTTCTGAGTGTTGGGCAGTGAATTGTGTACATGAGCACAAAATGGGAGTTGAGGAGATGAGACTGCTTAGGTGGATGTGTGAACACACGAGATTGGATAAAATTAGGAATGAAAGTATCAGGGATAAGACATGAGTAACACCAATTGCAGAGAAGATGCGAGAAGCTCGTCTAAGATGGTTTGGACACGTACAAAGGAGACCATTAAAAGCACCTGTTAGGCGTTGTGGAGTCTAGTCACTAGGCATGTTAAACGAGGGAGGGGTAGACAAATAAAGACTTGGAATAAAACTATAAGGAAAGACATGATGTACTTAGGCATTAGTGAGATTATGACAAAAGATAGGGCATAATGGCGACAAAGGATCCATATAGCCGACCCCACTATAGTGGGATAAAGGCTTGAATGTTGTTGTTGTCGAATACTAGTGCATGTTGATTAATTTATTCATCATTTGCAGAATGTATGCATATCATATAGCGTTAGAACATCATCCCTCTATAGTCTTAGCCCCCGTAAGATTTAGCATCAGAGTGTCGAGTTTAAACATAGTTGTAAGGCCTATAGAAGACCCATAACCCTAATGCCCAAGCAAGTATTTCTAATTGTTGGGATATCGGTAGATCGGCGACTACCGAAAAGAGAGGAAGAGAGGGAGAGAGAAAGGAAGAGGAGGGATTAGGGTTTAGAGGAGAAAGAGAAAACACACATTCATTCCAGGATGAAAATAATACAGGGCTTGCGCGTCCTCTTATAGCGATGAGGAGCGATTACAAAAGGAAATTCGGAAATACTTAAAATGACCCAAGCAAACAAAGCAACAAATAAAACGTCTCAAGCAAACGAAGTAACCAATAAATTACTTATCTTCCGCGAGAATGGTGGGGCCATCCGATATACGCGCCCGATGCGTGTAAACTTTCCAAGGAGGCTCGTCGTCGTGTAGCTCCGTAACAATGCCACCATCTGGAAAATATGTCTTGTCCTCAAGGCAGTAGTCAGGAAACTGACGGCGGAAATCATCCCGGGGCAGCCACGTCGCGTCCGAGTCGGGTCGGCCGGTCCAAGCCACAAGGACCTCCTTCGATGTACGGTCCCCTGGGGTGCGGCATCTCTGATCAAGGATTGAGGCGGGGTAGTAGGGTGTCTCTCCTGCGAGGTCGTGGTCGGCCGGAATGTGATCCTTGGGGGTGTGTTCCCCCACTACGCGTCGTAGCTGCGAGACATGAAAGATCGGATGAATGCGGCTCCCAGCTGGAAGGCGGAGGCGGTAGGCGACTGCCCCTATGCGGGCGAGGACCTCGAAAGGCTCGAAGAAACGAGGTGACAGTTTCGGACAAGGTCGGCGGGCCACCGAGAGCTGTCGGTAGGGATGGAGTTTGACGAAAACCTTCTCTCCTACCTCGAAAGAGAGGTCCCGACGTTTCCTGTTGGCGAAGGAAGCCATCTTTTGTTGAGCCCAACGTAAGTGGTGCTTCAAATGATCCAGAATGGTGTCCCTATCACGGAGGGCGGTGACCAAGCTCTCCACCTGGCACTCCCCTGGAAGGTGGCGGACAATAGACGGAGGAGGGCGGCCGTAAACAACCTCGAATGGTGTAGTATCGGCCGCCTGATGGTAGGCGGTATTGTACGAGTATTCGGCCCATCCGAGCCACTTGGCCCAACTGCGAGGTTGCTCCCCCACGAAGCAGCGTAGGTACGTCTCCAGACACCGGTGGAGGACCTCCGATTGGTCGTCTGTCTACGGATGGTATGTCGTGCTCATGAGGAGACGGGTGCCCTGTAAGCGGAACAGTGTGGTCCAAAAAGTACTCGGGAAGAGCGGATCGCGGTCACTCACGATCGACCGAGGAAACCAGCGGAGGCGTACGACCCCCTGGATGAAGCTGTCGGCGACTGTGACAGTCATGTATGGGTTGTGGAGGGGAATGAAATGAGCATACTTCGATAGTCGGTCCACCACGACCAGGATGAAATCGTGTCCCTATGATTGGGGCAGTCGTGTGATGAAATCCATGGCGACGTCGTCCCAAATGCGATCGGGGATCGGGAGGGGCTGAAGTAGGCCACCCGGAAACATGGCCTCGTACTTGGCCTTCTGGCAGGTGAGGCAGGCGGCCACGAAGGCCTTGACCTGTTGGAACATGTGAGGCCAATAGAGTGAGACGGACAGCTGACGGTACGTCCGGTAAGCCCCGACGTGTCCCCCCCCCCCCCCCCCCGTAGGTGAAGCATGGAACTCGGCCAATAATAGAGGAATGTTAGGGAAGGAGGGGGCGAGTACGAGGCGGCCCTTGAAGAGTAGGCGGTCGTCACCCAAGGAGTACAGTGGGTGGGTCGTGGCGTCCGCGAGGAGTGTTATCTGTATCCCGTTGAGCGTCGGGTCGGCTTCTACTTCCCGTTGAAGGGTATCTGCATCCTCCCAGACCGGGCGGGAGATGGCTGCGAGTATGGGGTTGCGCGAGAGGGCGACGACCGCGCAATTCGTCTTCCCCGGCCGGAACTCGATATTGAAGTCATAGCTTGGCCACCCATACTTGTTGAGAGGGCATAGAAATCTTCTGTTGTAGGAGGTAGCGAAGGCTGTGGTGGTCGGTGCGGACCACAAACCGTCGGACCAGGAGGTAAGGTCGTCAATTCTGAACAGCGAGGACGAGGCCCATGAGCTCGTTCTCGTAAGAGGAGCGGCTGCGGATCGTGTCCAAAAAGGCGCGGGTGAATAGGCCACAGGGTGGTCAGCTTGCATCAATACGGCTCCCACACCGACGCCCGACGAGTCGCACTCCACGAGAAAGGGCTGGGAGAAATTCGGCATGGCTAACACCGTGACACAAACTAAGGCTTGTTGTATAGCGGTAAAAGCAGCGGAGGCCGCCGTCGTCCACTAGAAGGGGCCTTCGGCCGACTTCTTCAGAAGCTGGGCGAGGGGTCGGGCCAACGTGTCATACACCTGAATGAACCGGCGGTAGTACCCTGTCAGTCCCAAGAATCCCCGGACATCGCGGAGAAATAATGGCGTCGGCCACTGAAGGACCGCCTCGATCTTGTCAATGTCCATGGCGACTCCCGCAGCAGAGATGGTGTGTCCCAGATAGCACACATCTGGGACTCCAAAGGAACACTTTGTTGAGTGGAGCTTTAGGTGGTGACGTCGTAGAATGGTCAATGTCTGGCGGACGTGGTAGAGGTGCTCTTCCCAAGAAGAACTGTAGACCAATATGTCATCAAAAAAACAAGTAGGTGCTGACGAAGTACCGGGCGAAAAATGTCGTTCATCGTGGCCTGAAAAGTGGTCGGTGTGTTGGTCAGGCCGAAAAGCATAACCAAGAACTCATAGTGGTCGTCATGGGTCCGAAAAGCCGTCTTGGCGACATCGACCAGCCGAACGCGAATCCGGTGGTAGCCTGCACAGAGGTCCAGCTTGGTGAAGACGATCGCGTCGTGGAGCTCATCCAAAAGCTCCTGAATCACCGGAATCGGGTACTTGTCTGGGATGGTGGCTTTGTTGAGTTCACGATAGTCCATGCAGAAGCGTCAACTGCCGTCTTTTTTCCTGACCAACAAGACCGGGCTAGAAAAGGGGTTGGTACTGGGGCGGATGAGGCCCCCCATCAACATGTCGCGTACCAGCCTCTCGATCTCATCCTTTTGCACGTGCATGTAGCGGTATGGTCGGACCGAGACTACTGACACGTCGGGCTGAAGAGGTATGGCATGATCATGCGGCCGAGTTGGTGGCAACCCATATGGTGCAGCAAAGAGATTATCAAACTCTGATAAGAGGGACTGAAGGTCCGGAGGTGGTGCTAAGGCCGGTGGCGCGGTGCCCGTGATGGGCCAGAGCCAAGCCGAAAAATTGGACATCCGCAGTCCGTTGAATCGCGCGGACGGAGGCAGGGGAGCAAAGTAGTGTGGCGTCTCCCACAAGGCAGCACTCCCGACCGTCCTGGAGGAAACGCATCGTCATAGTCCCCCAGTTGACTCGCACGTCACTCGACGTGCAGAGCCACGCAACTCCCAAAATGGCGTCGATCTCGCCAAGGCCGAAGACGTAGAAGTTCGTCGTCGCCGAGTAAGAGCCCACTGAAAGCAAGACGGCCGGACAACGGCCCAGGATCAAGCGGCGACGACCATCGCCCAGACTGAGAGTGAAACCTGGAGAAGGTTCCATCGGAAGACGTAGCTGCTGGGCCAAATGAGCGAAAAGAAAATTATGACTCGCCCCACTGTCTGACAATGTGGCGGTCGCCCAACTTTCCCGCAAGCTTCGTGGTTTGGGGGCCTGAAATGCCGCCCACGGAAAAGCATGGAAGCTCCAAATGGCGAAGGCCTGCATCAGCGGCAGCCTCTGTGGTGTCCTCCGTTGTGATCTCGAGGTCTTCAAAATCCGTCAAAGTAATCTCTGGCTCGAAGTCACCGATGATGGCATGAAACTCCTTGACCGCGCAGACGTGAGTAGGAGAATAAGGCTGACGACAGCGAAAACACAACCCTTTGCGGCGGAGGTCGTCGAATTCGCGGTTGGAGAACCGCTGAGTTGGGGCTGGACGGCATGGCCTTGCGGCCGGAGGGGGCCAAGGGGCTTGTGGCTCCGAAGTAGCGGTCCTCCATGGTCAGCCGCCTGGCGGAGGCCCGCCTGGAATCGGCGGGGATCGAGGGGACAAATCTACTTCCACAAGACGGGTCATGTCGAGGGCCTCGGACACCGTCCGGGGGTGATGGATGCGGAGCCGAGACCGTATGTTTGGTCGAAGGCCTTGCATGAAGAAACCGAGATAGTGATCCGGTGGCAGGCCCGGAACATGAGTGACAAGGGTCACGAACTCATTGATGTAGTCATCTAGCCCACCGGATCATCGTACCACACACAGTCTTTCGATGGCGGAGCCGGAATAACGACTGTCATACCGGCAAATCATTTTCTGCTTGATTTCTGACCAGGAGATGGCCAGGCTGGTCTGGAGGAGCCATCGGGCCCAATGGAGGGCGGAGTCGTCGAGTCCCACGACGGCGGTAGAGACCTTGTCCTGCTCGGGTGTGTGGTGGATATCGAAGTACTGTTCTGCCTTGGCGATCCACCCAATCGGGTTTACTCTGGCAAAGTGGGAAGATCCAAGGCAAGGGTCGGGCGGCCGAGGGGAAGAGAGGGGGTGCGGCGTCCCCGATGTGCGGAAGTGGTGTCGCCCCTAGGATTGACGTGGCGGTGGCCGGGCACGCGGGTCTGTTGGCGGAAGAGGCAGTGGAAGGTTGCAACGCATCAAGCTTTGTGTGGATGGTGAGTAAGGAGGCCTGCAAGGAGGCCATGATGGACTCCTGGGTGTTGACGCGGCGTAGGAGGGCCTCGTTGGCGTCCTCCGATGGAGCCTCGGTGGTGGAACGGGTGTTCGGTGCCATGGCCACGAAAGGAAGAGCGACAGCGGAGGCGCGACACAGGCTTTACGAGTGCGGACTGGACGGCGCGGCAGAGGCGTTGCGGCCTGTTGCAGTTGCGGACGGGGTGGTGCGGCCAGGAGGCACGCGACAGAAGAAGAGTCAGGGGGTGTGGGGCAGGGGCCTGGATGCGGTGCGCGGGGCAGCAGTATGGACGCGGCACGAAACGGAGGTGCGGGGCGCGGTGCGGGGCACCGACGCGGGAGCGGTGCGGGTCGCGGACTTGGCGTGGGCTTCCGTTGGCGCTGGTACTCCGGCGGTGGCGGGCGGGCGGGCAGGTCAGACCAATTGTTGGGATATTGGGAGATCGGCGGCTACGAGAAAGAGAGAAAGGGAAGAGAGGGAGAGAGAGAGGAAGAGAGGATGGATTAGGGTTTAGAAGAGAAAGAGAAAACACACATTCATTCCATGATGAAAATAATACAGGGCTTACGCGTCCTCTTATAGCGATGATGAGCGATTACAAAAGGAAATTTGAAAATTAGGAAATACGGAAATACTTAAAATAACTCAAGCAAACAAAGTAATAAATAAAACGTCTCAAGCAAACGAAGCAACCAATAAATATCTAATTATCTTCCGCGGGAATGGTGGGGTCATCCGATATACGCGCCCGGCGCGTGTAAACTTTCCAAGGAGGCTCGTCGTCGTGTAGCTGTGTAACACTAATACTGAGATGATGAATGCATATTTTCATAAGCTCATATTGGATCGATTCAATCGCATAGATGCGCGCTTAGATGGCCAGGGAACCAAATTGGGAGCTTATAACCACGAAATTTGATTACTTCGAGGCACCTAAGAGTTCAGGTTAGGCCACCACACCTTGGCGAGGCACTGCCCGACCTCTTCCTGAACAGTTAGGCGAGATTCACAGTTTTGATGATCGCTATGGAGTATGGACATCATTTTAAGAGCCCTCTGACTTAGGATCCTCCACCCCATCAGAGGATCATGATCATGTGTATGAAGAAATTCAGAAAATTCCTCAGATATACCCCAATACCCTATGTTGCACGAGGATGCGGACAGAATATCAGAGACGATAATATATGGATATGTAAATTATGATTTAAAAAAAACTTAGAGTATGGGATACGTTTTTGAAAGTACAAATTAATACGAAGACATGTTACATACAAGTTTTCTTCGTTTTTTTCATCATTTTATCTTACAGATCATACATTAAAAGAAGAAAAGATCTATATATCATAAAATGTATCATATCCTAAATAAGAATCATGCATTAAAGTATGCAATCAATTGAAACCTACCGCGTATCATTCAACATTTTTTTCTTTAACATGTCTTTCTTCATGTCATCATTGTAAAACATAACTTATTTTATTATTGATAATGACTCTCCAATGACCATAAAAACATTTTTTTAATTGCAAGCTTGCAATTGAAGTACTATCTAGATTTCTAAAAGTATTAATGTTTATTAAAAAAGAACAGTCAGGTGTCATGCCATTTTGATTACAAACTGCCAACAACATTCTCGACATCCTTGAGGCGTACTATATAGCCAAGGCATGTACTAAATAATGTAATTATAATGTAACATTTTTCCTGCACCCTCCATGCAATCATAAATATTTCACGTTAGGGACAAGTGATTCAATCTGCACTAGTTATGGAAGGTAACGGCAAAGCAAAAAAACTTCAATCAGGGTATGTCGTATTTGAAAGGACTTTTATACTCATAATTGAATATGGAGAGGATATATGTAAGGTCCACAAATAATAGACAAAATATTTTAAAGCTATAATATCAATTATGTTAGTATGTTTCTACATGTAACAATATTTGATGAAAATTAATGAGTAATGAAAAAGGCTACAAAATAGCTTAAAACTATACAATTCCCCAAATTTATAAAGTTGCATCAAGCTCAAAGGAGTCTACGGATTTACTTTTTTGGCTTTTTCAGAAGTGCAATATCAAAACACACATCCAGCAATCACTTTTTACCCCATCTATGGTGTTGGCTTCCCATTTTATCCTCCATTCAACATTCAAAACTCAAAAGTCCACAGAATAGGTGCTTTTCAATATTTTTTCATCTGACAACCTCATAATTCCTCCACGTGAATAGGATCCAGCAATCACTTGGAAGGAAAACATCGCTCTCAACCCTCCCTCACGCAGTCCCTCCTCGATCCTCTTTAAAAGATCATTCGGAGGCTCAAGACATCACCACCTTCTCCCGTTCATACTTCGAAACATATGTGACTCACACTTCTCCTCTTTAAAAGATCATTCGGAGGCTCAAGACATCACCACCTTCTCCCCGTTCATACTTCGAAATGTATGTGACTCACACTTCACCCACAGAGATTAAAAATCCTCGTTGCCGCTCAAAAAATGCATGGTAGTGACACGGATAGAATTATCACCTTAGTAGAATGAAAGGCTGCACCTCCGCAGTCAGAATTTAGTATGAATTTGGCGGCTCCAATGGTCTTAATGAAGTGGACGACAAGAACAGGGTCCTTCATCAATGAGATGTCACCGGTCCCGGAGTTTGGGAGAAGGTAAAGCTCTCCTCGCTTTTTTTGTTTCGTGTTTACCAACAAATGAATAATTCTCATGTGGTTATTTAGCATGTCTGTTCAATTTTTGCAATTGATTGCTGTCCATTTTAACAATGCAGTTTTAATTGATGCCTTTTGATTTCATTTATGCAAATTGAACCCAAGTTCCTATGAACAAGAGGTACTCAAAGAGGCATAACAAGAAAAGTAATGTCACGGGTTTCGAACTAAAGCAGGCATGTTCTAGGCCAGATGTCATGACTCAATTACATAATATTTTTGTCGCGTGCAAGTTTTTTATTTATCATTTATTGAGTATATCTTTGTTCCTCTACCTATCTACATCTTCATATTTACCTTTTTGCATTTTTCATGGAGAAAGTAAGATATTTTTGGATGTTAGAAGCAATTATTGGTACTATTATTAGTGGCTTGCAACTATTGTAGCTAGGTCATTAACTGGCTACTTCTCCCCCGCATCCAACCATTGCAGAAAATAAAGAAGATCCGGTTATCCTATGTAACAAACCATTGTACTGTAGAGTGAAAAATACAACAACAAACAACAACACTCAAGCCTTTATCCGACTATAGTGGGGTCGGCTATATGAATCATTTGTCGCCATTGTGCCTTATCTCTTGTCATAATCCCACTAATGCCTAAGTACAACATGTCTTTCCTTATAGTTTCATTCCAAGTCTTTATTGGTCTACCCCTCACTTTTTTAATATGCCTAGTGACTAGACTCTCACAACGCCTAAGAGATGCTTCTAATGGTCTCCTTTGTACGTGTCCAAACCATCTCAGACGAGCTTCTCGCATCTCCTCTGCAATTGGTGCTACTCCTGTCTTATCCATGATACTTTCATTCCTAATTTTATCCAATCTCGTGTGTCCACACATCCACCTAAGCATTCTCATCTCCGCAACTCCCATTTTTTGCTCATGTAAACAATTCACTCCCCAACACTCAGAACCATAGAGCATTGCGGGTCTAATTGCAGTACGGCAAAACTTGCCCTTAAGTTTTAGTAGTACTTTACAATCACATAAGATCCCTGACAGGCCTCTCCACTTCAAACAACCCGCTTGGATTCTATGTGTCACATCTTTATCAATACCTCCATCTTTTTGAACTATTGATCCAAGATATTTAAAAAACTCACTACGGGAAATATCTTGATCACCCAACTTAATAACGAAGTCATATGTCTTTCTTGTACTGCTAAATTAAAGTTCCATATACTTCGTCTTTGCCCTACTCAACCTAAAACTCTTCTTTTCTAAAGTATCTCGCTGAGATTCAAGTTTTGTGTTTATACTCTCGCACGTCTCATCAATCAAAACGATATCATCCGCAAATAATAAACACCAAGGCATTTCTTGTTGGATATGTCTGGTGAGCTCATCTAAGATAAGTGTAAAGAGATAAAGGCTTAAAGCTGAACCTTGATGTAATCCAACAGTGATAGGGAATTCTTGTGTTAATCCTCCAGATGTCCTAACCCTTGTCACTGAATTTGTATACATATCTTTGATTATGTCAATATATGATAGATTTACATCTTTCTTTTCTAAGACTCTCCATAAGATCTCTCTTGGAACTCTATCATAAGCCTTCTCAAGATCAATAAACAGCATATGCAAAGCTTATTTTCTTTCTCGATAGTTGTCAATGAGTCTCCTCAAGAGATGTATAGCCTCCATGGTCGACCTCTCCGGCATGAATCCAAATTGATTCTCTGAGATGTTAGTCTCTCGTCTTAATCGTCTTTCTATTACTC
Organism: Platanthera zijinensis; assembly: GCA_039513925.1. Taxonomy (NCBI): domain Eukaryota; kingdom Viridiplantae; phylum Streptophyta; class Magnoliopsida; order Asparagales; family Orchidaceae; genus Platanthera; species Platanthera zijinensis. The sequence goes on from CM077092.1 coordinate 19,355,313, forward strand.
GTTCTCATAGTTTCATGTAGAGTGAAAAATATTTTAAAAATTTTGAAAATAAAATGCAAGGAAGGATTAATGCTTGTTTCCATCAGCATCGAGCCATCAAAACCTCGGATCATTTGCTCCAATTCATAATATGCCTAAATCATATTTGTTTTCCGATAATTAATTACAGAAAACAGCGCGCTCGCAAAACAAAAGACGAGCGGCAGAAACAAAGCAGCATTTTCAGACCTCTTCGCTCTGAGTTGGATTTTCCCTCTTTCCCGACGCCATATTCTGGAAGCCAACACAGCAGACTGGAAGCGCTGATGCGAATTAGGGTTTTGGTGAGGATGCAAAATCAGAGGACGGGAACAAAACCGAGCCGCAGTGGCGATGGCAGTATTGGGAGACGGAGACACAGGCGGGCAAGAAGAGGGCTAGGTTTTTGGGAGTTCGAGCAGAAGAGAGTGGCAGGGTAGGGGGAGGTGGTTACCCATCTCTCAAAATTTTAGGGTGGTGTTATTTGTACTCGAACTTACCTTATTTACTCGCCCTAATTCATAATAAGGCTCTATTTGTTTGAACATTTCGCTGCTCTGTTTTGAGCAAATGTTGTCGGAAGGAGGGTAAATAAATGAACTTCCGGCGGCGTTTGTTCTGTTTTCACCCGCACGCCTTGAGAAACGCCCCAAAAAGCTCCGTTTGGAACAGCCACCTCTCCCCTCCGATTCGAACACTCTGTTTCCACCCGCCACCGCCGAATCAAATGGAGCCTAAAATATCATATTTTTAATACTCAAAATCTAATATTTGTACCGTCTTCCACATTGCCCCCTCTACATCTTTCTCGCCCGAAAAATCGCTCTAGCCACAGCTTTAAAACTTTGACATTCTTGTATTACATATTACTCATTAAACACTTCTCTATTTTAATAACCAACTCTTAACTCCATGATTATACTCTTAATCATATGATAAGAAGTGTGGCACTTGTTGTAGTTTTATGTCAGGATATATTTTGATAATGATAGAGTTAGTATTTTTCAAATGAACTTTTTATATGTTTTAAAAATTAAAATATTGGGGTATAAATAATATGTAGAGCTACAAATATAATTTTAGGGTGTATAAATATTAATGGGTTATAAATAATCATTTATGGTGTACAAATAACACCACCCAAATTTTAAGTACGGCACTTTGCAGCTCTCATTTGCATTTGTTTTGGCGCTTTGCATCCTAGAATCTTGTAATGAAGGGTATTTTCGTCTGACTTCCTTACCAATAGACATACACGTGATTCCCTTTATTTTGATTCGGATCCGATTCGGACCGGATTTGGAATTTTATTCATATCTCTTATGAGGGACTGCCTGGATCAAAAAGAATAAGGAAAAATTATTTTATTTGGTTTTTGGGTATCTGTGGGATGTGAATAGGGGAGCAGCATATTGGGAAATAATTAATCACACTTAGCCTTAATGGAAATAGCCAAACATCCTACCGTGAGAAATTGGAGAAAGACCATCGTGGATTTGAAGGAGGAGTCGCGTGAAGTTTTTGGAAGAGCTCGCCTGAAGGTTTTCGGAGAGACTTCGCCTTTACTTTTGAAGGAACGTCCAGCCCTCTCTCTCTCTCTCTCTCTCTCTCTCTCTCTCTCTCTCTCTCTTTCGCTCGTGCACTCTGAGAGGCCGCCGGTCTTGGGTGTTGTTGTCTGTCATGGAGGAGGTAGCCGCCGGCGTTGCGAGAGGGTGTTGCCGCCGGGCTTGGTGGAATTTTTCGTCGGCGTTGCAGTAGACGTTCTTTGGAATGGTGAGGCGTGGTGTCGACGGTGTGTGTGAGTGCAGTTAGCCTCGACAGTGGTTTTCTCTCTGATGGTGGTGTTCTTCTTCGGTGGTGGTGTGGTTAAACGTCGGACTTCGACGTTGAAGGTTCGGTGAACCTTGTGTGTTCGCGAGGCGGATTGCAGTCCAGATCTCAATTCTTGTCGCAGATCGTGCATGTCTGGAGCATCCACGGACGGTCAGTTTTCTCTTGTTTTCTCCTGTATTTGCATTTATATTTTCATTATATAAATTATGTGGTTGTTTTTCTGTGTTCTTGTTTATCTGCGATTTTTATAGTTGTGTTGTTGTGTACCGGATTTTACAACAAGTAGTATCAGAGTCAAGTTCCGAGTAGATGACTAATTGGACGTTCCGATTTTAGTTTTGGGTCAACGGTAGGTGATGACATCAGTTTGCTCCCTATCTTTCCAGATCTGATCCGTTAATTAATCAGATTGTATAGAGGTACTGCGGGCAGCTATGTCAGCGAAGAACAATATGTTGGCTGGATATTCGGTGAAGAAGTTTGACGGTAGCGGGAACTTTCGTCTGTGTCAGATTCGGGCCAAGGATATATTTGTTGAGCAAAGGTTGATCCAAGTGCTACGGGAGCATGATTCTTTGCCCGCTCTGGTGAAGGATTTTTAGTGGACGGAGATGGATGAGCGCGCACTAGCGTTATCTGGATGTGCGTCAACGACAAGGTACTGTTCAACATCGATATTGAAGAGTCCATTGTCACGGTGTGGGAGAAGCTAGAGGGACTCTACATGAGCAAGTCGTTGACCACGGGCCTGTTACTGAAGCAGAGATTGTACAGCCTGAAGATGCAGAAATGTGGTAACCTGTAGGAACACTTCAATGTGTTTAATGGACTTCTCAGTCAACTATATGTGGTTGGTGTGAAGGTGGAGGAAGAAGACAAGGTCTTATTGCTTCTTATCTTGCTCCTGACGTCGTATAAGCACATGCAGACCACTCTGTTGTATGAGAAGGATACAGTAGATGCGGAGTAAATCACATCTGTGTTACTGTCCAGTCAGATGTTGTAGGACCCCGCTCCTTAGGGTAAGAATACTTTGGCAGTAGGAGGACAACGAGTGAGGCAGTTCGAGAAGGGATCTGAGAGTGCACGATCCAGATCTGCATCGAAGAAGGCAGTGACGTGCTACCATTGCAGGCATAGTGGTCATATCAGGAGACCTTGTCTGCAGCGTGCGCAGATTTTTGGGGACGCCCAGGGTGCGGACAAGGTGACGGTTGCTACGACAGATGATAGTGAAGTGTCTCTCCTCATCACAGAGAGTACATGTGACTCGGATAGCTATATATTTGATTCTGATGCTTCGCAACACATTTGCTCAAATACAGGTGTTGAAGCCAAAAATGGCCTCAACGAGGACCTGGGGGTATAGCTAGCACCTACTTCTCTCAAACCTTGACCTCTGACTAGCAACAAAGAACCTGGAACTGACCCTAAGCCTCAGCCGGGAAGTCCCTCCACTAACCTGGAAGATCTATGAGCGCTTCCCCTCCAAAGCCAATAGCTGGGCAAGGAGAACTTCAGAAAGCAGTAGTTGTTATAGAAATGATAAAAGCTTGCCTTCTGAAGAACTCCATGGGTCTATTTATAGGTTTTCCAAGTCTGGTCTGCAAAAAGCGAACTTTTGCTGCCCTAAAATTAATAAAATGCTCTTGGGATGGTCTGCCAATAGCCAAACTCCGTTGTTCTGAGGAGCAAAATGTAGACCCAAGGGTATTTAGGTAATTTCAGGTCTGGGTCTCATCTGTCTGAACCTCTTCCTGCTGAGCTCTGTGGGAACCCTGCTTGATTTGAGCGTGAGCCTTCCTGCCTATCCCGAGCGGGAGCCGAAAGGCTGAGGGGGGCGTTGAGTGGGAAAAACGCCATTCAACACTGAGGGCGGAATGGGCTTCCACCAACGAGAGGCGTGAGCCCTTCCGCCCGCCCTGGGTGGGAGCCTCCCCCCTGGTTCTTCCATGCACGACGAAAATAACTTTAAGTCAAAGTCTCAGCTCGATGAATTTGCGTTCGACGAAAAACGCTCTCGGCTCGACGAATTGAGCTCGACGAAACTTCACTCGACGCCAACTCCGCGGGCTTCCCGTAACCCAAGCATGACCCTTTGAACATACCTCGGGAGAGAACCCCTTTCGCCCAATCTTCTTGCTTGACCCAATATGCTTAATGTTATCCCATGGCTAGCCCAATCCCAGCGAATATGGGGTTGTACACAATCTCCGCTCTTTGCGAGCTAACCATGCACTCGGAAAGACACGTCCAACCCCTAATATTTGTTGTGTGTTTGCTGATCTGGCAGGGAATCTTTTTGTGGACCCACCTTGGTTCTATATATACACCGCCGAGTTTGATCTCAGGACATCTCTGTTGCTATTGCCCTCCGCCTGAGCTTTCTCCAAGTCTTGAAGATGTGTTCCAATCGTGCCGAAAAACCCCTTTCGCCAGCTGGCAAGAAGCCATCCGGTGAGAGCTCCCGCCCAAAGAAGAAGAAGAAAGTTAAGTCGGTTAGGCGAGATCACTCCAAAGAGAACTGAGCCTCACCTACACCGACCCCTAACCACGACGAGAACCCCTCTTCCTTGCCGGAGGTACTTTTATCGCCTCGCCCATTGGTGCGAACTTTTAAAAAGTTGACACGAGGCCGCGTACTGATGTATCGCTCTTCTCGTAGGGGACAGTGCTGAAAGACGTCGCCGACTCCCTTCCGGCAGACACCTCAGGGGCTGCCTCTGACTACTCCGGCTGATCTCCCAAGCATTCCTTGTATTTTATCCTTTTGTTGGTGTGGCTTCCGCTTTAACTGATTTGCTTTTACCTTTCACTGACCAAGCTTCTTCTCGCAGCGCCTGCTCTTAGGAACTTGAACCTCGTTGACCTGAGGCGTACGGCTTCCTCTCCCGAGGATCCCGTCAACCAAGCAGCTGACCTCGCTCCCGCGGTCGGAAGGGCTGCAACTGAATCATTGGCTCCCGCGCCAGAATCCCAGCCTTTGGCAGAAAAGGGTGCCTCCGTCCCACTACTGACGGAGGTCGAGACCTTGGAGCGTCGGACGTTCCGCCCCAAGCGGGGCAAGCCGCTTCACCTCCTCTTTGGAAAGAGTCCTGAGGGGTTGCCCGACCCTTCTCGCCAACCGTCGGCGGAAACCCCCTGCCACACCTCAGGTATGCAGGAACCTACCATTTACCCTTTCGCTCCTCTCCCGATCTGACCAACTGTCCTCCAGGTCCAAAGGTGCATGGAGCGGAGGGTAAAGAAGAAGAAGGAGAAGACGAAGAGGAGGAAGAAGAAAAAAATGGGGAAGACTCGCCCATTCCCACTTCTAACGAGATGTAGGACTTCTTTGAGGCCTCCGGGCGTGGTAAGGCGCGAAGACAGAGGATTGCATCAGTCCTGTCAAAGCTTGCACGACGGCAGCGTGCCTACTCCGCGACGATGAAGAGAATGCATGAGATGATGGAACGGCGACTGGCGATCGTCGAGCGGGACTGCGCCCACCTAATTGGCGAGGCGGAAGCCCAGGACACGCTTTCCGCAGAGACCTCCCCTGGAAGATACGTCGTGAAGGTTCGAGATCAGCTCCGCCTGGCCAACCAAGGGCTAACTGCCCTGACAGCCTTCTTCAATTCGCGAGCGCCTCTAAGGCCGGGGAGACGAGATCGGGGTCGTTGGCGGTGGGAACCGTACTGAGCCTCGTGGGCTTCACCTCTTCTTCCCCCCCCCCCGGCCTACCCTTCTCACTTTGTACCCCTTTCGTTGCGTGGTGATGAACAATTGTTATTATTTTTTATCATTGTCATTTCGCGGCTCTCGTTCAGTGAGAGCCCCTCTATATTTATGCTTGCTTTATATTTTCACATATGATGCTTTGCGAATACTTGACTCTTGCGCCCTGCTCAATACTTCTCGCACGTTGCGAATGTTTGCCTTCTCTCTAGCCCTCCCGGGAGGTTCTCGCTTCCCGCAAATCCAAGGAGAGCCGACGAGGCAGGATGTAAATCGAGGAGTTAGAACGACGTGATTGCCGACCTGTTGACCGTCTCCCCGCCGTTTTTCTTTTTAGGAAAAAACTCATAATTAACGTATATTCTATAAATAGGTCGATCCACCTACCACATTTACTTTTTTGCATTTACTTCCTTGATTCCTAGCCCTTCTTCCTCCCGACCGTTCTCGCCAATCTCCGCGGCGCAAAGGCTCTCGCCTCTCAAATCTTTCCTCACTTCTCGCCTTCTCTTCGTCATGCCTGGCGAAGGAGAAGGCCGCTCCAAGTGCGTGCAGACCTTCTTGGACCACACCTTCCCCTCCTGTCGGCTCTCGCAGGCCGAGTTCCTTACGGTCAATGAGAACTTCATCCCGTCAGGGTTCGTTGCGTGATAGCCTGGGAATGACGATATGGTTAACCTCGCGCCGGAAGGGGAGCTCGTCATCACCTTGGATCACTTCGAGGTGGGCTTTCGCCTCCCCCTCTGGCTGGAGGTGCGCCAAGCCATGCGCTACTATGGGGTAGTGCCGGCCCAGCTCAACCCCAATTCAATCACCCTCCTGGTGGATTTCGCCTGCTATATGCGAGTAGAAAGGATCGAGTTCAACCTATCGATTTTCCGGAAGCTGTTCAACTTTCGAGCCAAGAAAGGGTCAGTCTTCCTCTCTGGCCAGTCGGTGAAGACGGCGGGTCTCGCCAACAAACATCATCACTTCGCGGAGAGGTTTGTCTTCATCTAAGGGCCCTTAGGCAACATCCCTCTCGCGCTCATTCAATACGACAATGCGACCTATAAGCCTCCCACTGTCGGGGAGCGAGAGGGCGCCCTCGTCGAGTTCTTTGGGTCAAAGGCTTTCGATGTCCCCTTCCTCCGGCGCGACATGGATTCTCTCTTACCGGTACCCCCCGGCGAAGGTAATATCTCGGACTAAACTTGCAACCTTTTGATTCGAGGTATAGGGCTAACTAACTATGGGTCTCGCAGGCGAGCGAGAAATCCCCCTCCACCAGCCTTTTGACGAGGCCAGGGCACTCGCTGACCCCTTGGCTCTCGCCAAGTCTGCCGCCGCCGCCTGCCGGGAGGAGTCGGGATCCTCTTCCGCACCAAGCGTCCAGAAGCGGAAGCAGAGCTCCCTTCCTGCCCCTCTACTCAAAAAACCAAGACTAGCGGCAGCGGATAAGGGCAAAGTCATTGTGCCGGTTTCCGCCGAGACCCCATCAGTTGCAAGCGAGACGGGCATTGGTGGGCCTGCCGCAGAGACCCCCGCCGAGACCCCACTCAAGTCGGTGCCGAAAGGGCACATGAATTTTGGCTTCGGCGAGAAGTTCCTAGACGCGGAAGGCCAGCCCTTGATCCAGTGGGACCATACCACCACCCACATCGCGGTTTCCACACTCCTCCCCTCCTGGAGAGAGCGAGACACAATCACTTGTGACGCCTTCGCGCTGGGTTATGGGCCCTACGCTCGTGAGGACGCTGATATGTTCGATCGCACGACTACCCAAGCCCTCGTCTACGACGCCGCCCAGGACCAACTTCGCGCGGTCCAGCTCTCGCATATGGTTGTTCGACGCACCATGACCATCGACCGCAATCTTGTTGACGTGCTCAAGTGGACTCCGCTGTAGCTGAAGTGGCCACCCTGAAGGACAATTTGGTGGCTGCCCAACAACTTCTTGCCTCTTGCCCTGCCACCGAGGTAAGCGAGACCCTTCAATATCTCTCGCCCTCTTAATACGTATACTTTTCACTTAACATGGTCGTCCCACATGATTCCGCGCAAGCTGAGCTGTCTCGTGCGAGGGTGGCCGGGGTCGAATGCGAGAATCAGCTGCTGCAAGCTGAGGTGAAGCGCTTAGAGGGGGCCCTGGCCCTGGCCCGGCCGTCGCTGGAGGATCTACTCAAACGCCGCCACTATTCCGCATACGAGCTCAATGTGATCATTCGGTAGAACGCGCAAGCCACTTCCAAGATGGTCATCGAGGTGTTGTGGGAGATGGAGCTTTTGAACGAAGGAAGCGAGACCCTTACGGCGCGAGGGGTTTTGCCCTAGTTGTTCGAGCTCATCCCCAGGCCTGCGGGAGAGGACAACTCTCCAATCATCGATGCGACTGAAGTGGTCTTGAACGAGGAAACTGACGACAGCTCGCCCAACGAGTCCTCCGGCTACTCCCCCAGCAAAACCACAAGCAGGACCTCCAGCGGAACCTCCAGCGAAACCCTCGGTGGGACCCCCAACAAGCCTGCACAATAGCTTTCGCACTTTTGATTTTTTATTGTAATCTTATTTTTGTAAACACATAAAACTATGTTTTTTTTTGCAACTTTTGTAAGGAGTGAGATCTTCCTTTTTGCTGGAATGTTTATTACTTTTGCGCGAACCCTAGGATCTTAGGTGATAACCTCCGCCTGTTTGAAGAGTTGGCCAAGTAAAACTTGCCGGAATGGACCTGCCAAGTGTCTTGCCGAAAGGTGTCGTGCTAAGAACCTTTCTGAGAGGTGCTTGCTAGGATCCCTAGCGAGAGGGCTATATCGAGAGCTCGGCCGAGACTCCTGCCGAGAGGGTCATGCCAAGAGCCCTACCGAGACCCCTTGCCGAGAGGGTTCTGGGTTATTCTATCCTCACTTAGGACTTAGTGTTAGCTGTGTGGGAATTTGTCATCAAGAGCTTTGTGACTCCATCATGATTTCAACAACCCTGTCTGCTTGGTGTGAGCCTGGTTATCAGGTTGACCTAGGATTATTTAACAAAAAATTCCTTTCCACTTTTCCCCCCAAACGAGCCTACGGCCATGTCAGCTAGTGAAAGCCTACCAGCGGGCCTACTTGGGGTCTTGCAAATTCCTTTCCTTTTCCTTTCCCCCCAGACGAGCCTTCGAACCTGCCAGCTAGTGAGATCCTGGACAGCGAGTCTACCTGGGGCCAAGTGCGCCTTCCAGCCCTGCCAGCTAATGAGAGCCTGAGCAGCGGGATCCTCTTGGGGTATTCCCTTACCACCCAGGCGAGCCTCCAGACCTGTCAGCTAGTGAGATCCTGGACAGTGGGTCTACCCGGGGCAAAGTCCACCTTCCAGCCCTGCTAGCTAATGAGAGCCTGAGCAGCGGGATCCTCTCGGAGCCTGCACAATAGCTTTCGCACTTTTGATTTTTCATTGTAATCTTATTTTTGTAAACACATAAAACTATGTTTTTTTCAACTTTTGTAAGGGGCGAGATCTCCCAACCAATGCGACCGGTATTATTTTGTATTGAAATATCTTCCTTTTCGCTGGAATGTTTATTACTTTTGCGCGAACCCTAGGCTCTTAGGTGATAACCTCCGCCCGTTTGAAGAGCTGGCCAAGTAAAACTTGCCGGAATGGACCTGCCGAGTGTCTTGTCGAAAGGGGTCGTGCCAATAACCTTTCCGAGAGGTGCTTGCCAGGATCCCTAGCGAGAGGGCTAAGACGAGAGCCCGACCGAGACTCCTGCCGAGAGGGTTATGCCGAGAGCCCTACCGAGACCCCCTGCCGAGAGGGTTCTGGGTTATTCCATCCTCACTTAGGACTTAGTGTTAGCTGTGTGGGAACTTGTCATCAAGAGATTTGTGACTCCATCATGATTTCAACAGCCCTGTCTGCTTGGTGTGAGCCTGGTCGTCAGGTTGACCTGGGATCATATAACAAAAAATTCCTTTCTCCTCCCCCCCAAGCGAGCCTACGACCCTGTCAGCCAGTGAAAGCCTGCCGGCGAGCCTACTTGGGGTCTTGCAAATTCCTCCCCTTTTCCTTTCCTCCCAGACGAGCCTTCAGACCTGCCAGCTAGTGAAAGCTTGGACAATGGGTCTACCCGGGGCTGAGTGCGCCTTCCAGCCATGCTAGCTAATGTGAACCTGAGCAGCGGAATCCTCTCGGGGTATTCCCTTAACCCTCAGGCGAGCCTTCGGACCTGCCAGCTAGTGAGAGCCTGGACAGCGGGTCTACCTGGGGCCTAGTGCGCATTCCATCCCTGCCAACTAATTAGAGCTTGAGCAGCGGGATCCTCTCGGGGTCTTGCTAACTTCTTCCATTTTCCTTTCCCCCCAGGCGAGCCTTCGGACCTGCCAGCTAGTGAGAGCCTGGAAAACAGGTCTACCCGGGGCCGAATGCGCATTCCAGCTCTGCCAGCTAATGAGAGCCTGAGCAGCAGGATCCTCTCAGGGTATTCCCTTACCCCCCCCCCCCCTCAGGCGAGCCTTCGGACCTGCCAGCTAGTGAGAGCCTAGACAGCGGGTCTACCCGGGGCCGAGTGCGCCTTCCAGCTCTGCCAGCTAATGAGAGTCTAAGCAGTGGGATCCTCTCGGGGTCTTGCTAACTTCTTCCCTTTTCTTTTCCCCCCAGGCGAGCCTTCAGACCTGCCAACTAGTGAGAGCCTGGACAGCGGGTCTACCCTAGGTCGAGTGCGCCTTCCGGCCCTGCCAGCTAATGAGAGCCTGAGCAGCGGGATCCTCTTAGGGTATTCCCTTACCCCCCCACCCTAGGAGAGCCTTCGGACCTGCCAGCTAGTGAGAGCCTGGACAACGGGTCTACCCGGGGCCGAGTGCACCTTCCAGCCCTGCCAGCTAATGAGAGCCTGAGCAGCGGGATTCTCTCGGGGTCTTGCTAACTTCTTCCCTTTTCCTTTCCCCCTAAGCGAGCCTTCAGACCTTCCAACTAGTGAGAGCCTGGACAGCGGGTCTACCCGGGACCGAGTGCGCCTTCCAGCCCTGCCAGCTAATGAGAGCCCGAGCAACGGGATCCTCTCGGGGTATTCCCTTACCCCCCAGGCGAGCCTTTGGACATGCCAGCTAGTAAGATCCTGAACAGCAGGTCTACCTGGGGCCGAGTGCACCTTACAACCCTGCCAGCTAATGAGAGCCTGAGCAGCGGGATCCTCTCGGGGTCTTGCTAACTTCACCAATCTCTTCTTCGGTCACCGAGCGAGCCTATGACCCTGTCAGCTTGATGGGAGCCTGGATGTACAACCCCGTGTTCGGCGACTGGATCCAGATGGGCAAACAAGCCAACTCCGACCCGCGCTAGTATAAGCGGGCGGATGGTCCCAGAGGAGCGGTTCGCTCTCTTCAGGGCCTGAGAGGTCTTCCAGGTGAGTCAGCCCCGGCCCGCCTCTCTTAGGCGGGCCAGCCCCGAGTCAGCCCCGACTCGCCTCTCCTAGGCGGGTCAGCCCCGAGTCAGCCTCGACTCTCCTCTCCTAGGCGGGTCAGCCCTGAGTCAGCCCCAGCCCGCCTCTCCTAGGTGGGTCAGCCCCGACCCGTCTATCCTAGACGGGTCAGCCCCGAGTCGGCCCCAGTTTTCCTCTCCTAGGTGAGTCCTCCCCAGCTCGCCTCTCCTAAGTGAGTCCGCCCCAGCTCGCTCCCTCCCGGTGTGGTTGCGGGTTGACCCGGGGGTTAGGAAACCCCTTCCCCATGGGGACCAGAGGACAAATTACCAGGATGACCCTGCAGGGGGGTGCCAGTACCCGTCTAGAACAGCGAAGTTACGCTGTTGGCAGACCCCGTTGGGCTGCACATAGCTGTTCAGACCAGCAGAGGTTGGCTATTTGCAGGTCGTTTTAAGAAATCTATAAATAGGACCCAAGGGATACCTCAGAATACACGCTTACTTGTCTTCTAGCCTTTTAGTGCTTTCTGAGGTACCTTAGCCTGACATTTAGTTAAGGAGGGGAAGCGCTTATCTATCTTTCGGGTGTGTGGTGGGTCCTCCGCGTCGGGCCCTTGGGTCAGTCCTTTGTTCTCTTTCCTCGTCCTTTTGCTTGTCCTTTTGCTTGCAGGAGAGAAGTAGGCGCGCGATCACCCCTTCCCCAAGGGTGAACTCCACAAAGACTGGTTTTTCGGTTTCAACATTTTGGTGCGGTGAGCGTGGAGTGTGGTCAGCACAGAAAATCTTCAGCGAGCTCACTGGCAGGAGAAAGGAAAGGATCGGACAGGGGCAACTCGCTACCCCCTCCCCCTCTCGCCACAATGGGGATGTTCGAGGACTTTAGGTAGGAAGTACTCAAGCTTGGTCAGATTCGTACTCGGCGCGCGTGCTGAGTGCTCGACTCCAGCAGTCCCTGTTCTCGTGGCTCCAGCCCTTGGCGAGGACGCACCCGGTAGGTGAGCTGGGAAGGAGGTCGCCGAGGAAGGGAGAGGCGGCAAGTTCCCCGGGCGGGTGCTCTTCCACGGCTTGGCGAGCAGCAGCAGGTTCGACGAGATGGGGGTGCGAGATCCCCCAGCTCGCCCGGTAGGGGGAGGCAATCCCTTCAGCGAGATGGTTTCTTCTGCTCCGGTTCCAGAGGGGTTTAGGGAACCCGAGATATCCTACTACACCGAGAAGGGAGAACCGGTCCATCACGTCCATTGATTTGAGGACGTAGTCTCGATCCGACAGATGTCAGATGGATTCAAGTGCAGGCTCTTCGTAATCACCCTCAAGGAGAAGGCGAGAGAGTGGTTCCACCAGTTGCTGGCCAATTCCATCTACTTCTTCGAGGACCTGTGTCGGGGGTTCATGCTGAGGTTCACCACCTCCAAGAGGAGGAAGAAGAAGTCGGAGTCCCTGTTCCATATCAAGCAGGGGGTGAACGACGCCTTGGGGAGCTACGTCGATCGCTTCCAGGAGGAGGTCACCCAAGTCCAAGCCCTGATTATGGCCTTCACCCTGGAGCTGCAGCAGGGTTTCTTTCGAATGGAGCTGAAGAGGGTGTCGCCCCTCTCCTATGAGGAATTGATGGAGAGGGCGGCAAGAGAAGTTGACAGGGAGGAGTTGAACCCAGAATTTTCCCGGAAGTTAGCCAGGTGGGCTACAGAGGAGGAAAGGCCCAGAGGGGGCAGAGGTCATGAGGAAAGGAGAGCTGAACCCCGGTAGCTGGAGCAGCAGCAGCAACCCAGGCGGGGGCTTCAGGAGCCGAACCATCAGCTAGGTTGGAGGCCGGAGTGACAAGATCAATGGTCGAGGAGAGGTCATCATAGTGGGGATAACCGCCAGGGAGGCCAGGGCCAGTTCTATCCTCCAGGAGGGAGGCAAGGCCAGAGGCCACCTCTCCTCGACCAGGAGCAGGCTATGGCAATAGCCATGGGGGAGACGAGGAGAGCAGCGCGAAGGAGAAGAAGGGAGGTTAGGGTGGAGCTACCCTACTGTGAATTCCATCAGGAGGAAGGGCATGCTACGACCACGTGCTCGGAGTTCCTCGAGATGAGAGGAAACAGGGAGCAGCAACAACATCGAGACTGCTGAGAAGTACGGATCGAGGAGGTCCTGCCTCGGGCAGAGGAGGACAGGTGTGAAGACCGTACAGATGTGGGGACCCGGGGAGGGATCAGAGTGATCTATGGGGGGGGGGAGTCGAGGCTTCCCGAAAGGCAAGTCTCCACACCATGTACCGCAGGAGGGTTAGCTCCACACCCCAGACCCCACCCCCGGAAGAGAGAATCACCTTCTTAGTCAAGGATATGCCGGGTCATGAGGACCCCTTTTGCGATGCGCTGGTCATCCAGACGGCCATCAAAAATTTCACCGTATCCCAGATTCTCATCGACAACGGGAGCTCGATCAATGTCATCTTCAAGAAGGCGTTCGACGCGATGAAGGTGGAGGCCAGAAGGGTGCTGGCCTCGGACGGGCCCCTGTTTGGCTTCTTAGGGGAGAGGAAGGAAGTCGAAGGAGGAGTTGTACTCCATGTCTCTCTGGTGGGTAGTCCCGCACCTGCAAGTTCATCATCATGGATGCCCCAAGAAGCTACAACACCATTTTCGGGAGGCCCCTTATCAGCGCCTTCTGTTGCGCCCCCTTGTCCATCCACCAGTGCCTGAAGTTCAATGTCGAGGGGGTCCAGATCTGTGTCCAGGGAGACACTAAAGTAGCGAGAGAGTGCTACATCATGACGGTGAACTCCATCTCATGGCAGGAAGGGGCTGAGGAGATGGTGCAGAGGATGGAGGAGGCGGAGCAGGAGGCCGGCGGAGAGGAGATGGAGATAGAGGAGAGCCACACCCAGGTGGAGGTGGCAGAAGAAGTTCAGGGGTCGGCCGAGGCGATGGTTGTGGAGGAGGCTGGAGAGGAAGTCCTTGCCCCAGGAGTGGGGGACGTTGAAGAATGGGGAGAGCAGTCTCGCCTGGAATCAGCAGAGGAGGTGGTGGAGATGGAGGTCCTCACCCTGGGAGGTAGGGTGGAGAAGGTTCGCGTTAGCGGGGGGCTGACCCCAGAGGCCCAGGGAAGGATGCTGGAGTGCATCGAGAAGAACGTGGACATCTTCGCCTGGAGCGCCGCAGAGATGCCAGGGATCGATGCCGACGTGGCCTGTCATCGCCTCAACCTAAATCCGGAAGCTCTCCCCATCCAACAAAAAAAGAGATCCACGACGGATAGGTTGGCCGAGCTGATCAGTGAGAATGTAGCCAAGCTTCTCAAGGCTGGCTTTGTATCTGAAATCCAATACCCCGGCAGGGTCTCCAATGTAGTAATGGTTAAAAAAGGAGACGGCCAGTGGCGTATGTGTGTTGACTTTTCATTACTTAATAAATTATGTTCCAAGGATTGTTACTCCTTGCCTCGGATCGACGCGCTGGTTGATTCAGCCTTCAGTTTTCCTGTAATGAGTTTTTTAGATGCATTTCAGGTTATCACCAGATCAGGATGCACCCCCCCCCCACCCCGACGTCAAAGATTTCTCTTTCATCATGGGGGATGGATGCTACTGCTACAAAATGATGCTCTTTGTGCTAAAGAACGCATGTGCAACCTATCAGAAGATGATGGATAGGGTCTTCCGAGAGCAGAGGGGGAGGAACTTAGAAGTGTATGTGGATGACCTCATGATCAAGAGTCGAGATGTTGAATCTCACCTTCAGGATTTGAAGGAAACCTTCGCCACCCTACGCAAGTATAAGATGAGGCTGAACCCCTAAAGTATGTATTAGGGGCGGGCAGGGGCAAGTTCCTAGGCCATCTCCTCACCCCAGCAGGTGTAAAGCCCAATCCTGATAAGGTCCGAGCAATCATGAAGCTGAGATCACCTCGGAATGCTAAAGAGGTGCAACGATTGACGGGGAAGCTGGCAGGGCTGAACAGGTTCCTCTCCCGGGCTGGAGAGAAGTGCTCTCCCTTCTTCAAGACTTTGAGAGGAGGCCAGAAGTTCGAGTGGACCTCGGAGTGCGAGGAGGCATTTCAGGCCCTGAAGAGGCAGTTGACTCAGGCCCCCCCTGCTCCAAGGGCCAAAGGAGGGGGATGAATTGTCTCTATACCTAGGGGTCGGAGCGGAGGCCCTCAGCTCCGTCCTGGTTCGAGAAAAGGGGAAGAAGCAGCTACCCATATATTATGTAAGTCGGGTGTTGAGGAAGGCCGAGCTTCGCTATCCCATCTTGGAAAAGCTAGCCTTCGCTCTAGTCATCTCGGTCCGGAGGCTTCGACCTTACTTCCAGGCACACTTGATCCGAGTGGTGACTGATCACCCCCTCCGCAACATCTTCGAGGGGGTGGAGCATTCAGGCAAATTGGATAAGTGGTCGGTGGAGCTGAGCGAGTTTGATATCTCCTTCGTCCCCCGCCTCTCGATCAAGGCCCAAGCCATAGCCGACTTCCTGGCTGACTATGTGGTCAAGGTGGCAGAGGCAGAACTCGCCTGCCCCGTTCCTTGGAAGGTGATGGTGGATGACGCTTCAGGGAGGCATTCCCTGGGGGCAGGGGTGATCCTGGAAAGCCCTTAGGGAACGAGAATCGAGCAAATGGTGATGGTGCACTTTCCCATCACCAATAATCAGGCCGAGTACGAGGAGGTAATCACAGGGCTCCGCCTAACAAGGGAGCTGGCGGTGCATGATGTGGAGGACCTCACTGACTCCATGGTGGTGGCTTCCCAGATCAATGGGGAGTTTGAGGCAAGGGAACCAACTCTACAGCTATACTTGGCAAAGGTGAAGGGGGTCATCGGCACGTTCCAGACTTTCTCCATCCAGCACGTGTCCAGGGAGAAGAATGAGCCAGTGGATCAACTGGCGAAGCATGGTCCCCGGGTGGGGGGTACCATCACCGACCTGTTTCGCCCCTCCATCAAGGAGGGAGAGCTGATGGAGGTAGACCAGCACCCCTCGTGGATGGATCTGTTCACAACCTTCCTCTCCACCGGGGAATGTCCCGAAGGGATGGACAAGAAGAAATTCAAGTACAAGTCGGCATATTATCTCATGCGAGATGGGCAGCTGTACCGGAATACCCTCTCGGGAATTTTGGCGCGTTGCGTGGCTGAGAGAGAGGTTCCGAGGATTTTGGAGGAAATCCACTCCGGAGAGTGTGGGAGCCATTCTGGGAGTCAGACCCTAGAAGGAAGAATCATCAGACATGGGTACTTTTGGCCGACCTTGAGCCATGTCATTGCGGAGTTTGCGAGGAAGTGTAGCAAGTGCCAGCTATTCGCCCCCCTTCAATTGCAGCCAGCTCAACGCCTCAGGAGCATCACGACGCCCTGGCCCTTTGCAATCTGGGGAATGGACCTTGTAGGGTCTTTCCCTCAGGCCAGCGGGCAGAGGAGATTCTTTTTTGTCATGATTGACTATTTCTCCAAGTGGTTGGAAGTCAAGGTGTTGGCCAAAGTGATCTCCCAGGTCATCAGGAACTTCGTTTGGGGAGAAATCATATGCCGACATGGGTTTCCCCAGGCCATTGTCACGGACAACGGGCCTCAGTTCGTTAGCGCCGAATTCATCAGCTTTTGTGGGCAGCTTGGAATAGATCTCAGATTCACTTCGGTTCACCACCCTAGGAGCAACAGGCAGGTAGAGGTAGCGAACAAGATCATTGTCAACCTCCTCAAGAAGAAGGTGGAGAACTTGAGGGGCAGTTGAGTGGAACAACTCCCTTCGGTCCTTTAGGCTCTTAGGACCACGCCCAACACGGCCACAGGAGATACTCCCTTCAAACTCTCCCATGGGTGCGAAGTAGTACTTCTAGTGGAGTTCGAGGTCTGGACGCCTCGGGTGGTCGAGGCAGGGGAAGATAGGGAGGAATGGAGAGCTGGTAGCGCTAGGTCCTCTCAATTGGTATCAAAGGGAGGTTGTGGGTTCGAAACCCTGGGGTCGTTTCCGGGGGGGGGGGGGATTGTTGGAACTGCGGTTCGGAATCGCCCCGGTGCTGTGGTACTATTCGAAGCAGAAGGACGTGTTCCCTGCGGGCCTAACTGGCTGCCCCGTGGACCCGCCCGAGGACCGTTGATATAAAGAATAGTTGTGCCGTCTTCTATCAGACCGGTCTTTTGGTCGAGTTGGTAACGCTAGGTCCTCTCACTCTCCCTTGACATGGCAGAAGAACTGCGCGACCTCTCCGCCGTCCGACAGAAGGAGGTGAAGAGGAGGATGGCTAAGTACTTCGACAAGTATGTCAGGATCAAGCAGTTCGTAGAGGGGGACTTGGTTCTGAGAAAGGTGAATGCCACAGGGAGGTCAACCGCCGTGGGGAAACTTAATCCCAATTGGGAAGGTCTATACATTGTACAGGAAGCACTGAAATCAGGAGGGTACTGACTCGGGAATGTGGAGGGCGAGACCCTAAGTCTCACTTGGAGTGGTGATGACTTAAATCCTTTTTTTACCCTAAGTCATGTACGTAGCGTTCCATTTTCGAATAAAGCTCCTTTATGATGTATTTGTGCTGAGCAAGTGTGAGTCTACCCAAACCCCAGGCAGATCCTGCTGCCAGGCTCCCACCAAGCTGGCAGGGCTGGAAGTCACTCGACGGAGTCTATCCAGACCCCGAGCATATCCCGCTGCCAGGCTCCCATCAAGCTGGCAGGTCTGGATGTCACTTAGAGGAGTCTACTAAGACCCCGAGCAGATCCCGCTGCTAGGCTGCCATCAAGCTAGCATGGTTGGATGTCACTCGGAGGAGTCTGCTCAGACCCCGAGCAGATCCCGCTGACAGGCTCCCATCAAGCTTGCATGGTTGGATGTCACTCGGAGGAGTCTACTCAGCTCAGATCCCGAGCAGATCCCGCTGTCAGGATCCCATCAAGCTGGCAGGGCTGGATGTCACTCGGAGGAGTCTACTTAGACCCTGAGCAGATCCCGCTGCTAGGCTCCCATCAAGCTGGCAGGGCTGGATGTCACTCAGAGGAGTCTACTCAACTCAGACCCTGAGCAGATCCCGCTGCCAGGCTCCCATCAAGCTGGCAGAGTTGGATGTCACTCGGAGGAGTCTACTCAGACCCCGAGCATATTCCGCTGCCAGGCTCCCATCAAGCTGACAGGGCTAGATGTCACTCGGAGGAGTCTACTCAGACCCCGAGCAGATCCCGCTGTCAGGCTCCCATCAAGCTGGCAGGGCTGGATGTCACTCGGAGGAGTCTACTCAACTCAGACCCCGAGCAGATACCGCTGCCAGGCTCCCATCAAACTGGCAGGGATGGATGTCACTCGGAGAATTCTACTCAGACCCCGAGCAGATCCCGCTGTCAGGCATCAAGCTGGCAGGGCGGGATGTCACTCGGAGGGGTATATTCTACTCAAACCCCGAGCAGATCTCGTTGTCAAGCTCCCATCAAGCTGGCAGGGCTGGATGTCACTCGGAGGAGTCTACCCAGACCCCGAGCAGATCCCGCTGTCAGGCTCCCATCAAGCTGGCAGGGCTGGATATCACTCAGAGGAGTCTACCCAGACCCCGAGCAGATCCCGCTGTCAGGCTCCCATCAAGCTGACATGGCTGGATGTCACTCGGCGGAGTCCCCCCAGTCCCCGAGCAGATCTCACGGCCAGGCTCCCGCCAAGCTGGCGGGGCTGGATATCACTCCGGGAATCCACTCGGGTTCCTTCCCCACTGCCCGGCAGAAACAACAAGTCTTGGTGGACGCGGCGCCTAAGGGGGGAGCTAAACGTTCACGTTACGAAGACAAGGGCCGCGGGGCCACCGAGATGGCTTCGGCAAGCCGGCGGGCTAAGAACATCAACTCCTGCCTTTGGTACGGCAAGCCCCCGGTGAAAGGGTCCAGGTGGCGAAAACTCGATCGCGCCGAGGCCCCCGGGGCTGGCCCGCGCAGAGCCAGGCGGTAAGGGCGCGAGATGAGTCGTCTCCCTACTCCGTGTCGCGAATGGTATGTCGGGCCCGCGCGGAGGACGCGGGTCACCGAGTCGCGATCCGAAGATACAAAACGAATTGCGAGTACAAGAAAGCGAAAGCATTCATCATAAAGGCAAAATATAGAAACAGTTTTAAGTACATTGGAATCAATCAAAAATTTTGGTTATTACAAAATCCCAGGTCTCGGCCCGCGCCCCCATTACAACAAAAGTAATTTTAGGCGAGGCGCGAGTTTCCGGCGGGGCGAGCCCCGAACGGCGAGCCCCCCTAGATGGGGTGGTAGGGCCCGTCGCCCGGCTTCGGTACCAGAAGGAATAATTCTGGTACCACGCCGCTCGCCGAAATCTTGACGCCCTCGCTCTTGATCAGGTCGGCCCGCCGCAGCGTCTGGAGGGTATACTTTGCCGCACTGACGGCATTCTTCTTCATCAGGACTTCGAGGTCGTACTCGCTATAGTGCGCGAGCTGACAGCCGCTGCTAAACGGTGGCGGAGCAGTCGCAGCGGCCTCCAACGCGCCCACCTGCGCCTGCACTTCCTCTTTCTCCTGCCCGAGGGTGGCGATCTCGATGCCCAACCTGCTGTCCGTCGCCGCGTCCTGTGAGAAGAAGGGCAACTGAGATGAGTGTAAGAAGAGGCAATAGATAATTGGTGCGAGTTGAGGGACATACCGCTCCCGCCAGGTACTGAGCAAGGGCAGCTTCGGCTGCGTCGGCTCGCTTTCTCTGGTCATCCGCCTCCCCTTGGGCGAGTTTGCGGGCTGCCTCCTTCTCGTCAGCTAGCTTCTTAAGCGAGGGGGCGTTCTTCTCCGCACGGAGGCATCGCCGGCTGACCATGTGGTCCAGCTCAAGGCTTCTGAGCTAGGCCCGCGCGCTCTCGTGAGTCAGCACCCGCGTGTCCTCCTCATCGTAGATAGTGGCATCCTCCAGGGCTTAGAGGCCGAACGAGAGATTATAGGCTTCTCCGCTGATGGTTTCCTGTTCTAACCAAATCGACAGCAGCGAGGAGAGGAAGACACGGTTCGTCTCCTTATCCCATTGTAGGAGCGGAACGCCGAGCTGATCAGCAGGCCCCTCGCCGTAGCCGAAATTGCGGTACCCTCTTGGCACTGGCTTCGCGGCGGGCTGACCCCCTTCCTGCAGCCCAGAGGTGTCGGCCTCCCCGGTGAGAGAGCCGTCGGCCGGAGGGGCCGCGGGGGCGAGATCCCCAGATGGTTGGTCCACGGGGGCCTTGTCTTTCTCGCAAGCCGAGGGAGGCGCGCCACCCGCCTTCTTCGGTTTCTTGGGCGGTGGCGGGGTCTGAGGTTGCTCGCGACTGGGTCGCTTTGGAGCTGCAGGGACCGTGACCTCACGGTGAGCGGAGGCCGCCGCCTCGGCCCTGGCGAGCCCGCTGGAAGCGAGCCGCACGCTCTCGTAAGGGGGGTGTAGAGGGATGTCGCGCTCGCCTGCGAGAAGAATAAGTCTTAGAGAATGTAAAGGACAGATATAAAGGCGGAAGCGTGAACCGCTTACCTTCCCCGGGCGGGACGGGGACGAGGTCGTCCAGGTTCCTGCGGAGGAATGCTACTTCGAAGTTCTTCCCGGCGAAGAACCCGCATAGCTCCGCTTCATGGCCCCCCAGGCTAGGGGCGGTAGCTCGCTTCGCTGAGCTGGACTGGCGAGAAGGGGACGTTGTTGAAGTCCCCCTTGACGAAGATTAACTTCTTGAGCCAGTTGTGGCTCTTGTTGACAGTCTCCCGCACCTTCACCTGGCTGCTGGCGAAGCAGGCGGTCCCGTCCTTGTTCGCCCGAAAGGAGAACAACTTGCGGAAGACCGCGAGGCTGAACTCGGTCCTCTCTTCCTGCAGGAATCAGGCGAACCCGACCACTACCGCGATGGAGTTGGGGTTCATCTGTCCGGGGAAGACCCCGAAGTACTTGAAGATCTAGCGTACTTTCGGCCATAGGGGCAGCCGGAGGCCCGCCTCGAAGTGAGACGTGGGGAGCGCGAGTTCATCCGTGGAGAGGTCGTTTATCCGCTCGCCCGTCCTGGGTCGCCTCGCCACAAAACCTGGCGGAACGAAATGGCCCACGACGTCCAGGAACTCGCGCTCGGTGATGACAGTGGTGGGAAAATTGTGCTCGGAAAAGGTCCAAGCGCACTTGCTCCTCCCATTCGCTTCGACGCCACTGCCACCCATCTCGCAGAAATTTTGCCGAGCGGGACAAAAAGATTCTCGCAAGGGATGAAGAGAGAGAGAGAGAGAAATCTTTAAATGCAGTAGGTGAGAAGGTCGGCAGGACCTATTTATAGAATCGAAACGGGCGGGAAAATGTTCCGCCGGCGGGAAAAGTGCGAATAAAAAAATTAGCCCTGACGTTTCGACTTCCGAGTCCGACTCGAATTCATATCAGTTCGCCAACAGGCCGCGAGTCCGCGGCAAAAAGCCGATCTCAACCGCGCTCGCATGAGAGGCGGGCGGCCGCGATACAGACTCACCAGGATCAGCTCACGAGTCGCCCAGATATGCGACCCGCAGGCGATCGGCTCTCTCCCGCCAGAGCCATGTATGCGGGCTAGGCGAGTTGGCTCGGCAATACCGAGCTCGCTTGAAAAAGAGTCAGGCGAACCAGAGCGTCTCACCCGCGCCCCCCAGAGAGTAAAAATCAACGCAGTGAAAGAGAAATATAGCGAGTACTCACCCATTAGCGGGCGAGAACGGTCCTGAATTATTACAAGTTCAAATGTCCAGAACAAAAAGTTCACGGTACTACGCTTATCGTTCCTTGCATGCGGAGACGAACCGGGCCCAACGGCCAGCAGCGCGGAGGAGGTAGGCAGCTCAGTACTGAATCCACTTCCACCTGCCCCGCCTCCGCATTTCTGATCGGGGCGGCACGCGAGGATAATGGTACTCGCGAACCGCCGCTAGCTCTTCTTGAGCCAGGCCGGCGTCCACCGTGATGTGCCTAAGCCGCTCCTCGGCTCGTGTGATATGCACCCCCGGAGAGGTGACTCCATCCCCGTCGGTTGGTCGTCTCGCCCCCTCCAGAACCGCTAATCTCTCCTCCATCTTGGCCTTGTCCTTCTCTACCCTGCTGAAAACCTCCTGCAGCAGTTGCGTGTGTTTCTGGAACAATCGCGTCACCTGCTTCTTCATCTTCTCGGCATCCAGTGGGTCCCCCAGGTACTCTGAAATGTTATCCGTATCAGGGGGAGGCGAGTACCCCTCGCTCATCTCGACATCGGAAGAGGAGATCGCGTTATAACCTGCAAGGATAGATTAAAGGGAGCAGGCAATAGTAAGTGGACGGGAGAGAAAAGTTCACCTGGGGTCGGCACATCGCCCACACCGACGGCTAGTTGAGAGGTACCTGGTCGGCCCCAGAAGGATTCTCCTCCGAGAGTGACAAAAGGCTTCCCCAGCCCAGAGGGCATCAGCAACAGAGGCGTTGTAGGAAGGACATGCTTCTGGGCCGAGGGGTTGACGACTCGATCATCTATCAGCAGGGCAGAATTCCCCGGTTCTACCCCATCCTCGCGAGATGTCTCCTGCAGAAATCAGAATCAGAAGGCCGAGCGACGACTCAGATAGAAGAATCACATAACTCAGGGGCGACCTCGGTACCGCCGGCCGAGCAGGACGCGGGGTCGTCACGTGCAGGAAATCGCCTAATGATCTTCCCTTTCTTTAGCTTGAAAAGGGGGCCCGACGACCCGCGCGCCAACCATGGGGCGGCTCCAAGGGCCAACTCCCGAGTGCCTTCCCTCGCCGCTTCTAGGTGAGCCTGCATCTCCTCGGACATAGACATCATTCAGCTACCGATCGCAGGAGTCAGAGGGGTATTTATTCTGAAGGCCTGACGATATATTTATAGCATGAAGGTGGGCACCCACCAAAAGATTCCCTCCAGCTCAGCAGGGCTCTCATCGAACACGTGGGGTTGGATGTTTCTTTCCGAGCTTTTGCAAAGCTCACAAAGAGCGGGGATTATGTACAACCCTGTGTTTGATGACTGGATCTAGATGGGAAACAATCCAGCTCTGACCCGCACCAGTATAAGCGGGCGGATGGTCCCAGAGGAGCGGTTCGCTCTCTTCAGGGCCTGAGAGGTCTTCCGGGCGAGTCAGCCCTGAGTCAGCCTCGGCCCGCCTCTCCTAGGCGGGCCAGCCCCGAGTCGGCCCTGGCTCGCCTCTCCTATGCGGGTCAGCCCTGAGTCGGCCCTGGCTCGCCGCTCCTACGTTGGTCAGCCCCGAGTCAGCCCCGACCTGCCTCTCCTAGGTGGGTATGCCCTGACCCGCCTCTCCTAGGCGGGTCAGCCTGAGTCGGCCTCAGCTCGCCTCTCTTAGGTGAGTCCGCCCCAGCTCGCTCCCGCCCAGTGTGGTTGCGGGTTGACCTGGGGGTTAGGAAACCCCTTCCCTGTGGGGACCAGAGGACAAATTACCAGGATGACCCTACAGGGGGGTGCCAGTATCCATCTAGAACAGCGGAGTTACGCTGTTGGCAGACCCCGTTGGGCTGTACATAGCTGTTCAGAACAGCGGAGGTTGGCTATTTGCAGCCCGTTTTCAGAAATTTATAAATAGGATTCAAGGGGTACCTCAGAATACACGCTTACTTGTCTTCTAGCATTTTAGTGATTTTTGAGGTACCTTAGCCTGACATTTGGTTAAGGAGGGAAAGCGCTCAGTGATCTTCCGGGTGTGTGGTGGGTCCTCCGTGTCGGGCCCTTGGGTCAGTCGTTTGTTCTCTTTCCTTGTCCTTTTGCTTGTCCTTTTGCTTGCAGGAGAGAAGTAGGTGCGTGATCACCCCTTCCCCAAGGGTGAACTCCACAGAGACCGGTTTTTCGGTTTCAACACTGGACAACGGGTCTACTCGGTGTCGTGCAAAGTCGCAAACACTTCACAACCTGTGAAGAAATCATCTTTAGAATAACTTTCAAAATAAAACATACAATCTTACCCACGCTAAGGATAAAAACGTTTCATGTCATCGCCACTCCATGCGTGACTCATGGATACCCCTTCCACATTCTGGAGGTGGTATCCCCCCGACCCCAGGACTTTTTTCACAATGTAAGGCCCCTCCCAATTGGGGTTGAGTTTACCCACGGGAGCCGATCTTCCGACCGCATCAACTTTCTTTAGGACTAGATCTCCTTCGGCAAATTGCTTGATCCTCACGTACTTGTCAAAGTACTTTGCCATCTGTCGCTTGACCTCCTCTTGCCTGATGGCGGCCACATCGTGAAGTACCTCCACCATGTCCAATGAGAGTCGTAGCTCCTCCTCATTTCCTTACCTCCATGGCTCGTCTCCTTTGTTGGCCGCCGCAACTCGAGGGGAGTGAACCTCAAACTCCACAGGCAGGACCGCCTCACAACCATGCGAGAGCTCGAAGGGGGTCTCTCCAGTGGTCGTGTTTGGGGTTGTCCACAGGGCCCACAACACCGAGGGGAGTTGCTCCACCTAAATCCCCCACAAGTTCTCCACCTTCTTCTTGAGCAGGTTCACTATGATTTTGTTCGCCGCCTCCACCTGACTGTTTCTCCTGGGGTGGTGGATGGAGGCAAACCTGAGGTCGATCCCTAGCTGGGTGCAGAAGCTGATGAACTCTTCGCGTGCGAACTGTGGCCCATTGTCTGTGGCAATGGCCTGAGGAAACCCGTGCCTATAGATGATCTCTCGCCATACGAAGTTCCTGATGACCTGGGAGGTTACCTTGGCCAACGCCTTGACTTCCAGCCACTTTGAGAAGTAATTAATCATGACTAGGAGGAACCTTCCCTGCCCGATTGCTAGAGGGAAAGGTCCAACTAAGTCCATCCCCCAGATGGCGAAAGGCCAAGGCGCCGTGATGCTTCGAAGCCGCTGAGCGGGAAGAAGCTGGAGGGGGGCGTAAAATTGACACTTTTGGCACCTCCTTGCAAACTCTGTCGCATCCTTCCTCAAGGTGGGCCAGAAGTATCCTTGCCTGACCACCCTTGCTTCCAACGTTCTACCCCCCGAATGGCCGTCACATTCTCCAGAGTGTATTTCTTCCAAAATTCTTGGGACCTCTTCTTCTTCCACACATCGCGCTAAAAGGCTCGATAACATCTTTCGATGTAATCCCCCTTTATGCATAAGATAGTGAGCAGTTTTATGTCGAAAACCCTTTGCCTCCTTGACCCCTTTGGGGAGGTTGTCTGTGGCAAAGAAGGTCACGAAGGGATCCACCCACGAGGTTCGCCGATCCACTTCCATCAACTCTCCTTCCTCAATTGTTGGATGAAATAGCTCGGTCACCATCCCCCCCTCGGGGTCCGAACTTGGCCAATTGGTCGGCCGCTTCATTCTCCTCCCTGGGGACGTGTTGTATTGAGAACGCTCGGAACCCCCCGATAATCACTCTCACCTTGGATAAGTACCTCTGGACGGTGGGTTGAATGAGCTTGGAAATATGGCCTGAGCTTTCTGCCCGAGATGACTAGAGAGAAAGCCAACTTCTCCAGGGTGGGGTAGCGAAGTTCCGTCTTCTTCAAGATCCTACTGACGTAATAGATTAGAAGCTTCTTCTTCCCTTCTTCCCTCACCAAAACAGAACTCACCGCCTCTGGCCCTACCCCAAGATACAGGGCTAGGTCCTCCCCTTCCTCCGGGCTCCGAAGGAGCGGTGCTTGGGACAGTTGAGCCTTCAATGCTCGGAAAGCCTTCTCACATTCCTCCGTCCACTTAAACTGTTTGTTCCCTAGAAGCGTATTGAAGAAGGGAGAGCACTTATCCCTGGCTTGGGAGAGAAAACGGCTCAACCCGGCCAGCTTACCTGTCAGCGCTGAACCTCCTTGGCATTGCGAGGCGATTCCAATTCCACGATGGCATTCACCTTATTCGGGTTAGGCTCGACCCCCACCGGGGTTAGGAGGTGCCCAAGAAACTTGCATCGGCTTGCCCCGAAGACACACTTCTAGGGATTTAGCCTCATCTTGAACTTTCGCAGGGTCGCGAACGTTTCCTCTAAGTCAAGTAGGTGCGAGCCCACACCCCTGCTCTTTACCATAAGATCATCGACGCAGACCTCTAGGTTCCTGCCCCTTTAGTCTTGGAAGACACGGTCCATCATACGCTGGTAGGTTGCCCCTGCATTCTTAAGACCGAATGACATCATTTTATAGCTGAAGCATCCCTCCCTTGTGATGAAGGAGACGTCCTTGACGTCGGGGGGATGCATGCGGATTCTGTGATAACCTGAAAAAACATCCAAAAAACTCATAATAAAAAAACCGACGGCTGAATCAACCAGCGCGTCGATCCGAGGTAGGGGTAGCAATCCTTGGGGTATGATTTATTCAATAAAGAGAAGTCTACACACATTCGACACTTTCCATCACCCTTATTTACCATTACCACATTGGAGAGCCAACCTGGGTACTGGATCTCCGAGATGAAACCTGCATGGAGAAGCTTCTTAACCTCCTCAGGAATGGGATCCTCCAGCTTGGAGGCGATGACCCTCATCTTTTGGAGAATGGGACGCGTCTTGGGGTCCAGGTTCAGATGGTGGCAAACTACGTCTGTGTCGATGTCTGACATGTCCGGCGTGCTCCAGGCAAAGATGTCAACATTCTTTTGGATGCACTCCCGTATCCTTGCTTGGTCTTCTGGGCACAAGCCTCCGCTGATCCTTATCCTCTCCGTCTTTCCTGCCTTACTAATGACATCCAGCTCCACGACTTCCTCTGCTGGCTCCAACCGGGATTGCTCCCTGCCGACTCCCTCCTCTTCTCTCAACTCTTCTTCCCCTTCTGCCTTCTCAACCTCCATCACCTCCAATAGGCCTTCCCTAGACAACTCTGCTTCTTCACCCCTTTGAGTCTCTCCCCCAGCTTCTTCCTCTTCCTCTTGCTCCCCAGCAGTCTTCTCTCCGGCCTTACCTAGGCTCATCACTCCTCTCCACACAACCTCCTCTTTAGCCTCATCTAGGCACTCCACTCCTTCCCTCGCAGCTTCCTCCTCAGCCTCACCTAGGCTCTTCACTCCTTCCCTTGCAGCTTCCTCCTTAGCCTCACCTAGGCTCACTACTCCTGCCCCCGCAACTTCCTCCTCAGCCTCACCTAGGCTCTCCACTCCTTCCCCCGCAGCTTCCTCCTCCATTGCCATCTCCCTCTCCAGCTCCTCTGCCTCCGCCATCCAGGATATGGTATTGACGACAGTCACGTAGCACTGCCTCGCCACCTTTGGATCTCCCCTGATCCTGACCTGCACTCCTCCGCTACTAAACTTTAGGCACTGATGAAACGAGGAGGGGACACAACGAAAGGCGCTGATAAGAGGCCACCCAAAGATTGCGTTATACCTACTCGGAGCATCAACAATGACGAACCGATAATTCCTCGATACCCCCCCCAACGTCACATGCAGCCCTACCCCTCCTCAACTTCCTTACGCTCTCCCGAGAACCCAAATAGTGGTCCATCTGAGGCTAGAACTCTCCGAGCTTCCACCTTCATCTTGTCAAAGGCTTTCTTGAAGATCACGTTCGCGGAGCTCCCGTTGTCTACCAAGATCCGGGAGACCGTGAAGTTTTCCACCGCTGTCTGGATCACCAAGGCGTCACAGAATGGGTCTTCGTAGTCGGGCATGTCCTTAATCGAGAAAGTGATTTTCTACTCCTGTGGGGGGGGGGGGGGTGTGGGAGGTTGAGGCGACGCTCCTTCGATACAGGGTTTGGAAGCTCCCCTTGTTGGTGGAATTGATCCCCACACCCCTGTGGATCACCCTGATCCCCCCTCGGGCTCCTACGTCCACCCGATCTTCGCATCTATCCTCTCCTCCTCCTTGTAGAACTTCCTCAATCCTTGCAGGGGGATGCTGTTGGACCTGCCCCCTAGCCGCTCTCATCTCCAGAAACTCCGGGAAGGTGGTCGTTGCGTGGCCCTCCTCCTGGTGGAAGTCACAAAAGAGCAACGCCACCCTGCCCTCTCTTCTCCTCGCTCCCGCTCGAGATCCCCTCCTTCCTCCTCTTCCTCTCACGATCTCCATCACCTCTTGCTGTAGCGGGAGGGGGGCCCTCTGTCCCTGCCTCCAGGCTGGCTGATTGAACCTCCTTTGCTCACGAAAGTTGTCTCCACCTTGCAATCCTCCCCCTTGCCCTTGGGGGTGACCTTCTTGGGGCCTCCAGCCCAACCGATTGTTCGGCTCCCTACGCCCCCATCCCTGGGGCTGTCCCTGATGCCCCTGGCCTCTGGGCTCTTCCCTTCTCCTCTCCCCCTCTACTCCCTCTGTTCTCTCTGCCTCCCGGCACCCGCTCCTTCACCTCCTCTTCCGCCAACTTGGCTAACTTTTTTGCAAACGCCGGATTGGCCGCCTCGATCTCAATCTCCTTTGCCGCCCTCTCCATCAGCTCCTCGAAGGAGAGGGGGAACTCTCTTTAGCTCCATGCTGAAGAAGATTGATCTCAACCCAAGGGTGAAGGCGAGCATCATGGTGTACCCCGACATCTCCTGGACCTGCAAAATCTCCTCTTGGAACCCGTCCACGTAGCGTCCAGCGTCTCCTCCGGCTTCTGCTTGATGGCAAACAGGCACTCCGTTGACTTATTCCTCTTCTTGGATGTCGAGAAACTCAACAAGAAGCCTCGGTGCAAATTCTCAAAACAGTATATCGAACCTGCAGGCAACTGGTGGAACCAGTCCCTCGCCTTCTCCTTCAACGTGATGGCAAAGAGCCTACACTTGAAGGCATTCGACATTTACCTTATGAAAACGGCATCTTCGAACCACTACACATGATGTGTAGGGACGTCCCTCCCTGTGTAGTATGACATATCTGGCTCCCTAAACCCTTCTGGAACCGGAGCTAAAATGATAAGCTCACTAAAGGGGCTCCCGCCCACAGCCTGCCGAGAAGGCTCCTCCCGCTGCCTCGGCTCGCTGGCCCTGTCGGCGCTGGTATGCCCGGGGAACAGCTCCCGCCCGACGAGATCCCTCTCGATGCCCTATGCCGGAACCTCCTTCCCGGGACGTTGCCCGGGAACATTCTCGCCCAGGGACGGAATGGCAGCCACTAGGACTTGAGGCGTGACCCACTCGCTCCTTGTCGAGAAGGGCATGTGGATGGTCTGTAGGACTTCTCGCCTGAAGTCTTCTAGCATCCCTAACGTCACCCCGCTTCCCTGAGGGGGGGGGACCTCCAAAACTAGCTCCTTCACCTTCGCCTCTAGCCATGAGGCTTAGCTTGAAATTTTCCTATACCAACTACGGTCCACGCTCACCGCACCAGAAATATTGAAGCCAGAAATGGCCTCAACGAGAGTTCGGACCTGGGGGTATAACTAGCACCTACTTCTCTCAAACCTTGACCTCTGACGAGCGACAAAGAACCTGGAACTGATCCTAAGCCTCAGCCGGGAGGTCCCTCCACTAACCCGGAAGATCTCTGAGCGCTTCCCCTCCAAAGCCAATAACTGGGCTAGGAGAACTTCAGAAAGCACTGGTGGGTTATAGAAATGATAAAAGCTTGCCTTCTAAAGAACTCCATGAGTCTATTTATAGGTTTTACTAGTCTGGTCTGCAAAAAGCGTACTTTTGCTGCCCTAAAATTACTAAAATGCCCTTGGGATGGTCTGCCAATAACCAAACTCCACTGTTCTGAGGAGCTAAATACAGACCTAGGGGTATTTAGGTAATTTCAGGTCTTGGTGCCATCTGTCTGAAGCTCTTCCTGCTAAGCTCTGCGGGAACTCTGCTTGCTCTGAGCCCGAGCCTTCCCGCCTATCCCGAGCAGGAGCCGAAAAGCTGAGGGGGGCGTTGTGTAACGACCCAAATTCAAATATGAACACTAATACATTTGGCATTGATATAAATAGATGTGCTAATGGTATAAATGTGATGCGCGGCATTTTCTCGTAAGCGACTTTCACGATCGTTCAAAATATTGCATTATATCCCCTATGATGAAAATATAAAAATCAGTGGTGATGGTAACTAAACAAGTTCTCTTTCGTATTTTGAAAGTGAAGTGTTACGACTTTAAACATTTTATTCGCTCGAAAATGTGCGATACAGATACCGTGAAGGATGGCTTCTCAAAATAGGCGCGACAATGATATGAGTTGCAATAAAAGAAAAGAACGGCTGATGGTGAGAGCTACTTGTTTAAGTTTATGCTTTATTGCCTCTTTTTCATTTATGTGCACAATTATTATTAGTATTATAATCTCATGATTACTCACATATGTTGGCATGAAATACTTGTACATCATTGATAATGATTACTCGCATATGTATGGTCTTTTATAAAGGCAAACAGGCGATTAGCTCTGAGGGGATTAAGAAATAAATGAACCCTAAGTATAGAAAGGAAATGTACGGTAAACATAAATAAGAATGCATCGATGCATGGTAATGATAAGGGTATAATTGAACATGAATGCGCATATAAATACTGATGAATTGCCAAACCAGTCGAGCCTGAGGGCATAAACGCGTGGTGTACGTACTGGTTTTGGTATACTGATGACCCGGAAGGGTTGGGCCCAAAGAATGAAATACTGAAATACGGATAAGAATATTGATACGGTGACAGTTACCCTTATCATGACCTAGAGTAAAAGATATTATAAGAATGATAGTTATACAGATAGAAGTGAGATAGGTTTACAGTTCCATAGTTTCACAGTTACTGTGCTTAAATAGTTTGCATGATTACAGGTACATTGCTTACATTGCATACATTGCTTCATGGTTACACTGAAACGACTACTGCAAATATTGCCCTATAACTGTTTATATAGTGTTTATGGATACTAACATGACAGAGATAACATTGATACACAGTTTCAGGACAGGTATGTAATATGGTTAGTAAAGATCTATGTTTATGACATTGTTATAACTGTTACATGTGTTTATGTGTACAACAATTAAAGAGGTATGCACCTCACTTAGTCATATTTTATGACTAAGCTCGTCGCCATTTTGTACAGGTACTTGACATAGCGTTGGGTTTATAATGAAGAGTGAAGTTGATCGTGGAAAAAAATGAAAATACGCATGGACATCTGCAATATTTGAGGTATGTCTTATTATGTGTATTATTTTATTACTCACTAACCTTACTTTATCATGAGATAACTGTCTTGAAAGTAGCTTAGATACAGAGTTATGTGGGGTCCAAAATGGGGGCTTCACAAATGGTATCAGAGCCAGATTTTCAAGAAGTTTGGTCGTGGTGAGTACAGAATCTTTACACATGATATGACGTTAAGATGATACATAGATGTTGCATTTACGGAATCGATCCAACGTAAATTAAGGTGACGAGTGTGAAAATGAATTCACAAGGATGTACTGTTACTCACGTTTATAACGAGAGCTTTACGTAAAGGAAGTCAAGTAGAAAGTGATATACGTATAACGATCAAATGTCAAATAGTGATTAAGAAAAGAAATATAAAAGAGTTATAGTATTCTTGTTGTTTATGGTGGCTTGCTGACCGATAAAATTGTAGTGATTCAAAATGAAGGAACGCAAGTGAAAGTTATATGTAATGAACACAAGAAATAATAATAGTATTGAATGAAAGTGAGATGGGCAGAACGATGAAAGAGGAAGGAAAAAAAGAAGAAACAGTTACATGTTTTCGGTTATACAGTAATTACTATGGAGGAAAGTTTGAACATATAATATTGCGTCAACGAAGACGAAGTCCATCTTAGTGTGTCGAGCTGGTAGAGAAGTCCGTTTACTGTTGGAAATGAAAGAGCATATGAACCAAATTGTCAAATTACGTTGAGTCATTATAAAGAAAGATGACGCTAAATGAATAGTTATCATTAGTACGTCGCCTTGGCATCAAGTGATGATCTACATCGGAAGAAACTGCAATAAATTGTCATGGTAAATATCGAATGTAGACCATTATGTATGTGATATACGGAGACAGATTAAATCTCAACAAGGTATGTAACTTGAAACGAAGAAAAGCGAACGTCGGTTTATCTCTTAGATGAATAGACAGCTAAAAGAAGTATGTATGGAAAATGAAAAGTCATAACCATATGTCGATAATCTGACCCAACACGCTAGGAATAACATAGGATATTCTTGTGCGTAAAAGAGTTTTCATGAAAGGTGCGATATTTTAGTATTAATTGTGGCGGTATCATAATTTCTTTGAACTGAAGGAACTTAATATAAATTGAATTGAATAAGGAGCAGTACTGAAAGTGATATATTTTTTGCACATTTACAACTTAAAAAGTTGAACGCGGGACGATATTGCTTTGACCGAGGCATTGAGAATAAATATGAAGTACGTGAGTGAAATTATGTGTATGAAGGGCAATATAAGACGAATTGGTGGGATGTTACAAACTATAACTTGTTATAGCGGTTAATGAAATTGAAATAATAATACATTGCATACACATAATGATAAATGTTGGGATTAAAATGCTAAATGATAAAGTTATAGAGTATACGTAACTATATCATGCTTTATATCGTAACAAATTGATTCATCACTGAAACAAAATAAGTCGTGCTCCAAATTGTCAGAAGAGGTAATAGGGTGTGATGCTGGAAGGAATTATATAACACGTTGCATGATTGTTATAAGTTTGAGTAAACGTCTAAACGACCCGGAAAAAGTGAACATGTGAGCGAGAAAATGGCTTTAATAAATAACTAGAGAAGTGTAAAGAGACTTATCATGATATATTTTCGGGGACGAAAATCTTTATAAGAGGGGAAGAATTTGTAACGACCCAAATTCAAATATGAACACTAATACATTTGGCATTGATATAAATAGATGTTCTAATGGTATAAATGTGATGCGCGGCATTTTCTCGTAAGTGACTTTCACGATCGTTCAAAATATTGCATTATATCCCCTATGATGAAAATATAAAAATCAGTGCTGATGGTAACTAAACAAGTTCTCTTTCGTATTTTGAAAGTGAAGTGTTACGACTTTAAACATTTTATTCGCTCGAAAATGTGCGATACAGATACCGTGAAGGATGGCTTCTCAAAATAGGCGCGACAATGATATGAGTTGCAATAAAAGAAAAGAACGACTGATGGTGAGAGCTACTTGTTTAAGTTTATGCTTTATTGCCTCTTTTTCATTTATGTGCACAATTATTATTAGTATTATAATCTCATGATTACTCACATATGTTGGCATGGAATACTTGTACATCATTGATAATGATTACTCGCATATGTATGACCTTTTATAAAGGCAAACAGACGATTAGCTCTGAGGGGATTAAGAAATAAATGAACCCTAAGTATAGAAAGGAAATGTACGGTAAACATAAATAAGAATGCATCGATGCATGGTAATGATAAGGGTATAACTGAACATGAATGCGCATATAAATACTGATGAATTGCCAAACCAGTCGAGCCTGAGGGCATAAACGCGTGTTGTACGTACTGGTTTTGGTATACTGATGACCCGGAAGGGTTGAGCCCAAAGAATGAAATACTGAAATACGGATAAGAATATTGATACGGTGACAGTTACCCTTATCATGACCTAGAGTAAAAGATATTATAAGAATGATAGTTATACAAATAGAAGTGAGATAGGTTTACAGTTCCATAGTTTCACAGTTACTGTGCTTAAATAGTTTGCATGATTACAGGTACATTGCTTACATTGCATACATTGCTTCATGGTTACACTGATACGACTACTGCAAATATTGCCCTATAACTGTTTATATAGTGTTTATGGATACTAACATGACATAGATAACATTGATACACAGTTTCAGGACAGGTATGTAATATGGTTAGTAAAGATCTATGTTTATGACATTGTTATAACTGTTACATGTGTTTATGTGTACAACAATTAAAGAGGTATGCACCTCACTTAGTCATATTTTATGACTAAGCTCGTCGCCATTTTGTACAGGTACTTGACATAGCGTTGGGTTCATAATGAAGAGTGAAGTTGATCGTGGAAAAAATGAAAATACGCATGGACATCTGCAATATTTGAGGTACGTCTTATTATGTGTATTATTTTGTTACTCACTAGCCTTACTTCGTCCTGGGATAACTGTCTTGAAAGTAGCTTAGATACAGAGTTATGTGGGGTCCAAAATGGGGGCCTCACACATTGAGTGGGAAAAATGCCATTCAACTCTAAGGGCGGAATGGGCTTCCGCCAACGAGAGGCGCGAGCCCTTCCGCCAGCCCTGGGTGGGAGCCTCCCCCTGGTTCTGTCATGCCCGACAAAAATAACTTTAAGTCGAAGGCTCAGCTCGATGAATTTGTATTTGACAAAAAATGTTCTCGGCTCGACGAATTGAGCTCGACGAAACTTCACTTGATGCCAACTCCGCAGGCTTCCCGCAACCCAAGCGTGACCCTTTGAACATGCCTCGGGCGAGAACCCCTTTCACCCAATCTTCTTGCCTGACCCAATATGCATTGTGCTAGCCCAAGGCTAGCCCAATCCCGACTCAACGGGTACTTAGGTCCCACCCAGCGAATATGAGATTGTACAGCAGGGATGTTCAGTTCACTGGAGGTGACGACTGGGTTGTTCATTCTGGGTGATGCCTCAACATGTGAGGTCACGGGAACAGAGACGGTGAACATCAGGATGCATGACGGAGTAGTGCACGGGCTTGAGCGGGTACACCTGGTGCCCAAGATGTGCATGAATTTGATATCACTGGGCAACTTGGACTCCAGAGGATGCAGTTTTGCAGCAAGAGCTGGAGTTCTAATGGTGATGCGAGGACGCACTGTACTCATGCGAGCTATACAGTACGGTAGTCTGTATCGGCTGATGGGGACCACGAGGCGAGGTGGTGTGCTCATGATTTCTACGGCCGACAGAGTTGATGGTCAAGGTGGTGCAGGGGATCGCCCTTTTGGTAGTCTGACTAGACGAGTCAGTTTCAGCGAACCAATTGCGTCGACATTCAAAGGTTGAGCTTGAGCAGGGATGAGTCAACTGGAGCAGGTCGGCTGACGTCTCGGGTCCTTGAGGTGGTACTTTGTGCAGACTAGTGCTTCATGCAGATCGTGGTACATGCAGTGATGCTATGTGCAGTTGGTGCTTTATGAGGAAGTGTTTCGTGCATGTGGTGGCTCCGGATCCCAAACCAATGTGATGATTGTTATTTTGGTTCAGACCGGATTTAAAATTGTATTCATTTCCCTTATGAGGAGCAGCCTAGATAAAAAAGAATACAAAGATTTTTTTTGGGGTATCAGTGGGATGCCAGAACAGGAAGCAACATATTGGGAAATAATTAATCACATTTAGCCTTAATGAAAATAGCCACAGTAGCCATGAAATAAATAGCCACCCTCTTACCATGAGAAATTGGAGAAAGACCACCGTGGATTTGAAGGAGGAGCCGCGTGAATTTTTTGGAAGAGCTCCCCTAAAGGTTTTCAGAGAGACTTCTGCCTTTACTTTTGAAGGAACGCCCAGCCCTCTTTCTCTCTCGCTCGTGCACTCGGAGAGGCCGCCGGCCTTGGGTGTTGTTGCCGGTCTTGGAGGAGGTAGCCGTCGGTGTTGCAGGAGGGTGTTGTCGCCGGGATTGGTGGAGTTTGTTGTCGGCGTTGCAGTGGACGTTCTTTGTAGTGAAGAGGCATGGTGTTGACGATGCGTGAGTGTAGTTAGTCTCGATGGTGGTTTTCTCTCCGGTGGTGGCGTTTTTCTCCGGTGGTGGTTCGGTTGAACGTCAGACTTCGACGTTGAAGGTTAGGTGAACCTTGTGCGTCCGCGAGGCGGATTCCAGTCCAGATCTCAGATTCTCTACGCGGATCGTGCATGTCCGGAGCATCCATGATGTACTTGCCGGACGGTCATTTTTCTCCTGTTTTGTACTATATTTGAATTTATATATCAATATAAAAATTTTGTGGCTATATTTTGTGTTTTTGTTATCTGCAGTTTTTCATATAGCTGTGTCTATTTGTACTGAATTTTACAACAATTCCTTCTCAGCGCCCCAAATCCTTCGGATATAACCCCTTGAATTTAAGAAATTTTGGTCTCATCTGGACCGAAAATATCCCTTAAATTTATGGTTGTGGTGGAAAATGCTTTTCTATTTTGCATAAAGGATGAGACAGATACAGTTTTGACAGTTGATGTGGGTATTAAAGAGCGATGAAAAAGATACTTTCATCAACTCTATAATGAAACAAAAGACAATGAATTGAACTTAGAAGAGTTAAGTAAATCGGAGAAGTATAAGAACATAACATTTTATCGTAAAATTCAAGTATCAGAGGTAAAAGATGTTCAAAATAACATGAAAAATGGAAAGACGGCTGAGCTAGACGATATATCCTTCGAAATATGAAAATGTCTAGAAAATAAAGGAATTTTATGACTTATATGTCTTTTCAATAAGATACTGAAGTCAAAAAGGATGTTAGACCAATGGAGAGAAAATATCTTGATACCTTTGAATAAAAATAAAGGGGATATACAAAATTTGGAACGAGTAATAGAAAGAAGACTATGACGAGAGACTAATATCTCGGAGAATCAATTTGAATTCATGCCAGGGAGGTCGACCATGGAAGCTATACATCTCTTGAGGAGACTCATTGACAACTATCGAGAAAGAAAACAAGATTTGCATATGTTGTTTATTGATCCTGAGAAGGCTTATGATAGAGTTCCAAGAGAGATCTTATGGAGAGTCTTATAAAAGAAAGGTGTAAATATATCATATATTGACACAATCAAAGATATGTATACAAATTCAGTGTCAAGGGTGAGGACATTTGGAGGATTAACACAGGAATTCTCTCACTGTTGGCTTACATCAAGGTTCGGCTTTAAGCCCTCATCTCTTTACCCTTATCTTAGATGAGCTCACCAGACATATCCAACAAGAATACCTTGGTGTTTATTTTTTGCGGATGATATCCTTTTGGTTGATGAGACACGCGAAGGTGTAAATGCAAAACTTGAATCTTGGCGAGATACTTTTTAAAAAAAGGGTTTTAAGTTGAGCGTGGCAAAGGCAGAGTATATGGAGCTTAAATTTAGCAGTACAAGAAAGACAGATGACTTCGTTATTAAGTTAGGTGATCAAAATATTTCCCGTAGCGAGTGTTTTAAATATCTTGGATCGATAGTTCAAAAAGACGCAGGTATTGATAAAGAAGTGACACAGAATCCAAGCAGGTTGGTTGAAGTGGAGAGGCACGTCAGGGATCTTATGTGATTGTAAAGTACCACTAAAACTTAAGGGCAAGGTTTACCGTACTGCAATTAGACCCGTGATGCTAGGTGGATGTGCATGAGCAAAAAAATGGGAGTCGCAGAGATGAGAATGCTTAGGTGAATGTGCGGATATAGGAGATTGGATAAAATTAGGAATGAAAGTATCATGGATAAGACAAGCGTAGGACCAATTACAGAGAAGATGCGAGAAGCTCGTCTAAGATGGTTTGGACACGTACAAAGGAGACCTTTAGAGGCACCTGTAGGCGTTGTGAGAGTCTAGTCACTAGGCATGTTAAACGAGGGAGGGGTAGACCAATAAAATCTTGGAATGAAACTGTAAGGAAATACATGATGTACTTAGGCATTAGTGAGATTATGACAAAAGATAGGGCACAATGGCGACAAATGATCCATATAGCCGACCCCACTATAGTGGGATAAAGGCTTGAGTGTTGTTGTTTGTTGGTGAAAAGTGCCAAAATAAATGCAAATAGAGGGTGCAAAATGCCTTATTTAAAATTTTGAAGTGCAAAGTGTCAAACATGAGCAAAAGGGGGTGCAATGTGTCAAAAGGTCTATCTATTTCCAGTTTAATTTGTGTTCTCTTCATTTGGAGTGAAATGAATAGTATCTACCATGGTTCGAGTTACGTTCACTAATCTCATCCTTTTCTATTTTTCTTTTGATCAAAAAACTATATCGTTAGATCAAATGAGAATGCTTTCACACCATGAAATGAACCTTTATTTGAGGTCTCAAATGGAGAGAATCCTGATCTATAATTCGAGGGGTTCACTAATCTCACACTTTTTTATTTTTCTTCCTTTAATAAAATAATATGCACATTTAAATAAAGTGAGAATCAATTGTCATCATGAAATAAATCTCCATTTGAGCACACACACACACACTTCTATCTCGTTCTCTTTCAATGCATTACCCGACCCCACGTGATCACATCAGCGAGAGCAAGATGATCTTATGCGATCATATTTTATAAGATACTGCTTTGATCATGCAAGACCATGTAATAATAACATAAATTAAATCCAAGTGAACAATAAAAAAAAAATCTTAAATAATTAAATACTTGAGTGTGTGTACAGTGCATATAGTATTTACAAGGGAATACCCCCATTTTCCTTGGCATTTTCTCCCATCTTTCTCCTATATATATCACTAGGTGGGAAATTATTTGTAAATTAATCCAATATTACAAATTGAAGGTGGTCATCCAGCTTAAGTTTTTTTGTGCATT
Source organism: Platanthera zijinensis (assembly GCA_039513925.1). Lineage (NCBI taxonomy): Eukaryota > Viridiplantae > Streptophyta > Magnoliopsida > Asparagales > Orchidaceae > Platanthera > Platanthera zijinensis. Next base: position 19,393,645 of record CM077092.1, read on the forward strand.
TTTTTTTCAAACTCGCCGGAGCAAAAATGCAGCGCGGATCGAACCCATAAACATATGATATCCTCTCAAAAGTAATTGATGCTCATATTCCCACACAACATACAGTAATAACTAATAACTCATCCTCACACCATTGTGGAAAAAAACATTATATGCTCAATAAAAATTCCACTCCAAATAGAAAAATTACTCCTTGCAGCATTCAAATGGTAAAAACCTGTATGCCTTTCAGTGTTTTTTTAACCCTTTTCTTCTTTAGCCTAAAAAAGCTGAAGAAAATGAAGACACAATAGAAAAGTATTATACTCAAACCATTGAGAAAAGATTATTGTCATCAAATACAAGCACTCAACTTTCACAAACCAAAGCAGGTATGTGGGGGGGGGGGGGGGGGGGGTGAGTAACTGCTCAAGCAGCTTTCCCCACACCATTATTATTATAAGGTGAAGCTAGAAAACAAAATCTGGAACTATTTTTCGTTGCAAACAAACTGTACTCTTCAATTTTTGTCTCCTCCATCGAGCACGAAATATTATCTTGAGATTCAACAGACTTCAATGAATGTCCTGTATGTTCTTTAGCGTATTCCAATTTCACGCCATAAGCCGCTGCAGAGCCAACCGGTGGCCCGCCGAAATGGAACAACGAGAAGGAATTTTCGCGCTCTTGTGATCTGCGGGTCCATTCGCTCGGAGGATGTTCTCTGCTTTCGTTCATTGTCTGTGCGGCCACTTCGGTAACACGCTCTTCTCTGAAAACAGTGCTGTTCTTTGATTGCTCGTCGGTGCTTGCACGAAAAATTCCGGGGCACAGGTGATGCTGCTCCACAATTATAGGAGGTTGCAGGGCATTATAGTGCATTGCAAAGCCCGGGGATCTGTTTGCCGGCAGGCCAAATCCGACCGGGGATGGGAACATATAGTGGTGGTGTCGGGGAAATGGTGATGATCCATTAATAGGTGCACCAGGCCACGCCATCATGCTTTGATTTTCAAAGTGCATAATCTCTGAGGGGAATGTCGGGATGGGAGAGTGCTTATGCATGTGTATCGTTTGTTGCGTTGCTGGAACAATGAATTTGGAACTACCACCGGCAGAGCTGTAGCCAACTTTCCTGGACTCATCTAGCTCTGAAGTAGTAACCTGATGAGAAGCTGTATGTGGAGAACTACACTGGCGTAAATGATGAGCATCCCCATTACTCTTAGAAATATCTCTTTGATCTAATACCTGGGCGGCGTCCTCCGAATCTGAAATGGATGATGTTTCCACAGTTGAAGTGCTCGAAAAGCTGGTGGTGCTGTCTCCCTCACTCGGACATGAGGAGCAGCTGTCAGAACTGGAAGAGATCATATTCGCCTTTGAGCAGCAAAGAGACTTCTCGGTTTGTAAGAATTTTCCTTGGCAACTGCATGGGTTTCTGGAATCAGACTTGCGCAAATCATTACATCCATCCATATGATTCGCCGAAGACATCATGGAATCAACTTTGCTGTTTTTTTGTGAAAAGTCGGATGAACTAACTTCGGCAGAGGGTTCGTGATCCTTTTCATCTGTATCTATTCTCGTTTCTTTGGATGGGTGGGTCTTAGCATCAGTAGTAGAAGTAACATTAGCCCCTAAGTTGCTTCTATTGTATTTCTTCCGCGCATCCGTTGGCTCCCAGACTTGGCGTGCGTGGCTAGGATCTCGTCCAGAAGCACCCAAAACAACTAGCTTCCCTTTAGGAACCATGCCGTTGTCGGGGACGTAGCACCCACGATTGTGTTTATTGTAGTGGGAAGGTTGCCGAGATAAATTCCCCAATAAATCTGCAGTATTCGAGCTCTTCACTTCCCGACCACCTCTGATTGTTGAAATATGATTCCGATCTTTTGGTCTATATTCACCAGGATGAGCAGTTCTGCACGGCTGAGAATCATACGCATCGTGAATTCGGTCCTGAGACGAGTGAAATTTCTCTTTGATTCTCGTGCCAATGCAATTTCTAGACTCCACTCTTGCAACTCGTTCCCGAAATGGGTGACGACCTCCAGTCAAGCACCTTGAAGAAGCCTTCAGCTTTATGCTGGACTCCTGTTGGATGCTCATTGCATTGGTAAATGAAGATCTGTGTTTGCCATACCACTTGGGAGCCTGATCCTGAAGAGTGACTCTTTTGAACAGTAACTTCCGCCTGGAAGATCTTGATTGCTCGTGTGGGAGAGAGCCATTAATTTCGCTAAAATGCGAACCTTCTTCAAGATAACCCTGATGGCAAGGGCTATCACTCTGTAGGGTGGCAGTATCAAAGTATTCATATACTGAAGTATTGTCAGTAATATCTGAAAAAATCGGTTCCACGGGAGTCTTATTATCTCCTAAATCGCAGAGTGAATCCTCAGAGTTGGGAGTGCTGTCCAACGATTCATTGTTAATGTTTGTGAGTGAGCTATCTGTAGATGTCGAAAGATCAACACTTAGTGGATTTCCTTCAATAAGCTTCATTTCCCTATCCTTGTCTTTCTCCCTCATCCTCTCTTTCCTCCTAAGTTTTTTTTCTCGCTCTTTGTTTCTCCTCCTCTCCCTGCGTTCCTCCTCCTCACGCTTTTCGTTCTCTTCTTCTTCAAGAAGCTTGATCTAACGCATCATATAGGGTAACTGGAATTCAGAAATAGCCAGCACTTTGTTTCACATGTCAAACAGAGATTAGAGGACCAGGGAGTTACCTGTTTTTCTAGTGTAATTATTTCTTTGCAGGCGACGTGAACACAATCTTCCAATAGTTTTATGGCGAGAGAAACAAAAAGGCTATGAGAATTTTGGCGTGCTGTTCCTTCTCTGAAAGCCTTCTCCACCTGATAACAGACGGGAGCTTTCAAAACATAAATGTATATGTAAATAAAGATGATCCAACAAGCACACGTTTTTTTTAAAATTGTTGCCAAAAAAACCCAATAGTAAATCTGAAGAGTATTGATGGGGATCAACCACGTCAAGTAGAGGACGAACATTAAGGGCCTGTAATGGTCTATTTTTGCTATCAACTGCATTAGGATCGCTGCCTAGACAATTGGAGCCACCATTGTGTTTGGTGTATTCCTTTTGCATTTTCTATATTATTTTAATTATGATTAAAGAATTAGGATAAATAACATAATTGGATGATTTGAGCTCTCTGCTATATTTAACCTAATCCTACTCCTTATTTATTCTTAACGAAGACTTAGCGAGGGTTGATTTACAAGCAGCTGAAGTTGGATAATGTGTATCGAAGCCCACACCACAGAGAAATCAATCCCTCTTCCTTTGTCAAGAGTATTCCACTTGCCACTGTTGTCCTTCCAGTTCCCCCAACAAGTCTCTCATCCATTCCCTGCCACTACCACTCCCCTCCGTACCACTAGCAAGTTTCACCTTCCTTCTCGATCGCCACCGCTCTTCGCTACTCCTACCATCATTCCCCGGCTCATCCACGACCCCGCTGTCATTCACGAGCTCCCCTATCCTTCCCTACTCCACCTAGATCCCTGCCATACCTTTCTTCTAACCGGCCGGTGACCCACTCCCAAACCCTTGGCACTTTCAAGTCCCCAAGCATCCCATTCTCGAGCTCTCCCCAACTATCACCCTACCTTAACCACAGCCCCCACCCTAGTTCCCAGCCCCCATTCTACACCATAGAGTCCCCTAGCCGTCGGACCGCATTTGGTTCTCATTCCACCAAGTCCTAGAATTCGGAAGTCCTTTTAGTTGTTTGTTATTTGTTTACACTATACCAACATTCTTATATCTATTAGTGATATCCAGTTATTGTGCTTTATCTTTTATTCCATTGAATGTGAAGTGCCTGTTCACTCTGCATTTAATTTTATTGCGCTCTTGTTATTTTGCAAACTTCAGTGGTAGCCCTAATTTGAATTTTAGTGCTCAATTGTTCAGTGTAAGTTTAAATTTCGTTAATTTATGTGACATAATATTGGATATCATTGTCTAATGATTCATTTAGGTGCATTTCATTAGTGCTCGGTTATTTATTGATTTATTTTGCATCAGTTGCATGCATGTGTAAAGCCACGATTTCCACAAGTGAAGGGTGGAAACCCGGGAGCTACCGCGCCGCGGTAGTAGTTACTGCCAATGTAAAATTAATTCAAAACTATTTCATTCTGACCCAATTCTCTATTCTTACCGAGGGCAGCATGGGGATACCGCCGCGTGGTAATTCTACCTCAGGCAATAGCATTCATTATGAGTGGCCCATGAGGCCTGGGACTTGGGAGATACCGCGACACGGCAGGCTACCACGGCGCAGTAGCTCCCAAGCGGATCGAGTTATTTAAGATTTGCGATCTCAGCCATTAGATCATCATTTAGAGTGATCAGATAGTCGAAAAGGGTTCGCCCAAAGGGTCTAAAGGGGTCTAAAAACCCTATTCCATTTCATCCGGTTCATTTTCCCCTTTCTTGGCTAGGTCACTTGCATCATATCTAAGTCCCAACGCACAATTATCTTTCATAAACACTAAATTAATAAAAAATTATTAAGTTCTTACATTATTTTTTCTTTATTTTTGAACAAGATTTTACAACAAAAATCTCAAGCAGACGCATCTTTTATGTTCCAAAAGCGCAAATAAGGGCACGAAAGCACAAATCTCTGAGCTTGGTGAGCCTTGAGCCTTAGGCATGCCTTTAACAACTAATGCTACCGTCGGAGATAGCTCCCAGAAAATTTGTATTAGTGCTTCTAGGTGATGTGTTTGTACTGGGATGCCTTGGGATGCGTTTATGACATTGAGGGTCATTTGTGGAAATGCTGAAATAGGAAATTTTAGTTTCCTGGGAGATAACACCGGGCGGCAGTGCTACCGCCGACGATAGCTGCCAGAAAACCCTTGAGAGGTGCTTTTAGACACCATGAATGAATCTAGAGAACTTAGTAATGCATGATTGTTACACATAGGAACATATGATGTGCTAAACGGGACTTACATGTTATATAGAAGGTACCATCGGGTGGTAGTGCTACCATCGACAATAGCTACCAAGCAGTACAAAAGTGTGCGCTTGTGATATTGTGGACTCAAGAGAGGTGCTCAGCTCTTGTAGTTGTGGACTGAAGTAGGGAATAATCCCACAACTTGTAGCAGTGGACTCAGAGAGTTGGGACAAGGATCAATCCTTGTAGTAACTTGGCATGTTGTTGGAGTTTCTCACTCATATGACTCAGGAGTTGGATTTATGCCTTTGTAGCTTGCGACTCGGGAGTCTCTCCCATAGATGAATAAATGATATTGTAGGATGCTAGTAATTGTTGAACTCATATGCAATAGGCTTTCTTGTTTGTATAGATTGATCTTTTATTTCCTACTCCCGACTTTACTGTTTTATTGTTACGAGTGCCCGACACAGGGCTCCGCCCCTATGGCCTCGCGCGACAGTACCTGACCAGCGACGGCGGGCTTTGCCCGCTCCCGGCGGGCTTTGCCCGCTCCCGGCGGGCTTCGCCCGTCCGTAGCTGGCTCCGCCCGACCCGCAACATATACATATGAGTACTCAAAATGACCGTAAAAAAATATAAATCAAGAATACAATTTTTATTTTGTAAAACAAATTATATTTTAACGTTAAAACATTAACCCTTCTCTTATCATTCCTAGCTAGAGACAATAGGTTTAGGGTATCTAGTGTTTTTATTTTTTTATTTTAATATTGTAAAGTTATGTAATTACCTAAAAGGATATTGTCTTTATAATATACTAATATAAAGTTCTGTATAATTGTGTAATTATGAATACAACTATAAGGGCAATATAGAGATATTTGCAATGTTTCACCAAAGATTAGTTTTCGTATAATAGTAGATATATATTATATATATTGTGAAGTGTTGACTTGTATGGTGATGTAGTTCTCTGGGGTTCACTAGAATGGCCGGAAGGAGTGTTGTTGTTACGTAGTTGTGATCAGCTCATAGATGACCCATGTGTATCACATTTGTTGTAATGGTTGCAGGGTGCAGTAAGATGCGGAGGAATAGAGGGCCGCTAAAGCCAATTCATGAAGTGTACCTATTTCCTAATTTTCTCTTTATTTTACAATCTAGTCATTGAGGAGGCCAGCGAGCCAAAGTGTTTGGGTGCTTGTACCCCTTTCTTTGTTAGTCAATCATTCTTTCATTTGAAGCTTTGTAGGCCATAAGGTCAAGGGCATTCTAAGTTTTAGATGTGGGCATTCTCTAGTGGTTATGACTTATATCTATCAGATTTTTTCCTTGTGTGCTTCTTTAATAAGGCCTGGATGTTTAGATGTTTTTAGCTTATATCTTGTTTTAATATTCCTCTTGTGATCATTTTATGTAGTGGGGACCAGCCAAACCTATATCATGAGGTAATTACAGTTGAGGTGTTACAGTCTGCATGTATTCTCATTAAGTTAGATCCGCATTGACCATATAATTTTGTCCAGTATTAAGAATGTGGTAGTTCAACTAAAAGCTTTAAATCCGTTTGAAAGAACTTTGTAAATGATACTAACTTGTGGAGGAGATCTGGGCAGACAAAAATTCCACCAAAGATTATTACGAATTCTTCTAAAGGCAGGTATTTATTTGAACCGATTTTTAGATAATTCTCCAAAGTTTTATTAGCTTCTACAAAATTCTATTATTGTTCGAGCACTTGAAGCATTCTAAATGAAAATCTAGCATACGCCCCATCATTTGATTGTAAGCATAAAAAACTTTTAGGTTCATCAGCAATCCTTGGAATATCGAGATGAAAACAACAATTTATGTAAACTGTCCAGTCTTTCCATCAGATCACTTTGTTTTCAGCATTTTTTTATTTAAAAGTGAATCAGAGTAGAACAGATCAAAATTTGTTGTAGTGTTTACAGTACCTGCTCCTTGAAAATAACTGTCGCTGCATCTAGAAGGAACTCCCTTGCAAGTTCAGGACTCTTGGCATGTTTTTGGGAACGAGAGCCATCACCATCAAATTCTATTCCATCTTTATCAACTGAATCATCATCCTGTCTCAAAGAAAATAATAATAAACAAACAATTCACTGATTTAAATGGCATTAATACATGCTTGCATGCACAAACCTCTTCTTCTTCAATCTCTTCTGCATGCTCAAAGAAACTTTTGATACTATCCCCTTCCGTTATGGCCACAAAGCCATCTCCTATTATTAGTCTTCGATGAACACATGCTTGTCCCTTCAATGCATGCGCCTTTACAGATAGTTCATTGCAACGCCCATCAAGTTTCCATGCTTTCAATGTGATAAAGCAAGCACTCAAACCGCTAAGATCGAGTCCTTCCACTTCAACTTTTCCATTCATACCAACATCTTCGAAATCCAAGATATCATCTTTCCCTTCTGCAGTTCCAACAGCCCATTCAAAATGATGATAAGTGCTTGTGTCTGCGAAGGAATGTCGCCAATCAACTAGGACCGAATCCTCTGATACCTGGGAATAATAAATCAGAAGGGAGATTGATTTGATAGTTCGACTTCAGCAAACAAAATTTGCCAATGAATACTATGAAATAAGTTTAAACTTCCAGCAGACAAATATAGTCTAAACAAAGAATCAGTATATTGAAATGCATCAAAGCCAAAACAAGAAATTTGTGTGGACAAATCATTGAAAAAGACTGCACATATGTCGTGGCAATGAAAAAATAGGGGCATACTTCATAATGAATAGTGGTATCCGCGACACAAAACCAACTACTGCAGCGGAGTTCCTTCCTCAAGCGTTTTAGTTCCTTCAGCTCCTTGAATTCACGGAGCACATTTCTCCGGCAATCTCTGCAAAATCTCTTGCTATCAAACCTAAGAGATGGGCATTAAGGTAAAAATATATCAGCTCAAGAAAACTAAAAGAGATCATCACCTTTACCAAGCATGCTAACCAATAGATTACAGACATGTAACTTGTACGATACAGGATTGTGCATATAAAGGATTAATTAGATTGAAAATTATAAATTCAAAAAGACGAATTTTTCTAATTCGATACCTCACAATGCCATATAAAACATTCTATAATTGCAGAGGGAGAAGATTTCAATCAGCTAGTTGGTAAAATAGATTTTCCATGCTAACTTTACAAAACTGTTGCCTTTGCAAATGACAAATAGCTTGAATGAAAACAAATAAATATGTGGAGCTAAGAAGCCTTAAACTATATTGTATTTCTTTATCAAAGTATCACATTTGCTGCATAATTTGAGTAAAAATAGAGAAGAGAACATGCCATACATTGTTCGGCAACTATGAAAAAAGTCTCATCCAACAAGTGGGCATATGTACTATTTAAAAATTAAGTTCAATTGTACTAGTTCTAAATAAAAAACTAAGATATATCTTATACAACAAAATATAGACTATAGAGGCATGCAGGTGATAGGTATTCAGTACATAAAGCTCAAAAAATTGAAGGTACCAAACAAGTAAATGTCTAACTTAAAACAGGAAACGTTTTCTAACTGAGGGTTGGAAAGATCATCAATCTTAACGATGGAAGTTAATAGAAGAATGAATAGATAATTTTTTTCCTATCCTTTGAATTTAATAACAAAATTTTAGATGTTAATGTGATTTGGAGATTGCAATTCTAGGATGGTAGAGATGCGTCTTTGAACATATCAGAATACTTTTGAAGCAATAAGTTATTATCATGTACAAATAAAGATGGTATGTTATTTTTCAGTAATCACTCGAGTTCTTATTAGATTCTAGAAAAAGATCTATTTAACTTATTAACGATTGTGCCTTCTCCATAAATGCTTTTATTTATGAAAAAACATGGAGAGAAATAAATATCCAAAACAAAAAACACTGAAGACAAATAGCGTACTTAGTTTGTAGAGAATGACTTACCTACCTACGTCCCCAATAAATGAGGGTACACCGAAATTTTCAGTATGGAAAAAAATAATTATTGAGATTTGTGTGACTGCCATGCAGTATTCCTTCCCATGGATTTTTGTACAAATTGGTATTAGAGCTTTATGGGGAATATGGTGTCCATCAAACCTGAGATCAAGATGTTTGACGGTCATAGTTTTGAGTTGTTTGAGTGAGAAAGAGTCTCCAATCAGCATAATTCCATAGAAATAGTCTCTCCTTCTCTCCCTCTCTCCTCTCTCTCTCTCTCTCTCTCTCTATATATATATATATATAAGAAATACATAAGTGGCCAAATGGGCTCACTTATGATCCTTCAAAAGCCCATAAAAATAATCCTGGCCGTCTATTTTCAATCAAACATGGAGAGAGAGAGGCAAAAGAGGGAGGAGAGAGAGGGAGAGCATCAATCATAAATGGAGAGAGAGAGAAAGAGGAGGGAGGGGGAGAGAGGGTAGCGGAAGAATGAGGGAGAGAGTAGAGAAATAAAGAGAGAGGATAGAGGGGGAGAGACAGGAGGGACCCACTTCAATAGATAAAAATAAAGAAATAGAGAGGGAGAGAGGGGGCGGCCGAAGATTTGGAGGGAGAGATTAAAGAGAGAAAGAGAGAGGAGAGAGGAGAGAGAGGGGGAGAGGAGGCTGAAGAATTGGGGGGAGAGAGTGGAGAAAGAAAGAGAGAGGAGTGGGACCCACTGTTACGGCACTCGACACGCCAGACCCGCTTTGGGGCCGCACCTACCAACGTCGTCGAACGACCACAGCCACATGATTGGTCACTCTTGTCATCGTAGTCTGCATCATATTTTATTTCAGCAATTCAACTTCAGTTTTATCTCACTTGTAGTAAGCCCAAGTGAGGGGCATGAACTTCTAATATTTTGGATATTTGTTTATGTGTTGTGACCTATTTGGTCAATGGGTTTGGTGAAATGAAGGAGGAAGAAATTAGTCTAAAAAGTTTTCCCTCTCTCTAAACCCTCCTCTCTCTCTCTCTACCCGAGCGGAAGAAACCCGCGCCCTAGGCGGATGTGAGCGACGGAATCGCCCCCTCCCCTCCGATCTCTCTCACTCTCCCTTCCTTATCTTTCCCCTTCTCCTCTTCTTGTTACTCTCATATCTCCTCTCCCACCATAGCCTCACCGGATTCCCCGACGGGTTCGTCCAACCCTAGCGGGACTTCTTCATCAACAGGCCCTATCACCCGATCCAGATCCGGGGGTCATATCAACTTGGCATCATAGGGATCTGCCGGCCTTACTCTGCCCGGCTCCTACCGCACTGCCCTCGTCGGCCGCAGCCGCCCGCCACTTCCACTTCCGTCCGTCAGCGCCGCCGCTGGCCTGTTACCGTGCTCGCCCCCTCTTCCTTTTCCGATGGCGGACAACAACCCTACAGTGGGCCAACTCATGGAGATGCTTCAAGCTATGTTTGCGGCGCAAAATGAAAAGATGGATGCTCTCAACGCCCGCCTTGATGCCACCCATGGAGCTTCTCCTCCGCAACCCCCCGCAACTCCACAGTCTGCAAGTCTCGTCGACTCGCACCTTCCGCACGGTGACTCCCATTCGGCCAACCGCTTCGTTCGCATGGATTTTCCCTTGTATGAAGGGCGTGAAGACCCCTTATCTTGGCTCATGCGCTGCGATTTCTTCTTCGCTACCAAACACACTCCGGAGGAGGAGCGTGTCGGCATCGCCTCATTCCACCTACTGGGCCCAGCGCAACTTTGGGTCACGCAGCTCCTGCGGGAGCACCCCGCCACGTCTTGGGATGATTTCCGGACAGCCTGCTCCCTTCGCTTTGGACCGGCCATGCAAGGCGATCCTCTCGGCGCGCTCATCGCTCTCAAGCACACCGGCGCCATGGAAACCTATCTCGAGCAATTTCAGTTATTGCTCTCACGTGCCACCACTGTTTTACCCTCCCAACAAGTACCACTTTTCACTGCCAGCTTGCCCGACCGGCTGCGCTGGGATGTTGAATTTCAAAAACCTCCAGACTTGTTGTCAGCTATGAACCTCGCTCGTGCTTTCGACCAGCGCCTCGCCTTCGACCGGCCGCCGCCGTTTCGACCGCGACTTTTCCCATCGATTTCCACCGCGCTGCCGCCGGATGGGGCACAACCCCCGCGGCCTACTTTTCGGCGTCGTTTGACACGCCCGGAGATGGCAGCCTGTCGGGAGAAAGGCCTCTGTTTTAATTGTGATGAGCTCTACACACCCACCCACCGGTGCAAACGTCTTTTTTGGTTGGAAGTGGATGATCCAACAGAGGACGACGATGATGGAGTCGATGACTCGGGCACGCCTCAATTGTCCCTTCATGCCTTGGCCGGGCCACAGGGGGGCTGCACCATACAACTTTCGGTAACTCTTTTGGGTACCCCTCTTCTTGCTCTTCTTGACACGGGAAGTACCCACAGCTTCATTGGCAAGGATCGGGCCCTCCAACTTCATCTTCCATACATGACGAGCAGCCACGTCCGTGTGGCAGTGGCCAACGGCCAACAATTGCAGTGCTTGGGGGTCTGTCGACACGTGGCTTTCGAGGTCGAGGGATATATGTTTCAGACCGACCTTTTTCTGATCGACCTTCGGGGATTTGACCTCGTGGGATTTGACCTCGTGGGGTTTGACCTCGTGGGATTTGACCTCGTGGGCTCCGTACTTTGGGCCCCCTCACGTGGGATTTTGACCGCATGACCATCTCTTGGCGCGAGGGCTCTCGGGTGATCAACTGGCAGGGACAAGTACCACCACAACCTCCATCTTTCTTTTTGGTCCACACCGAGACGAGCATGTCTCCTGCACCGATTCGGGAGGACTCGCCGGCTGATCTGGCTACGGTCCTTCAGTCCTTTCCGGAGCTTTTCAGCCCCCGTTTGGGCCTTCCCCCACAGCGGCGACAGGACCACTGAATATGCCTTGTTCCCTGGACGGCGCCGGTAGTGGTGCGACCCTACAGCTACCCTTTCCTCCAGAAAGACGAGATCGAACGTCAATGTGATCTTCTTCTCCAGCAGGGTCTCATCAGACGCAGTGTCTCTCCTTTCTCCTCTCCGGTACTGTTGGTGCACAAGAAGGATAGTACATGGCGCATGTGTGTAGACTACCGCGCACTCAACGCAATCATAGCCAAAGACAAATTTCCAATTTCGGTGGTCGAGGAGCTCTTGGATGAGTTACACGACGCACATTTCTTCTCCAAATTGAATCTATTTTTGGGGTATCATCAAGTCCGCATGGCGGAAGCGGATGTGGAGAAAACAACTTTTCGGACTCATCACGGTCACTTCGAGTTTTTGGTTATGCCATTCGGCCTAACCAACGCTCCATCTACCTTTCAATCACTGATGAATGAGGTATTCCAACCTTTCCTCCGTAAGTCCGTTCTAGTTTTCTTTGACGATATTTTGGTGTATAGCAAGACCTGGGCAGAACACTTATGTCATCTTCGAGCCGTCCTCAGCATCGCCCACGCGCAACATTTGGTTCTCAAATCCTCCAAGTGCTCTTTTGGGCAGAGCTCGATCACATATTTGGGGCACGTGCAGGGCCATTTGCGGGTCTCGGCCGACCCGGCCAAACTGGAGGGTGTAGCGTCGTGGCCGCTACCACGGGACATCACCGGTCTTCGGGGTTTTCTCGGCCTCACGGGGTACTACCGTCGCTTCATCCGCGACTATGGTGGCATCGCCGCTCCTCTCCTCAGCTTGCTGCGGAAGAATGTTTTTGTGTGGACAGAGGAGGCGACACATGCGTTCCACTCCCTTCAGACAGCGCTGCTTTCCGCCCCGGTGCTCCGTCTTCCGGATTTCACCCTGCCTTTTCTCGTCGAGTGCGAAGCGTCCGGGGTGGGCTATGGTGCTGTACTCCAACAGGAGAGCCACCTCATCGCTTATTTCAGCCGTAAGACGGCCAATCACCATCAGAAGTTGCCGACATACGAGCAAGAACTCATTGGGCTAGCCAAGGCGGTCCAACACTGGAGGCCGTACCTATGGAGCCGCTCCTTCACCATCAAGACCGATCATTTCAGCCTCAAGTACCTTTTGGAGCAGCGTCTCACTACGGCGCCGCAGCAGCGGTGGGTGAGCAAGTTACTCGATTTTGACTTTCGGGTGGAACATAAGGCGGGCTCTCTCAATCGCGCCGCCGATGCTCTATCCCGCCGGGACACGACGACGGGCGCCAACCTTTGTGCCATCTCGTTTCCCACGACCTACCTTCTTGCCTTGCTTCGTCAGGAGATTCATGCATCACCCAGTTTGACCGAGCTACTGCATCGGGTGGAGTAGGGCCTCACCGATGCGCAATGGACAGCCCATCAAGGGTTGATCTATTACCGACAACGCTTGTACGTGGACATGGCTTCACCCCTCATCCTTACTATTTTGGACGACTGTCACTCCCGTACCCATGAGGGTGTCCACCGTACTCTACAACGCTTGCGCAAGGAGTTCTACTGGAAGGGCATGCGTCGCCGGGTCCATGACTTCATTTCGGCATGCGTCGTGTGCCAACAGAATAAGGCAGACGACCTCCTTCCGGCCGGCTTACTTCAGCCCTTACCGGTCCCGTCACATATTTGGGCAGATCTTTCGATGGATTTTGTGGAAGGACTGCCCTCCGTCCGCGGCAAAAAACATTTTGATGGTAGTGGTGGATTGTTTCTCCAAGGGGGCACATTTCCTTCCTTTGGCACGACCGCTCGTCGCGGAACATGTCGCCCGGGTATTCTTTCAGGAGATTTTTAGACTACATGGCATGCCGGAGACGCTTGTCTCGGACCGGGATCACATTTTCACCAGTCAGTTTTGGAAGGAGCTCTTCTCCCTTAGTGGCACCAAGCTCGCTTTTTCCTCAGCATATCACCCCCAATCGGATGGCCAGACGGAAGTGGTCAACCGCACACTCGCAATGTACTTACGGTGCGTGACGGGCGATCATCGGCGGGATTGGCCCCGCTTGTTACCTTGGGTGGAATATTGTTATAATACGACATATCACACGGCACTGCAGACCACACCTTTTCGGCTCATTTATGGTCGAGATCCCCCGCGCCTGTTATCATATACGGGAGGCTCAACCCGCCTGACTGCATTAGACCACGAGTTGGAAGAGCGAGATGCCTTTCTGCAGACCGCCCGCACTCGCCTCCTCCAGGCCCAGCAACGCATGAAGACTGCATATAATCGGAGACATCGCGACCTCACACTTGCTGTGGGAGATTGGGTTTGGGTGTGGCGTCGCCCCTTCCGCCAAGCCAGCGTCACTCGGCCATCATCTAACAAATTGGGGCCCAAGTTTTTTGAACCTTTTCCCGTCATCGAGCGCATTGGCGACGTAGCATACCGCCTGGATCTTCCGCCCGAAGCCCGGATTCATGATGTTTTTCACATCTCCCAGTTGAAGCCATTTGTCGGCCCCCCACCATCCGCTCCCTTGGTTTGCATTCCACCACAGCTTGGGGACAAGCTGTCTTCGGGCGAGGGCGGGGATGTTACGGCACTCGACACGCAAGACCCGCTTTGGGGCCGCACCTACCATCGCCGTCGAACAACCACGACCACATGATTGAGCGCTCTTGTTATCGTAGTTTGCATCGTATTTTATTTTAGCAATTCTACTTCAGTTTTATCTCACTTGTAGTAAGCCCAAGTGAGGGGCATGAACTTTTAATATTTTGGATATTTGTTTATGTGGTGTGACCTATTTGGTCAATGGGTTTGTTGAAATGGAGGAAGAAATTAGTCTAAAAGTTTTCCCTCTCTCTCTCTCTCTCTACCCGAGCGGAAGAAACCCGCGCCCTAGGCGGCTGCGAGCGACGGATTCGCCCCCTCCCCGCCGATCTCTCTCACTCTCCCTTCCTTCTCTTTCCCCTTCTCCTCTTCTTGTTACTCTCATATCTCCTCTCCCACCATAGCCTCACCGGATTCCTCGACGGGTTCGTCCAACCCTAGCGGGACTTCTTCATCAACAAGCCCTATCACCCGATCCAGATCTGGGGGTCATATCACCCACTTCAATAAATAAAAACTAAAATAAGGCAGCCTGCATGGATGTAGGAGAAGCTTGCCCGAGAGCATCGAGAGCAGTGAAGATACGCGCAATACGGGTTTTATGTGGGCGAAGCCCGCATTAATGCAACCGAAGGTTCGCCCGAGAGCATTGAGCACGGGCATAGCCCGTGCAAAGATGTTCGTATATATATGCACACAGTGATGCAACCCTCGCCGCATCGGAGGACGCGTGATTCCATCACGCGCCAATTACATTTTACTATTTGTTATTTTCTAGTGTTTCCTTTGCAATTGTTTATTTCATGAATTTCTCTTTCAATGTACCCGTTATTAGTTTTGGCTCGTCGGTGTGACCGGTCGGTGAGACCTTAAATAAAAAAAAGGTCTGATAATTTGAGTACTTACAACGTAAGGGGCAAGCTTAAATTATTTAAGGACACATAAAATCAAGTCAAAAAACTTTATGAGGAAGTAATAACCATTTATGAGAATCAGCCTTTTGGAGTTTAGAAAGTCTCCCTTCGAAAAATCAATTGAAAATAATTTTGGAAATTATTTTGAAAAGAAATCATAACAGCAGTTTTGGAAACACAGGAAAACCAATCAGCTAGTATCAAAAAGCTGTTTTGGAAAGAGAATTATTTTGGAAACAAAAAAAAAGAAATTAAAAGATCCACGGGACCTGTTCACGTCTATAAAGTGAAATGCCATCAAGGAAAATAACAGCGGGAGAATTAGAGGGAAATGAAACCAATTTCATTTTCCACTGAAAGTCGGTCCCTGCTTGTATCGTTCATCTCCTCCCTTCACAGCCACAGCGACGACGCCAACTCCAGCGCTTGCAAAGTCAACGGGCGGCCTCCATCTACAAATCGCCTCCATCAATTGCTTCCTTCGACCCAGGAGAGCTCCTGTCGCCGCCCACTCCGTTGATTGACGATGACGACGGCGCCCACTCCATCAATCTGCGGCTGGTCCTGTTCCCCTCTATGCCTAGCTATTTGGACGGAATCCTAACCGCATCCCAAAGCCCTAGGAGTTGTCGACCACAGCATTCCCTCCGACTAGCCTGGAACCACAGTTGATGCCAACTTTTCACATCTGGATTTGGAAGAGTCACTCCGTATGGGTAGCATTCGCTTGATCAATGATCCAAAATATCAAATTAATTTTATGCGTCTCCTTTAAATATTACTAAGCATGCCTCGAACTTTCGAACCATTCCAATTACTGTTATTTCATAAATTGTTATTGTGATTTTGCTTGTGGGTGTATAAATCTCGCCAAGATTCTACTCGGAAAGCGCTCAAAGAAGTTTTCTCTCAAAAATAATAATTAACAGCTTTATCAAAGTTCGGACGTTAAGTTGATATCGCGCGCAAAATTTGGCCGTTCGGCCCCTTCTCAAAATTAAAAAATCCACTTACTTTTAAAAACATTTTATTTTATTGTTATCACAAATAAAATAGTTTGATAAAAAATATTTTATTTTTGAAAAACCCTAACCCTTGTCTACATCAGTTTGGTATCAGAGGTGGTTGATTCGCTCCTATCGCGAATCAACGATCCAGTTTTAATGATTAAAAAAAGTTTATTAAATTTACTTTTTTAACTTACATCTTTATTAAAAAAACAAATTTTGTTTGAGCTTGAATTTAAAAAAAAAAATTTAAAAAAAAATATATTTATCTCAAATATGTTGACTCGAATATCACCTCATATTTTAATAGTCACTTATTTTAAATACTAAATATTTTATAAAATAATAATAATACTAATTTTGAGTTACAATTTTTTTTAAAATAATTAACATTATTTTAATCTCTAAATATATATATATATATAAATTAATCCTTAGCTAAAAATGACGGGCTTTGAACAGCGCATGAAAAGACTAATGAAAAACATTGAGTTTGTCACTACAAAATTCAAGCAGAATCTGAATGGGTTGTGCACCGATGTACACAACTTTGAAATGTCAATGCGCAAACAAAATATTTTCTTTGATTATGTCCCAACTACGTATCAACTAGTGGAACCCGGGCTTCAAATTATTAACAATCCTCTTTCTAGTCTCGTCGTTTCCCCACGAGCACCTTGACCCCACTAGTCTCCACTACACCACTCCCTTCAGTTGAGGAGTTTCTTCCTGAGTCTCAATTCCAGGAAGAAGAGCTTCTTCCTCCTCAAACCCTCATCGCAACTGAAATGGTGTTGCCACTTGTTCACCCTAAAGCACAATCTCTAGTCACCAAATTAAGTCTTGAGGCTCCGCTCCCGAAAAAAAACTTACTAGTAGTGTGTCACCCATCTTGGATAACACAATTTCGATCACACTTCACCCGAAGGAGTTGGGTAGTAATGAGGCCCTCATCTTAGGTGACACTGACTCGATATACATAAGTCCTGATTCCCCTAGCCCACTGCAACCACCAACACTTGAGTATAATGACGTTACATTTGATGGTCACCCACTCATAGCACTAGTGTCACCACCATATATTGATTTCGTATTTTGAGAACATCATTTTTGTTATTACTTATTACATCATCCTATAAATATAAATATGTTAAAAAAAATTATTTTCAAATTACTCAATATATTTAAAAAAACTCGTGTTTTAAGGATAATAAGAACTCCAAAAATTTTCACTCCCAATAAGGATACACGTTTTAAAGGATTTCTCTGAAAATTTTAAAAATAAAATTGGAATCAATTTTAACATTTGTAAGTCAGACTAATAAGCGGATTTAGGAAGTTACAATAATATAGTAAATATTTTATATCAAATTTTTGGAACATACTATGGGGTCGACTAAGAGCCAAACTTGAGGATAGTAGCGCGTATCACACTCTAATTGATGGGCGGACTAAGGTCGTTGAAAAAATTCCGAGGGACCTTCCTAAGTGTTTAACTGGGAGAATGTAAAACAATGGGATCTTGTAAATCCACAAGTCTAAAGAATGATCCCATAATAAATCTCCTTTCTAGATTATCTTTGTGCTTTTATTACACCATCTTCATGACCGCTACCCCCGCCATTTTCAAGAATGTATTTCATTCGATATGCAAGTTTACGCTAATTATTTAAAAAAAAGTTGCGTAAAATTATTACTGATAATTTGCGAGCAACCTTTGAACATTATAAACACACGGTCGGTCGTTATCGCCATGAGCTATACTGTTCAAAGGAGGATTGGGTGTTTGTTTATTCCAGGAGGATCGGTCCCTTTCAGATTCTGAAGCACATTGAACTACCAGTCGAGGGCCTCGAGGCCCTGGCATACCACCCGATTTAGCACCAGCAATGACTCCCGATCTCTACAATACTAGTTTCTGCAAGTTCTCGCCGGGGTCGAGCTCTGTCAACCCCGGGGGAATTGATGCAGCCCTCGCCGCATCCAAAGATGCGTCGCGTCAATTACATTTACTATTTGTTATTTTCTAGTGTTTCCTTTGCAATTGTTTATTTCGTGAATTTCTCTTTCAATGTACTCGTTATTAGTTTCAGCTCATCTGTGTGACCGGTCCGGTTAGACCTTAAATAAAAAAAGTCCGATAATTTGAGTAGTTAGGATGTAAGGGCCAAGCTTAAATTATTTAAGGACGCATAAAATTAAACACAAGGAAATCACGTCAAAAAACTTTATGAGGTAATAACCATTTATGAGAATTAGCCTTTTGGAATTTAGAAAGTCTCCCTTTGGAAAATCAATTGAAAATCAATTGAAAATTATTTTGGAAATTATTTTGGAAATTATTTTAAAAAAAATCATGACAGCAGTTTGGGAAACACAGAGGAAAACCAATCAGCTAGAATTAAAAGGCTGTAGTGGAAAGAGGATTATTTTGGAAACAAAACAAAAAGAAATTAAAGGATCCACGGAGACCTGTTCACGTCTATAAAGTGAAATGCCATCAAGGAAAATAGCAAACAGAGAATTAGAAGGAAACGAAACCAATTTCATTTTCCTCTTGACAGTCGGTCCCTGTTCGTATTGTTCATCTCTGTCATTCACGGCCCAGCGACGACGCCAACTCCAGCGCCTGTAAACTCGATGGGCGGCCTCCATCTACAAATGGCCTCTGTCGATTGCTTCCCTCGACCCAGGCGAGCTCCTGCCGACGCCCTCTCCGCTGATTGACGTCGATGACGACCACTCTGCCAATCTATGGCTGGCCCTGTTCCCCTTTGCGCCTAGCTATTTGGATGGAAGCCCTACCGCAGCCCAAATCCCTTGGAGTTGTCGACCACAACATTCCCTCTGATTAGCCTGGAACCACACTTGACGCCAACTTTTCACATCTGGATTTGGAAGAGTCACTCCGCCTAGGTAACATTCGCTTGATCTGTGCTTCAAAATATCAAATTAATTATATGCGTCTCATTTAAATATTACTAAGCTTGCCTCGAACGTTCGAATCATTTCTATTACCGTTATTTCATAAATTGTTATTGTGATTTTGCTTGTGGGTGTATAAATCTCGCCAAGATTCTACTCGGAAAGCGCTCAAAGAAGTTCTGTCAAAAATAATAATTAACGGCTTTATCAAAGTTCGGACGTTAAGTTGATTTCATGCGCAAAACTTTGAATTTGGCCGCTTGGCCCCTTCTCAAAATTAAAAAATCCACTTATTTTTTCAAAACCTTAATTTTATTGTTATAACAAAAAAAATATTTTGATTAAAATATTTAATTTTGAAAAACTCTAACCCTAGTCTATATCACACACACAGACACATGAGTGACAGTACACAGAGGGCCCCAATGCTACCGCGATAGTGCCCCCATGAATCTCCATCTCAGTGAACAGTGTGTAACTATGGTTGTATTTATTACCACTCAGCCACCCCGTCGACAGTATATGACACCAAAAAAAACCTCGTTCTTCACTCGACATCCCACATGGTTGGCCATACTCGACAACACTCCCGCCACGCGTCGTGATCGACATCACTCCCATCACGCATTGTGCTCGACAACACTCCCGCTATGTGCCAAGCTCGGCAACACTCCCGTCACGCGACGTGCTTGACAACACTCCTGTCACGCGTCGTGCTCGACAACACTCCTGTTATGAGCAATCCCCCCAGGCGCAATAGACTACTAAAACTACTATAATCTTGAAAATGAATGCGCAAATACCCATCAAAGGTCAGTAAGTACATCCGAAACATATAAAACACGGTGAATCCTGCTGTGAACCAAGCTATTAGTGCGAAAATTGGTGAGTACAACCAACTATCGTGAATAATTTCATCTTTAGACCAAAAACAAGCAAGAGGCGGAATACCACAAGAACCATATAAGAACCATATTATTGACTTTTCTCTAGTGAATATCCAACAATAGGTTCCATTGAATGTATCTTGTTATAGAGCGACTTTATTTTTTTATTTTATGATTGTGTTGTATATTAAAAAGTTATTAATCTTTTAGATTAACGAAAACAAAATTGAAGGGTTCTGATTCATTTGATAGTCCTATTTCAAGACCATGGCCCCCCCCCCCCCAAGTTTTTCTTTTTAATACTGTATATATATATATATATATATATATATATATATATATATATATATATATATATATATATATATATATATATATAATTAATATAAATATATGGTCATGTACGTGAACCTCCCTTGTAAGTTTGCAAAATAACAAGATGCACCACTTTATCTTTTGAAATTACAATTTACATGAGAGGTCTTTGTAATTTTGAAAGATCGAGGCTGCAACATGTGATTATGTAAACTTCCAGGGGGAGGTTTGAATAATTTCAAAAGATAGGCGCTGCTACATGTGATTATGCAAACTGAGCTCAATTGGTGATGAGGACAAGTTTAAAGCTCCCATATCTAGAAGGTCTGAGGTTCAAGCCCAAGTCTCAATAACCCTCCATTTGAATTAGTGGTTGCGGCAAATCAGATCCGTGGAGATGAGTTGGGGTCGCTGGTCTGCAGACCTATAACACACTCACAATAGACCTGGGCATTATAAAATAATAAAATAGAATAAACTATGTCCAGCTTGATATACGCGCCAAAAAACATAGCAAGAAGAGCTTTGGTGAAGATATTGGCGAGCTCATGTTCTAATGTAACATGAAGAATGCACACTTGCCCACCGAGAACCTCTTTTATGATGAAGCGATGATTCACCTAATGGGGGTCATTGTTCTAGAGTCAATCATCAATAGGACCCATCTGGGTTTACTCATGGAGGAGATTGAGTTAGGATTGTTATCTAGATGATCGGAGTGTGTATTCACACTAGGATCAATGACGAGATATTTTTATGTTTGTTTTATGAGTTTTATTTGAGTGATTTTTTCAAACATTATGATCAATCGATCAGAACTGCTCATAATGTATAAACTGGGTCCTTACTCTATAAATATACGCATAAGCTTTAGTTATAAGGTATCAAAGTTTTTGGAGAACATTCCCGGAGCCACTCCCTACTTCCATCTGTCGACCTTCTTGACTGCCGCCTCCTTTGCATTAACTCTTCCCCCACTGCAAGCCTCATAACCCATCCCCTTGCTGCTAATCTCCCAACACCTTGCCCTACTATCCACTACCACTGACAACCCATTCCCCGCCCATCCAAGCTCCAATAGCCTTCAAATCTCCACCTCCACTCACCTCTTCTTCCTACTGTCACTCTTCACCACCATTCTTGCCCCTTCCTTCACCATCTCATAGCCCCGTCATCCCTTTCCACCCCATCCTACCCTGGATTGGCATCGGTAGCTCATGTGCATCCTTGTTGTATTCCTTCATAGCTGACCCCGTCAGCTACTCAGATCTCAACTATTACACCCACATCCTACCCTGGATTGACATCGGTAGCTCATGTGCAACCTTGTTGTATTCCTTCATAGCTGACCCTGTCAGCTACTCAGATCTCAACTATTACACCCACATCCTTTAGGTCCTCGTGCGTATGCAAGTCTTTACAGTTGGAGCACCTTAATTTTTTTCATTGCATGCATTGATCATATATAATTAAAGATATTTGTTTATAGATATTTGCGTTTTGAATCCTTATGATTTGTAGGGTCTAAATTGCAGCGCATCTAATTTAAGCAATCTCGCCTCACCTTAAACTCAAGTGCAAGTTTTCTACAAGTTTTGTTATCAAGTATGGTTATTGTGTAACTTGTGTTCTAGTTTAATAATCTCATTATTATTTGCAATCTCTTGTCAGATATATCCTTGTATGCATTGAATCATTCATAGTTCTTAGTTGTGCCTCACTAGTCACTTCTCTATTAGGTTTCTGGTGGATCACTGTTGCACCCCTTACCTTACCATGTGCACCACATCTATATGATTGGTCCTCTCATGAAACACTAAATTTTTGGAGCATAAATGGTTGTATGGTTATCAAAGTACATAGGTAGAGGAGAGGTGTATATCGCACCAAGATCTTTCAGGAGAGTACTAATCCATTTTAACTAATAAGTTGTTTGTACCGTATTGTGGTATTTGCCTCATCACTAAATCTAGAGACAACATTTTATTTCTTACTTTGCCATGTAACACGGCTACCTCTTATGAAGGTGCAATAACTAGATGTAGACTTCCTATCGGCCTTGTCCTCAGCATAAATATCATTAGAATATGTCATAATGTGAAGATAATCATTTCTTTTGAAATAATCATTCCTTTTGAAATAATCGCTTCTTTCGAGCCAGAGACCCTTACCATGCAATCACTTGTGACTCTTGAAAATATGCATAAATTGGCTCCTATGCCAACTGCAAATGCGATGTTAGCGAGGTAACTGAACTTTATAATTAGGCACCTATGACGAGTCGCATCCTCAAGAAGAGGAGAGCTCTCATATTAGAGATTGTGGATGCCCAAGGGCATAAGAAAACCAGTCGGCTTAGTAAATCAATCTCTTCAAGAAGGTTCATGATATTCTTTCGTTGAGAAAAAGTAACATCTTTGTAGCATCTTGCAATCTCAATGCCAACAAAATGTGGGGGGGGGGGGGGGGGGGTTCTCATGTCATTTTTCAAAAATTGCTTATGCATATACACATTTATGTCCATGTAAGAAGTATTGTAAGCTGTGAAAAAAAAATCATCAACCATAGACAACAAGAACCCAACACACATCCTTCTTTATCATAAAGACTAAATGATTTGCATGATTGTGATAGAAACCAATGGTATGAATGATTTAACTGGACTTATCACAACAGGTTTTCAGGCTTTGTTTAAGGCCCTAGATGGCCTTCTTCACCTTGGCAACTTGAGACTCCCCCTAAGCAACATTCCTCGTAGGTTGCTCGATGTAGAATGTCTCTTTTAGGTCTTCGTATAAGAAAACATTCTTGAAATCAAGTTGAAACATAGGGAAAACTATGTTCATGGCTATAGAGAAGAGAAACTGAATACAACTTATACATACAACATATGAAAAGATGTTAAAGATGTCCACACATATGCATGTGTAAATCCCTTGACAACAAGCTTAATTTTTACCCATCAACATGCCCATCTGATAAGTACTTAACAATAAAACCCATCAACAGTCAGCAATGTCCCCACTAATTTCCCACCTAGCAAGATATGGAATAAGAGACCAATTATCTTGTGAAACAAAGGCATGACATCTCCTTATCCATAATTTTCTTCCAATGAGGAATTATCAAAGCTATGACAAACGAAAGAATGGTCGCAGACAACCTCACGAAAAATGCTACAATTTAAAAGTCCATAAGTGACCACATTGACAATAGGATGCTGAGAACCTAGTGCCCTTCCTTAGAACAATATAATGGTCAACATCAGGAGTGATTAGCGGCGGTAAAACCTCCTAAAGGGGAGGATATTGTCATGGTAGATGTGGACGAACAACGAGGAGTAGGAGCGAGGACGAAACTATAGAGGTCATTTTTTGTAGGCACGAAAGATAGTGATTTGGATCAACCGTGGCAACGGCATTGGACTTCAGGCCACCACTCGGAGGGGTCCACATTTGTGTACTCGGGCAGGAGGCGTTGATCGGATCAGTGATCCGAGACCGCGCGCACGTCCGGAGAGCCATTTTACACTTTTATGTATTTTATTTTTGGACATTATTAGTGTGATTTGGACACTGGGTATCATGCCAAATCATAGGTGTTCACGCCGGGTGCCCAAACCCCCTTTCACTATAAATAGAGGTGATGACTGTCAATTTGAGGATTATTAGCGATGTTAAAGAATCAAGAGCCAACAATTATATCGCGGTGCGACGGTGCGAGATCTTGGGGTGCGACGACACATTTTCCTTTTCAATTATCATTTATTTCCCTCTCCTGCAACCTTCTTCATCACGAAAACCACAACCCATCTCGTATAACAGCAAACCTTACGCCTTAATTTCCCTTATATGACTACAAACCGCTCCTCCTTTACCTCCTGTAACCGCAAATTGCACGACAGTGACGCTCCTTCGCTCGCCTCCCCCAATCGACGCCGACAACCCCCCCCCCCCCCCCCCCCCCCTCGCAACATCGCCTCCCACAGTCATTACCGACCCCCATCTGCCTCTCCTCCTTGCATTCTGCTGCAAGCAAGAGCCCCACACCCGACGATTCCCAGTTGCCACTCCACCAGTAAGCCCTTTCTCTTCCTCCAACCAAAAATCGTTACCCCACTGGCCCCATCTGTAAGCCCTAATCCTTATTTCTGTCTCTTAGCGCATGCCCCAATCCCAGCTTCCATTTCCTGAAGCAAGCCCCATTCCTTCTTTGTTCCATGTAGCTGAAGCCACCCCCATCTACAACAGTCGGCCCTCATCTCCTTCCACTTCCTGATCTTGTGCTTGTGAGTATATTCTTTTATAGTGTGTTTCTTATTATATATTGAATATTGGATGAACATGTTACATGCCTATTTTGGTGGGTTGTCGGAGAGCGGCGGGTGGGGGATACATGAGATTAAATCCCCTAAAAATGGCGGAGGAGATGAGAGAGAGGTTGAAACCCTAGAAGGGAGGAGGTGAGAAGAGAAGAACTAGAGAGAGAGAGGAACTTGAGAGAGGAGAACTTTGCTTAATTTCTTGCATAAGAGTTGCATGACCCCAAAGGCCATATATATAGGCGTCGATGACATAACCGTAAATAGCACAAACATTTATCAAATAATAAAAACATCTAACGCTGCAACAACTATGACTCGATACAATATGACTCGACTCAACATACATATAAATAATAATCATAACATAATAGGAGATAACTGACGGAGGATCCGTAACAATTCCATTCGTCCTTGAAATCGAGCTTGACCCCAAGCTCGAACTCCACCTAGATGGGCGGATCATCTGCCAACTTGATCTCCCGCCAGAACAAGGTTTGATAGTGCATAGCAGCGACATCGGTGTCTGGAAGTAGCGGTGCCCGCCGTCGAAAAGACGGGTGGTGGAAGGAATGTCTTCCGCAAGGTAGGTGGAGCGGTGGTGAGCAGCAGTCACAAGGATGGCAGAGACACGACGGCCGGCAGTAGGAACGGATCCGTCGAGGTCAACGGAGCACGGGGCGGCAGAAAAGAAGGCGATGCTGCCGGTGGAAGCGGTAAGACAGGGTCCGGTGGAGCAAGAGCTGAGAGATGAGGCGGTGAGATGGCCGGAGGAGGAGGCAATGTCGGGCCGACGGAGGAAGAGCCAGTAGAGGAGGAGGCGAGTTGACCGGAAGAGGCGGAGTGGGTGACAGGAGAGGTGGCGGAAGCGGTGGAAGGACGGCCACCGTGGAGAGAGATGGTACATCAGCGGCCGGCGACGGCGGCGACGACAGCGGCGGCGGCGGTGGCGATGACGGTGGCGGCAGTGGAGGTGGTGATGGAGAAGCATCATGAGTGACAGAGGACGGTGGTGGCACCACCGTAGGAGGGGGAGGAGACGACTCCCGCTCCGGTATTGGCGACGACGGCGGCGGCGACGGCGGCACGAGGCAAGTCGATGGGGATAGCGAGGTGAGTCGGGGAAGCATGCAGTCGAGACGCGCTTCGAAGTTATCAAGCCGAGCGAGTATTTGGGCGAAGAGATCCGCGCTGGCGGCGGAGAATAGGGTGGACATGATGAGAATGAGGAATAATTAATTAACTAATTGAATAATTAGGTAATAATCTTGGTGATTAATTAAGTAGGAGAAGGAAGGGAGATAAGGAGTGTGTTGGAAGATATTAAAGGGGTGGGCTAAAAAAAATAAAGAAAATAAAAGAGGCGGATAGCGTGGGGCTCAAGGAGGGAATATGAGCAGAAGAATTAAATAAAAATAAATAAATAAAGAGGTGTGCAGGAGAGGTGGCGTAAATCAAGGAAAAGAAGGGGATGGGACGAGACTTTTAAGAAGAAGGTAATAATAAAAACAAAAAAAAGTCAATAGGGGGAAAAATAAGAGAAAAGGGGAAAAGGACAGGCGTCAGGCGTGTTGGATGAGAAGATGTGGGGAAAATATAAAAATAAGAAGAATAATAAAAAAGAGGTTTGGCGTGTGCAGGAGGAAAAGTCAATAAAACAAAGGGGGTGACAAGGGTTGGCGGGGCTTCGACGTGGGTTCTGGTCCGGCAAGGACGGCGACGAAAGATGCGTAGGACGACGAATCTGAAGGGCGCAGCAAGGCACGAGGTTGGGAGTGGAGGTCTTGGTCGCTGAACACCGAGGAGATCTACGAAGAGGGCTCGCCGGAGGCTGGCGTCGGTGTCGTTACTGGGAAAAGACAAGGCGGAGGGCGCGGGATCGAAGGAGGGACTGCGATAGTGGAGTGCGGCGGTGGCTTCGCTGGGGGCGTTGTTCCACTCGACGGCCGGAGCGGTAGCTGTTACGGGCCTACGAACTTTGCTGGAGGCGCCGAGGGAAGAAGCGTGCAGGTCTGGAAGTGTAAACCAGCAGTAACCGTGGGGAACGACAGGAACGTGGATCGGATGATGGGAGGAAAGATCCTCTGATACCAAGTTTGTTACGTGCTTATTTTGGTGGGTTGTCGGAGAGCAGCGAGTGGAGGATACAAGAGATTAAATTCCCTAAGAATGGTGGAGGAGATGAGAGAGAAGTTGAAACCCTAGAAGGGAGGAGGTGACAAGAGAAGAACTAAAGAGAGAGAGGAGAACTTTGCTTAATTTCTTGCATAAGAGGTACGTGACCCCAAAGACCCTATATATAGGCGACGATGACATAACCGTAAATAACACAAACATTTATCAAATAATAAAAACATCTAACGCTACAACGACTATGACTCGATACAATATGACTCGACTCAACATACATATAAATAATAATCATAACATAATAGGA
Source organism: Platanthera zijinensis (assembly GCA_039513925.1). Taxonomy (NCBI): domain Eukaryota; kingdom Viridiplantae; phylum Streptophyta; class Magnoliopsida; order Asparagales; family Orchidaceae; genus Platanthera; species Platanthera zijinensis. The sequence continues at coordinate 19,420,878 of CM077092.1, forward strand.
GATAACTGACGGAGGATCCATACCAGAACATTGCATATTTAGTTGGCAACCTTATCTTGTTTGCACTCTTGTTTCATTTTTCTTATTTTTCTACAAAATAGGTTCATGTAAGTTAAGCTTAAATCGTGCGAAAGAAAACTTGTTTGCTTAATCGTTTGAAATTGTAGTGAACGTTGTGTTTTGTTGCTAAGTCTACTTAGCCTTACTACTAAATTTAATTCTGGATTGAATCATATCATACACGTGTCATATAGATTAGGTCTGTTCGAGTCAATCCCGCACCACTTGCATAGGATCGCATTGGTGTCAGCGCACTCTCACAGCCTACCCTGCGTCAGATAGGTTGTAGAGCTAATAAAGGAGGAGGTGGAGTTGTACCAAAATGTGGGATTGACGTTGGTGAATGTAGACACATCTGATGTTGATGAGAGTGAATGATAAGAATAAGAGGAACATACTTACTAGGAATTGGGGGGAGAGCAGATGAATGAATAAAATACAAGACACAAGATTGGAGAAAATAAACTGATCCATCTTAGAGAAATATGGCGTAGACTTGAAGGCGGAATCAACAAGGACATACTGACGTCCGTTCAAAAGATCAATGCAGCGAACATGTATATTGATGAGCTGGAGAAGAAATATGGGTAAATGCAATACAACCAAAAACACTTGGAGAAGAGATATGGACAAAGTGCTAGCAACATTAAGAAGATGATGGTTCATCCTTTTTGTTACATTGTATTGTTGTGAAATATGAGGACAACCAGACAAATTTAAAATTCTTTAAGTACAAAAAGAAGAGAAAGTGTGACTCATATATTCTTAGACATTATTAGTGCAAATTTTTTTTAAAGAGCAAAACTTAGTTTTATTTAATGATAAAAAAAACTGAAATACACTATATATTTTAGATCTATCCTTCAAGAGATAAGAGGAAAGACAACCGGAAAAATCATCAACAATGGTGACAACGTACAAGCACCCTCAAGAATTAGTAAAACAAGGATCTTATATGTCGGGATGCGCCAAGTTAAAGGGAGCGGTGATTTTCTTCTTAATTTTAACAGGAAGGGTGTAGGATAATCTGTCATACTGGCAAGCTTCACACCCTAAGAAAAACTCAGCAGAAAAAAGTTATCTAATGTAAAATACGAGCTAGACAACCACAACGCTGAAGAAATAAAACCTTAGCTACATGACCAGAGGAAGTGATTAAGTCATCAAAGTAATAGAGCTCCCAAGCTCAGTCTCAATAACAATCCTCTTTTTTGTGTGAAGGTCCAGAAAAATGATGACATAAAAAAATAAGCCACAAAAGTTTAAAGTTTTCATTACAAGCAAAATTTAGGGCATAATAAACATTATACAATGTGAGGTGAGAGATTGTAGTATGAGTTGAGTCGTTACAAATGGTATCAAAGTCAGACCTCTTGCAGTACGGTGTGTGATTTGCGGGTGAACCATGCAGAAGCTGGTGAGCCTGAACATCTTGAATTCGATGAGGGCAGTCCGATGAGGGCGAGGAGTGCTTTGGGGGCAGTGAAGCCCAGGAGAAGCAACTACTGGTAGACGTCTAGGATAACAAGTTTCTAGGTAAAAGGAGATGCATGAATGAATAGAATCTCACATCAGGATTGGAAGAAAAGTTATCGAGCTTAAGTAATGATACAAATCCTCAAATATCAGAGGCGCCTTTTCGAAGCAATTGGTGGAGTTTAGTTGGAAATTTCATAATTAGACATACTCCGATGAGAGTAGTCCTGATATGGGTCACCTCCTGTGAAGTGCTCGTAGGCCACCTACGGAAAAGGGAAAAACAACGTGGTTCAACTCAGTATGAGATGGGATGGACCAAAGCGGACAATACTTCTAATATTGTGAATGTTGAATCATTACACATTTACTTAAAGCAACACTGACTCACTCGTATGCCTATAGAGATTCACAATTTCTAGAATGAGCCTTCACTTCTTCGGGATATTACTTATTGCAGGCGTTTGTTTGAGAAATTCATTTGCCAAACTTTAATGAGGCCTAAAATTACATATTTTGGTAGCAAGGTTAGTCAATTTATGCATACTCCCAGAGAGTGACATCTTGATCTAGTCATGAAGATACAACTATATCAATAGATTTTCTGGTAAGGGTCTCTGGTTCAGAAGAAGTGTTCATCAACATACTGAGGCATATTCTGATGTAAATTATGTAGATGACAGGGTTGATAAGAAATCTACACCGGGGTATTGCACCTTAATATTTGGTAACTTGTCATAGGCGGAGTAATAAGCAACTTGTTGTCCTAAATCCAATGCTAAGGCAGAATCTCGTGGTATAACACATACAACTTATGAAGGTCTTGATAAGACATGCATAACACCTCTGTGTATGTACCGTGACAATAAAATATCAATTTATATAGCTAAGAACTTAGTGTTCCATGAGAGAACCAAGCATATAGAGGTGGGCTACCAATTTATATCAAAAAAGGTTATCAGTGTCTATGCACTTTATATATTACTTCTAATAAGGAGCATACGGAGTTACAGACATCTTCACCACGCCGTTTACTGCCTCCTTTTCTAACATATGTACCAAATTAAGATAATTGATATATATGATCTAGCTTGAATGAAAGTGTTAAAGTTAACTGTATTTGTGTGTCTTTACATTTTTATATTTGCCTCATATTTCTTGTGGACTATTGCCTTGACCCCTCTATTTGTATATATAGAGGACGATTTTATCTAATTATATGAAATATTTTTTCCTTTCCACAAGGACAATTGGTGTGATGATCATCGCATCCACCAATATGGCCTCTATAGTCTGTTATGGACCATATTGGGTCACGTTATCTAGTTTCTATTTTTATTATGCGCTTTTGATCATTTGTGTTTAAGCTCAAGGAGGGGCCATTTTGGGAATCATGTGAATATTTCAAGTCCAGGTTGGGGGCCAAGTGAAAGGAGGCAAATCATTTTCTAACTTTCTATCTCTCTCTCTTTAATTCTCTCTTTCTCTCCCTCTCTCTTTAATCTCTCTCTCTCTAAGTCACGTTCTATCCCCCCTTTTTTACCGTATCCCGCGTGAAGCCCTAGCCTCCCGATCCCATCGCGCCAAACCCCCCTCCGCTCGCAGTCGCTCTCGTCGCCACCCGCGCCTCCACACACAACAATTGTCGGCCTCCTGCAACTCACCCTGCCTCTGCCATAGGGCTGACCGTCTCACGCCAGGCCAATGCCCCCTCCCAGCCGCGGACTCGCTCGCAATCGGCGACCCGTAACAACTTTGTATCAGAGGAAACTCTCCTCCCCGCCGCTGCAACTGCAGATCTAGCGCCCACTACTTACGTTGTGGCCGATCCCGCCTTCCCCGACAAGCTGCAACTCCGCCCAGCCGGCTCTACCTCGGCCTCTCGCCAGCCCACATCCAGTGCCCATACTACTCGGACCCTCCCTCGACGGGCGCTCTTTGCTCGCGGCCTCTACCGGGCTCCTACCTCCACCAGTCCTTCCTTCCACCAACCCCTCCGGCGCCGACAGCCGTCCATTTTCTCCTCCGACCATGAACGAACCACCCATCCTATCTCAAATTTCTGAGTCACTCGCAAAGCTCCTAACTGATAACAACACCGCACTCCTCAGCGTCGTAACTGCCCAACTAGCGACTAACTGGCCACTTCAACCGGCAACGGGCTCCTCCCATGATGCGTCGATCCTACGAACCCCGCCCCCCCGAGACCCAACAGTGTGCCACACGGATGGACTTTCCAATCTCGACGCCGCGAAGACCCCTTGGCCTGGCTCTCTCGCAATACTTCGCCTCTGACTCAATGTCGACCATCTAATTTCAACGTCAGCCTATCACATCCAGTGATCTCCGGCGACCTCCGCCACCACGGAACAAGCTTAAGGGCAAGCTTGTGGTCGATGTTATGGACCAACATTTGGTCACGTTATCTAGTTTCTATTTTTATTACGCGTTTTTGATCCTCTGTGCAAGGATGGGGCATTTTGGGAACCATGTGTGACTATTTCAAGTTCAAGTTGGGGCCAAGTGAAAGGAGACAAATCATTTTCGAACTTTCTATCTCTCTATTTAATTCTTTCTCTCTCTAAGGGCTCCTTAGCCTCCCGATCCCGTCGCGCCAAACCCCCCTCCGCTCGCAGCCGCTCTCGTTGCCACTTCCGCACGCACCACTGCAACCCCTCCGCCATAGGGGTCTCGCCAGGACAGATGCGGACTCGCTCACAATCAGCGACCTGTAACATAGTCACACCCTTCAGCTCCTCCAAAAGGAGCAGTAACAATATGAAAGGTCGAACCTGAGTAGGAGTAACATCCAATATGAGAATAGTAAACTCGCCTAGAACTTGTTTTTGTGTCATTTCTCAAGCATCTGATAAGAGTTGAAGGTAGCAAATAACTAACGATTCCTCAAAGTGTTTTTGTTGAGTACATAAGTTGCAACATTAGCAAAAAAATTGACGATGTTGTAGGAGTTCAACACTCAAAGACTGAACCTACTGGTATGTGGGCTCTAGAGTGAGTGTCAGTCGAGAAAATAGATAGTAGAGGGTATATATCTGAGAAGTTTGGAACCCTCAGAGTAGAGAGCCGCAAGATAGTTATACAACATTTAAAATTTGGCATAGATAATGATAGACAAACAAGCAATTGGTAGATTGTTCGCAAACCATGTGTGAACCAAGACATCATTAGCATAACAATCAGCATAGTTGAGATTTGTAAGTGTCAGAGGAAGCTCGATGAGGTGATGTTTCTTTCATTGAGATCTCACCGGGAAAGAGACGAAACTCCAATCAACATAGTTAGAATAAATCAACTTAGACACAATTCAGAATATTAACGCAGTCTCAAAGGTAGTAGTAGGTGATGACAGTGGTACTTGGTAGTCAACATAGGCATGAATAATGACATCGTGAATCCACACACAAAGACTAGCAATGAACAAAAGAATGCCTCACCAATAACGCCACAAACATAAGGTGAACACCTAACATGCTCCCACCACGGACATCTTACAGTGAGTAGACTAAAAAATCCACAACTAAAATCCAAGAAGTAGGTGTACAACATGGGGGGAGTTGAATAGATAGTTGGCTCATCATCGGGAAGAGATAATCGATGGTGGAGGAAGTGGGAAAGGACCTCATAAGAGGCTAGCCAGGTCACCTCAACTACAACAATCAGCGGAAAGAGCAATCGCAAGGGCTATATACAACAAAAGTGGCGTGCAGAGGTCGGATCGTCCACTGCGGGCATGCAGGCGTGCGGTCAAATTACTGGAAGAACCTCAGTTCCACTATCTTAGGTTCACTCCTGTGCTCGATAAACATTCTCAAGTATGCTCCTACCTTGGAAAAAAGCTCATTGGCCTTGGTGCAGTAATAGAATTCATGGTAGGATGAACATCGGACGGACATTAAATAATCTCGCAATCAATTATTGTGAATTGATCAATGTGCCATGTGATCAGGAGCAGATGAGCGAGCATACATGCAAGTAGTCGTGGATGTGAGCAGGCTTGCGATCGGGAGACATGATCGATATAGCGAGCAGGAGCATTTTCTTCCTCTATGAGTAAAAGCCAAGGCATAAACGCCCCTAGTTCTGATACTATGCCAAAGAATTTCCAATATGCTTAATTTCATTGAAAGAGACCCTCGTGTATGACCGTCTGCATATAGCATGAGTTCGAAATTAAAGGATAATTAAGTGGCCGTCGGCAGAGTTTTGATCGTGAAGATCAAACCAACCCTCTTTCCACACTTTTTTATAGATATCCTTACTCTAGGAGAGTCCTAAACCTATGTGAATTAATTTTAAAAATGGATTAGCATAATTTTGCGGACCCGCAAAGCCGGCCAGTCCGCGAAAAAAAAGCCCAAGCACATCGAGCCAGCCCGCCCGCAAGTACATTACCAAATTATTAAAGTAGAATATTCAATATATACCCGAAAAAGGGCACGGAACGGGCTGGGACTAAAACACACTCACCCGCCTGTTTTAGTCCCACACCGCCCGTTCGGTGATCTTTTTCGGGTATATATGGATATTCCTTTAATTGTTTGAAGTAATGTGGGCTGGCTGCTTTGCGGGCGGGCTACTTGCTTCACGGGCTGGGCTTGCGGGTCGGGTTTTTCGCGGGATGGCCTGCTTGCGGGCCCGCTGGCTGCCTTGCGGGCGGGCTGGGCTTGCTGTTTTTTTCGCGGGCTGGCCGGCTTTCCTCGTTTGTTTTAATATTTATATAAAAAAATTTATTATATATTTTATTTATTTAAATTTATTAAATGTTTTATTATAAATAGCAGGCCGGTGAAACGGGCAAAGCCCGACGACGGCGGCCAAAGACGGGGGCGGGCGAAGCCCGACGACGGCGGGCAAAGACGGGGGCGGGCGAAGCTCGCCGTCGCCAGCCTACATCGGGCCGGAGGCTCGTGCCTGTCACTCGTGTATATATATATGTATACATATATATATATGTATATATATATGTATACATATATATATATGTATACATACATATATATATATGTATACATATATATGTATACATATATATATATGTATACATATATATACATATATATATATATATATATAGGGTTAATACAAGAGAAGAAACATATCATAGTACAAAATATTGAAATAGACAAGTATATTCTAACAGTACAAAGACTTACAATTCCACTGTCTAATTGATAAAGGAGAGTGATGATATTTTGAATGATCTGGTTATGTTTGTCAAAAGACCAAAAAGAGACTTATTTGCTTCTGTTAGAGAAGCCCACTTAACTAGACCCATTTAATTTTTTTGTTGTTATTTCTCTCTCCTCTTTAGTCCCACATTGTGTATAGGACCTTGCTCTCTCTTTCTCTCATCTATATATTTGTACTCATTCTTTGTATTCTACACAAGTGAATATATAAACAAGGTTGCTTTTCCACTTCTCTACATGGTATCAGAGCGACCGGTCCTCCTTGGGCGGCTTCCCTCTGCTTAACCGCCTCTCTTCCTGTGGTCTCTTGTCTGTGCGTGCGGCTAGCTGCGGACTGCCCTTTCTGTCCGCTCCCCGCTCTTCTCGCTTGGTCTCTGGCGGTCTGCTTTTGCCTGTCCGCTTCGCCTCTCTTCTCCCCTCTCCCCTCCGTGGTTCCACCCCTCCCCTCCCGCCTCTTATAGCATTCCTGTGGGTCCCGCCTCTCCCCTCTCTTTGTTACGAGTCCCGTCAGCACTCTCCTCTCGCGCGGTCTCCCTTGTGCTATCCGCCGCGGTCTCCCTTGTGCTATCCGCCGCGGTCTCCCTTGTGCCATCCGCCGCGGTCTCCCTTATGCTATCCGTCGCGGTCTCCTGCTCCCCGGCTTCTTGCTATCCGCAGCTCTCTCCCGCTATCCGGCGCGCCCTCCTGCGGCCTGTTCCTGATCGCCATTTTTCTACCTTGTCACAGCTCCCTTCTCGCACGGTCTGCGGTCTCTTTTAACCTTGTCGCCGAGTTCTTTCTTTGCTCGTCTCGACCTGTTGCTCGTCGCGGCATCTTTCTATCCGCTTGAGAGTTCCTTACTCGCGGTCTCTTCTCTCTGCCCGCTCGTGGCCTCCGTCTCTGACCGCTGCTGTGTTCAGCCTGACCGTGCGAACTGTTACCTCCCGCATTTAGGTCGCAGTCTTCTCCTCCTATCCGCGCGGATTGGTCTCTGTCCGCCGGTTTTCTATCCGCCTCTGGTCGCGGCCTTATGCCGCTGTCCACATCGTGACCGGGCGGTCTCTGTTCTAGTCGCGCGGACTCCTCTGCTGCCGGTCTACCCCCCTTGCCGCCTCTCCTCCATGGGTTCTTCTGCTGATTCTACTGGCACGACGGTTCCTCCTACAGACCGCCCGGCATCTATTCCAGAAATACGGGATGAACTCCGTATTACTACTATATCTCTGATCGGCAAGACGAATTTTGTCGAATGAGCGCATTCTGTTCGCCGGGTCTTGCAATCCAAGGGGTTTCTTCATCACTTGACCCAGGTGGTTACCGGTACTCCGACTGACGAATGGTTACGCAATGATGGTCGTGTGCAAACATGGATTATTAATTCTCTTGATAGCGAATCCTATCGCCTGGCTATGTACCACGAGACGGCCAAAGGCATGTGGGATGAGCTTCATACCCTTTACTCCGACAAAGATAGTCTCCACCATTTGTATGACATTATCACTGCTCTCCAGACCCTTGATAGCAGTGGTGCGACCGATCTGACTTCTTTTGTGGCTCAGGCTCGGTCCTTGGTCGAGGCATGGGTCCAACATCAGCCTCCTACTGTGGACCTTGTTGCCCAACGTACTCAAAAGGAGGCTGTGGGTATAGCCATGATGATGGCTCGGCTACCCCATCACCTTCATAGTGTACGGGCCCACATCCTCTCCTCTACTGTTACCCCGTCCTTCTCAGATGTGTGCTCAATGCTTCTCAAAGTTACCCCACATCCGGATGTGTCGGGCCCTCCTTCTCCAGCTCTCGTCCAGCAAGTTCCTGCTCCTTTACTGCCTTTACATTCTTCTGTCCGTGGAGGCCGCTCTGACTCGCGGGGACGTGGGCGGGGTGGCCGGTCTCGGCCTAAGTGCTCGTTCTGCGGCAAAGATGGGCATCTTGAAGCCACGTGTTATCGCAAGCATGGTCGCCCACCTCGTCCGCAGGCGTCTGCTGCTGCCACCGACTCCTCTCCCACTCGTACTGACCTCGACGAGGTTCGCCTTCAGCTTCAGCATCTTCATGGCCTGCTCAGCCGCCCGCCAGCCTCGGTTGCCTCGGTTGCCTCCATCTCCAATGAAGGTATCACCTGCCTTTCCTCTGGCCCGCGATGGATCCTCGACTCTGGTGCCACTCACCACATCACCTCTGTTCGGCCGCCTCAGTACTTGTCTTCCCCTCACCCGAAGTACATTACTGTGGCCTAATGGCGCCTCTGTCCCTATTTCTGGATGTGTTGATATTCCTCTCACCTCTTCTCTTCACCTGCGCTCGGCTCTTCATGTTCCAGGCGCTCCTTTCAATTTACTTTCTGTTGGTCGTCTTACTTCTGATTTACATTGCTCAGTGACATTTACTTCTTCTTCTTTTCTGATACAGGATCAGCAGACACGGACTATCATTGGTAAGGGGCGACTGCAGAACGGGCTCTACCTTCTTGACGACTCTCCTACTCTCCTCATATCTGTCTCCTCTTCCGATTGGCATCGACGTCTTGGTCATGCTCCTCTACCTGTCCTCCAGAAGGCTCTCCCGGATGTATCTCTTCCTGTTTTTCAATGTGAAACATGTATTTTTGGCAAACAGCCACGTTCATCTTTTCCTTCTCATTGTACTCGGAGCTCCGCTCCTTTTATCTTAGTACACTCCGATATATGGGGTAGTATTTCTGGCTATTGGTATTTCGTTACCTTTATTGATGATTATTCGCGCATGACGTGGCTGTATCTTCTTCGTGATCGTTCTGAGCTTCCCCGCGTCTTCTGGGCGTTCATTCTTGAGACTCGCACTCAATTCTCTGCGCCCATTCGCACTATTCGTACCGACAATGCGCGAGAGTACACTGATCATGACTTCGCGACCCTCTGCTCTGAGTTCGGCATTATTCACCAAACCTCGTGTGTGTATACTCCGCAACAGAATGGTGTCGCCGAGCGCAAGAATCGGCACCTTCTTACTGGAATTTTGCGCTCTCCACCGCCTGCTTTCTTATCAACCGTCTACCGTCCTCCGTTCTTCAGAATGCTACTCCGTTCAGCCTCTTCTTTCCGTCCACTCCACCTTTCCCTGTTACTCCTCATATCTTTGGGTGTACTTGCTATGTTCACCATCTCGGCCCTTCTACTGACAAATTGGATCCCCGTGCGGCCAAACATATCTTTGTCGGTTACTCGCGCACTCAGAAGGGGTATATGTGTTATTCGCCTACTACCCGCAAGGTTCAAGTCTCTGCGGACGTTACTTTTCGGGAAGATCTTCCCTTTTTTTCTGCTTCGGATGTCGTTACCTTTCCAGAGCCCGTCGTTCGTCCTATCATCCCGGTTCCCTGCTCCTCATCATCTCCTCCTCCTGACCCGGCTCCGGTCCGTCCGACTCCACCTGTTATCCGGGTATATTCTCGTCGCTCTTCTCATCCGGTTGCCCCACTGCAGTCGGCCTCGCCCTCTGATGCTCCGCCACCTGCTGCTCCGGTTCTTGCCTCCACCGCTCATCCGATGGCAAATTACGTCTCTCTCCATCGCCTTTCACCACCACTTCGTCACTTTGCCACATCATTATCCTCTGTTTCTATTCCTAACTCTGTACAGGAGGCGCGTCAACATCCTGGCTGGCGGGCTGCCATGGAGGAAGAAATGACGGCCCTTTGGGCCAACCAGACCTGGACCCTGGTCCCATTGCCTCCCGATCAGCACCCGGTTGGGAGTAAATGTGTTTTTGTCATCAAACATGCTCCGGATGGCACTATTGCCCGACTGAAGGCCAGACTGGTGGCCCGTGGCTTCACTCAACAGCAGAGCCTCGATTATGAGGAAACTTTCTCTCCGGTGGCCAAGCTCAACACGGTTCGTGTGCTTCTCTCCGTAGCTGTACACCGCCACTGGCCCCTTTATCAGCTCGATATCAAGAATGCCTTTCTGAATGGTGATCTTCACAAAACCGTCTACATGCGCCAACCGCCCGGGTTTGAGACCACGGGGGAGTTTCATGTGTGTCTTTTAAAGAAGTCCATCTATGGTCTCAAACAATCCCCCCAGGCATGGTTTGACAAATTCAGCAAGGTGGTTCAGGATATGGGTTTCACACCGGGAAACGGGAACCGTCATTCTGTTAGTTTATGTTGACGACATCCTACTTACTGGGGATGACTCACAGGGGATCCAAGCGGTCAAACAACATCTGAGCACTGTATTTCAGACCAAAGACCTAGGGCATCTTCGCTACTTCCTCGGTCTTGAGGTCGCACGACGACCGGATGGGCTTGTCCTCTCCCAACGGAAGTACTGTCTCGATCTCCTCAAAGATGCTGGCCAGTAAGGTTGTAAGCTAGCTAATACACCGATGGAGGCAAATCACAAGCTCTGCGCACATGCCTCTGATAATGATCTGCTTCTCCAGAACCCGGAGTACTATAGACGCCATGTCGGAAAGTTGATCTACCTAACAATCACGAGGCCTGATATATCATTTGTTGTTGGGGTTGTCAGTCGGTTCATGCATGCTCCTCGGGTTTCTCATCTCCAAGTTGTTGAACGGATTCTCCGGTACCTTAAGGCAGCTCTGGGTCAAGGGCTTGTTTACAAAACCTCCACCTCAGCTCCAACATTGGTTGCTTACTCTAATGCCGATTACGCTGGTTTTCTGGACGATCGGCGGTCGACCAGTGGGTTCTGTACTTACTTTGGAGGTCATCTCATTACTTGGAAAAGTAAAAAACAAGCCGTGGTAACTCGATCCTCCGCGAAAGCTGAATACCGATTTATGACATCGGTTGTTTCTGAACTCACATGACTTGAAAGCCTTCTTGCTGACTTGGGAGTAAAACTTCCTTCATCTGCTGTTCTCTTTTGTGATAGTCAAGCGGCCATACACATAGCGAAGAATCAGGTGTTTCACGAGCATACGAAGCATATCAAGGTCGACTGTCACTTCATACGAGAAAAAGTTTAAATGAAGAAACTTTAGTAAAAGCATGTTTCGGGCACTGATCAAGTTGCTGATATTCTCACGAAGGCCCTATCAAGCACTTTGTTCTACCAGTGTTTGTCCAAGCTTGGTGCATATGATCTATACGCTCCAGCTTGCGGGGGAGTGTTAGAGAAGCCCACTTAACTAGGCCCATTTAATTTTTTTGTTGTTATTTCTCTCTCCTCTTTAGTCCCACATTGTGTATAGGACCTTGCTCTCTCTTTCTCTTATCTATATATTTGTACTCATTCTTTGTATTCTACACAAAGTGAACATATATACAAGGTTGCTTTTCCACTTCTCTACAACTTCATTCAAACATCATATGTCCTTAAATAGGCTTACATGGCATTAATGACTCTTAAAGAATTCTAACAACTAACAACCTCTTAATGACCAAACATACTAATTAATTAATAGTTTAATACATTAAGATAAACAATTAATAATCATAAATATTGAATATATAACTATGCATGAAGCCCATAACATCACTCCCTCTTTCCAAAATGAATGTCCTTAAGCTCAAAGGGAGATCGAATACTTGTGCCAGCTTTACCCAATTCCATGTTGGTCAGGTTCCTCCAATTCTAGTCAGAAAAGTCTTTTACAATGATGGTCGCGAGTACAATTCTCATCGTAGTTATAACATAACTCTTTTGTGTCGTTCAAACTTTCCCACATGGGAAGACATAGAATTTATGGGATTGGTTACACTCAGGTCTACCGAACTAATTCCATGTGATTGATCATGGAGTTAAATAGTACCCTCAATCCAAATGCAGTGGATGTTCACACAGTCTGACCAAACTCATAGAAGTAATTAAGTCCTATGGATCTTCGAACTCAGCATCTTCTCGTAGTCGTTTGTGAAGCCAGGTCGTAAAGGCTGCAATATGTTGCGCTTGTTCTAGATAAGCGTCTACAGATCTTGTTTGTTATTAATGTGGTTTAGGGAACACCGAGAGGTTTGTTACGGAGGGGGGCCGAATCAGATATTGTAGAACCCTTTAAATATTCTCGATTTTTCGATTTGTAAATAGGCAAACCAAAATTGAGATGGACCTAGAGTGTAGAAGGATGTCATATTAATCCATTCCGCTATTGGTGTCTGTTAATGACCAAGAAATTGTTCGCACCCAGTGGTCCACTGTAATGGTTTCTCTTCCCATCATAGGTTAGAAATACTAACTTGGTGTACCGGAGAGCCTTATTAGCTCCAAGTCATGCATAGCTCGGGGCCTCAATGTGTACAAGGGGTGGTGGAGATCTCTAACTGCTACTAGCTTATTTACATGCTGAAACAGTAATGACTTAGATGATTAGTGTGAGATCATTGATGTTGTTAGAGAGTGTGTCATGGGCTACCTGGTCTTCATGAAAATGGGCATTAGTTCCATAAGCTGACTAATTGGCATGTGGAATCCCCTAAGTGGTTGATACTGGTAAGAAGTACGGTGGTTGGAGCACGAGAGGAGGATCGGGTTACTGGACAATTTGACTCTCTATAAACGGTTGTTAATGGTGTACTCGGAGCGCCACATGATGCACGACACTTCCCAATGTTCAGTTATACTAATAAGAAAACTCACTTTTTTTAATTACTTACGTAATTAGTTAAAATAGTTTAGCCCCCTTTAATTTATTATTATTATATGTATTGATCAGTTGATTGATAAACCAATTAAAACCGTCCAGCTTCAAGAATAGAGGGTGTGGGGCTTGATAGAAAAGAGGTAGGGTAATGGCATGCGGTACAGTGTGGAGAGGAATAGGGAACGCGAGGGAATCAAGTGTATGTGGTTTGTTGGCTCAAGGAAAGTAGAGGCGTGTGGCTTCCCACTGACTTTGACATACGTGTAGGAAAGATCGATGAGCACAGCAGGTAAGATCTCAACTTTCTTCGAGATCTTTGTACAGGGAAGATTGACAAGCTTCAGAGCTTGAGGCCTTCGTGCGTCTGGCTTTCTGCAAGGGTGTGAGCGCTTTGAATCAGAGAATGAGTAATGGTTTTGGCTGGATGAATGATGTTGGGTTCGAACAACGTCAACATCCACTACATCGAATGAATGGCGCTGGACCAAATTGCTTATGGATCCCGACAATGGAACCAGAAGTCGCATTAAACAACTGGGTGGACATCCAGTACAACTATTCGAGGCCAAAATGGGACGTATAGGAAGAGAATTGAGGTGAAACATTACGTTTCCGTAAGGGGCGACTGACGAGAGCTATATTTGCGACGTTGGCGGAGGTGAAACCTAAAAGCTCTGATACCAAGTTGTTACGAACTCGGGAGTAAAATGTTATTAATTTCGTCGTAGATAATCGGAGGTGGAGGTGACGATGGAGAGATACTAATGGAGCTGAAACCGAGGTTCTAGGCAGAGTGTGCTCGGGAGAGAGAGAGAGCTAACATGATCTTATAACAGGGAACAAAATAAGAGATTCAATATTTGCTTCCTTCGTTCAAACATCATATGCCTTTAAATAGGCTAACATAACATTAATAACTCATAAAGACTTCTAACAACTAATTAGCTCTTAACAACCCAACATACTAATTAATTAGTGCATAAAAGACAAGTGACTTATAATCATAATGACCGAAAGGATAACTAGTTGCAAACCTCATAACAAACATATAACCAAACTAAACAAGATGACAAAAGTTGTTAGGATATCTAGGTTGAATTTTCATGAATAATCCTTTGCCACTTGGGCTTCGTTTGGCCCGACTTATTTGTTCCGGTGAGTTTGGTCAAAAACGCCATTATCATAGAATGTATGTTTGGCAAGATAAAGGTCATGGCCGCCACCAAGAAAATAAAGTAGTTCTGAGCATAAAATACATGAATTTTTTTAGGTGAGGTTGGGTGTTCACGAATGCCGGTTCATGACCACCGCGATCACGACCGCCACTACCGTGCCAAACGAAGCCTTAGTCTTTCCAATTGAACTAGATTGTCACAATCCTTTACTAAGTTGGTTTCCTACTTGGAGCTCATTTGACAAGAATTGTTCTCAAGCTCACTCTAGTGGTCTTTTATTAAAGAAAGAGTATAGGAGATTCAACACATTTTTTATTTATTGTTTGCTCAAGTCATTTTAATAAATATTCTAGCATATAGAACTATTTTTGGCACATGAAAAGTTTTTGAACAGGAAAAACTTGAATGATGAATTAACATGATAAGTCTTACCTATACATAAGCCTCTCAATGAAATCCTCCTCCTTCATGTGGAGTAGAGATGATCTAGTCTCATCACCCAACGCCGACCAAAAGTCTAGCAGCGTATCACATGAAAGCCTGGATGTGTGCAAAGAGCATGTTTCTCTTGTCCCATGACCACGTCCATAATTAGCCAACCCTTGACTTATCCAACCACGGCCTCCACCGCCACATGCATCAGGATACAACAATTCGCGGTCATGTTCTCTTTGTCGAGCACTGCTAAAAACCTGCAAAAAGAGAACATATGAGGAAGTTCTAAGAAATTTTACATAACCATAAGAAAACAGTCTTCGCATAAAAGCATCTAGATTTATAATGAATAACATTGAATTTTAAACAAAAAAGTAGTTCAATATTATATATGACTAGCAAGCTTTGAAATAAGATGTGAATGGATACTACATATTTGACCTGGCAAACATTTTAGAAGATATAAAGCTTTTGTCCAAGTCAAATTAGAAAATATATGTTCACAGCATTCATCATATATGGTAAGCTTCAATTACACTAAACAAAACAAATATGGAGTTTTATAGTAGATCTAAATCGTCCACATTACCCAACATATTTGGGATTAAATAAATACTTTTTCTACATTCTCTCATTACATTTCTGAGGTTAAATGAATGTTGTAAATGTCAATTGTATTCATTCCACTATTCTAAAGTATGCAATGAGAGAATGTAGACAGTACTCATTTAACCCCAAAATTGCTGCTGGTGAGGAGGACGATTTATATCTACTAAAAACTCTGTATTTATTTTGTTTAGTGTAATGGAGGCATGCAATATATGATGAATGTTGTGAACATATAGTCTCTTATTTGATTTAGACAAAACCTTTATATCTTCCGAAATGTTTGCAGGATCAAATATATAGTAATTAGTATCCATTCACAACCAATTTCAAAGATTGCTAGTCATATATAATATTGAACTACTTAAGTTCTATTTTGAAATCAGATATCAACCTGCATACTCAGAAATTGGCGACCCCAAGATAGGTCAGTATGATTCCAGTGAAGTTCTCGCAGAGCACTATACCCTGTGCAAATAAAGGAGAAAATGATGATCTCCCATTGGGCTTGGGAGATTTCTTCTCCATCAATCAAGAAGAGCGATTTTAGACCACAGGACAATATCTTCTCTAAAAATCAGCACAATAGACAATTGAGTACTCTCAGGGTCCTTTCGGATCGAAAGAATTGGAATTGCAGAATTGGAATTCATCTAATTCCAATTCCTGTGATAATTGGAATTGGTCTGAATTTCAATGCAGTTGTTCAGCTGCAGGATGGATTTCTAGACTTGTAATTGGAATTGGTTTAGAATTCCTTTTTTTCTCATGTCTGCGGGATCTGGCGACAACGACAATTTGAAGTTGTAGTCTTGTGTCACTCGGGACGAAGTTATTACAACAAAACCTAGTGGTGGAGGGAATTATTCCTTTACAATCTCTAAGAAAATATAGAAGTTGGCAAAAAATGAACACAATACCAGAGAAATCAACTTCAGGTAGTGTACCAACAATTAATTATGATCGGGCAAGGACGGCGAGATCGGGCGGCGATGACGAGATCGGGTGAAGGCGACGAGATCGGTCGACGGCAGCGAGATCGGGCGACGACGACGAGATCGGGGGCGTGATCAGGCGGCAACGACGAGATTGGGTGGCGGTGGCGGCGAGATCGGGCGGCTGCAGCAAGAATGGGTGATGGAGGCGAAATCGAGCGGCAGTGGCGGCGAGATCGGGCGGTTGCAGCAAGAACGGGCGGCGGCGGCGAGATCGGGCGGCTGCAGCGAAATCGGGCAGCTGCGGTGAAATCGGGCGGCTGGGGCGGCGACGAAATCGGGCGGCGACGGCGAGATCGGTCGGCGGCGACGAGATCAGTCGGCGGAGGCGAGATCGGCGGTGGCGGCGAGATCGGGCGGTGATGGCGAGATCGGGCGGTGGCGGCGAGATCGGGAGGCGGCAGTGAGCGGTGGCGAGATCGGGAGGTGGCGGTGGGATCGGGAGGCGGCGGTGGGATCATGAGGATCGGACGACGGCGGGATCGGGCAGCGGCGGCGGGATCGGGCGGCGGCGGCGGGATCGGGCGGCGGATCGGGGCGGCGGCGGCATCGGGCGGCGGGATCGGCGGCGGCGACGGGATCGGGCGGCGGCGGCAGGATCTGGCGGCGGCGGCGGGATCGGGCGGCGGCGGCGGCGGGATCGGGCTGCGGCGGCGAGATCGGGCAACGACGGCGAGATCGGGCGACGACGATGAGATCGGGCGACGACGAGCATAGTAAAAAACTGAATTTCATGAAATATTTGTCTTTACCCCGAAGAATTGGTCATAGTACAAAATTGAATTCCATGGAATTGGACCAATTTCAATTCCGAGGGAATTCCTAAGATCCGAACACTGGAATTGGAATTTTGTTGCCCCAATTCCAATTCTCAATTCCAATTCCAGAGATCCGAACGGACCCACGGAGAAATCACGAAACAAGGTCCTGGTTAAAAATTGCATAGGTAATTGCAACCTATACGTGCAATGGCTCGTTTTTTATTTATTAGCCCAATTGCAATCAAAATCTTTAAGGCATAGGTTACAACTCACAAGGTATATATGCTTGGTTCTACCTCTAGCAGCCATAGCTGCCCGGTCATCAAAGAACATGAGCATATAATATGGGCATTAACAAAAAGGAAGGGCAACCTAGTTGAGATTTCGAAGTCCCTTAATCCTCCAACAAATTGTAATATTTGGATTCGGGATGAGACATCCTTTATACTTCTACGTTACTGGAGGGATCTCAAATACAATATGTTTCTCTCATCTTTTACTTACTCGTGTGTTCACTCGTGGCTTAGTACTTCCTCGTCAAATTATTCAATCGCTCTCATAACTCCCTAAACTTCAGAATAGCTCGTATAAATTCAGTTTCACAATTCTCACGTCTTTAAAGTTGAATGAAGTTCATCTAGTTTTAATCAATTCATAGTGCATTTCATTCTTCTATTTATTGTTCTTCTTTATTGACATTATCTCTTTATTTTCATCATTAATTAAGACCTTAGTATCTCTACTTTAAAGTAACTTGATTAAAAACTCTATATCTCCTCTCCTAGGAATTCTTATAATAAGACAATAAAATGTAAGAACATAAATTATTATAATAAGGTAATAACAACCAAATACTAGCAAAAACAGATAATATTCTTCCATTTCAAATGGAATAAGCTAATTTACATTGACGTTAGAATATTTTAAATTCTTCTTTGCTTAAGCATATCACTAAAAAAACAAAAGGATACTACCGCCGCAATGATCTGAAAACAACAATCTTTCCTCATAATAAGTAGATAAGGGAAATATTGGACATCAATCATGCGTCATTTGAGACATTTACTGGATTGACACTTTTTGGATCCCCTGAGGGATGATTGGAGCCTGAGATTGCAACTGCCTCGATTTTTCATAATTTTGTGTGCTTTATTTTTTTTTTCCCAGAGCGTATTTTGAGAGTTATGTTAAGTTATCCGTTCAGACGATCATGGTCGTCAGATATACTTAACCTAAATCACCTCCACCCTAATATATATTCCATTATGTTTATGGGAGGAGTTATCAAGAGTTTGGCTTCTATCTTGAGTTGCTCGGTCATTGTGGGTCTAAATGTCCACGGGAGGTGTGACGCTTCCCATTTCCCACCTACGATTGCTGCCAACTCCCTTTAGAAGCCCTGGCGTGCCTTTCCAGGCACCGGAGAGCAGGTCCAGTGGCTCTCCTGCATTTCCAGACTTCGTCTACCCCTCACGCCTCCTCCAGTCCCCGTTATTACCTTCTCCGGGCTCGTGTGGCCCAGCCATAAGAGACTTTATGACCCATCCTCCACCCTCCATCAACCTCGCAGACGCTCCCACAACCCCCAAACTCCTCTCCTAGTGTCGTCTAGCTCACTCACAACCCAGATCAGCTGCCCTCTTCCCCATCCAATGCATCCACAGTCACCCCATTCGATTTAAGCTCTTCCACAACAGTCCCCCCTTACCCACTCAGGTCCTCCACAACACTGAAAAGCCTTTTCCTTTCCCCGAAACCCTTCGAAATCCCTAAAATACCTTAAATCTACATACCCTAGAAATTCCCTCCGCTTCAAAATTTCACGCCAACCACACATCAGAACCATGTATCGTTCCTACAATCATCCCAAATCCACTTATCGCATCCTCCACCGCAGGTGCTAATTTCTTGGTGAGTTTTTACAATTCAATTTTGATTTTCTGCACTGCACGAATGCCTATTTTCATTTCTAGTAATATTTTGCTCAAATAATTTGGCTTATTTAATTTCAATGAATGTGTAGCGTATTTGCACTGCATTTTAATTATCTAGCACTTTCACTTGCATGCAAGTACTACTCATTAACCCAATTTGAACTAATTGCATCCAGTTGTAATTGTTTATACACGTAATAATTTTTACATATTTAATTACTTGCACATCGGAAAAACTATCGTGCATGATTGGATCATTTGTATCATATTAGGGTTTCTATAGTGAGCATTATCTTCATTAAATTGTGCGACTACATTCACATATTCACTTAGTCGACATGTAGTCTCATTTGCATTGGTCTCGAGATTGTTTGCATTCATCTAGCATTAGGGCTTCACAACCGTTATTTGTAGATTTATTCTGTGTTAGATATTAATATATTATGGAGCAAAGTAGTACTATTGCTTTCATAGTAAAAAATATATTAAAAAGTAAAATACCTATGATAAAAGGTGAGAGGTTAAACACTGATATACTTTGTAACAAATAATATGATAACATACAATACACAACACTTCAACATTTCAGTAACAAGTCTTCATTTCAATTCTCCAAACAAAAAATCAATTCCCTTCCAAATGAGAAACTTTTTGTACAGTCGATTCATATGCCAATGATGCACAAAAGTACAAAAGTGCTCACAGAGGGAGTTTAACTTTATCCAGCCATGGCAAAGATCACTAGAGACTATAAGAGTGAGAAATAATTTTAGACATTGTAGCCCAGTCAAATCTTCGCACTGCTGGTACTCATTAGGGAACATGGAACTTACAAGGAGTGTGTATTACTAGAAGTTAATTGGTCCTAATAATCATTCAACCTAAAAAATTAAGGAACTAGATGATATATGCTATGGGCCCATAAAATGTCACGTGTAGGTTTATTATGTCGCGTTATTACGAGTTTATGTTATGTGTTTAGATATTTTATGGTAAGTCCAAAAGTCAGGACTTATTATGCCTATGCCGCCATGTGATCTTATTTAAAGATTCATTGGGTAGTGAAGGAAGTATGCAAGAAGAAATTTATTCCACTTGTCCCTTGTATGATATATGAGTAGTTCCCTCTCTCGAACACACCCCGCTTAGGCAACAACGATTCCAGCTCCATAGTATCCTCCTCTTACATCATCCTTGCCTTCGGAAGCTCCTCCAACGACTCTACCGACGCTCTTCGGATTTGCCCGTAACAACTTGGTATCAGAACCTTTTGGCCCATCTCCGCCCTTCAGCAACACATTCAACAAGATTTCTGTCATGGACAACTTGCAGAATTGAAGCTTCGGGCTACTCATGGGATCGCCAAAGCATCGGGATTATCAGCCAAACCCATCATCGTGACAAGGCAAGCCACACAACCCTTCCTTCAATAAATCATTACTCGATTAATTCTTAATTGGAGTAATTGATTAATTAAATAATTCAGCAAGAAGATGAGCTCCAATTAGCAAATTGTCATTTGTTCAATGATAATGAAGTTATTGGAGATGTCGGCGTCACAGTAAGTCGTGATTTTGTGACTCACCACCCACAGTGATAGCCTCGCAATAGTTTGGACAGTTCAGAGACCTAATCCCACCGGTGTAATTGCTGGTCCAATCAGAGTACAAAGAAATCCCACCAATCTACGTGGTTCCCTTCACCCCAATTATCGCCTCTAGTTGTTCCCTCCCAGCAATTCACGCAACGGGCACCTTTTCTACCAAGCTCGAGGGTTACGATGTACCAATGTGTGCAGCCGCAAACCTCTACAGTTCTCCTCTAGTCAGCACCCTTAGTTACCTTTCCTTCGGGCAGTCAGACGCTTCTTCTACAACCGGCCACACAGCAGACTTTCTCAATCAGCCCTATACAAAGGAACCCACCACTGCTTCAATCACTTAACGATCATGTTGTGATCTCTTCTTCAATCATATTGTCACGCAAAGCTATGTCCCTCAGAAAACATCACCATCATTTGCGACATCTGTTAACACGATAACGGTTTGTCGCTCGATGCATCCACTGCTACAACGTGTTATAAAAAATTGTTCTGGCGAGCAATTAAGTAGTTAGATGATCAAATCGTCTGAGCCTCGTTCGAGCTTGAGGGCAAGCTCAATTTGAAGGACAGGTGAAATGTTATGGGCCCACAAAATAGCATTTGTCTATGTCATGAGTTAGTTTATCATGTGTCATTATTATGAGTTTATATTTATCTGTTTTAGTATTTTATGATAAGTACAAATGACGAGACTTATTATGCATATGTCACTATGTAAGCTTATTTAGAGATCCCTTGGGTCATGAAGGAGGTATGCAAGAATTAATCTATTCCTCTTGTCCCCTATATGAGATTTTGGTAGCTCTCTCTCTAACTTGATTACACCCCACTTACACAATCATGGTTCTAACTCCATGGTATCTTCCTCCGTCATCCAGACACTGGCTGCTCTGATGACGACTCTACCAACGTACTACGAGTTTTCCTATAACATTAGCACATCACAATAATATATTTCATATACTTGATTAGAGACTAAACCCAAGATATAAATGCTAATTACAAAACTAAAACAGCCAAACGATTATATTTAAATGGTATATTGGCAAGACTATTACTTCGTCAACAATTATTAAATCAAGTGTATAATTAAACCCCATGACAAATAGTTCAAATATATGTTGGTGTAGATAGATTAGTGATTGAACGTCATTTATGAGCATGGTTTTTGGGGAAAATGGACTTAACTGTTCCTATAATATGCTCAGCTTGGTCCTTGTTTGACCCACACTACCTAATAAGGGGAGAAAATTTTGGTTGATCTCATGTGATACACAATGAATATCAAAAAACGATTTTTGGAGCCATAGGGTTGTACATTTTTATTTTATATATAACATATATGACTGAAATGAGAATGCAGTTTGTTAAACACAGCTATAGGTATCAAGATGAATATGGTTAACGTTATCAAATATTATCCTAATAATACATGACTATGCTAAGATTGTGGCATTTAAAATCTGAGCTAAACACTTGATGCAAACATATGTATCATCACAAGCTATTAACCAGTTTCGGGCTGTAAGTAGATTTTACCATTCCAAAGCAGACAATGGTGAATGAATAGTGTCATTGGGAAGAGTAATGTGCAGGAGAAAGAGTAAAGAAAGGCGAATGGATAGTGCATTGTTGAAAGCAATGTAGAAGAGAAAAAAACAGATAGCATACTTTGTGGATCACATCCAGTGAACTTGCACAAGTAAAGCAGTCAAGAAGAGTAAGCATTCCATCCTTTGTTGTGGTCAAGCCACCCCATGGGTGCACAGAAGGGTCTTGTAAATTATCATATTCATTGTCAGTAAGGACCTCAGCAGTTTTCTGGAGAAAGCATCCACCAACGAATTCCTGTTGCAAGGACTTCCCATACATAACAATCTGGGAGTAACATTCCAGAAGCAACCCATGGCACCTGGAGCAGTAAAGGTTCTTTCGAGCTTGCTCACAAAGTGTTTGCTTATCTATTCTAAGGAGCTCCCTTCGGGCTTGGGTTGGCAATTCACCCCAAAACTGATTCAGGAACCATGCATGTGAAAATGAAATTAGTTTTTTTTTTGTTTCATGGCTATTAACAGAAATGCATACGGATATATGGAAAACTTTGTTAAAACAAGTGAAACCATTGGCATCAGGTATTAAGCTTATCTACAAAGACAAACCACTAATAAAAACATCAACTGCTCGAATTGGCATCTGAATCACCTTTAAGTATGAACAAGTCCCCAAAATGTTTATATTCCCAAACAAAATTTATTAAGAGGAAAGAAGAAAATAATTTGTCTAGTATAAGTTTTTTTTATATTTTCACATTTCAAATATAATTTAATTTAATTTTGCCACATCTTTCTTAACTAAACTAATTGAATATGTTGGCACTGGATTTAAGTAATGGGTAAAATTTTCCTTCAAAAGATGTTGATTACATCAAGCCTCAAAACATTTTGCAAATTTATTACCAAGTAATCCCAGTTGGTCATGGCTTTATTCAATAAATAGTAACAAAAATCAGGTGTTGGTTATCTCAATAAATCATCTTGGCGGATTCACCTATTCTTCCAGGAGGCTTGAGAAGAGGGAATATATGTCAGGAGCTTGGAGAGGTCAAGCACAAGGTTGTCAGCACCGAAATCCTACGTGGGATCGTTTTGAGGTTGGATCAGATCGGTCGTAGAATCGAATCGAGTATCGCAAGATCCCACAACATTCATAAATTAATATTAAAAATATAAATTGAATTTTGTATCATTCAATTACATGCTCAATTAACAAAAAAATCAATAAATTGAGCAGTATGTGAATAATTATATTAAAAAAATTTTAAATAACTAAATCAAAAGAATAATATCATACTAAGTTCACTTACAGTTTCAGGTAGGACACTCAATATCTACCAACAATAAAAACAAATCTGAACTGATGGATTGGTGGAAGCCTAGAAGCAGGAAGACGAATTTAGATGGTTGGATTACTCGTACGCTGGAAGCAGGAAGCTTGAATTGCTCGTATACTGGATTTCTAATCGCTAAATTGCTCGTACACTAGAAAGGAAGAAAAGACGTCGACCTGAAAATAGGAAGCATGAAGCCACTGGATTGCTCATACGCAGAAATATAAGATAAGACATTGACACCACTAGAAATGGAACCTGGTAAGGAAGGAAAACAAAGACATTGTCTGGACTGGAAGAGACCGAAGACGCTGCTCTTGGCCTCCATTTGTGGTCGGCAATCGACACTTGGGATACGGTAAAGTAGCACAATATGATTTTGTGATGGGGTATGGGGCGGGATTGGGATAAGGTTAAGCAATGAGTTATGGGCGTTAGACCGGATGAATGGGGTCGTGATGAGGTTGGACATGTTTCTAGTTACCTTGGCCAGACCAGTAGAACCTGGTCGGGATCGAGATCCTAAGATCGGATCGCGATACTAGCCATAGTTGTGCCGATTTAGATCCTAGGTAAGATCCGGGTCGATTTACAAAATCTGGATCGTAAGATCCAACGATCCGGATCGCGATCCTGATAACCATGGTCGGTCATTCTGTGGGGCGTGCAAGACTGTAAGTTATGCAGGCTGACAACATCATTGACATTCAACAAAGGTTTTGGACCATGCTTCCAAAAGATACTTTTATGTTGTTAGCTATATTGTACACCAAAATCTCCCCAACCCACCTGCTCTTTAACTACACAAACAAAAGCTTATGACTTGTGTAAACTCCAATCCCATGAAGCATTGTGGACCTCTGTAAAGGGGAGGGTGATGCAATAACGACCAGGTAAGAAGGTAAGAGTACCTTATGATGCAAACAAGAGTGTTGTGCTTGTACGACAGATTTTTGGTCCCAACTGATCTCGTGAGAATCCAACCATGTGTAGTTCAGGTGGGACTCAAGTGTAGGTGTAATGTCGTGGTGGTGGTGAATTTTAAGCGGTGTTTAGCAATAGAAAATTTGGTCGGATAGGTAGTTGCCTGGGTGCGAATGCTCTGAGAATTGGTATCGATAAGTAAGTGGTGTGCAACTTATAAGAAGTGATCCCAAGAGTATTCCAGGTTGGCTGAGCACAAGAATGCAGTGCACGAGTCGTGGGTTTGAAATATTTATCATGAAAAATGATAGGCTCGGGAGTAGCATCCCACACGAGTACGGTTGATTGAGCAAGTTCAATGGGTAGCTAAGCAAGTTGGATGTGTAATAGTCGGTGAGTCAATTAGCGGTGTTCAATAGTTTAGCAAAGGCAAACTCAACAGTAGTATTTGGCAATGTAACCAGATAACCTGAGCAGTGAAATTTGCAGTATTTTTATGTGCACAATGGGTATAATGAGTGAATAAGTGCATATCGTGATGCAGCCATGTCCGTTGACTTGGACTTGGCTTTAAAAACAGGAGAAAGCTGAGAGAGTCTAGGCAAACAATACAGAAAATGTTATAGTGTGAGGAAATTTTGAGGGAAAAATTGGCAATCAAATACTTGCTCTAAATCTACTACATGCATGATAATATTTTTCCCCGAGCAAGTGAGAAACTCTAAAAAAGGAGATTATGTAAGAAAGAAACAAAGGAAAATGACAAATTCTTCTATGTTTGTGGCTAGATAAGTTTCTATGTTTATAAATTTCTCAACAAATTTACAGAATGATAATTAAAATATATTACAATGACATTTAATAGTAAACAAAAGACCAATAGTTGGCAAGGATACTAAACATGCAGATCAGTACTTAACAAATATGCTCAACCATAATGTTATAGTCGGCCTAGAAATACTAGGAAATCTATTTAAGAAGGGGACGAAGGTTCATGGAGAGAGGTGTCGCTCGAAAAGCTAATGGTCGTCACATATGTGGCTCTTCAGCACTAGGGAGTATATCAGGGGAAAATGGATAATTGTTGAAGTCATGGGTAGAACAGGGTTCGTGGTAAGGTTTGAGTATGGACACAAGAAATACTGGGTGGATTCAAAGGTATTTACGGAGTGGTTTGAAGGAGACTAAACAGGTTCATGAAAGCATATGAGAAGGACCATAGTAGCAACAATTAAGTTTTGTTGAGGTGTGAAAGGAGACAATTTGTGGACGGAGACCCAATAGGTCTTGACAAAATGCAATATGAGAGTGTTGGCTAGGTTGAATCTTCATACAATGTTGGGTGTGTTTAATGAAGACGGTGAGGAAGTGATCTCGGTCCACCAATTCCTAGTCAATATGAGTGTTTAAGCAAGAGTTGTGCTGGTATAGTAAATGGTTCTCAGCCAGGTAGGTTTGGAAAAAAATTGTGGAATTGAAGTCTTGTAAATTGGAAATGTGTTACGGAACTTCACGACGACGAGCCCAAATGGCAAGTCTACATGCGCTGGGCGCGTATACCGCAGGGGCCCACCGAGACCGCGGAGGATAATTAATATTTATTATGTTATATGTTTAGCTGTTGCATTTTTAGTATTTCCTGTTTTTCCTAATTTCGGTTTTCGTTTTGTATTCGCCCCTCACCTCTATAAGAGGGTGTGTGAACCTTGTATTTTCCATCGCGGATGAATGTATGTTTCTCTCCTCCTTTAATCTCAAACCCTAACTGATGCAGGACCGGCGTCACACCAGCCCTGCCACCTGGCACTGGAGTCACACCAGCCCAGGGTCCCGCCAGGCGTCGCACCTGGGGGATTTATCAGGCCCGCGGGCCGTACACCCAAACCCATCTCCGGCCCCACCACAGGGACGACGGGTTTTTGAGGCCGGCGCAGTTCGATCATCCGACCTCCTTGATAAGAAGCTTTCAGGCAAGCTTCCATCACCAACTGATCATAAAAGCGCGGATCAGTTGGTGATGGAAGCTTGCCTGAAAGCTTCTTATCAAGGAGGTCGGATGATCGAACTGCGCCGGCCTCAAAAACCCGTCGTCCCTGTGGTGGGGCCGGAGATGGGTTTGGGTGTACGGCCCGCGGGCCTGATAAAGCCCCCAGGTGCGACGCCTGGCGGGACCCTGGGCTGGTGTGACTCCAGTGCCAGGTGGCAGGGCTGGTGTGACGCCGGTCCTGCATCACTAACCCCTCTCTCTCTCCCTATCTCCCTCTCATTCTCTCTCTCCCTCTTCCGGACTCAATAATGCCGTCTACCCCCCCCCCCCCCCCGCATCCACTGGAATCCAACAAAGTGGTCTAACATGCCCGCTCCGCCCGCCTCCAGCCACCGGAGAACCAGCCCGCTCCGGCCGTCCGCCTGCACGCCGAAGGCCGCCCGCACCTCCGCCCTGCATCCCCGTCCGCAGGTTGCGCCTCCGCAGCTGCAGCCCCATCCGCAGGAACCCGTTCTGCAGGCTGCGCCGCGAGCCCGTCCGGCTCCGCACTCCACTCCGCGGGTCCGCGCACCTAGGCCCTCACCGTCCCCGTGTCGCCGCTGTCTTCCGCTAGGGGTAATGGCCCCCAACATCCGTTCAACCGTGGATATTCAGCAGGAATCCCTCCGCCGCTGAAGCCCTCCGCCGCATCGAAGCCCAGGAGGCCCTCAACGCCTCCATGCACGCCTCCATCCTCGCCCTTGACGTCAAGATAGATGCGCTCCAACCTTCCGCCACCTCATCCACCAGCGAACCCGCAGGCTCGGCCGTCGGCACGTCCATTCTCGAGGAGGCACCGTTTCCGCACAATGGGTACACCACAACCCCGCTGCCCCCGGACCGTCCGGCCCTTGCCTTGGACCTCCCCACCTTCGCTGGCGTGGATCCAATGGGGTGGATCGCCAAGGCGGAACAGTATTTCGACCTCCACCAAACACCCGAACAAAACAAGGTCTCTATCGCCGTCGTGGGGCTCGATGGCTCCGCCCTCCATTGGGCCCGATGGCTATGCCAGACCAACCCGGCCATCTCGTGGTCGGAACTCAAGCAGGAGATGAAAGGCCGCTATAACAACCGTTACTCGGGCTCCGCTATTGAACGACTGTGCGGGGTATGCCAACTCGGTGCGCTGGATGACTACATCGATGAGTTCGTGGCCCTCGTCACGCATGTTTCGGGCTTACCACCAGATCACTACCTTGGCTTCTTCATGCAAGGCCTCCAGCCCCACGTCCGCTCACGACTTTGCACGCATCACCCCAGTACGGTGTCCGAGGCCCTAGACATGGCCCGCCTCGTGGAGGCGAATTTGGCTCCTCGACACCCGCCACCTCTAGGCAGGCCCCCGCCGAGGGGCCGAGCGTGGCAGACCGCCGCCGAAGAACCACAAGCCCTTCGGGTCCCCCGAGCTGCTCGGCCAGCTTGTCCGGTCGCCCCCCAACGGTTCTCCAAACGCGAGTTTGATGAGCTCCGGTGCAAAGGGTTGTGTTTCCGCTGTCGGCAGCCCTACTCCCTGACCCACGTCTGCACGGTCAAAAAGTTTCATGCCATCATCGGCGACGTCGAACCAAAGATCACCTTGGTCGATTTCGAGGACCTCAGAATCACAGAGGACGCCACCGAGGGCGCTACTGACGCCGTCTTTCACCAGTTGGAACTTTCTTGTTTCCTGTGGGCGGCATTTCCGGGCCGCAAACCATGAAATTGGCGGGCAAATTGGGCGATCGTCACATTGTTGTCATGGTGGATAGCGGGGCGAGCCATAATTTCCTCTCTGCTCATCTGGCACACTAGCTCCACTTTCTGATGGAACCCGCATCAGACTTCACAGTCAGTTTGGGCAATGGCCCCCGACGCGCGGTCCAGGGCTGCTACCCATCTGTTCCACTTTCAGTAGGCCCTTACTCGGTGACGGCGGATTTCTACATTTTTGGCCTTGGCGGAATCGATGACATCTTAAGCATGGCTTGGCTCTGCACGCTAGGCGATGTGCAGGTCAACTGGAGATCTATGACGATGTGGTTTCTCCAGGACGGACAGGAGTGCTGTCTGGTGGGGGATGATGCCCTACTCCGCTCCCCCGTCTCCTCCCGCACGATTCAGAGGACGACGGACGTCGATTTTTCGGCATGGCTCTGGTCCATCTCGGACGTTGCACCACCGACCCCGACACCACCTCCAGACCTGCAGGACCTCCTGTCCGAGTTTATGGACCTCTTCACAGCACCATCAGGCTTGTCGTCAGCCCGGACACACAACCATGTCATTCCTCTTCAGCCCGGCGTGTCAACAGTTTCGGTCCGCCCGTATCGCTTTGGGCATGTGCAGAAGGACGAGATCGAGAAGCTCGTCCACGACATGCTGATGGGGGCCCTCATCCGCTCCAGTACAAGTCCCTTCTCCAGTTCGGTCCTCTTGGTCAGAAAAAAGGGCGGCAGCTGGCGCTTCTGTGTAGACTATCAGGAGCTCAACAAAGCCACAGTTCCAGATAAATACCTGATCCCGGTGATCCAGGAGCTTTTGGATGAGCTTCATGGCGCCACCGTTTTCACCAAGCTGGACCTCTGTGCTGGCTACCACCAGATTCGCGTCCGGCCGGCCGACGTCGCCAAGACGGCCTTCCGGGCCCATGATGGCCACTACGAGTTCCTGGTTATGCCGTTCGGCCTGACCAACACACCGGAAACCTTCCAGGACACGATGAACGACATATTTCGCTCGGTACTTTGTCAGCATGTACTTTTTTTTAATGACATGTTGGTCTACAGTTCTTCTTGGCAGGAGCATCTACAGCACGTCTGCTAGACGTTGGCTACTCTCCGCAACACCACCTCAAGTTCCACCTAACTAAGTGCTCTTTTGGGTTCCCGGGGGTGTGTTACTTGGGGCACACCATTTCCGCTGCAGAAGTCGTAATGGACAGTGACAAGATCGAGTCGGTCCTCCAGTGGCCAACCTCAATGTCTCTCCGCGATGTTCGCGGGTTCCTGGGCCTGACAGGGTACTACTGACGGTTCATCCAGGGCTACGGTACGATGGCCCAGCCCCTCACCCAGCTCTTGAAGAAGTCGGTCGAGGGCCCCTTCGAGTGGTCAGCGACGGCTTCCGCCATTTTTGTCGCTCTCCAGCAACCTCTGGTTCATGCCCCGGTGTTAGGTATGTTGGGCTTCTCCCAACCCTTCCTCGTGGAGTGCGACGCGTCAAGCGTCGGCGTGGGGTCCGTACTCATGCAAGTCGGCCGCCCGATGGCCTATTTTAGCCGCGCGTTCTCAGATACCATCCACAGCCGATCAGCATACGAGAACGAGCTCAAGGGCCTCGTCCTCGCTGTAAGAAGCGAACTAAAACAAGCCGGAAATGGTATAACTGAAATTTTATTATCAGAAAAAAGTATCTATTACAAAGGTATGGCCTCCCTTATATAGAATGGAGGAGAGAAGAGAGAATACAAATAAGAGATGTGAGACTAAAACTATACAAAAAATCTGGGCGGCTAGAATAACAGACCGGAACAAGCCGCGCGGTTAGACAGATGGGCTAACCGCTCGGCCACTGCCAGAGAGAGAGACAAGCCGCCATGTGAGACCGTTAGACCGCCCGGTCTCCTAGTCGCCAGTAACAGACCGCTAGACCGCTTGGACCTCAGACCTCAACACAGCAACCAAACCGCTGAAGGCAAACCGCCAGACCGCCCGGTCAATAACCCGCCAAGCCAGACCGCCAGACCGTCCGGTCTCTAACTCCAACACTCCCCCTCAAGCTGGAGCATATATGTCGATCATGCCCAGCTTGTCACATATATGAAGAAACGAGGCGGATACTGGCTTGGTGAAGATGTCAGCCAGCTCTTTTTCAGACGTGACGAAGGGAGTGCAAATTTGTTCCTTCAGAATCTCTTCACGAATGAAATGACAGTCGACCTCAATGTGCTTGGTTCTCTCATGGAAGACTGGATTTTTGGAGATGTATATAGCAGCCTTGTTGTCACAGAACATAGGTAGAGGATGGTTGTAGACCTCTCCTAAATCCAACATGAGAGCCTGTAGCCATTTTAGCTCGCAAGTGGTCGATGTCATACTCCGATACTCTGCTTCAGCACTGGACCTGGAGACAACAGATTGCTTCTTGCTCTTCCAGCTTACCAGATTGCCCCCAACAAAGGTACAGAAACCGGAGGTAGACTTGCGGTCCCCTTTGACATCAGCGTAACTCGCATCTGAGTAAGCTTCAACCCGCAGATGATCATTCTTCTGAAAGAGCAATCCTTTCCCAGGGGCTGCTTTGACGTATTCCAAGATCCGCAAGGCGGACTGTAGATGGCACTCCCTGGGAGCTTGCATGAATTGACTCACCTTGCCCACAGCATAGGAAATGTCGGGCCTAGTCACGGTGAGGTATATGAGCTTACCAACTAGACGCCTGTACCGCGAAGCATCTGAAAGAAGAGGCGAACCATCTGTCCAGGTTTTGTCTTCTCCAACAGCCATGGGACATCGGGCAGGTTTGGCCCCAGTCAATCCTGCTTCTTTTAAAATATCAAGAGCATACTTACGCTGAGAGAGGACTAAAGAGTTGGGCTTCCGAGAGATTTCGATCCCCAAAAAGTACTTCGGAGAACCCATATCTTTCGTGACTAGATGTTGGCGAAGATGCCGCTTTGTCAAGGCTACCCCTTCCTGGTCATCACCAGTGAGAAAAATATCATCAACATATACTGCAAGAACCACCAGTCCCGAAGAGGTTTTGCGAATAAATAGAGAGTGATCAGCAGCGCTGCGAGCAAAACCAACGGCCGCCACGATGCCGCTGAACTTGTCAAACCAAGCTCGAGGGCTCTGCTTGAGGCCATAGATTGCCTTCTGTAGCCGGCATACTCGTGTCTCCCCCTGAACAACATACCCTGGAGGTTGCTCCATGTAGACGGCCTCCTGAAGATCACCATAAAGGAAGGCATTCTTGATATAGCTGGGAAAGCGGCCAGTCTTTGTTGACCGCCACAGAGAGAAGGACCCGTATAGTGCTGAGACGAGCCACGGGAGAGAAGGTGTCAAAGTAGTCAACCCCATAGGTTTGAGTAAAGCCTTTAGCCACCAGGCGAGCTTTGTAACGGTTCACAGTGCCATCTGGGCCAAATTTGACTACAAAGACCCAGCGACAGCCAACAACATCTGTATCAACGGGAGGAGGGACAAGAGTCCAGGTACCCCGCTCTGTGAGGGTCGCCATTTCCTCATCCATGGCCAGCTTCCAGTGAGGAATGACAAGGGCCTCCTGATAGGAACGAGGTGTGGTAGTAGCAGAGATAGCCAGTGCAAAGGTCTTGCGAGAAGGGGTACGACGATCATATGAAACAACAGCAGCAAGGGGGTGTAGGGTACACGTCCGCACCCCTTTGCGAAGAGCTACAGGAAGATCCAGGTCGGCGGGCTCCTCGGCATCCAGAGCATCCGTGGCAGAGAGAGCTGACCCAGGAGGAGAGAGCGACGGCAGCGGAGACGAGGGAGATGGAGGCGGAGAGAGAGGCGGAGGGAGAGGAGTGGGCGGAGACGGAGGAGGAGCGGATATCGCAGCAGGAGACGAGGGAACGAACGGAATAACAGGAGAATCAGAGGTGGGGGGAAGAGAAAAGGAGTCATCCGAGAAGTAGGAGGCATTCTCGAAGAAGGTAACGTCAGCGGAGACGAACTGCTTACGAAGAACAGGATCAAAGCAGCAGTAGACTTTCTGAGTGGCCAAGTATCCCAGAAAGACACATTTGGTGGAGCGAGGGGAGAGCTTATCACGGGTGGCAGATGGGGCATGCACAAAAGCAGTGCACCCAAAGATTCGGAGAGGGAGAGGAAAAGGCTCCTTGCCTGGATAAAGGATGGAAAAAGGGGTTTTTCCCTTGAGAACGGAGGAGGGAATGCGATTGATGAGATAACAGGCAAGAAGAACAGCATAGCCCCAATATGAGCGAGGGACATACATTTGAGTCATCAATGTGCGAGCAACATCGAGGAGGTGACGGTTTTTGCGTTCCGCCACCCCATTTTGTTGGGATGTATAGACACAACTTGTCTGATGAATAACGTCATGTTGCACACAGAAAGAGGTAAAAGCATGACTTAAGTACTCTTGTGCATTATCAGAGCGAAAAATTTTAATACCAACACCAAACTGATTTTTGATTAAATGATAATAGGAGGTCCATACATTAAAAAGTTCAGAGCGATCTCGTCAGAGATACACCCAAGTACATCTAGAAAAATCATCAATAAAGGTTACAAAATAAGAACTACCCCGACCAATAGTAAGGGTAGGAGCAGGTCCCCAGATATCGGAGTGGACTAGATCAAACGGACGGGTAGAGCCCCGACCTTGCTTCGGCGGGAAGGAGGAACGATGATGCTTGCCAAGTTGACATGCTTCGCAGTGGAGAGGAGTAGTGGAGGGAGGGAGGTGGGGCAGAAGCTGATGTAGAAGCCGTGGTGGAGGATGACCGAGACGGAGATGCCACTGGAGAAGATCCGTACAAGAAGAAGAGAAGGCGGACAAAGCGGAAACGTTATCGAGGAAGTAGAGGCCGCCGCTCTCAGTCCCAGTAGCAATCGTCCGCTGGGAGCTCGGATCCTGAAAAGAACAAGAAGATGGAGTAAACGTTACAGAACATTGAAGCTGCTTGCACAAAGAAGTAACCGACAACAGATTGCACGGAAACTTGGGCACATAGAGAGTGTCCTCTAGCCGAAGGGACGGAGTAACATGAACCACTCCCGACCCATGAACCGGGGA
The DNA here is from genome assembly GCA_039513925.1 of Platanthera zijinensis. Lineage (NCBI taxonomy): Eukaryota > Viridiplantae > Streptophyta > Magnoliopsida > Asparagales > Orchidaceae > Platanthera > Platanthera zijinensis. The sequence goes on from CM077092.1 coordinate 19,454,317, forward strand.
GGGAGAACCGTCTGCAATGAGGACCGGGGGCAACTGATCATGCTGTTCGAGGAGGGAGAAGCACTGAGGATTGCCCGTCATATGATTAGTTGCACCGGAGTCGATAAGCCATTTACCTTGAGTGACCACATGGGCACTACCTGATGATGTGACCACGGAAGCAGACGGCTTGGAAGAAGAGGCGGAAGAGTCACCCGAGGGGCGAAGATGGGGATGCTTTGTCCAGCAGCGGTCAAGAGTGTGTCAGGTGCGGCCGCAGTGAGAGCAGAGATAGCGGGAAGAAGGACGTCCGCCAGACTGATGACTGCGGCTACCAGAGCCACTCCGCTGAGTTTGATGAGCATAGTTATCCGGAGGAGAAGGAGCGGGCAGAAGCGGGCGCTGAAGGAGAGAGGTGACAGCGGCGATGCGAGCAGCGGTGGCATCTAAAGTAGGAGATTCCGCCTCACCCAGAATTTGTTGGCGGATCATGTCATAAGTGTCAGGAAGACGGAGCAGATAACACACAACCAGAAGCTCCTGGAAGTGCTTGTGTTGTTGAGCCAGATCCGCAGAAAAGGGGCGATTCTGAAGAATCTCAGCCCCAAGAGCTTGAACTTGTTGGTAGGCAGCAGCAGGAGACAAGGTAGGCCGGGCAAAGAGGTCCGCATACAACGTATAGATGCGGGACGTCTGAGCCCCTTTGGAATACAAAGCAGCAAGATGAAGCCAAGCGACCTTCACCGTCTCATCATGACGGATGACGGGAAGGCACTCATCGGATAGACTGTTAACGAGCCAAGTACGCACAAGAGCGTCACTCGCATCCCAGTCATCAAAGAGAGGTGAAGTGGTAGGAGGAGGGTCATCAACGAGATGGTGGCGTTTGCGTTGCGAGCGAAGGAGAAAGGTGAAAGAGACGCTCCAATCCGGGTAGTTGGAGCCGACAAGCTTGGAAACGGTGCCAAGGTTCCCGGAAGGAGTAGGAGGTAGAGGCGGAGCCGGATTGGCTACAGGGGTGGCGGCAGGAGTGGTGGCAGTGGAAGCATCAGAAAGAGCCATAAGAGCAAACCAACAGGAAGCCGCGCGGTTAGAAAACAAGCCGCGCGGATAGGCAGAAGAGGAACTGCAGCGGTCAGGATGTCAAACACCAGCGGCCAGAAAGACCACGACCAAGCCGCAGTAACAAGCAGAGGGGAAGAAGTCGAGCGGCAAGCAGACAGTCCGCTCGAACAGAAGCACAAGAGAGGGCAAGGCACACGACGAGAGGTCGCGGCGAACAAGGCGACAGATCGCAGCGAACAAGGCAACAGGTCGCGACGACCAGAGCAAGAGTAAACAGGAGGAGGCAAGACACACGGCGATAGGTCGCGGCGAACAAGGCGACAGATCGCAGTGAACAAGGCAACAGGTCGCGCACACAGAGGGCAACGACAAGGAGACCGCGCGGACAGGGCGCAAGCCGGAGAAGCAAGTCGCGCGGACAGAGAAGGGCACAGAATCAGGAGGAAAGGATCGATTCCTCTGATACCATGTAAGAAGCGAACTAAAACAAGCCGGAAATGGTATAACTGAAATTTTATTATCAGAAAAAGGTATCTATTACAAAGGTATGGTCTCCCTTATATAGAATGGAGGAGAGAAGAGAGAATACAAATAAGAGATGTGGGACTAAAACTATACAAAAAATCTGGGCGGCTAGAACAACAGACCGGAACAAGCCGCGCGGTTAGACAGATGGGCTAACCGCTCGGCCACTGCCAGAGAGAGAGACAAGCCGCCATGTGAGACCGTTAGACCGCCCGGTCTCCTAGTCGCCAGTAACAGATCGCTAGACCGCTTGGACCTCAGACCTCAACACAGCAACCAAACCGCTGAAGGCAAACCGCCAGACCGCCCGGTCAATAACCCGCCAAGCCAGACCGACAGACCGCCCGGTCTCTAACTCCAACACTCGCAATGCAGCACTAGCGGCCCAACCTCCTGGGCCGACGATTAGTGGTCCGCACCGACCACCACAGCCTCCGCACCGACCACCACAGCCTCCGCTACCTCCTACAGCAGAAGATTGCAACACCATCCCAGCAGGTGTGGGTGGACAAGCTACTGGGCTATGATTTCAGCATCCAGTTCCGACCAGGAAAGGCAAACCGCGCGGCCGACGCTCTCTATCACAGCCTTATACTTGCAACCATCTCTCGCCTGGTCTGGGAGGATGCGGACACCCTCCAACGGGAAGTGGAAGCAGAACCGACGCTCAACGGGATCCGGACAACACTCCTCGTAAATGTCATAGCCCACCCTCCTTACTCCTTGGTGGACAACCGCCTACTCTTCAAGGGCCGCCTCATACTCACCCCCACCTCCCCTAGCATTCCCCGATTATAGGCTGAGTTTCATGCCTTTTCGACGGGGGGACAAACTGGTGCCTACTGGACATACCGACGACTGGCAGCTTCTCTTTTTTGGCCTCACATGTTCCGACAGGTCAAAGCCTTCGTGACCGCCTGCCTCATCTGCCAGAAGGCCAAGTACAAAGCTGTTTTTCCGAGTGGACTTCTTCAGCCCCTCCCGATCCCCGACCGCGTGTGGGACGACATCACCATGCACTTCATCACACGACTGCCCCGCTCTCAGGGGTGCGACAGAATTCTAGTCGTGGTGGACCGGCTCTCGAAGTATGCGCATTTCATTCCTCTCCGTCATCCATACACGGCAGCCACAGTCGCCGACAACTTTATTCAGGGGGTCGTGCGCCTCCACGGTTTTCCCCGATCGATCGTAAGTGACCGGGATCCGCTCTTCCTGAGCACCTTCTAGGAGTACCAGGTAATCAAGGTTTTAAGTGCTCCAAATACCATCAATATTGGCCAACATCTGCATTACCTCGATATGGAATTATAATGTTAATTGAAAACGTGGCAATGAGTAAGATAGCATGAACCAAAAACCATAACAACAACACTCAAGCTTTTATCCCACTATAGTGGGGTCGGCTATATGGATCCTTTGTCGCATTGTGCCCTATCTTTTGTCATAATCTCACTAATGTCAAAGTACATCATGTCTTTTTTTATAGTTTCACTCCAAGTCATTATTGGTCTACCCCTCTCTCGTCTAACATGCCTACTGACTGACTCTCACAACGCCTAACAGGTGCCTCTAATGGTCTCCTTTGTACGTGTCCAAACCATCTTAGACGAGCTTCTCGAATCTTATCTGAAATTGGTGCTACTCCTGTCTTATCCCTGATACTTTCATTCCTAATTTTTTCCAATCTCGTGTGTCCACACATCCACCTGAGCATTCTCATCTCCACAACTCCCATTTTTTGCTCATGTACACAATTCACTGCTCAACACTCAGAACATAGAGCATCGCGGGTCTAATTGCAGTACGGTAAAACTTGCCTTTAAGTTTTAGTGGTACTTTACGATCACATAAGATCCCTGACGCGCCTCTCCATTTCAACCAACCCGATTGGATTTTGTATCACATCTTTATTAATACCTCCATCTTTTTGAACTATCGATCCAAGATATTTAAAACACTCACTACGGGAAATATCTTGATCACACAACTTAATAACGAAGTCATCTGTCCTTCTTGTACTGTTAAATTTAAGCTTCATATACTGCGTCTTTGCCCTGCTCAACGTAAAACCCTTCTTTTCTAAAGTATCTCGCCAAGATTCAAGTTTTGCGTTTACACCCTCGCGCGTCTCATCAACCAAAACGATATCATCCGCAAACAATAAACACCAAGGTATTGCTTGTTGGATATGTCTGGTGAGCTCATCTAAGATAAGGGTAAATAGATAGGGGCTTAAAGCTGAACCTTGATGTAATCTAATAGTAATAGAGAATTCCTGTGTTAATCCTCCAGATTTCCTCACCCTTGTCACCGAATTTGCATACATATCTTTGATTATGTCAATATATGATACATCTACACCTTTCTTTTCTAAGACTCTCCATAAGTTCTCTCTTGGAACTCTATCATAAGCCTTCTCAAGATCAATAAACAGCATATGCAAATATTGTTTTCTTTCTCGATAGTTGTCAATGAGTCTCCTCAAGCGATGTATAGCTTCCATGGTCGACCTCCCTGGCATGAATCCAAATTGATTCTCCGAGATGTTAGTCTCTCGTCTTAATTTTCTTTCTATTACTCATTCCCATAGTTCTATGATCGACCTCCCTGGCATAAATCCAAATTGATTCTCCGAGATGTTAGTCTCCCGTCTTAATGAACCAAAAACCTTCATTATAGAAAAAGCAATACTACATCAAAATTTACATTGAACAAAACAGCCCCTAGAAGCAGAAAATCAAAAGCCAGCTATCTCATATTCTCATCTACTAAAATACTGTGATCTAAATGGCTGCATGCAATGGCAAATATTAGTAACACGTTGACATATAAATGCCAATGTGTTCACTTCAGCTGCATAGTGGTGGAAACAAAGTTCAAAAGTAACTTCATAGTGCTGATTGGTAAAAATGTTCACAATCAAAATGACTAAACTGCCTTTAGCCAGATGCTGGCTTCATAGATTTCAAGAAGTTCACATGCTCTCTTTTAATCAAACGGCAAGCAAAGATCTAACAAATCTTAAGTCTATATAAAAACCATCAGAACACAAACTAAAACCAAATTCAACAAACCAAACAAAACGAGAATAAAATGCTAGCATGGAATTTCGCAAGAAGAAGAACAAAGAGGATTTGATGGTTTCCATCAACGGGGACACACCTTCCGTAGCTGATCGAAGCTAACATCCTCTCTCTGTCTGGACCAGATGGTGTTGGAAACAGGCAGAGATCCGGCGGCGCCGCTGAATGCCGAGCAAGTAATCACGGGAGCAGGTCCTAATTGAGCGCCTCTCTGCAGCAATCCCGGCATCGTAACCCTCTTAGTAGGTGCAGCTCATGGATTTTTCTCTACAGCTCCCCATCCACAGCGGAGAATCCGAGGAGGATCAGCGCATGCACGTCCTTCAAGATCCGGATCCTCCGGCGTGCAGCGGTGGCGCCGAGTCGAACAAAAGGCGATAATTACGGATTCAGAAGGGCTGGAGCTCTCCGAAGACGATCGGTGGAGGTCGGCGGGTCGAGCGATCGCTCATCGGCGAGGCGGGGATGAGATGGGAGGGATTCGTCGATGAGATTTGCTTCTTCCTCCGGACACGGACAGGAGAGAGGATAGAGGTTTTTACAAAAAGAAGACCGCGGCTGCGATCCTACATCACGAAGGGCTGCCGAGCCGGTCCCGCCTTTGGCTCCCTTCTGGTTTTAACTGTTACTGTAAATATTTTCTTTTCGGGGTGCAAACGCTATTATTATTATTAGTGAAATAAAGGCTCCATGGATTAATTTTTAGGTCAGGATTCCTGACTTAAAGAAAGATCAGGACAATCAATGAGAAGCTAGAAATTGTATGGGTCCCGCGCAAAAGTGTATGACACAAGTCACAAGTGCGTGGGCCCCACCTCCATTGCAAGCTCCTCATTGGTGGAGGACCATGAGCATCGTCAGGGGTCCTGACCTAAATATTGCTCCTGTTTGGGGACATTTTCACGGGTCAAGCGGTTACGATCGCATGAACCGGAGCTTAATTACGGTCTGATTCATGCGGTTGTAACCCCTTGACCGATGAAAATAAGTCCCCTCAAACAAAGCCAAAGTGTTGATAAATGTTGAGTTGATAAGTGTTTAAATGCTAATAAAAAGGTGGGATTGTGAAATATAGGATCCGTTTTGCGGAAAAATTTTGTGTGCCCATAGGGTGCATAGATCTATGCATCCCAATAAATAAGCGTTGTTTTCCTGCGGGCCCCATCTTATTCTTCCTTGAAAATTTTAACCCTTCCGTCTTTTCCTCCTGCCCCACCTTCTTCTAGGTTTTCGAAATCAAGGGAATATTGGCGTTGCGCCCCAGAACTTCTTCCTCCTGCGGTTTCTAGGTTTTCGAAACCCTCCTACCCTCATGCTGGTAGATCTTCGGATTTGTTGGTGTCAATTCATCCAAAGTTTTTTTGCGGCGACATATTACTCGACGTGTACCCAGATCTTTTCCTAATATAACTGAAAGATCTGAATTTAATATGACAGATGATGAGAAAACTTCTACTTGTTAGGTTTTTGCCTCCATTAACTCCCCAACATCGTATCAACCTCCGGGCGCGCAGGAAATTTTTCCGGGGCGAATTTCTGCAATTTTCAAATTCTGGCCGAGAAGTCACAACCTCAGAAAAGGAGGTTGCAACCTTCGTTTTACTGCCTTTGGCTTTCATTAATTCTGAACCGTTTCTTTATTTTTGGGTTTTTTTTATTAAGTAATATTAAAAAAAAAAAAAAAAAAAACCTATATAATTCTTCCCTGCAGCCCTAGAGAAACTAAGCCTGACTTTTCTCCCCCCTCTTCCGCCGTTTCTCTCCCTCTCTCTCTCTAGTTTTTTTTGGGGCTCTCTCTCTCTCTCTCTCTTTGCCTCTCGCTGAAGGAGGACCGCCGCCGCCGCCGCTGCTCTAACCGCCGTCGCCGCCGCTGCCTTGTTGGGCCGCTGCCGGTACTTTGGAGAGCCGCCGCCGCCGTTGCTTTGGAGGAGAGCGCCGCCGCTGTGTGAGAGGAGGATTGCCGGCGCCGCCACCGCTGCGCCGGGTTTGGGAAAGGCTACTGCTTGCTGCAGTTTTGGGGAGACGCCGTCGTCGTAGAGACGCCGTCGAAGTTTGGGTTGCCGCCGTGCTTGGCCGTGAGGATCTTCCTCTTTCTTCGGCCGTTTTGCCGCAAGGTATCCGGGAGTCACTTTTTGATCTCATTTTGTATAGGGGTAATTTATCCCCATTTGTAACACTGTGTATTTTGTGTTGAATGAGATTGTGACTGTCATTCCCGCCCGTGGACGTACTCATTCAGGGGAACCACGTTATTTCTGGTGTTCTTCTTGTGCTTTTGTGCTTCCTGTTATTATTACTTGTGCCAGCATCAGGTATTCTGCACTTCAGCACCGCTTCGAATCCCAACAAGTGGTATCAGAGGGAGGTTCCGGGCTGACACTTTTGTTTAAAGGACGAGTTGTTTCCGATCTCGAGTGTACACTTGGGTGCGGTAGTTTACGACCGTTGGTCCGCTGGCTATCCCCTTAGTTGTGCACTGCTGAGGTCGCCAACTCAAGTTTTGTGTTCCGTGCAGTTTCTGCGTTCCGCTCTCGATGGCTTCGTCTATTCCTGGTGCTGTGGCCAAGTTTGATGGGAAACAAAACTTTGGTCTATGGCAGGTCAAAGTTCGTGCACTTCTTATAAAAGAAGGCTTACACCGTGCCCTACTGGGAAAGGCCAGTAAGGATGTTGAGGTTTCTGATCGTATGTGGGAGGACATGGATCTCAAAGCTTTGTCCACCATACAGCTTTGCTTACATGACGACGTGCTATATGGAGTTCTTTCAGAGACGACTGCCTCTGGCATTTGGGCAAAGTTGGAGAGTACCTACATGACAAAGTCTCTCCCCAACCGGATCTACCTCAAGCAGCAGTTGTACAAGTTTAGCATGAAGGAGGGATCCTCTATTCATGACCACCTGAACAGTTTCAACAGACTGTTATCTGAGTGTCTCAGCATGGATATTCAGGTGGATGAAGAGGACAAAGCAGTGATCCTTTTGAACTCTCTTCCAAAGCTCTATGAGAGCATGGTTACTACCCTTACCTACAGTAAGGACGTCTTAGACTTGGAAGAGGTGACTGCGGCTCTACTCTCAGATGACATCCGGAAGCGGTCTTCAGGTTCTCGTGTTACTGAAGACTCCGTTCTATACTCTCGGGGTCATTCTGGTTCTGATAGAGGGGGCAAGTCTAAGTCAAAGGGCATCTTAGATCTATACTGCAAATACTGCAAGAAGAAGGGTCACGTGATCAAGGACTGTTGGAAGCTTCAGAACAAAGATAAAGGGAAGAGCACTGGTGATGAAAAGGGGAAGTCTGACATATCCTTGTGCTTTGAGGATGTGGGAGATAACCTCATCTAGGTCATCCTTCTCTCTACTCTTCTACTTTCCGCTTATATGTTCGTGCTTCCTGTTCTGTTTGTTCCCTATGTTGCTTGCTTTCCTTTTCCTCATTATGTTCATGTTATTCCTGTTATCTTTCTTATAACCTGTCTTTGGGTTATTTAATCTGTCATTACTCCGTTGTATGAATGCTTTTGTTTCACCCTAGTACCTAAGCTCTTTCATTGTTACTCCTTCGTCACATGAGCTTAGTGTGTGTGTCTAATCAACATTTCCTGATTAGCTCGTATAGGGGTTCTCTTTATCCATGTTGAGATCAGTTTTGCCTGCATTCAATTGTTGATGTGTTTGCATTTATCATTTCTCTCCCCGCGCACATCATTTCTGGAGTCTGTGATATTTTCTTTTGCTTTGGGAGACCACCGCTGGAGGTGGAGCAGTTAGACCTTTGCTTCAGGTGGAGCATTTCTGGAGTAGTCACGTCAGTCCAGTTTGTGTACTACTCAGATTGAAGGAGTTCACTTTATCTGCCCTTGGCGGGAGCAGATTCAGTTGATGCGATTTGCATCGTTCTTGACGGCAACTTGGTTGGTTGGAGTTATCTCGGCAGGTGGAGTTTGTTAGGTTTTTGCCTCCATTAACTCCCCAACATCGTATCAACCTCCGGGCGCGCAGGAAATTTTTCCGGGGCGAATTTCTGCAATTTTCAAATTCTGGCCGAGAAGTCACAACCTCAGAAAAGGAGGTTGCAACCTTCGTTTTACTGCCTTTGGCTTTCATTAATTCTGAACCGTTTCTTTATTTTTGGGTTTTTTTTATTAAGTAATATTAAAAAAAAAAAAAAAAAAACCTATATAATTCTTCCCTGCAGCCCTAGAGAAACTAAGCCTGACTTTTCTCCCCCCTCTTCTGCCGTTTCTCTCCCTCTCTCTCTCTAGTTTTTTTTGGGGCTCTCTCTCTCTCTCTCTCTCTTTGCCTCTCGCTGAAGGAGGACCGCCGCCGCCGCCGCTGCTCTAACCGCCGTCGCCGCCGCTGCCTTGTTGGGCCGCTGCCGGTACTTTGGAGAGCCGCCGCCGCCGTTGCTTTGGAGGAGAGCGCCGCCGCTGTGTGAGAGGAGGATTGCCGGCGCCGCCACCGCTGCGCCGGGTTTGGGAAAGGCTACTGCTTGCTGCAGTTTTGGGGAGACGCCGTCGTCGTAGAGACGCCGTCGAAGTTTGGGTTGCCGCCGTGCTTGGCCGTGAGGATCTTCCTCTTTCTTCGGCCGTTTTGCCGCAAGGTATCCGGGAGTCACTTTTTGATCTCATTTTGTATAGGGGTAATTTATCCACATTTGTAACACTGTGTATTTTGTGTTGAATGAGATTGTGACTGTCATTCCCGCCCGTGGACGTACCCATTCAGGGGAACCACGTTATTTCTGGTGTTCTTCTTGTGCTTTTGAGCTTCCTGTTATTATTACTTGTGCCAGCATCAGGTATTCTGCACTTCAGCACCGCTTCGAATCCCAACACTACTAAGCCCGAGAATGGAAGTGAGCAATCTCCCTGCAGATTTCGATTTTTAAAATCTTGAAGTTTATCTTTCCCAAAAGGCTTAATAGTCGAAATTAATGTTCAATTTACAACTTGATGGAGAGAAATCTTAATGTGGTCGTCGAGAAGTCTTCCAGTCAACACGATAATGTAAGTGAAGAAGAGTACTTACAATATCAATTGCGATAGTTTTGCAGTCGTAATGTTTATTTTACGGTCGTAAAATTGTCATTACAGTTGTAATTTATCTTTTTCTACAGTTTTAATGTTACATTACAGCTGTAATGTACGTTTATATAAATCATATTTTTTTATTTTCTTATTTCGACAGATTGTAGTTGCATTTTCAATTGTGCAAACAGAGCTGGAGGCAAGCAGAATGTATTGCAATTATACTAATTACTTGGGATTTAGTGTACAGAAACAAAACATTCTATTTTGGACGCATACTAACATTATTAAAGGAAGAGGTTTTAGTTGTTCAAAAGTTGTACATAGAAATTTTAAGAGGTTAGATTCGGTGATCAGTCAATGCGCTCCATGTTATTGTTGCTCGAAGCATCCAGATGGGGATCTAGGTGGAATCCCCTATCTGTTGCCCCTAGGTGGGTATAAATAGGCAAACCGTTAGGAGATACTACAGGTATGAGTTAACCGTGTACCCGAACTGACTTGTTATGCCTCTGAACCCGTTATTCGTCCAAATATATACTAGCAATCTCCTCCTATATTTGTGACAAATAACGTGTACGTTTCAGAGTGCAGAAAGTGGAGAATAACAAAACAAGTTTCCGACTTTACACATTTCCATAAGAGTTAGCACAGTTTTTAAAGAAAAATACAAACATGAGTTTTAAAATAATAACATAATACATCCAAAAATAAAAGTGCTACTTAATAATAAATAAGTCTGGAAAAATAAAAATGATAATGGATAAACGTGTAACAATTCTACTCAGAGAGTAGATCATCATCATCCAAGTCAAAGTCCAATTTCTCTCCTCCATCTTCACCAGTGCCTGCAAGGAATTTCATGAGTCAGACTCTATGAATTTATAAACATATGCGGTGACGTATCGAAGTAAACTAACTCTATCTAAATGAGCTTAGTACTTGTAGCAGTAGTGAAGTAATACTGTCAGCATCTCTATCCAATCTAGCTAGGACCAGTCAAGTTTTGATTTTAATAAATCAAACGTTATTATCTTACTCATTAGTGACCACTATGTACCTCATCATATGATTTGACACACCGTCATTTGTAACATTATCAAATGTGGAATAATGTGATATGATCATCAATGTTAGATTAACTCGTACAATGACTTTCTATTCCCAGTTGAAAAATTCTAAAATCAGCTTACAACGAGAAAGATGTTAAGTCATCAGGTGTGGAATGACTAGCACCTGACCATCTTGGGCTTTCATCAAGAAATTATTTGGGGTTTTCAGTCTGTTATTAGATGCTTGAATGTTACGACTATAGGTTCTTGCTATGAAAACATAAACATAGGAGAAGTTTCATATTTCTATGAACTTTAATCGCATCTCCCCCGATGTTTTAATTGTGAGAACTCTATTTAAGCTCTTTGTCAAGGCGTTTGCAACATTATCTTTCGATCTCACATCCATATGGGTCATAATCCCTTAACTCGTGAGAGAGGTCAACCAGGCTTGTTTCATCCTAAGTTGTCTTCTTTTGCTATTGAACAAAGTGTTCGTAACAATCATTTTAGTAGCCTGATTGTCGCAGTAAACTGCAACAGAACTCAACTTCATGCTCGACAGTGGAATATCCATCACCAAATCTCTTATCCACTCTGCTTCTTCTCCCGCTGAAGCTCGAGCGTAGAGTTCAGATTCTATAGAAGATAGTGCAATACATGACTGCCTCTTGGACTTTCAGGCTAGAACTGCTCCTCCTAGTATGAATATAAATCCACTAGTGGACTTGCTGTCGTTTAATTCCGAGCACCATGATGCATCAGAATATCCTTCCAAAACTGGAGGATGACCATGATAACATAACACATATGTTTGGGTGTGTTTTAGGTATCGCATCAGCCTATCGAGGGTATTACAATAGTCTTGATTAGGATTACTAGCGAATCTGCTTTACATGCCGACCGTAAAAGCTATGTTCGGTCTTGTGCAGACCATAACATATATGAGACTACCAATCAATTTAGCATAATCTAACTGTCTAATCGCAGCTCCATCATTGGGCTTCAAGCGATTATTGTAACCGTAAGATGTCTCCACTGCTCTAAGTTCACTGTATCCCCACGTGTCCAACATGGACTTTATATAGTGGCTTTGACTTAGGGAAATGCCAATTTTCCCAAAGCTCACTTGCATGCCTAGTATAGTCCCAGCTATACCTAGGTATTTAATGCTAAACTCTTTCATTAGTTCTGACTAGATTGATTAGAACCAAGTATCAGCATATCATCCACATACAAACATATTATAGCGACTTTTTTCGATCTATTACGTATGTAAAGACATTTGTCTGAGAGACTTGACATGAAGCCCGTATTCCTTACACTATAGTCAAACTTCTCATGTCATAATTTTGGTGCTTGTTTTAGTCCGCATAACGACTTGATTAACTTACAAACCTTATTTTCGTGACCGACTACTATGAAACCTTCAAGTTGGCTCATGTATATTTCTTCGGTCAGATCTTCGTTCAAAAACGCAGTCTTAACATCCATTTGATGAACAATAAAGTTCTCAATAGACACAATAGCAAGGAGTATCCTAATGGTTGCTAAGTGACACACTGGTGAATATACATCAAAGTAATCAACCCCACTAACTTGTGTGAAACCTTTAGCCACCAGGCGCGCTTTATACTTAGCTATGCTACCATCAAGATTGAGCTTCTTTTTCAGAATCCACTTACACCATATAGTTTTAGCCCTTTTTGGCTTACCAACCAACGTCCAGGTGTTGTTCTAAAGCAAAGAGTTCATCTCTTCATCAATGACCTCTTTCCAGAGTAGTGAATCCCTTGATCTCATTACGTCCTTATAGGTGGATGGATCGGCCTCAACGTGGTAAGTGACAAAGTCACTACTAAAGGTTCTGGGAGTTTGCTCTCTTACCGAAGTCTGTCTAGACTCTAAAATACTATTATCTACCAGGACTGAATACGAGGTGCTCAGTACTGAGTCAGGTTCTTCCTCAGTAATAGTTGTTTACATACCTGAGATTGACAGGTTCTTAGCCTTAAGGAACTTATCCTCAAAGAACACAGCATCCCTAGATTCAATAATTATATTATTAGACAGGTCTAAGAATCTATCTGTTGCACTATCTTCAGCACAACCTAAGTAAACACACGTGTTGGTCCTAGGTCCAAGTTTAGACCGTCTAGGGTCAAAGACCCTGACATAGGCTATATAGCCCCAGGTCTTAAGTCTAGTTATTGTCGGGGTCTCTTAAACCAAGCTCATAGGGTGTGACGTCTAACTTAGCATGAGGGACTTTGTTTAGAATATTTTTTGCAGTTAAAACTACTTCTTCCCAATAAACAGTAGACATGCTAGCAGTGAGAAGCATAGAATTCAACATCTTTGTTAACGTTCTATTCTTTCTCTCGGCTATACCATTCGATTGGGGTGAGTAAGGAGCAGTGGTTTCTGCTATGATCCCTTTAGAGGCAAGGAAACCCCGGAACTCACTGGACATGTATTCTCCTCCTCTATCACTTCTAAACCTCTTTATTTTCATGCCTAGTTGGTTTTCTACCATGGTTTTGAAAAGAAAAAACTTTTCAAACGTTTCATCTTTAGTTTTAAAAAGATATATGTGACGGAATCTAGAACAGTCATCTATAAACATGATCATATACTTCCTTCCTCCTCTGGTAACAAAACTTTTAAAGTCACGTATATAGGGATGTATAAGCTCTAGGGGTGTTGTGCTCTTAGTAACCGCACTAAAAGGTTTCCTAGTGATCTTAGTCTGAGCACACACGTCACATTTCTCAGGCGGTGACTTAGTGTCTAATGTGATCTAGTGAGTTCTAGCTATTTGGAACATTTTCCTATAGGTCACGTGTCCTAGTCTCTCATGTAGAGTCTTAGGGCTAACAAAGTTTGTTTGAACTTGTTGAACTAACTCATTTGCTAGATTGAGTCGGTACATCCTATTTTGGATGTAGGCACATCCAAAATAGTGTGAGTTAACTGACAGTATTATTCTACCGCTACAAAAGGTAAAAGACATATCAACATCACATAATAGACTTATAGACACTAAGTTAGCAGCTAAGGAAGGAATAAATTTAACATTTTTGAGAGTTTAGGGTCTCGAAGCATCCGTATGGGGATCTAGGTGGAATCCCCTACTCGTTACCTCTAGGTGGGTATAAATAGGCAAACCGTTAGGAGTTACTACGGGTATGGGTTAACCGTGTACCCGAACTGACCCGTTATGCCTCCGAACCCGTTATTCGTCCAAATATACACTAACAATCCAAAGGTCATTCCAATGCATGAATCAAAAATCATTGAGTATATTTTGTGGAATGTAAGAAGAAGTAGAACAAGGGAATATTTTGTGGAATGTTGTGAGCATGGAACAATGATAACAACCCAATTTTTAAGTTCTAGTTTGGATTCATATGAAAGGACATCCATTATATATTGTGCATTCTTGGTGAACGTTGAGACAGCATGACTATAAAGAATACTTGAGGGAATCTGCATAAATCAAATAAAACCCAAAGTTGAAAAACAAAGCATAAATGCTAACATGATCTCAATTACTAGCACGTTGTGGCAATAGTTTATTTTTTACTGGTTATTTACGACCATAACTGAGAATATTGTTACCAAAATTTGTGGTATGTTACAGTCGTAATATCCTATTTACTGGTAACTATGACCGTAACTTAAAATCTGGTTACAATATTTTGCTGTATTTGATTACAGTCTTTTGCGGAATGTTACAATCGTAAAATACTATTTACTGGTAACTTACGGCCGTAACAAGCATATTCGTTACAAAAAGTACAGTAGCAGTGAGCGCAAACACATTTCGATCAATGGAAACGAAAATTAAAATGTTCACCAAAGTAAATATTCCAGTACTTCCAAAAACATGGAAAATATTATGACTCATCTTCTTTGACAACAAATAAAATGAAAAAGGATCTGTTTCAGATGAACGTCACAGACTTGTTGACAATCTTTCTTTGCAGGCGACTAGAAGACTTAGGTGGCGTTTGGTTTAGCTTATCATCTGCTGTGCGGTTGGGCCGCACCGTTATTTTAGTTATAAGTTGTGTTTGGTTCAGCTTATATCCAAAACCGCGGTTCTTAAATTCCGCCGGTTTCTTATATCGCCCGGCCGCAACTTTTATCTGCGGTGAAACACAATCGCGAGAGGAGTTGCCTTCTTCCTCTTCATGTAGGAGGAATTCGCAGTGATTTTTCACAACAGTACACGGATTTGTTGCATAACAGGACTCCGATTTTTTGCATCACAGTAGGTATTCTTCTTCATCTTCATGTAGGTGTAGATGTGCCCTTTGCTGTGTGACTGTTAGCTCTAGAAATTTTGTAGAACATTGTTTTTTAGGTATTCCTCTTCAATTTTTATATATTTGTGTTTTTTATGTATTAGGGTGTGTTTGTGTGTTATTATATATGTGTGTGTTATTATATATTTGTGTGTTTTTTTAGGTATTCCTCTTCAACAGTACACGGATGTGTGTGTGTGTATGTTTGTGTGTGTGTATATATTTGTGTGTGTGTGTGTGTGTGTGTGTTGTTATATATATATATATGTTGTGTGTGTGTGTTTGTGTGTGTATGTTATATATATATATATATATATATATATATATATATATATATATATATATATATATGTGTGTGTGTGTGTGTGTGTGTGTGTGTTATATGTGTGTATGTGTGTATGTTATATATATATGTGTGTGTGTGTTGTTATGTATATATGTTGTGTGTATGTTATATATATATATATATGTGTGTGTGTGTTGTTATATGTTTGTGTGTGTGTTGTTATGTATATATGTTGTGTGTATGTTATCTATATATATATGTGTGTGTGTGTTGTTATATGTTTGTGTGTGTGCGTGTGTAGTTATATGTTTGTGTGTGTGTGTTGTTATGTATATATGTTGTGTGTGTGTGTAGTTATACATTGTGTGTATGTGTGTATGTTATATATATATATATATATATATATATATATATATATATATATGTGTGTGTGTGTTATATATATTTGTGTGTTATATAGCTGTGTGTGTTAAATTTGTGTCTTATATATATGTGTGTGTGTTGTTATATGTTTGTGTGTGTGTTGTTATGTATATATGTTGTGCGTATGTTATCTATATATGTGTGTGTGTGTGTGTGTGTGTTATTTGTATATATGTTGTGTGTGTGTAGTTATATGTTGTGTGTATGTTATATATATATATATATATATATATATATATATATATATATATATATATGTGCGTGTTATATATATTTGTGTGTTATATAGCTGTGTGTGTTTAATGTGTGTGCTACATAAACCTATGCTATCTTGTATATAAAACATTGCTTAAAAGCTCAAGAGGTTGATGTTTTGAAAGTTTTTTTGTGTGTGTGTGTGTATGTGTGTGTTATGTTGGTGTGTGTATATGTTTGATTGTATATGTTTGTGTGTGTGTGTGATTGTATGTGTGTGTGTGTGTATGTGTGTTTATGTTTGTGTGTGTGTGTGTGATTGTATATTGTGTTAAGATTTTTTTGTAATCTTTTTGAATATTGTTTTCATTTTTATGTGTTGCCTTATAAAGATGGGCAAAACAAAAGACGGTGGGGTGGCCGCAATGTGGGACAATTCCGATGTTTTCCTCTTTTGTGATATCTGCATAAAAGAGATAAAACGTGGGAATCATCCTACAACACATTTTAGTAAAGAGGGGTGGTCCAACATAGCGAAGAAATTTGAAGAGTCGACTGGAAAGAAATACGATAAAGTGCAATTCAAAAACAAATGGGATCATCTGAAGAAGGAGTGGAAACTTTGGACGGAGTTGAAACGAGGTGAGACCGGCTTAGGTTGGAACACATCAAGAAAAACTATAGACGCCTCAGATGAGTGGTGGGACGAGCGATTGAAGGTATTCAATTTTTTTATTATGTTATTTCCCTTAATTAATTATTGTATGCCCGTTTTAAATAATTGAATAATATTTCAGGTTGTCCCTGCCGCAAAGAAGTTTCGTTATTCCGGAATATAGCCAGAATTAGAGGAGAAACTGAACATGATGTTCAGCTCTGTTGTTGCGACTGGACATCATGCTTGCACCCCTCATTCGAGGAATGTTGGCCCCGAATCTACTGGTGATATAGCATTGTCAGACGGTGGACAAGAAGACGTTGACGTCAGTGGAGTTCCTCCTGTAACCGAGAACACAGCTACATCCGAGGTTGGCCAAAAAAGGAGGAAAAGACAGAAGAAAGATATTACATCAGTGTTAGAGGATATGACAGAATCTTCTAGGAGCATGTGTCGATTCATACAAGAGCCACCAAGGAGCAATTCTTCCTTCACCATTGCCCAAGCACTTGAGAAGTTAGCAACTTACCATGAAGTGCAATCAGATAGGGAATTCCATTTCTTTGCCATCACCTATCTGATGGATAAAAATCATAGGGAGACCTTCATGTGTCTGCCAGAAAATCTGAATGTTCAGTGGCTTCGTAGTCATTATAGTAGTGGCGTGTAGTTGTGTCTATCTTCTTTATTTATGTGTGTGTTTTGTCAGTGGATGCTATTATGTTTATGAAATGCACTAGTATGGACATTAACATGTTATCTGCTTTATTATGTTTTTTATCGCGCTTGTATGGACATTGATATGTGGATGATTTATATGCTTACTAGTTTTTTAATCCAACATTTGTTTATTCCAGAATATGTCGAGCGAAGACTCTGATAATGCCATCGAGCAGTACGAAATAGCTAGAAGGAAATGTGTTATTGTTCAACAACACACTATAATAACAACATCAAGTTTGGCCTCTACACACACATCTCTATTAAACAGTCGAGTCTCACGCATGACTTCGAAGCAGACAGGTGATAAATGGGTTGGAGAGATACTTCGTGGATCTACTGTGAGATTTCATGACTCTTTCATGATGAGTCAAGAAATATTTCTCGATCTACTGCATTATCTGGAGGAAAGGTGTGGACTCCAAGGAACAAGAAGGACAGCCTCCAGAGAAGTGCTAGCCTTGACCGTATACATACTGTCGCACAATGAATCGATGAGAAAAATAATTGAGCGCTTTCAGCATTCAACGGAGACAGCTAGCCGATTTTTCTCTCAGGGTATTCGTGCTTTGTTGCGGCTAGGGGAGGAAGTTATCCAGCCATTAGATAGGTCTTTCGGGAGCACTCCACCTGAAATTATGTACGACAGACGTTACATGCCTTTCTTTAAAGATTGCGTTGGGGCTATAGACGGGACACATGTGGACGCGTGCATAGCAGTTGGACAGCAGGTACCCTATATTGGGAGACGGGGCAATCCAACTCTGCTTGCGATTTCAACATGTGCTTCACTTTCGTCATGGCGGGTTGGGAGGGATCTGCACACGATAGCCGCATTTTCAATTATGCCTTAAATGATCCTCAATATAATTTTCCTCATCCGCCTCGAGGTAATGTGAACGAATATGTTTATCTATTTCTTACTTTAATTTATTTGAGTGGTTAATTAACTTTTAACACATTAACAGGAAAATATTACTTGGTCGATTCTGGATATCCTTTGCAAAAAGGGTATTTGAAACCATATCAAGATACAAGGTATCATTTGCCAGACTTCGCACGCGGTGGTCGTCGAGCAGAGGGATGTGGAGAGATGTTCAATCATGCTCACTCATCGCTAAGGAGCGTGATAGAACGATCGTTCGGTGTTTGGAAGAAGAAATGGGTCATACTGCGGGACATGCCGAGCTATAGTTTTGCGAAGCAGGCAGATATTGTGATGGCAACGATGGCTTTACATAATTTCATTCGCCGACACCCTTCCCGCAACGATATAGATTTCAATGAGTGCGAGCAGGAGGGTCAAGCTGATAGGGTGGCCTCACAAGGAAGACAGGAAACCTGCTCTGACACTGCAGGTGGAGTAGAGGAGATGATCGTGCTACGTGATAGTATAGCGGATCAGTTGTATGAATCGAGAGCATAGCTCGAGATTGCGGGTGTACCTGGATTTCTTGTGTTATGTGTTTATTTAGCCTGGTGATTTTTTTTTGGAAAAAAAAAATTAATTCAAAACTCCATTTTGAATCCAAACAGCTTATTCAAAACTCTGTTTTCAAAACTCCATTTCATCCAAACAGTTTTTTAATAAAACTCTGTTTTCCAGAATCAGCATTTTTTCCATCAGCAGCTTTTCATCAGCAGCTTTCCATCAGCAACAGCCCAACCAAACAGAGCCTTAGAGGGCAATGGGATCACCGGAGGGAATAGCGCAGCCGGCGGTGGCTAGTGTCGGGGTTATTTAATTTCAAAAACCTAGAAGAATGTGGGGCGGGAGGAAAAGGCGGAAGGGTTAAAATTTTCAGGGAAGAAGAAAATAAGGTGGGGCCCGCGGAAAAAGGGCCTATTTATTGGGATGCATAGGTCTGTGCACCCTATGGGCACCAAAAAATTCCCCATTTTGCATGGAGGTGGTGGTCGTGAACTTGATGGTTATACATAAATTGTTGTTCGTGAACATGGTTATATATGAATCGTCGTTGGTGACCATCCAAACTCACTTAAGGAACTTTGTCCACTTTTTTATTCAAAGTTAAAAAAAAAATTCCGTGTTGGATGTTATAATCGTTCTAAACTCATTGTAGCAAAAACAACATGTCAAACGGGTCCATAATGTCTTCCTTAACCAACGGTTTGCCCATCTACCTCTCTGATCTCGATTATGTCATTTAAGGCGTATTTTGGGGGGATGGCCATAGTTGGAGATGGAGATATTGAGAATGGAAATAAATAGTGTTCTTGAATGGAGCTCCCTCCCTATGGTTGGAAACGGGCATAAACTATGTTTTTGGGGATCGGTGGTTCCAAATGGTGGCTATTCAAATACGCAAAAAATAATAATATTTACATTTTTAAAAAATGCAATAAAAAAGACTCTCAAACAGACAGAACCTTAGTCAACCTAATAGGTCATTAGTCTTGTTGTGGGTCGCTCAGTTTTCCCTCGGTCTAGAGAATCGGACCGTCTTAGCTCGAGAGTGAGCTGAGTGCGCAAACAGCCAAGAAAGATCCAATAGCAATGACTAGTGAGATGTCTTAGCATGAAAACCCCATAAATGGTGAAAATCACGTGGATGGATCTATGTCGGGCCGAAATCCATTAGTTCTTTTATTGTTGCAAGAATTGAAATCCGAGGAGGGTGTCATGTCACCTCTCCGTTTACAGGCCTTAAAGGCGATGATGGGAGAAAACACACTAAGTCCACGGAGTTGGAGCGTCCATGAGACTGTTCTTATATACATCCTCCAGAGCTTGTTGAAGCATTCTCGCGAGCGTTGAGAGTGAGCACACTTGGGAGCGAGTAGAGGGAATTCAGAGCGAAGAGACGACCCAAGTGCCGCATCCTCGCTGGAAAACCTCAGAGCTCTCTAGTCTCTCTGGTTGCTTGTCCCTAAATGAAGCCATGAGGGACTTTGTATAGCTTTCTTGAATGCACGTGTTGGTAATTGCGCCCAGTTGGATTTTGAGTTGACGAATGGCGTTGCTTCGTCTTGTTTACCTGAATCACGAATTTTTCGAAAATATTGAACATGCCCACCGGGAGGCCCAGACAAGTTGCCTGACAATGGTGGCGGTCGAAGGCAATAGTAGTGGTGGCGGAGAGCATTGGCAGCGCGTGCGCACACTGCTCACGCACGTGCAGGAAGTGTGTGGTTCCCATACGGGCTAGGTTTCATCCCCCTTTCGAGGTGATTCTAGATCTGTGGATGGGGCGTGGCTCACGCGCGTTGTTCACTTGGTCGGGTCGATTTGCTTGAGTGTTTCGGTTGAATTCCTACCAGTTTGGCACAAGAACACTAGGGAGAACCCATCAAGTCTGCCGACAATAAGATTCTATTTATTTCGACGGTAAGAATTGGTGGTGGGAATGAGAGTGTTGGAGGGGAGTGGTGGGGAATGGAGGGGAGTGGTTGCATTCTTCGGTGGTTATGTCGGCGTAACCAACCATTATGGAGGGGAGTCCTCGCGCGCGGGGCGCGTGCAGCCCCGCGAGCGCGAGGCGCGGGTGTACAACCCTATTCGTCGAGGATGGGTCCCACCACAGCCAGGTCAGCAGAAGTCAAGGTCAACAAGTCAAGACAGAAGTCAAAGTCAGCGCGCAAGACCGTAGAAGGCCTGAGCGAGTATGACGAGCTCCTCTCGCATACTCGCCCAGTAGGCGACTAGGTGAGATACTCGCCCAGCCCGTGTGAGTTCCCTTTGGAAGTCGCCAGGGGGTGGGGTATAAATATGAACCCCCCTCTTTGGTTTTCCCTATAAATAGGACCCAAGGGGTACGAGGAGAGGCACTTGAAAATCCTTTCCAGGATCTCGCGAGTTCTCCTTGGATACTAGCTGAGCCTTTGGATTCCTTTTCCTGAGAAGATCAGGTCGCGACCTTGAGACTAGTTTGTCAGCTAGTCTCCCTCGTACCCTGCTCGACCATTTTGGTTGTGTAGGGGTTGCTTCTTCCAAGCATCCGGGTACGTGGTGGGACTTTCCTATCGTAGCATCCAGGGTCCTGTTTGTTACTGCGTTCTTCATCCTTATCATCCTAGCCGTCTGGCCTTACCTCTGAATCGGTAACCTTAGGTGGCCTTGATCCGAATTCTGAGGTCGGGAATTTTCCTAGCTTCAACACTTGGTGCGGTGAGCGTGGATCGCGGCCAAGGAGGAAAGTTTGGTGGTTTAGTAAGATGGCCACTGATGGCGAGCATGGAGAGTTGGTCGGCAACTCGGCGGGAGTTGGTGATCTCGCGCGAGGTGGCGAGTTTGTGACAGTTGATGCGTTCGAGGAGTTCACGAAGAGGATTGAGAAGACCATCCTCGCTGGGTTTTTTCATCGCCCCGACGTCACGACGACCTCCCCCCGTCGCGTGACATTTCTAGATGAGGAAGCGCCGCCGAGGCGAGCTGGGAAGGAGCTCGCTTGGGCAAGAGAGGAGCGACCGATGCAGTCGCGACATCATCCGACGACCAAGGGGTCCGCTTTTGGGATCCGATGTTGCCGGCGAGATACCGTGATACTCGCCGGTTGAGCGAGTATGATGTCTCCAACGAGGATGAAACTCGCCACCGCCAGGGAGGGAGGAGCCCCTTCTGTGATGAGATCCTTGCCGCCCCGTCCCTGAAGGGTTTAGAGGGCCCGTTCTCACCAACTATTCTGGCAGAGATGACCCGGTCAGGCATCTCCAGTGGTTCGAAGACGTCGTCTCCATCTGCAACATGTCAGACGCGTTCAAGTGCCGATTCTTCTCCATCACCCTCAGAGGCAATGCAAGGGACTGGTTCCACCAACTTCCAGAAGGTTCCATCTACAGTTTCTCCGACCTACATCGAGGCCTCATGGCGAGGTTCGCGACGTCCAAGAAGAGGAAGAAGGAGGCCACAACTCTCTTCAAGATCACCCAAGGGCAGCATGAGAGTCTCGACCATTACATCGATTATTTACAGGAGGAGATCCAGGAGGTGGAGGAGGTGGATAGCTTCACTCTAATGGTGACCCTGAAGTTCGGGTTGAAGCAAGGTTTATTCAGCATGGAGATGGGATCCAACCCCCCGAGGTCTTTTGAGGAGATGATAGAGAAGGCGAATACTTTCGTCCGAGGAGAGGAGAAGAACAAAGATTTCTTGGCGCGGCTGGACGGAGATGATCCTTTGGAAAGGGGGAGATCAGAGCCTTCGGGGGCGAAGGTTAGAAGGTCGCCAAAGAGGTGGGTCGAGAAGAGGAAGGAGGAGCCGAGGAGAAAGGAGGAGAGGAAGACGAGAGAAGAGCCCCGGAGGTTAGAAGAGAGGGGGCCGGAGAGGCCTCAAAGGCAAGAGGGGAGGAGGCCCGCAGAGGCTCCGACAGGAAGAGGGGAAGATAGACGGTTCCAGTATCCGGAGAATCACCCCTAGTGGAGGCCACCAAGGAGGCCGCGTTTCCAACAGGAGATGAGGAATGGAAATCGGTAGGAGGAAGGCCGAGGAGGAGGGAGAAGGGAGGCGATGGCTATTGCTCGTCAAGGCAATAAGCGTCATCAGAGGGAGAAATGGGTGAAGCGTCAGAAAGCAGAGATTCCCCTTTACTGCGACATCCATCGGGTAGTGGGGCATAAGACGTTGGCTTGCCCGGAGTTCTGGGAGGCAAGGAGGAGGTTAGAAGATGGAGTTACGGAGAGGGAGCAGTCGAGACAGGAGGCCCCAGTAGGACAAGTGACATTCAGAGCTCCGGCAAGGAGGAATGAGGATCGTATCGACCTGGGAGGTCGCAGAGAGGTAGTCCGTGTCCCAGGAGGTGGCCACGTCGGGATGATCAACGGAGGAGCCGGGCTCGGAGCTTCCCGCAAGGGAAGTCTCCATCAAATCTACAGGAAAAGCATCGCCTCAACTTCCCAGAACCCACCAATGCTGGATGAGATTACTTTCTTAGAGGAAAACATGCTAGGAAATGAAAACCCCTTCCATGATGCCCTGGTTATTCAAGCTATCATTAAAGACTTCACCGTCGACCGAATCCTCGCAGATAACGGGAGCTCGGTGAATGTCATCTTCAAGAGAACCTTCGTAAGGCTTCAGGTGGAAGCATCTCGGGTCCAGGCTGCAGATGGACCACTCTTGGCTTCTCAGGTGAGAAGAAAGAGGTGGAAAGGGCAGTGGAGCTTCTGGTTACCCTCGGCGAGACTTCGATCCGATGCTGCTTTGTCATCGTCGATGCACCGAGCGGATACAACGCCATCTTCGGACGGCCCCTTATCAACTATTTCAAGGTCGTTCCATCGTCTTATCACCAGTGACTGAAGTACTGCCAGGGGATGTCCAGATCAGGATCAGGGGAGATCCCAAGGCCTCTAGGGAGTGCTACCTGAATGTCGTCAGTACCATCAGCTGGATGGGAGATGCGGAGAGGTTGGAGGAGCTGCTGGAGAAGGAGAAGGGGTTGTGTGTTGCTGAGGAGGTAGAGGAGGTGGAAGTGATCTCTCGAGGAGGGGAGTTGTGTCTGTTGAAGGTGGGAGGATCCCTGGCGCTGGAAGAGAAGATAGAGATGGTCGCTTGCCTTCAGGACAACGTCGACATTTTTGCTTAGAGCGCCACCGAGATGCCAGGGGTTGACGCTGATGTTGCATGTCATCGCCTCAAACTGGATCCCGCAGTGGTTCCCATTCGTCAAAAGCAAAGGAAGAGCGTTGTCATGCTGGCTGGTCCGATCAGGGAGGAAGTGGAGAAGTTATTAGAGGAAGGTTTTGTTTCGGAGATCCAGTATCCTGGCTGGGTCTCTAATATTGTAATGGTGAAGAAGCTCAGAGGGGGTTGACGTCTTTGTATTGCCTTTTCAATGTTGAATAAAGCTTGCCCGAAGGATTGCTACCCTTTGCCTCAAATCGACGCGCTGGTTGATTCCGCCATCGGATTTCCTGTGATGAGTTTTCTTGATGCTTTTTCAGGGTATCACAAGATCCGGATGAATTCCCCCGACTGCCACGACGTCTCCTTCATCACCAGCGATGGCTTATATAGCTACAAGATGATGCCCTTCGAACTCAAAAATGCAGGCGCGACTTACCAGAGAATGATGGATCATATCTTCAAGGAGCAGAAGGGGCGGAACTTGGAATTCTATAAGGATGATCTTCTTATCAAAAGCAAAAGCGTCACGGAGCACATAACGGATCTGGTGGATACCTTTGCCACCCTGAGGAAGTACAAGATGCGACTCAACCCTGCCAAGTGCGTCTTCGGTGCAGGAAAAGGAAAGTTTTTAGGTCACCACCTCACTCCAAGGGGGGTGGAGCCTAACCCAGACAAAGTCAAGGCCATTCTGGAGATGGCGTCACCAAGAGATCCCAAGGAAGTCCAAAGGTTGACAGGAAGGATGGCAGGCCTTAGTGGTTTTCTATCTAAGGCAGGAGAGAAGTGCTCTCCATTCTTTAAAACTCTTCGAGGGAATCAGAAGTTTGAGTGGACCTCAGAGTGTGAGGAGGCCTTCGGGAAGCTCAAACAACAACTAACCCAAGCCCCTCTCCTCTAAAGCCCGTAAGGAGATGAATACCTCCTACTATATTTTGGAGTAGGAGTGGAAGCGGTTAGCTCGGTGTTGGTCCAAGAAGAGGGCAAGAAGCAGCTCCCCATCTACTACGTGAGTAGAGTGCTACGACAAGCGGAAACTAGATATCCTATTATGGAGAAGTTGGTATTCGCTCTGGTGGTTTTGGCTCGAAGGCTCCGTCCTTATTTCAAGCTCACTCCATTAGGGTCATCTCCGATCACCCTCTGCGTAGTATCCTGGACGGAGTGGAGCATTCAGGCAGGTTGGCAAAATGGGCGGTGGAGCTTAGCGAATTCGACATTTCTTACTCACCGAGGGTAGCAATCAAGGCGCAGACAGTGGCAGATTTCCTGGCCGACTTCTCAACCGAGGTGAAAGGAGACGAAGGCTCTTCTAGCCCAGTCTCTTAGAAGATGTTCGTGGACGGGGCTTCAGGTAGGTATTCCATAGGAGCCGGAGTCATGCTGGTAAGTCCCCAGGGAACCACGATTGAGCAAGCCATCGAGATCCTCTTCCCCATCACGAACAATCAGGCGGAGTACGAAGCCATGGTGGCTGACCTGCATCTCGCCAAGGAGCTTACAATTTGGGATATTAGGGCCTTTACCGATTCAATGGTGGTCATGTCACAGATCAGAGGAGAGTTTGAAGTAAATGACCCAATTCTGCAGAAGTGCGTGGTCAAAGTGAAGGGTCTGATCGGAGGATTTCAATCTTTCTTTATCGAGCATGTGCCCCGGAAGAAGAATTCAGAAGCTGACTACCTCGCTAAGTACGGTCCTCGGGCTGGGGGAACCGTGACCGAGTTGTTCCAACCATCAATTGAGGAAGGAGAGATGATGGAGATCGAGCAAAGAACCTCATGGAAGGATCCGATCGCTACGTTCTTAATGACGGGACAGTTGCCCACCAGCGATGGGGATCAGAGAAAGTTCCATTATAAAGCTGCTTATTATTTACTACAGGAAGGGGAGCTCTACCGCAAGACCATCTCAGGGCCGTTAACCAGATATTTGTCATAGATCAAAATTCCTCGTGTTCTCAAAGAGATCCATTCAAGAGAGTGTGAAAGCCACTTAGGAACTCGTACTCTGGAGCAGAGAATCCTAAGGCACGGATACTTTTGGCAAACCATTCGGAAGGACGCGGAAGCTTTATCCAGGAAGTGTCCCCAATGTCAGCTCTTCGCACCCCTTCAGCTACAACCAGCCCAACACCTTTGCTTGATCACTGCTCTATATCTCTTCGCTATTTGGGGAATGGATTTGATCGTCCCTTTCCCTCGGGCTAGCGGACAGAGGAAGTTCGTCCTTGTCATGATTGATTACTTCTCCAAATGGATCGAGGCAAAGGCTCTAGCCAAGACTACTTCTCAGATTGTAAAGAACTTTATATGGGGAGAGATTGTATGTAGGTTCGGGATTTCTCTCGCCATAGTCACCGATAATGGTTCACAATTCGCCAGCTTGGAGTTAGAGGACTTCTGCAAGCAGCTAGGGATAGATCTTCGATTTGCCTCTGTACATCATCCCCACAGCAACGGACAAGTGGAAGCCGCCAACAAGTTGATCATCAACCTCCTAAAGAAGAAAGTCACCAACTTAAAGGGTAATTGGGCAAAGCCGCTCCCCTCAGTACTTTGGGCTCTGAGAACGACTCCAAACTCGGCTACGGGGTAAACTCCCTTCAAGTTGTCCCACGGGTCCGAGGCACTCATCCCAGTGGAGTTTGAGGTTCGGAGCCCGAGAGTCATAGCAGCGGGAGACGACAGCGAAGAATGGCGCTTGGAGAATGAAGACGCTCAAAGGCTCTCGCTGGATTTTGTTGAAGAACTTCGTGACTTAGCCTCCATCCGTTAGGAGGATATCAAACGACGCATGGCAAAGCATTTTGACAAAAACGTCCGCCTCAAACATTTCCTCCCAGGTGACCTGGTCATGAAAAAGGTGGACGCGCGGGAAGAGGAGCAGTCGTTGGCAAGCTAAATCCTAATTGGGAAGGTCCCTTCATCATCCAAGAAGCCTTAGACACTGGAGTCTATTATCTCCAAGACCAAGTTGGGGAGCAGCTGGGAGGTACTTGGAGCGGGGATGACCTTAAAAGGTTCTATCCCTAGTAGTAACGCTGTATTTTCCTTGTAAAATTTTAATTTCATATATATACAAGCAGTGGCAGTCCAATGGTTTCTCTTTGTGCTATTTCATCTCAAGATTTTTGAGGCTTTAGGGTTCGGCTCCGTGCTCGACCCAAGAAATCGGCTGTCGACCTGTTCCTCGTAAATAGCCCAGTGTGGATGATAGGACGATGCCTCGAGACTTAAGCGCTCTAGTAAGATCGAGCCTCTGCATTGAAGACCGAGATCAACTCCCCCCTTGCATGTCGGCCTATGTCTCTCTGATTGCATCTCTCCTCCGACTGGAGGAATTTTTAGGAACAGGTCTAGACGCAGGCCAACTTCCCAATTTGACAGTTTCAAGATCGTCTCTTTAAAAAAAGCTATCAGTCATTTACAAAACATTGATACAATTAACCCATCTGTCGTCTCTCAAGTAAACAGGATGAAATTATCTCGACTCCAAAAAGAAGTCCTCGAGTGGTAGAGTTGTTATAAGTCCGAGTCCCTGTACGAGCTCCTCTCCAGCATATCGGCCCATAGACCTCCTCGGGTGAGATCAAGTTCCTCGTTTAGAGCGTTGTCGTAGTTCGTCAACTTTGTACGAGCTTCATTCCTACAGACCGACTACTAGCCTCCACGAGTCGACTCACACCACTCTAGTTGAGCTTGGCTCCTGAGAGCTGTTGACTCCCAAACGAAGTCCTCGAGTGGTAGAGTTGTCATAAGTCTGAGTTCTTACACGAGCTCCTCTCCTGCATATCGGCCTACAGACCTCCTCGGGTGAGATCAAGTTCCTTGTTTAGAGCATTGCCCCAGTTCGTCAACTCTGTACGAGCTTCATTCCTACAGACCGACTACTTGCATCAACGAGTCGACTCACACCACTCTAACTAGTTGATCCTGGCTCCTGAGAGCTGTCGACTCCAAAAAGAAGTCCTCGAGTGGTAGAGTTGTCATAAGTCTGAGTCCCTACACGAGATCCTCTCCTACATATCGGCCCACAGACCTCCTCGGGTGAGATCAAGTTCCTCATTTACAGCGTTGTCGTAGTTTGTCAACTCTGTACGAGCTTCATTCCTACAGAACGACTACTTTTCTCCACGAGTCGACTCACACCACTCTAGTTGAGCCTAGCTCCTGAGAGTTGTCGACTCCAAAAAGAGGTTCTTGAGTGGTAGAGTTGTTATAAGTCCGAGTCCCTACACGAGTTCCTCTCCTGCATATCGGCCCGTAGACCTCCTCGGGTGAGATCAAGTTCCTCGTTTAGAGCGTTGTCGTAGTTCTTCAACTCTGTACGTGCTTCATTCCTACAGACCGACTACTTGCCTCCACGAGTCGACTCACACCACTCCAGTTGATCTTGGCTCCTGCTAGGCGTCGACTACTTCCCACCCCCCAGTTGAGCTTGGCTCTTGCTGGGTGTCGACTACTTCCCACCCCTGGTTGAACTTGACTCCTGCTGGGTGTCGACTGCTTCCCACCCATAGTTGAGCTTGGCTCCTGCTGGGTGTCGACTGATTCCCACCCCCAGTTGAGCTTGGATCCTGCTGGGTGCCGACTGCTTCCCATCCCCAGTTGAGCGTGGCTCCTGCTGGGTGTCGACTGCTTCCCACCCCCAGTTGAGCTTGGCTCCTGCTGGGTGTCGACTGATTCCCACCCCAAGTTGAGCTTGGCTTCTGCTGGGTGTCGACTGCTTCCCACCCCCAGTTGAGCTTGGTTCCTGCTGGGTGTCGACTGATTCCCACCCCTAGTTGAGCTTGGCTCCTGCTGGGTGTCGGCTGCTTCCCACCCCCAGTTGAGCTTGGCTCCTACTGGGTGTCGACTGCTTCCCACCCCCAGTTGAGCTTCGCTCCTGCTGGGTGTCGATTACTTGCCACCCCCAATTGAGCTTGGCTCCTGCTGGGTGTCGACTGCTTCCCACCCCCAATTGAGCTTGTCTCCTGCTGGGTGTCGACTGATTCCCACCCCCAGTTGAGCTCGTCTCCTACTGGGTGTCGACTGCTTCCCACCTCCAGTTGAGCTTGGCTCCTGCTGGGTGTCGACTGCTTCTCACCCCTAATTGAGCTTGGCTCCTGCTGGGTGTCGACTGATTCCTACCCCCAGTTGAGCTTCGCTCCTGCTGGGTGTCGACTGCTTCCCACCCCCAGTTGAGCTTGGCTCCTGCTGGGTGTCGACTGCTTCCCACCCCCAGTTGAGCTTGGCTCCTGCTGGGTGTCGACTGCTTCCCACCCCCAGTTGAACTTGGCTCCTGCTGGGTGTCGACTGATTCCCACCTCCAGTTGAGTTTGGCTCCTACTGGTTGTCGACTGATTCCCAACCCCAGTTGAGCTTGGCTCCTGCTGGGTGTCGACTGATTCCCACCCCCAGTTTAGCTTGGCTCCTGCTAGGTGTCGACTGCTTCCCACCCCCAGTTGAGTTTGGCTCCTACTAGGTGTCGACTAATTCCCACCACCAGTTGATCTGAGCTCCTGACGGGTGTCGCCTCCGATATTCGAGCCGATCAGGTTTAGCCCCGAAGAGAGAAGCGATTATGTCTTGGCGAGCATGCCTTGGCTAGCAGGCGAGTGTACTAGGGCGAGTATATGCTTATGCATGGATGCGAGCATCAGGACACGAATTGCGGTCAATGCACGAGTAAGCATCATGAGCACTCATCTTCCCCGAGCCTATGAGCCTAGCGAGCACCATCAACCAACAAACATGAGAGTAAAGAATGACAGAGAAGGAGATAACTTAAAACTTGTATAAATATATGCCAAAAATTTACAAGTTACAAAATTTGCTAAAACTGTTACGTGCGAGCATGACAAAGATCGGCGAGCAATTAGGACTCGTCGTCGCCAGTATCAGGCCGATATTCGTCTTCCCCGATGTCAGCATCCTCCTCGCCGTCTTCATCGTTCCCCTCTCCAACAGTGCTTTCGCCGCTGTTACTGCCACTGCCGCTGCTGCTGGAGGCCGATGTCAAGGAAGAGACGTGATCGGGCGAGGTGGACTCCTCGGCGAGCAGCTAGGGATAAGCTCGTCAACATTGAGCTGCTTATCCCCCTCGACGAGCTGGACGTTCATCCTCAGTCGGGCGAGCATGATGTTCCCCACCGCTCGCGCTATCTCACCACGAACTGACGACCTCTCCTCCCAAAGAAGGCAAGATCGCTTGACTGCCCATTGTGGATCGTCCTCCGACTGCGGCACGTCTGGAAAGGGAGCAGAGGAGCTCGCGCATCCTTCAACAACGACCAGCCGAGTTTCCATCTCGGCGGCGCAAACCTCCGCCGCCTCCAGCTCCGCCTGAGAGTGGGCGAGTTTCTCCTCGCACTCAGAAAGCTTCCTCGCGGCCTCGATCTCAACAGCCTGCGATATACAGTTATAAGCAAAATAAATCCATCCAAAATCATCAATGTCACATGCGGGAAGCGACTTACCTCATAATCCTTCCAGCGGACTGACTGCATGCCGAGATCTATGGCCTTCTTGGTGATGACCTTCAAGGCCTCCATCATCTCCAACAACTTCCTTGCCGAGTAATGCCCTAGCTCGGCAGTCCACGCGAGCGAGCATGCAGTTTGCTGAGCGAGTTCCGCCGGGCTGAGCTCCAGCATGGACTCGGCGTCAACCCACCCGTATAGAGCATGGAGGGCGGCAAATGCCTCCCCTTTGTCCTCCCAATCCGCCGACCATGAGGGGAGGTTGGTGCTCAACGTCACCAAATGCTCGTCTGCCGACCAAGTCACCAGCGGGCGACCGTGAACATTCACCACTCCTCGCCCAAGGTTGAAATTTGGGTGTAAGTGGGGGGCCCGAGCACCTAACGACGACTCTTGGTCGCCAGACTGAGGCGACGATACTTTTGCCCTCTTACTCGCAGGGCCCGACGACTTGACATTCGCCTTTCCTTTGACGAGTTTCTTCTTCTCACCAACGTCAGGCGAGGGGGGGGGGGATTCTGGGAAGGATGTGGCGATTTCCTTCGCCGGAGGAAGCGGCTTCTTTGGAAGCTCGTTAGCCACTGCAAACATCATACGACATATTAGTACCGAGCTCCAATAGATGGGAGCGAGCATGCAAGCAGACATGATTCTCGCTCAAATCGTACCCTCGTTTGGATGGATCTCTTCGAGCGTATTGACATTGAGTCGCCAGTAGATGACGTCAAACCGGCGACCTCGGAAAGACTCGAACAGCTGCTCGCGAGCGCCTTCCAAGATCGGCGGGAGGAAGGCGGCATCAGCAGGTTGATGCGGCCTTCCCAAAATGCCTGCGAAGTCGCCGTAGACGACGACCAGCTGCTCG
Source organism: Platanthera zijinensis (assembly GCA_039513925.1). Taxonomy (NCBI): domain Eukaryota; kingdom Viridiplantae; phylum Streptophyta; class Magnoliopsida; order Asparagales; family Orchidaceae; genus Platanthera; species Platanthera zijinensis. The sequence continues at coordinate 19,485,562 of CM077092.1, forward strand.
CTCCACCGATGGACTTTATTCGCTGTCCCCACCAAAGTGCAGACATGGCTGCTGAAATATACGACCCACTTGGCAGTCGCGGCGAAGGCGAATATTTTACGAAAAACGGAGAGGTCGAAGGCGACCCTCCCTTCCTGCAGGTAGCAAAGGAACCCCACAATGATCGCCACTCCATTGAGGTTGATTTGCACGGGGACGATCCAAAAATATCGCAGGATCTCGCAATACTCTGGCCAGAAGGGAAGCCGCAGGCCGACATCAAAATGGCGGAGCGACAAGACCATCGCACCCTCGATATGGGTGTTGAGGCGCTCGCTGCGAGTAGGGAGCCTCGCCGAGTAGCCATCCGGCAGAAGTCGCTCCCTGAACGTCTCCAGATCTCGCTCTGTGGTTATGGATTTATTGAAGGCCGCGTCGACAAAGTTGGCGGCGTGGGCCTGTCGGTGAGCACTAGCATCATCCCCAACCATTTTGCGAGCTAGCGAGATGAAGAGAAAAGAAAGACAAGAAGAAAGGGAAGACAGAAATACGCGAGAAGGAAACGATACTCACGAGGTGGGGTTAGGAAGATCACATCAGCGTACTTATGTCCTACCTACTCCCTCTATTTATAGGCGATGGCAAAGGGGAGGGGAGAGGGGGGTATAATTCTGGTTCGGCGAGTATCAGACTAAGTCGCGGTTTAGGCGCGTAAACGGATCCCCGACATCCACCCCATCTTGCACAACGCATCAGAGAATGTCGCGAAGTTCGCCAGAACTTGCATGATAAATTTGGCATATCGCAAAACAACAACGAGCAACACAACGAATGACGAAGACAGAAATTAAGGGCAAGATACGAACTCGCTTATTACAAATATAATATTGTTTATTACAAACAAGCGCCTTCGGCGAGTTCAAAATAAAGAAAAAGAAAGAAGAAACAATCCTAAGTTCTAGATGGCCGCTCTGGAGGATGATGATGTCGCCCAACCCAGCCCATCTCGCGCGCTCGCCGGTAATGATCCGTCGCCACCGATATTGCATCATTGTCAAGCCGCAGCTGCTCCTCCATCCTCGTCAGTCGCCCCACGGAGCCCATACTCGCTCGAATGCCGACCAACTCGTCGAGAACGAGCTACAGGCGATGGTTGTTTATTGCCAGCTGGAGATCGTTCTCCTTCACCATGTGGAAGCGGGCTTCATAGCTCTCCATGGTGGTCCGAAGTTCTTCTATCTTCACCACCCGCACCTCCAGAGCTGAGATCCGGCGATAAGGCTCGCAGATCGCAGGCTGATCGAACGTGCTCTCCAACTCCATAAAGGTGCGAGTAGCAGCGTGACGATACTCGCTCCCGGATAACCCGATGACGTCGATGAAGGCCGCCCAAGGAGTCGTCGGGCGATCTATCAAAACAGATAGAAAGTCGCTGGATCAGAAATGAATACCTAATTCATCAAACAAAGCAACAACGACGAAAATTACCGCGACGAGGAGACCGTGATCGACGAGGAGAAAGGCCGCGACCTAGGACATCTCGCCGACTAGAAGAGGGACCGCCCGCATGATCAGTTGATCTACCCTACCCGCGACCTCCATGATCAGAGTTCCCGGCTCTCGGCGGGAAGTAGCTCGGCCGTGGATTGTCCTGTTTCCGGTCCAAAGTCTTTGACGGAGGCGGTGGAGGTTACGACGAACTCGCCGGAGGATGCGAGGTCTTTAGAGGAGGAGGTGGGGGAGGTCGTGATATGTCAGCTTGTTGCTGAGCGATCGGAGGAGGCGGCGGTGGCAAAGAAGCATTCACTGCCTGGAGAGAGACAACGTTCCGAGGAGGCGGCGACGACAGTTGGGAACTCGCCGCTGGCAGCACAGAATCTCACACAGGAGCGGATGAGTCCTTGCTCGCCGGAAGGTCCTTGCCAGCTGGAGCGGCCTCCTTCGCCGGAAGCTCCTTCACCGGCGGTTCCTTTCTCGCCGGCGGATTCTCCTTCGACAGAGTCGAAGCTTCTGACGCTTTCTTGACGCCGAGGTTAATCCGGACCTTGTGCTCGATGCGGAGTGGTTTATCGGCTGCGAGGGTGAGCAGTGGTGTGGAGTTCAGGGGGGGGGGGGGGCGACATACAGAGCCGCGTCAGCGATCTTCGAGGGAGAGTCTGCGATCAAAAGAAGCGAGTCAGAGGGGAATAGGCGGCAACCGACTACTTCATAAAAACAGTTCGGCAAAAGGACGACCTGGCGAGGAAACGACGTCAATCCGCGGCGACACCGACGATTTGGCGACTTCTGGAGGTGGGGTTTTCAACGGGCTGAGAAGACTAGACTTAGGAGCGGCTATGTTGGGGATGTCGTCTAACCCAAGGTCGTTGAGAAGCTTCAGGGTATTAGCGGAGCGTGCAGGATTGTTGGTCGAAGCCGCGACTTGTTCAGGTGGTGGAAGCGGGTCGACCGCCTTGGAGGCGGATATCTTCTTCGATTTCTTGGTTTTCTTCTTTTTCTGTGGGGGGGGGGGGGGGGGGGGAAGTCGGCGGTGACATCGTCCTCCCGCGGCCTTTTAGACTTAGCAATGCCGTGGAAGTCGGACAGAGCGGCAAGACTGTCTTGAAGAAGTTTCTCATTGGCGTTCGACATAGTGCGCGAGCTCAAGAGGTCCACCTCAAAAACCAGACCCCTTATTTATAGAGTTCAAACAAGCAGACGTTGAAGGCGAGCAACTCTGATACTCGGCATAGCATCTCGCCGAATAAGTGTTGGATGATTCTTTCCGAGCTCCTACGTCGCTCGAAAAGAGAGGGGATTGTGTACAACCCGTATTCGTCGAGGATGGGTCCCACCACAGCCAGGTCAGCAGAAGTCAAGGTCAACAAGTCAAGACAGAATTTAAAGTCAGCATGCAAGACCGTAGAAGGCCTGAGCGAGTATGGCGAGCTCCCCTCGCATACTCGCCCAGTAGGTGACTAGGCGAGATACTCGCCCAGCCCGTGCGAGTTCCCTTTGGAAGTTGCCAGGGGGTGGGGTATAAATATGACCCCCCCTCTTTGGTTTTCCCTATAAATAGGACCCCAGGGGTACGAGAAGAGGCACTTGAAAATCCCTTCCAGGATCTCGCAAGTTCTCCTTGGATACTAGTCGAGCCTTTGGATTCCTTTTCCTGAGAAGATCAGGTCGCGACCTTGCGACTGGTTTGCCAGCTAGTCTCCCTCGTACCCTGCTCGGCCATTTTGGTTGTGGAGGGGTTGCTTCTTCCAAGCATCCGGGTACGTGGTGAGACCTTCCTACCGCAGCATCCGGAGTCCTGTTTGTTACCGCCGTTCTTTATCCTTGTCATCCTAGCCATACGGTCTTACCTCTAAATCGGTAACCTTAGGCGGCCTTGATCTGAATTCTGAGGTCGGGAAATTTTCCTGGCTTCAACAGCGGGCATCCCAACGAGGTGGGAGCGACCACTTGCGAGAGGGGGCGCGCGCGGCATTGCCACTGCCCAGCGGTGTGAGGTGTTGCGGCCGTGCACATGGGTGTGTGCGGTCCGACGATGATTGCAATCACGACGCTAGTGAGGTTGACTTTGATCAACCCCACTTTCTTCATCAAATAAGATTGGTACTTTTGTTATTCGCAGCCCGAATTTCCTATCGTATTAGGAGGCCCCTATCAGCTATCAGTAGATAACTTACTAATCAAACCATGATTTCATGTAAAAAACTATCTTTATTACTCCCATGAATACATAATCTATAGAGGGTTATATTTGCCCCAACTTTTGTAGCTTAATGGGCAGTATATAATATGGTCCCGCAAATATTATTGGCCTCGACGGTCGTGCCTATTTGTTATTATATATATCCCTTACTATTAATTGCTCCTAATTTGGATCGAGTTGTTAGTGGATTAGGTTTTCATCTAAATAGTCATGTATGAGATTATGGTAGCTCTCTTTCTCTATCTCAGGACACCTTGCTTGGGCACCGACGATTTCACTCTATAGTACCATTTGACACCATTTTTTATGTCGACCACCCTCCAACATCTCTACTAACATTATTTACTCGATTATATAGTGAGATAGATGCCAGTTGTTTTAACCAATCTTGAATAAATAGAAGATCTTTGAAACTCTGTGTAATATTCTAATGCTAAGTGGATTATTAAGAGACACATAATATTTTAGTTAGATTCAGTTAGTGAATTGTTATGTCTTAGCTCACAATAAAAAAGTTCAAGATATCGGTGAAACATATATAGGTTCAATTGATACATCAGTTGATATTTTAACATGATGTTAGGGCCAATTCTGAAGTTCTCTATAGACTTTATAAAATTTCATGATGCATCAACAACACAAAAGATAACATCATTTTTGATGAATAATTTAATTATTTCATACATTTATGCATATGTAATGTATTATCTTAAAGGATTGCATTGATGTCATATATGACAATCATATTGAAGTAACAATTCCAATTAAAGATAAATAAATGTAATGAAATAGGAAACAAGTCATTACAACAAACATCATGAGTGTTTGTGATTCAAATATTAAGTTTATGCATGCATTACCTGAGTGGGAGGGGTCATCATCGGACTCGAGTGTTGAAACCAAAAACTTGGTCTCTGTGGAGTTCGGGGTCCCAAAAGAGGGGTGACCTCACACCTACTACATTTGGGGGAACGTCACAGACCAAAGACTTGAGAAACTAGGAACAGACCCTCAGCTCTAGCGTGGAGGTCCCACCACACACCCGGAAGGTCACAAGAGCACTTCCCCTCCCTCACCAATGGCTGAGCTGGGTACCTTGGAGAGCTCTCAAACTCTACCAAGAAGAAGAAACTAAGGGAGGAGGAAGCCAAAAACTCATCCACTTCAAAGGTACCCAATGAAGTCTATTTATAGTTTTTCCAAACCTAGGGACCAAAATGTCACAACTACCCCTAGGACAAATAGGCCCTGAGCCAATAGGAAACATCCTCGTCGGGGGTAAAGAGGTAATTCCATCCCTAGGGCACAACGGTAAAAACACGGCCCAAAGAGGTCCAAGGGCGGGAGGAGGCCAAGCCATACCCCCACCTCCCGGGCACCCGAGACGAGTGGGCTAATCCGCGCGGACGAGACACTGGCCGCCGGCCGGTCTCGCCCCACGAGCTCACCGCGCGGGCGAGACCCTGGCAGCCGGCCGATCTCGCCCCGCGAGCTCACCGCGCGGGCAAGACCCTAGCCGCCGGCTGGTCTCGCCCCGCGAGCTCACCGTGCGGGCGAGACCCTAGCCGTCGGCCAGTCTTGCCCCGCGAGCTCACCGCGCGGGCGAGACCCTGGCCGCGGGCCGATCTTGCCCCGCAAGCTCACCGCGCGGGCGAGACCCTAGCCGCCGGCCGGTCTCGCCCAACGATACTAATCATGTAGGCGAGACCCTAGCCGCCGGCCGGTCTCGCCCCGCGAGCTAATCGCGCGGGGCGAGAGCCTGGCCGCAGGCCGCTCTCTCGCCCCCGCGAGCTGACCGCCCGGCCAGTCTCGCCCTACCCAGGGCTAAGGTGCAGGGGGCAGGATCCTGGCCTCCAGCCGATCCCGCTGTTCCTACCTCGCACCTATCGAGCCGGGGGCGGGTATCAGCCAACTTACCGCACCCGCCACCCAAGAAGGAGCCAAGAGGGGAGGCAAATTTTCCCCCTACTAGTATATGACAAGGGCTAGGCCTAAATTGGCTACCAAGGGTGCAAAATCTCTCGAAAGCTTAAAAAACATGTAGCCGGTCCCGCGCCTGCCGTGGGGGACCTACTCTGCGAATACGGGGTTGTACATCGAGAGTGTTGCGTAATGCACTTGAAAGAACATATCGTTTCAAGATGCCAGTAAAAAATACTACCTTTTGGATATGGGATACACTAACGGTCCATTATATTTTACTTCATATAGGTCAACCAGATATCATATAAAAGGGTGGTCCGCACAAGACAATAATCTCACCAACTTTAAAGAGTTTTTTAATCTATGCCACTCAAAGAAGAGAAATGTCATTTAGAGTACATTTAGTCTCCTTAAAAATGATGAATAATTTTGCGAGAACCATATATTTTTATGACATCAAAATGCAGATAAATGATTATTATTTTGCGCTATATTATGATTTATTTTATATCCAGTTATAAATTGCTTATAATTTTAAACATGTTCAAATCATAAACGCATGTTGTATTCTACAAAATTTTCTTATAAATGGGAGATTAAATAAAATCATACTAGATTACTTACAGAAAAAGGCGTGGAGATCGATATTAGTGCAATGTGCAAGTTCTGATAGTTTTGAGGGCGTGAATTCAGTAGGTACACTTAAGCAATGCCCGAGTGGATTACTTTTAAAGATACTATGATTATAAACATGTTCAATTAATTTCGTGCTCGTCAGGAGACATAAGATGTTTTATTAATGTTCAATCATGTTATACTGCTTTAATTTTTTTTTTGTTATTTTTAATGTTTTTTTATAACATAAATATAATAATATCATGAGTATCAATTACTGACTATAATTGTCCACTTTACTATGTTCTATGTTTGACTACAGTACGAACATTTCATGTATAAAAATAAAGAAAAATGATGTGGAGCAGAGACGTGGACACGCATCAGAGCACAAGTTTTGGGCCTGTTTAGGACCAATTGACTTCTAAAAATAATGATGTAAGCCGAAGTGTTAAGATGACTATTTAAGTTGTAAGAATTATTATGGCATTCCTTTGATCATTTCATGTCTTACTCCTTATCCTCTGAGCTTGAACCTTGAATGATCATGTATAATTTCCTTATATTTCTAGTAGTTGTTTTTTTAATAAGCTTTTCAACCATGGGTGATTTGTAAAAGAAAAATGTGCGAGTCGTAGTGATATGTGGTCTAAGTATGTGTACACCTACTTGGAATGATCACAACTATGATCGTATAAAAAAAGATAAAAAAATATGTCATAGTGATATGTGACCTAGGTATGTATATTCATGTTTGAAATGATCTCAACTATGATTATAGAAAAAAATGTAAAAAAATCATAGTGATATATGGTGTAAGTGCGTGACATATTGGAATGATCTCAACTATGAACTAAAAAATGATAATTGAGAAATGAACCTTATAGTTTGTAGAATTATTAACAATATTAACTAGAAAAATATCTTGTACTATCACAATTTATTCATAACCAAGTCAAAGTCATTTTCACTGCAAGTCCTCGTGATTTCATTTCAAATTAAACTACTAAATCTTGTGGAGGTTAAGTTAAAGACTCAGTCTATTCTCATTCTTTCTTAGTTATTGAGGAAGTTTGATGAGAAAAGTTTATGTGAGTAAATGTTTTTAAAGGACATACCATACTAGAAATTTTAATTGAGCTTTATCTTTCATCAAAATAATAAATTTTTAAATATTTTGAATCTTTATTGATTGACAAATTCTCAGTTGGTTAAATCGAAACTTTTGAGTAGACTTTCTTTAATTACATCGAAAAAGAAAAATCATGAAAGTTTTATATTTGATAAATATCATCTCACTCAATTCAATAATTAAAATTGTCATTGCTAGGGACTAACAAAGATTTAAGTACGAAAGTGTGATAATATCTCAAAAAAAGCTATCTAGCCCATTTTTTGGACTTAATATTCATCATAAATGCATAAAATGAGTGTAAATGAAATAAAAATGAAAGTAAATTTATATTTATTTGATTTGTGACTAATTCAGTATTTTTCCAACATGTTATTTCTAGAAACATCAAAAAAATATATTTGGGGAAACAAATATGTCCAAATATTATGACTTGAAAAAAAAGTGGCAACATTCAGAAAAAAATTGCAACAACCCGGACAAATTTCAAATTTTAAAATTAAAAAAAGCATCGTTTGTAAAATTCGAAGGAACCATCTTTTGGGCAAGGGCCAGACGTTTTTAAAGGAGGAATATTCTGGAGTAAACCACATCTTTGGACAATCAAAAATTCAAAATCCTTGGAGAGGAATAACTAGGGTGCATCAGATCTTAAAAGAAGGACTGTATTGGCACAAACGAAGAGCGAATTCCTGCATTTTTTTGGATTTTTATCATCATGTGTTGTAAGATTTTTCTAATTTAGTGATTTTTTTCATCACCATGAACTAATTTTCTCAATCTTGTATTGTGAGAGTACCATGTCTTAATGTTATGATGTTCTTTTTTTTATGATTGTGCGTTGAATGATCTTTATTGAATGTATGAACTTTATTTTGAAACTTTTGGCCAAGATTTCGTCTTTATACTTCTCTCCATAATTCGAGAGATGAGTTGCATAAGTGCGTCATAAATTCGATATAACATTTGAAGGGAGAAAACGATTTTCTCTTGATGTTAACAATATTGATTTTTGATCTTTATGCGGCTTTTTATTTCATCTGAGTTAAAGATGACAAGGAAGATAAGGAATTAGGGAGTTCCGATATCGAGAAATACAGATTTCTATTCTAAAATTGTTGCAAGACATTTCACTATGCATTTTCATGAAGTTACATTAATAGATTCATTACCCTAAACATATGAAATCACGGTATAAGATTATTTCTCCAAATTAGGGGTGTGCATAAAAATGTATTTCTCCAATGATCTGTAATTTATTTTAATTAGGAGTTTTCATTTATAGTTTTTAATATTTTAAAATCACCGTTTTCGATCTACTTGGATTTAAAAAAAAGGCACAACTAGTATTTACAAACACTGAATTCAACACTTCTTCGTGGGAACGATCTTTACTTACTTATTATTACTGGACCATACACGTGCACTTGCGTTTAAAATACAAAACCGTTTTTCGGTGTATCACCGCGGGAGGCGGCGGGATCCGCTGGCCGGCCCCCTTGGACCCTCGGCGGTCGACCGCCGAGGGGTGGGGACGACTGTTGAGATTGTGCCACCTCACCGATCCGTGTGCCCTTTTTTATTCCTGTTTTGGGGGAGTGATAAACATAGAAATGCTTTATGGGGGGGATATAATCTAGGGATGTTCTTCCTATTTGGTTGAGCCCTATTTTGGAAACCCCCTCCATATGTGTTCATCTCCATATATTGATGACTCTTGATCCTATTATAGATAGGGGTCAACCTCCCTTAGCCATTAGATTATTCGGTAATATACAACACTAGTGAGAGCCATTGGAGGGAGCAATGAAAATTTCAGGCGGCTTCTTGTTCTATCCAGCGGCGGCAGACAACTCCAGGCAGAGGCGGCAGATCCAGGCGGGATTGGCATCAGGCGGCGGAAGCAGGCGGTGATTCCAGCGGGGAAGATAAACAGTGTTTTTTCCAGTGTTTTTTGTTTTCTCTTGTTGTATCTTGTAACCTCATCATTTTTAGTGGATCTTTCTGGCACGCTCTTTCCGTGGATGTAGGAGCCCAAACTCCGAACCACGTAATTATTTTGTCGTTTGGTTGTGCTTGCTTAGATTTAAATTTCGTTTATCATATTATTGCTCAGATTAGCTTCCGTTGCTAGATCCGCGGTGAACTACCGTAGTCGCGGATTCGGTCCCAATTTCACAACAATTGGTATCAGAGAGAGGTTCCGACCCTTCGAACCCCGGTGAGCAATAATGTCAACGAGATTTGAAATCCCCAAGTATGACGCAAAATAGACTTTGGTCTGTGGCAGAAACGGGCCAAGACGGTTCTCGTCCAGCAAGGTTTTCATAAGGCTCTCCTTGGAAAGGAGAAGTCCGAGAAGAAGGACGACGAGTGGGATGAGCTAGATCTGAAGGCCATCAACACAATCCAGGTATGTTTGACCGATGAGGTTATGTATAATATAGTCGATGCTGAGACTACAACGGATCTGTTGAAGAAGTTGGAGGAGCTTTATATGTCAAAATCCCTAACGAATAAGTTGTACGTAAAGAAACAACTTTACAGCTTGAGGATGTCAGATAGCACTCTGCTTCTTGACCACATGAATGCGTTTAATAAACTGATTTCTCAGTTGCGTAGTATGGACATTAAGGTCGAGGAGGAAGACCAGGCTCTTCTCATGTTTTCTTCATTATCGAAGTCCTTCGATCATCTGGTCACCACGATTCTGTATGGGAAGGACACCCTGAAGATGGAAGAAGTGATGACAATGCTGCTCTCGAACGAAACGAGAAGCAAGTCGAGCCCTAGAGCCGACGAGGGCTTATTCGTTAAGAGCAAAGACCTCACCCGGGGTAGATCGGGAGGAAAAGGGAAGGAGGAAGACCGACCTAGGTTTAAGTCCGAGGGCAGGAATACGAAGTGCCACTACTGCAAGGAGGAGGGGCACTGAAAGAATGAGTGCCTGAAGAGGAAGTTTAGAAAACAGACGCATGAGCCACATCAGGCTGCGGTGGCATCCGAGGATGAGAACGACGCCGACGTTCTTCATATTTCACCCAGCGGTGAGACCTATAGCTCCTGGATCTTGGATACAGGATGCACGTACCACATGTGCCCGAACAAAGATTGGTTCTCTAGTTTTAGGCAGTGTGAAGGTGATCGTGTTTTTATGGGGAACGAATCAGAGTGCGAGATTTTGGGAGTTGGTAGCATCAGGATTAGGATGTTCGACGGAGTGGTCAGGACACTCACCAATGTTCGGTATGTGCCCAGTTTGAGAAAGAGCTTGATTTCTCTAGGCACTCTGGAGGCCGCCGGGTATTCTTATACCAGCAACGGCGGATGTTTGAAGGTTAGAAGAGACACGCAGGTAGTCATGGTAAGAAAGCATTACGATACTCTCTACAAACTGATCGGTACCACGATTGCGAGTGGAAGGGCGAGGAGAGAGGTCAGATTGCCTCTCAGGGTACAATACACGGTAGCATATGCCTTTCAGGCCAGTTCCTCAGATCCTGGTTCCTATGGAAATGCTTTAGAGAGCAGAGACCGCTCTCAGGGGAAAACTAGAAAGGACTAGTGGAGGAACAGGGCAAGTTTCATGGCGAAGGAGTTCGCGCAGAGAAAGGGCCTTGGCGAAGACAAAATCTTCGCAGACGTGGAGAAGAAGGGCAGAGTGTCATCTCAGAAGTGCCCATGCACCACAATGGGAGCCATCTGGCTCAGGAGTCCCACCAAGGAACTCAGGTTTACTCAGGAGAAGGTGGAGCTACACAGTGCTAGTTGTCTTACAAAAGACATGGTCTATCGTGCAAGGATAAAGCAAATCAGAGTGCGCCACCAGGAGTCGAGGGAGTTCGCCGGAGGTGGAGGCATGGAGTTGCGGAAGATCTCTACGGAGGATATCAGTGCGAACATGCAGACGAAATCCGTGACAGGAGTCAAGTTCAAGAACGGTCTTGACTTGACTCATTCTAAGGCATGTTGATCGAGGGGGACCCCAGGGAGAGGGGGCTTGTAGTCGCCGGTTGGGGAGATCCAGGTTGAAGGTAGAGTTACGTTCGTTAGGCTTTGAGGTGGAGTTCATCGCGTGAGGTGTCAAGGTGGAGTTTGTTGAGATTGTGCCACCTCACCGATCCGTGTGCCCTTTTTTATTCCTGTTTTGGGGAAGTCCTAAACATGGAAATGCTTTATGAGGGATATAATCTAGGGGATTTCTTCCTATTTGGTTGAGCCCTGTTTTGGCAACCCCCCTCCATATATATTCATCTCCATATATTGATGACTCTTGATCCTATTATAAATAGGGGTCAGCCTCCCTTAGCCATTAGATTATTCGGTAATATACAGCACTAGTGAGAGCCATTAGAGGGAGCAGTGAAAGCTTCAGGCGGCTTCTTGTTCTGTCCAGCGGTGGCAGACAACTCCAGGCAGAGGCGGCATATCCAGGCGGGATTGGCATCAGGCGGCGGAAGCAGGCAGTGATTCCAGCGGGGAAGATAAACAATGTTTTTTTCCAGTGTTTTCTGTTTTCTCTTGTTGTATCTTGTAACCTCATCATTTTTAGTGGATCTTTCTGACGCGCTCTCCCCGTGAACGTAGGAGCCCAAACTCCGAACCACGTAATTATTTTGTCGTATGGTTGTGCTTGCTTGGATTTAAATTTCGTTTATCATATTATTGCTCAGATTAGCTTCCGTTGCTAGATCCGCGGCGAACTACCGTAGTCGCGGATTCAGTCTCAATTTCACAACAGACGACGGCCGAACATTTCGCCGGCCGTGGGCAGTTTGCGCGCGAGCCGCATGAGGGATCTGGCATGCCGATCTGGTTCGCGGGAGTTACCCCCATGATCCTCACCAAGTTAGTGAGAATCATGAGTGATGAGCTATCCACACTTCAATTTTACTATATATTTTATCTTGATCTCATCATAGAGCATTGAAACGTTGAGTGCTGACAATATGAAGAGCGACTTGTTCAAAGCTTTGTTGGTGCCAATCCAAAGGACCTAGCTACACTTACACTTACTCGGTTGATTTTATGTGGATTTAAGTCTTTATTCTGTAAATTTTATTTACTTGATTTTAAAGCTGCAAACTCTATTATCTTGATTTACTTTATATATTTTCAAATATGTATATTTCATTTATCATAATATTTCTGTTGTATTACTATTTTAAATTTAAATATTCAATTTCATCCACTGAATTGTAACATACAGCCGAACATCAGAATCATCAATTTCAATTTCTGCGACAGAATTCTCGCATTTAACCGAACAACATAATTTAAATTAACTTCTATTCCAATTCTTACGAGAATTGAAAATGAACCAATTCTAATTTCTACATGTGAATTCTTGCCAAACAAACCATACCTAAAACAATCACAAGAAATATTAACCAGCCCATCTTAACTCGTAATTCCGCCCAAGCAAAACTCAACAATGGACCACTGTAGTGTAGTCTGTAGATCATGAAAAAAAAATAGGTGCGTTTCTCACAGGTGCGCAAGAGGCAGATCCTGCCGTTAGATATAGTGCAAGTCGACCCTAAACCCTAAGGCAGTTGAAATCTAGATTTCTGTGATCCAGCCGTACGTCGCATCTCCCAGAAAAAACGGGTTCGGGGGGGGGGGGGGGGGGTAAAGTACAAAGAATGCACTGCACGGTAAAGTGCGGACGGTCCGATAGCTACGAGCTCATCCTAGCTTGCGCGGAGATGCGTGCACATCTTAACTCACTTTAAGATGCGTGCACTGAAATACGCACACATCTCCGCATGCTCGCATCCATCAGATGCGACTTGCATCCGTGGGATCTAGGGTTTTGCTGCATCGGAGCTTTAAATCTCTCCTTCTTCTTCTTCTTCTTCTTCCATTTCTGCTTCCCAAACCAGCTTCCCTTCTCATGTTCCGTCATCCGCTGCGCTATCTTCTTGCTAGTCTGTATGCTTCCACTCCCAATCCCCTCTCTCGCATAGCTCGCTTTTCATACACCGAAACACCTTCAAAATCCAATTTCTTACCCCCAATTTCGCTTCTTAGTCTTGGATCCGAGATTGTTTGCACAAGATTTGGTGGTGAAATTGCCGCAAACGCTTCAATTATCTCATCAAAGTATTCAAAATCAACGATTCGTGCGCCTTCTTCGCTATTTTCTGTTCAGTCCCTCTGCACATTACCCTCTCAATTCTCTATCAGCGCTACTTCTCATGATCTCCATGAAAATACCTCAACGTCCATCGCCGACAAGGTTTACGGGACTGTCATGTCCAGTTATAGCTCCGATCAAAGCATGGAGCAGGGTCTCACTGCCCTCGCGCCGGAACTCACGACTGAGCTCGTAAACGATGTTCTACACAGGCTTCGTTATGAAGAAAAGCTAGCTTTTAGGTTCTTCACCTGGGCCGGCCATCAGGATGCCTACGCTCACGATCCTCAAAACTTCAACGACATGATCGAGATATTATCGAGCACGGGCTTCAAAACGAAGCAGTTTGGTGTGACCTGCGACGTGTTGGATTATATGAAGAGGAAGAGGAAGAACTCAGTTCCAGTGGAGGCCTTGCTCACCATCCTGAAGACATACGCAGAGAAGCATCTCTCGGGAATAGGAAAGTTTGCGAAGAAGAAGAGAATCAAACCGAAGATTCAGCCCGAAGTTCATTCCTTGAACTTATTGCTTGATTCACTCTGCAAATGCAGCTTGGTTACTGAGGCTGAATCCATATTTCATAGAGTAAAACTTAAGGTCCCCCCAACTGCTGAAACCTATAACATTTTGTTCTTTGGGTGGTGCAGGGTGCGGGATCCCGAGAAAGCCATGAATGTTCTTGAAGAAATGCTTGAAAGAGGTCACATTCCTGAAAGTTTCACCTACAATGCTGCGATTTCTTCTTTCTGTGATGCAGGAATGATCAAAGAGGCAATGGAACTATTTGAGTTCATGAGAACTAAAGGTTCTACTATATCATCGCCGACTGCGAAGACTTACTCGGTGTTGATTGTTGCCCTTGCCAAGTATGATAGTATGATGGAGGAATGCTTTAACCTTCTCAGGAAATGCGGGGCTGTGGCTGCCTTCCTGATGTATCGACATACATTGATCTGATCGAAGGAATGTGTTTGGCTGGAAAGATCGACGCTGCGTATAAAATATTGGAGGAGATGGACAGTAATTCGTATCCACCGGATATTCTTACTTACAATTGTTTTCTCAAGGTATTATGCAGCATGAAGAAGCATGAAGAAGCATTGAGGCTGTGTGAGAAAATGATAGAGGGAGGGTGCGAGCCAAGTGTTCATACTTATAATATGATGATTACTATGTTCTTTAAGATTGAGGATTCCAATCGGGCTTTTGATATGTGGCTCGAAATGGACAAAAGAGAATGCGCGCGCTCCGTAGATAGTTATGGCATTATGATCGATGGATTGTTTGGCTGTGGGAGGGTTGAAGATGCGTGCTTCCTTTTGGACGAGGTGATGGATCGAGGGATGAAATTGCCGTATAAAAATTTTGATTCTCTGATGATGCGGTTATCAGAGATCGGAAATCTGCGTGCCATCCACCGGCTTTCTGATCACATGAGGAGATTCTATAATGTCGCCATGGCCAGACGTTTTGCCAAGAGCCAAAAGAAGAAGAGCATTAGCATGAGAAGGCCATAAGTTCTACATATATATCAGCAATCACTAACTGCTCCCCACAAAGTTCGTTCATTTTCAAAGGAGTTGAGGAGTTTAGGGGATTTAAAAATAATTGTCAAAACACAATGGCTTGCAGACAAAGTGAATTAAGCGAAGTAAATGCAAAACATGATCAAATCTTAAGCTTATGAGGAGAATTTTGCCATAAAATGTCTGCAGTTGACTTTTTAAGAAGATTTAGATTAGTCTACGATGTGGTTTCAATAGCCCACCTCTTCATTTTTTGCAAGATTTGGGTGATTCATTGGCTTGGGAGTTTATTTTGTAGATTCCTTGGGATACTGATAAAGTCAAAAAGGACATTTAATAAAAATGAAGGATCTTTGTTATCCAGGCAAAAAGGACATTCCTTGAAAATGTGGTGCAAATTCAGAATACAAAGCAACCTTTGGAAAAATTATGTTGTTATTTTCCTTGGCAGGGTGACTGGTTTTGGGATCAAAAGAGCTGGTTTCTGATCTTCACCGTATGCAACTTCTTTAGTTAACTATTTCCATGTGGATGGATGTTGGATTAAACATGAACTGTTCAAAGTGGTTCCTGTTGATGCGGTTGAAGAAAGAATGAAGATTCATGTACAAGTGATGAGAAAGGACAGATTTTTTTAGTAAATCTGCTGCTGATTCAAAATTCTTTTCCAAAATGGCTTTGGAGATGATAAGCTAGCAGTTCTTCCTGTCATTTTCTTTGTGGATTTATGGTTTGTCTGAATGTCTTTGCTATAGTTCCGAAGAAAAAGTTGGCTCATCTTTGTTTCAGAATACTCTGTACTTTTAAAGATTTTGGATGCTATGCTTTCAATGTTTAATATTCATCCGTCAGATACAGGTAAATTTTTATCTATTTTTGAACTATTGGGTTTATTCAAGTCAAGTGGTTGTTTTTCAAAAGGAATATAAGAGTACTTATACCATTATTTACTTTCTACCGCGTGCGCATATTATATTTGTAGAGAAAGATCCAAACCTTGTATATACTTCTTGAATACCGAAAAACAAGTATGAGTACAAATATATAGGAGAGATGAGAGGAAGATCTAGCTATACAAACAATGTGGGACTAAACACAAAACCTACATGGGCCAAGTTAATGGGCCAATACATTATTTTTTCTAGTATTCTCTAACACTCCCCCGCAAGCTGGAGTGTACAAGTCGTAGGCACCAAGCTTGGACAAGAACTGATAGTAGAGATGTCGTGGTAAGGCCTTGGTGAGGATGCCAGCAACTTGCTGAGCAGCAGGAACATGTGTTAACTCCATCTTCTTTAACTGAACCTTCTCCCAAATGAAATGACAGTCAACTTCAATATGTTTTGTCCGTTCATAGAAGACCAGATTCTTGGCAATGTGCATAGCAGCTTGACTGGCGTAAAATAAAGTGGCAGGTGAGGAGAGCTTGATTCCTAGATCATCAATGAGACCCTCAAGCCATGTGAGCTCAGATACAACAGCTGGCATCGATCGACACTCGGCCTCAGCAGATGAGCGAGCAACCACAGACTGTTTCTTGCTGCGCCATGTAATAAGATGTCCTCCAAAGCAAGTGCAGTATCCACTCGTTGAACGACGGTCATCCAACGAGCCAGCATAATCAGCATCAGAGTATTCTATCAGAGATAAGGGAGACAAAAAGAGCTTGTATACAAGTCCTTGTCCAGGAGCAGTCTTCAAGTATCGAAGAATACACTTGACTGCATGAAGATGAGAGATACGTGACTCATGCATGAATCGACTGACAACTCTAACAGCAAATGATATATCAGGTCTCGTAACAGTGAGATATATCAGCTTTCCCACAAGATGTCAATAATACTCCGGATTTGGAAGGAGCAGATCAGAGTCTGAGGCATGAGCACAAAGCTTATGATTGATATCCATGGGAGTGTCAACATGCTTTCATTCAGAATAGCCCGCATCATGAAGTAAGTTAAGAAAATACTTTCTCTGAGATAACACAAGCCCATCAGGTCTCCGAGCCACTTCGAGACCAGGGAAATATCGAAGGCTTCTCAGGTTCTTTGTTTGAAACACAGTCGCCAAATGCTGTTTGATCATCCTTATTCCTGGAAGATCGTCTCCTGTAATCAAAATATCATCCACATATACTAACAGAATCACTGTGCCTGTTGGACGATGACGAGTGAACAGAGAGAAGTCGGCCGAGCTCTGAGTGAACCTAACAACACTAATGATCTTACTAAATTTATCAAACCATGCTCGAGGAGATTGTTTGAGACCATAAAGAGACTTCTTCAGACAACAGATAAGAGACTTCCCCGTGGTCTCAAACCCGGGAGGTGCTGCATATAAACGATCTCTTGTAAATCGCCATTCAGAAAAGCATTTTTGACATTCAGTTGGTGAAATGCCCAGTGACGGTGAACCGCGAGGGAGATCAACACACAAACAATATTGAGTTTAGCAACTGGTGAAAAAGTCTCATCATAATCCAGTCCTTGTTGTTGAGTGAAATCGCGAGCTACAAGACGAGTTTTCAAATGGTGAACCATCCCATACGGACCCTGTTTGACGACAAACACCCACTTACATCCCACACAAGATTGTCCAGGAGGAAGCGAGATCAGATCTGTGTAGTTTGCCCAAAGAGCAGATATTTTTTCTCGTCCATAGCAGCCCGCCACCCGGATGTTGGAGAGTCTCCTGTACAGAATTAAGGGTGGAAATAGATGATAAAGAAAGAACACTTTGTCGGAGTTCCGGAGAGAGGCGGTGAAAAGAGACATAGTTGGCCAGCGGGTGGACAGTGAAACCTTTTGCCGGATCCGCAGGCTGCAAAACATCATTAGAGCAGGGCAGTTCTCGTAGGGCAGTAGACGAAGAAGGACGTCGACTGTACACAAGAATGATAAGTGGTGTAGGTGGTTTAGGCGGGATTGGTGTGGGAAGAAGAGGTGGAAGATTTGAATGAACAGGGATAGCAGGCCGCTATAGAGGTGGTGGAAGAGGAGAATCAGCTGGTTGAGAGTAATATGACTGATCTTCGAGGAAGGTGACATCAGCAGAAGTAACAAGCTTGCGATCCTTGAGAGAAAAACAAACGTATCCCTTTTGAGTCCGAGAGTAACCCACAAACATATATTTAGTGGCACGAGGAGCAAGTTTGTCAGTGGACGGGCCAAGATGATGAACAAAAACACACACAGCCAAACACGCGAGGGGTGATGGAGAAAGGAGGTTTGAAAGGAAAAAGAAGATTGAAGAGAATCGCAAAATTGACAATAGAGGAAGACATGTGGTTAATAAGAGTGCAGACGGTAGAAACTGCAAAATTCCAATACTGTTTGAGAATATTCATTTGAATCATAAGAGAACGATGTGACCTCAAACATGTGTCGATTCTTGCGTTCAGCAACGCCATTTTGTTGGAGGGTATAGACACAAGAAGTTTGATGGATGATCCCAAACTCAACACAGAGGTGTGTGAAAAGACATGACTAGTGTATTCACGAGCATTATCGGTGCGGAGTAGGTTTTAATTGTAGTGGAAAACGGGTTGCGAGTTTCAATGAAAAAGATAAACGGAATAACACCGGGTAATTCAGAGCGGTCACGAAGGAGATACAACCAAAGGTCACCCGTGAGTAGTCATCTACAAATGTGACAAAGTAATGATATCCAAAAACACTCACAATTTTGTAAAGTCCCTAAATATCGGAGTGTACTAGATCAAAGGGAGCAGGACTCCGAGTAGTATGTGGTGAGAACGTAGACCAATGATGTTTCCCATAGATACAGGACTCACGCGTGAATTCTTGGAGGGACACGTCGGAGAGAGATTTTCTGAGTATGTTTAGAGGAGCGTGACCAAGACGTCGATGCCAATCAACAGAGCTAATAGAGGATAACACTGTTGGGAGAGAGGGGTCAAGGATATAGAGACCATTCAACAGATGCCCTTTTTCGATGATAGTCTGCGTCTTGCAATCCTGCAGAACACACAAGTTGGAAGAAAAAATTATATCACAATCAAGTCAATAGTGAGTCGACCAACAAAGAGAAGGTTGAAATGAAAGCCCTGGAATATGAAGGGCAAAGCGAAGAGTAATGGAGGGAGTGAGGTGAATATCTGTCGTGCCAGAAACGGGAATTGTGTCCCCACTAGCAACAGTGATGAACTTGGGATGCATGGAGTTCAAATATTGTGGTGGTTTCCGTGAGGTCATGTGGTGAGAGGCCCGGAATGCAAAATCCAGAATGAGCTATGAGCAAGGCAGGAGGTACCACCATCGGAAATAGACACCACAGAGCCCGGAGGACAGCTGATCATCTTGCAAGGAACTGTTCACAGCGTTCACGGTGACAACGCACAAGCGGCAAGAAAGGCCACGACCAGCGCGGTAAGAAACTGTCTTCAGCGGATAGAAACAAGCCGCAACGATAAGAATCCTGAGCAGGCAGCGCAGTTAGGAGAAGACCGCAACCAGGTCACTTAGACCGCGCGGTTAGGAGCAGACTGCGACAAGAATAGCGGCATAAACGAGAAGCCACAGGCAGACCGCGCGAACAGCCAAGTCGAGACGATAAGACACCTGGGTGGACAGCGACCAGGAAAAATAGAGGCCGACGAACAGGCACTCGACCGGGCAGTTAGAGGCAGACCGCAACAAGAGCAAAAGCCGGCGAACAGGTACTAGACCGGGCGGTTAGAGGCAGACCGCACCAAGAGCAAAAACAAGGTCTAGCCGCAGGAAGAGCAAAGCCGCAGCGGGAAGACAGAGACCGCAACGGGAAGTAGTCGGAAGGAGAGAAGTCCTAGCCGCAGTGGTCAAAAAGCAGAAGGGGCCAGAAGAACGGGAACTTGACCGGGCGGATAGAGACAGACCAGAACCTACAACCCGAAGCGGTTAGAGAAGAGAGGCCACCTTGAGAGAGAATAGGAGAAGCCGCACGGTTGCGGTGTCAACACACACAACGACAAGAGGCCGCGACCAAGATGCGGAGCCCGCGGCGGGTAGAAAAGCCGCAGCGAACAAGCAAAGAGGAAATCGAGCGAGAGGCCGCAACGACTAAGGAAGTCACAACGGTTAAGAGAAGTCCGCGCGAGAAGCACGCAGCGACAGGGAACTGCAGCGGGTAGGGAAACTGCGACGGGTAAGGAAACCGCAACGACTAAACAAGGAAGACCGTACAGTCACGGTGAGCACGCCAGCGACAAGAAAAGATGTCGCGACCAAGATGCAGTACAAGCAACGGATGAGAGAAGTCGCAGCGACTAAGAGAGGAAGTCGCGCGAGAAGAGAGGAGAGAGGCGAGAAGATGTGTAGAGAAACAGATCGCGGCGAGTAGAGGGAGAGGGCCCCACGTGTCTGAGAGATTTATAAAAGAGAGCGGGGGGGGGGGGGAAGAGAGGGGGAAGAGGAGGTGGAAGCCACGAGAGAGAGAGGGAGAGAGAGAGAGAGAGAGAGAGAGGAGCGGCTAGAAAGCTTAGCCGCGGTTAGAAAAGGAGGAGGCCGCAAGACAAAGCGGTTAAGAGGAGAACAAGCCGCCCGGTTAATCGGAGGAGTGGGCAGTTAAAAAGAAACAGGCCGGACCGCATGGCTCTGATACCATGTAGAGAAAGATCCAAACCTTGTATATACTTCTTGAATACCGAAAAACATGTATGAGTACAAATATATAGGAGAGAGGAGAGGAAGATCTAGCTATACAAACAATGTGAGACTAAACACAAAACACTACATGGGTCAAGTTAATGTGCAAATACATTATTTTTCCTAGTATTCTCTAACAATATTTATATGCGTGTGTGCGTGCGCGCTCACACGCTCTCGTGTAGTCGAGAAGCCAGCGTAAAACATAGAAATCATAAATTTGGTTCTAATCCAATTTGATGTAGATTCGGAAGCACCAATCGTTGGATGTGAGTAGCTCATGCATGAACTAGGCAAATACAGGGCCTTCCTTTGCAAGACCCATACTAGATATAATGAATAAATGAATGAATGAATTACATAAAGAAATTGACCTAGCTGTCTTGCTTTGAATTATCTGATATGCAAGGAGTTTGATAGATTTACTCGCAGAGAGATCGGAACAACATAAATCTCAAAAAATCTGTTGACAAATTGTCTTCACTTAATCCCATAGTCTTCAAATTCTTATTGTTGATTGTGGTACTATGGACACTTGTTGATGCTACATGAGAATTGAGATAAGGCCTCTGATGGTGGAATTCACCAAAATTGTTGGATAGACCATACTGAACAAATATTATTGTTGGCCCGTTTTCATACATTTTTTCGAGGGTTGGGATTGGAGTAAGAGGGGATAAGAAGAAGATGAGGACTCTGGCAAGTTGGTTAAGTTGCAATGGTGATACAACCCCTTTGAGAGTAATTGAAGCAAATTGTGGTATTCTCCATGGCCTTATTACACTTTCTATAACATTTCTTGGTAGAAATTTGGGCAGCTTACATTATTGTTATTGCGGGTCGTTCAACGCACTTGCAGGCCAGCTGAGGCGGACTGACCTAGCTCAACAGTGAGCCGAATGTTGGAACCAACAAGGGCAGTCCCTCCTAAAGCTCGGAACTAGAGGTACAACTCACACTTACTCTCTCTGGACCACCCTCTCGACAAGGCTCTCGAAAGACTAGACCGAGGCTTCAGCGCGGAGGTCCCACCTCATACCCGGAAGAATCGGAAATTCTTCCCCTCCCTAGCCAATGCTGAGCTAGGTGCTTTAGAAGAAGAAGAGAAGGAGAGTTAGGAAAAATATGCCCCTCTTCTAAGGCACCTTATCGGTCTATTTATAGGCCTCTGAACTGGGACTGCTAATAACCAATTGGAGCTGTCCTGAAATTACTAGAATACCCTTAGTCGGGTCTGCCAACAACCAAACTCCGCTGTTCTGAGGAGTTATATGCAGACCACCTAGGGCAAAAGCGTAAAATCCCATGGGGCTAAAAGATAGACCCGACCCTACCTGAACCGGTCTTGAACCGAACCGGTGCTTGGCGAGAACTCCCTTCTGGGGTCCTCTCGCCTGGCGAGAGCACCGTCTCGCCAGCGAGAGCTCCCCTATGGAGCCCTCTCGCATGGCGAGTCGGCCACTTACCCGCGAGTGCCTCCTCCCTTGGCACTTACTCGCCCATCTCATGGCGCAACTCTCGCTCAGACCCTTCTCGCCTAGGCCCTCTCGCCTAAGTCCTTCTTGCCAGGATCCACTCGCTCTGCGAATTGACCACCGCCCTGGGCCGTCTCGCCTAGCTCCCTTCCTCAAGCCTTTGACTCCTGAGAGCCCGAGGTTGTACACAATCCCCGCTCTTTTCGAGGTTGTTACAAACTCGGAAAAATAGTCCAACCGAGGATCGTGTCATTAAAGTGAATTTATGAAGGAATCTCTTGGTGGGCCCCTTGCCCAATCTATAAATATAGGACTCATCTCCCTGCAGGGGGTCGTTTTCTTCGCTCTATCCTCTTCTAGCCTCTGTCCCTGTGTCTCTCAGCCAAAGTTTCCGTGACCGCATCGCGGCGGTGCGCCAGAGGAACAAGACGACCGCGGCGGCCCTGAACAAGATCCCGGTCTGCGCTCCTCCTTCCTTACCGTCATCCTCTTCCCCTCCCAAGAAGGCGAAAGCCGCTGATCCTCCCCTCTCGGCAAGGGAGCCTTCTCGCACCTTCCCGGGGAGGCGCATCCCTCCTACCCCGGCCAATTCTAAAGGAAAGGAGGTAAATCCATCAATATCGACATGCCTTCCTTTCCATCTTGCTTGTCTTCTTACTTGCTGCCTGTATTTAGAAGGTCCCGACACCTTCTCATCGTCCGGAGACCATACGAATCAATATCTCCGAACACCGCCACCAGTCCGTCTCGCCACAACCCTCTACTCCTTCATCTGCTCCTGCGACGAGGAGGGACGATCCTCCTAATACCGCAGGTTCCTCTCGCCGTTTTGGTAAGAAACTTTTCCTCTCGGGCCTTTCTTCGCTACCATTTCTCCATTTCGCCTTCCCAATGTTCTACGCAGGTATGCGCGACTCGCATGCCGAGGACTCGCTGGCCGAGGACTCGCCCGTTGAAGATTACTCCAGACAGATGGTCGTCTCGCCCCATCCGTAACTTTTAGAATCGGACTGGGCTCTTGGCAGGTTCTTTCTGGACAATTCCCACAATTCCTGATTTGCTTGGAGTCCTGCCATTGGCATGATTGGACCAAACCAAGGTTGAGATTCCCGAAAATTTGCCCCAGGCTCTTTGCAACGGCAGGATTTTTTGGGCTCGCACGCTACCTAAGTTTTGGCTAAATGTTGGATTTCTAACACTGATGGGGGAACGCAGATCCAAACACAACATAATTCCATGTGTGCAGATGGAGGATTATAGCTAGGAATCACACAATTGAAATTTCAAGCACACACCTCAGAAACAAATGCCAAGAACCAAGTTGAAAGACAAATGCAAAGAACCAAGTTGAAAGACAAAACAGTTGTCTTTTATTTTAATTTGTTTTTTCTTTCTTCCAATTATGCTGTTTTTAATGGCTCTAAATGCAATTGCATCAGGATAGCAGAAGCCGATGGCAGATTCAAGATAAAATAAAACGGTGCAGCTGACGCCGCTCTGCCTAACGGTGAGCGCTCTAGTGCTGTCCCGCGCCGGGCTGAGTTCCACAAGCACATACCGAAAGTGAGATACGTAATGCTGACACAAAAGAGTGTTATTTTATACGAGGACAAAACATATATAGAACTGGTAGACTATTTTTTTACGTCTTGATCGTTATCGCGTGTAAAATGTACTACACTTTACTGAAGTTGGTTGTGTAGGGCGGAAATTCGGACTGGAAATATTTTTCCAGCATTAGGGGTCTAAAGAACTAACATAATTTGAAGGCAGTGGTAGGAAATGATTGATATTGTGAATGCTTCGGATGTCATGTTGAGTTGATGCTAAATCCAAATTTTGGGAGAAAACATGTTGGTGCGTATCTTAGATTGTCGTGCGTGACCTCCGATTTTACCGTATACTTTGTAAATACGACCGTATTACACAAATGTGATAATATATTTTCACAAACAACTGTATCGTTGAAATAACGAATCATATGACTATATTTGCTTCCACATGATTATCTATTATGATCGTCAGCCTCCATTCGAGACCAATAGTACTTTGTGAAATGCGCTGCCCTCCCTATAGCCTTTTGCTCTCATTGATCCGAGACGTTGTTCGAGATTCGGTCCCAATAATTTCTCTTAATTTAACGTTCCGTTTAAAATTGGAGTCCATTTGCGAAAAATAAAATAAAGGGAATACAAATCACATTTGAAGCACATATATTTCTCATATATTTATACATACGAGTGAGAGGCACGGGGCTTTGCCCATACGACCAATCGCGATAGTATTCCAACTGCGATAGTGCATGGGGGGCTCTGGTACCCCACGCGGCATTATTTCGTTCATGACATTGCCTCGGCGCCTCCGCTCCAACCGCTCGCAAATCCCGAACGTTATACTTGGCCCGTCGCTCATTTTTGCCGCGTGCACGGGAGTTTGCGAGTAACGGAGAGGCCGGATACATTTTTATTTTAGGTACAAGACTTTGCTTTAAAATAAAAGAAAAAGTACATAATTTTAAAATTGAATTTTTTTTTAATACATAAGAGTAAAATCGGAAAGTGAATGTTTAATCAAATGATTTTTTTCTTTTTAATATAATAAAGATATATAAAGAAATGTTGTAATGATGGGTGATCATGACTCCGTTTGGGGGGACTTTTAATTTCACCGGTCAAGCGGTCATGACCGTACGAACCAGACCTTAATTAAGTCTCGGTTCATGCGGTCATGACCGCTTGACCGGTGAAAATAAGTCCCCCCAAACGGAGCCCATATCTCGGTTATTCGATTTGAAACCCAATTTAATTTCGATGGAAATGTATTTCAGAGCTTTCCTCCTTTTATGAGTGATCTGTAATCGTGTGATCGGGCGTGTCGGGGAAAAAGCACAGCGAGCGACAAGAGTCATCACATCGGGGCATTATCGCGACCGGGTTACTATTGTTGGCCACACGAGGGGCCATCCATGCACTCTCAGGCTGCGTTTGACTCGGCTTATCGCGACTTATTTGCTCCGATGAGGTTGGACAAAATTGTCATTGTCATACCAAAATCTTATGCCTCAAATTTTTTTTTTTTGTAACATTTGTCATACCAAAAATATATTATATGACAATGACAATTTTGTCCAATCTCATCGGAACAAATAAGCCGCGACAAGCTGCGCGAAACGCAGCCTCCCTTAGACTCACTCGTATGATCGTATCTCTATAAATATAAACCTCACTAAACACGATCAATAGCTCTAAATCCAGTATAAAATTATATATTAATAAAATTAATTAAAAAAAATAATTTTCTTAAAATAGTTAAAGTTTCTCCTAGATCCGATTTACTAGCTTCTCGTAGATGAGAAAATTTATCGAAATTAATAAATTTTAATTTTAATTAAAAATAAACTATTTTTAGAAAAGCTGACTCATTCAAATCAAATGAGAAGCCGTCAATAAAGGAATCCTATCTCACCACTGCCGCCGTTCACGCTCTTCGGGGAAGAACCTCAAGCAATCTCAGCCGTACACGACGCGCTCTTCTCTCTCCTCTCTCTCTCCCTAGCGTCGTCTATATAACAGTCTCAGTCGATAGGGAACCCTCATCACTGCATTAACTACCCTCTCTCTCTCTCTAGCTCTTTCTCTCTCCATGGCGGCGGTAAGTTGGTGTAAAGGCGCTCTGCGGGCTGTGCTGGTTCTAAACACGATGCTGTACGCTACAGTTCTCGGCCTCGCCGCCAGTTCCGTTAACAAGATCCTCGATAACGACGTTCACCACCGTGAGTGATTTATCATTTCTACCTCACTCTTCAGTGGGCTCCGTTTGGCGTAACGGCTGCTATCGCGAACGCGGCGTTTATGAACCGCCGTTCGTGAACGCGCGCTCAACTTCACATAAGAGACTTTGGCTCCGTTTGGGAGGACTTATTTTCTCCGGTCAAGCGATCATGACCGCATGAACCGGGACTTATTTTTAAGTCCCGGTTCATGCGGTCATGACCGCTTGACCGGAGAAAATAAGTCCTCCCAAACGGAGCCTTTATCCACTTTTATGTTCAAAAATATAGTTTTCTTCTCCTAGTGGCCGTTGTCATTGCGAAACATACGATGTATGACGATGACATTTTGGTCCAAACTTGCCGGAGCGAAAACGGCGCGCCAAACGGAGACTTGGCTTCGTTTGACGTGTCTTATTTGCTCTAGTGTTTTCGATCAAAAATATCATTTTCATAGAATGCATGTTTTGCAAGACATTGTTTGGTGAGGTTGAGCGTTCACGAACGACGGTTCATGACCACCACGTATACAACCGTCACCACCGCGCCAAACGAAACCTTGATAAAACAAGCCGATATTTTTTTTTTGTTTTTTGCTAATATGAAGAGATCATGCAGAAGTATTGGGGCTGCAAAATTCCTTTTTTTTTAACATTTTGTTTATTTTTGCGCGTCTTTTTGCCCTAGCGCGCAAAATGCGTAAATTATCGGCGTAAAAAATTGAGATTGAGGATGATGTTCGATTCGACGGGTTTAGTAAAGGATTTTTTTTTGTACTAGAATCATTTTTTAATTTGAAGACTCAAATGTATATGATTTAAGGTTTAAAATTTAGGGTTTAAGATAAAGAATGTATAATTATGGGCATGCACATACACATACTTACAACTCATTACAATTAGTGGGGGAAACTGAATTTTTATTTAATTTTTTTGAAAAAAAATAATCAATAAAAATACAAAAAAGTGCTTATATATGTTATATTTATATCATTTTCTTACATTATGAGTTTATGACTATATTTTAATGATTTTTTTTTGTAAAATATCTAAATTTAGAAAAAAAAAAGTCTATATTTCAATATTTTTTGTGCAATATATCTACTATAGAAAAATATATGCATTTTGAATGAATTTTTTGCACAATTTTTTTGGTAAAATTATGATGTCATAAAATATTGAATTGAATTATTCATTAAAATCTATTTTCTAATTGAAATGGATGTGTTAGGAATCTAAAAGTAAATTTAATGGCATTAATTAATCAAATTATTCATTAAAATCTATTTTCTTTAGAGAGACTAGTTTGATATACGCGCCCTAAACATGTATTAATCGCGTGTTTGCAGGCCTGACGGGGAACATTTCGACCGTACATTTCCTAATCTTTTCGCTAATCACCGGTGTGATGGGACTGTGCTCGATTGCGGCGGGGTTGGTGCACCTCTGTGCGTGGCGCGGAGATAGTTTAGCCGCCGCGGTCTCCTCCGCTCTCGTCGCTTGGAGTATGACCATCATCACTTTCGGGTAAACATTCAACTTATCGACTATTTTTAGTCATTAATTAATCCACTTTAGTGTTTATTTTGTTAGTACTTTTGAATGAATATATATAAAAACTTATAGGTTGAGATTTTTTTTAATTGAATATTAATTTAACTTGATTTAGTATTATTGTTACATGAAATTCTATATTTTATTGCAGTTTTGCGTGCAAGCTGATGTGCTTTGGAAATCATCGGGGAGCAAATATGGTAAAATAATAATAATACTCATATACAATAATACATATATATTTAGGCAGTAACTATATACAGGCTGATTTCTTCTTAGAGCATCTGTAATGAGAATCTCTATATTTAGAGATCCCTATTGTATTAGGTTCTTCAAATATGAAGAATTTGATTGTTCAATTCAAACCATGTTAAGAACATGACATTTTTTTTAATGTTTTCAATGCTGATATTCAATAATAATAATATGATAAATAAAAATTTAAAAATATTTAATATTAATATCATTTTGTAGGTTTTAAACAAACAATTTTATTAATATATTATCTGTTATAATTTGATAAGTATATTAGTAATTATGTAGCTTATAAATTAATTGAAAAAGTTCAAAAAAAATATTAAAAAAAATAAAATAGATGCCCTTCATTTTCTCTTTCTCTTCTCTAAATTTAGAGGAGGAGATGAACCATCACCATATTTGGAGCCCCAAATAGAGATTGGTTGCAGAAACTTTGTTCTCCAAAAATAGAGAAACGGAGAAAATGAAAAATCATTGGAGATGCTCTTAGTAATTTTTAGTTTGATCAGCATTTATTCTTGGACTGCACATAACCGAAAATGACCTATATATATATATAACATCACCCTATACTTATAGGGTCATTTACTGCAACTTCCCCTCTATGCTTGCTAAATTACAATTTACACCCCCTTCTTACTTTTGAAATTACAAAAATCTCCCTTGTAGTGATAGTATATTTCATAACATTTTTGGACAAAAAGACCCTCTGAAAATTTATTTTAAGTGGAAATTTGTGTACATGAAAGCTATGAAATGCAAACCAAGATTGGAGATTTTTGTAATTTCAAAAGTAAGAGAAAGTACAAGCTGTAATTATGGTAAATATGAGGGAAAATTTGGGCTATTATTTAAATTTTGCACATAAACCCTAAATATTAATGTATTTATTAATTGCAGAGGGCTTTGGAGGCATTCATAGTGATTGTGACAGTGAGTCAGCTGCTGTATGTGACGATGCTGCATTTGGGCATCTCCAGCAGCAGATTTGGAGTGGGCTACAGGAATTATTGCAATGCTATGGAGTATGGGAGGGCTATTGATTCTGTTTAGATTATTTATTTATTCATTTATTTATTTATTATGTATGATTAATTGATTTATCTACAATTATGTATTATTTTTTTATAGAACACATTTCTCTTGGCTTCTCGTGCTCCCACTTTCTGGGGAAAAAGTTGTAGAAGAAATATTGATGTGATTGAAATTAGAATTGGGTTGTTTAATTGATGAATAACTTGGTTATAATTTGTTTACTTTTGTTTGTTTTTGTTTATGATTAAATTCTTCGAGATTTATTGTTAAATGTAAACATTTTCTCTCTCTCTCTCTCTTTATAGTCATGCACACGATTCCTCCGTAGGCAAAAAAAGTGGTAAAGTGCGGGTGATGTCTTAAAGCGGAGCAATATTTAGATCAGGACCGTGGATGATGCTCATGGTCCTGCACCAATGAGGAGCTTGCAAAGAAAATGGGGCCCAAGCAGTTGTGGCTTGTGCCATACACTTTTACGCGGGGCCCTCATTATTTGTGGCTTCTCATTGGTTGTTTGAACGATGCTTACCGTGCACGGTCCTGACCTTAAAATTTTCCCTTAAAGCGTGAGCAACCAACAATACGTGTGGATGCCCGCATACGGCATATTTGTCAAATCGCTTTAAGATGGATGCCCGCGCATTATCATAAAATGCACCCCTGCACTTTACTCCCGCATTACCCATTCCTTTGGAGAAAATGCAAATGTCATACACTATCCTTGTAATTTTATTTGTCTTCCCATATGCAAAACTTGATAAAGAATGAACAGACTTTTAAAATAAAATGAAATAAAAAATTAAATTAAATTATAAAAATTGTAAAATTTAAAATAAAGATAAAATAAAATGAAATTATTAATGTTTTACCAAAAAATTTTTTACCTAACAAGAACTTAGGCTCCATTTGGCATAGACTTTTTTTGCTCCCATGAGTTTAGACAAAGTGATGATAGAATGCATGTTTAGCAATACAATAGTCAAGAGTTATGACTGCCACCAAGAAAAGAAAACTAGGTTTCAACATAAAAGTGATTGAAATTCTTTAGGTGTGATCGGGTGTTCACAAATGACAAATTATAATTCGTTCACAACCGCTATCGCCGTGCCAAACAGAGCCTTGATGCTATTATCGTGACATACCCACAAAAAGTATAAGAGTACCAATGAGCGCATTGGATGATTACATCTCCGGGTCAAGTACCAATGAGCGCATTGAACCATCTATGTGGCCGAGAGCTCTCGCAGTCGAGGCAGAACGACACAATGACTAAGGTTTTACTCATGATTCCCGAAGTTTCATGGATGTGCCGTAATAACTAACAAAATGTTCTCAATTTTAACACTAGCTTGTGCGCACGCCGGTCGGCTTGGGTTGACAAGTAGCTTTATTCCACCGTAATATTCCAGCAGAATCGATCACCGCTCGGTCGGACCTGGTCGAAGGGATGGCTCTGATAGCAAATGGCGGGTGATGAAGAGTGACCTATCGATGCAGTCCCTGCCGATGGTTGCATTTGCCAAAAAAAAGTCGACGGATATTCTCTAACTTGCGTGTTACGCGCGGCGCTGATGCGTCTTTCTCCAGATCTTCTATGGTGACATTTCTAATGATGTGGCCAAGAGAGCACCGCCTCCATGAGGTTTACAATGTATGTGGAGGGTACCCGAGGACGAAGCTGCAAAGAAATTATGGGGAACAAAATGGTTCTGCTTGCACTGGATTGAAGTCATGGAAATGAACTGAAACAATAATAATGAGATTTCAACTCTTTTTCATCCCTTCGACACAAGCTGCCAGCATCAAAACAGAGCCTGTGGGTCTTAAAAATGTAGTAAGAACACCGCACTGCGAGCCATTGTGGAGGCTCTTCGACAGGGGCAGATCACTACGCCAGGCTATCAGTTGCAGAACGACCGACTATATTATCAGGGGTGGGTGGTCATTTCGCCTAACTCGGCTTGGAAGACAGTCATGATGCACGAGTTCCATTCATCGCCATCGGGTGGACATGCGGGAATCCTCTGTAACCTTCAGCGAGCACGGGCAAATATTTTCTGGAAAGGATTACAACGCGACATTCAGCAGTTCGTGCAGCAGTGCGAGGTATGCCAACGTCACAAATACGAGACGACCTCTCTAGCTGGCTTACTGACACCTCTGGAGTTCCCGCACCACATTTGGGAGATAGTGTCCATGGATTTCATCGACGGATTGCCCAAATCTCAGGAAAAGACGGTTATACTGGTCGTGGTCGACAAGCTCTCCAAGTATGGCCATTTCTTGGCTTTGAGCCACCCTTACACCGACGAGTCAGTCGTCGATCTCTTTGTTCAAGAGATTGTTCGTCTCCACGACATTCCACGTGCCATCATTTCAGATCGGGATCCGACTTTCATCAGCAATTTCTGTCGGGAGTTCTTCCGATTACAAGGGACTAGCCTACGCTTTAGCACGGTGAATCACCCCCAGACGGATGGCCAGACAGAGGTTCTCAATCGGGTGGTGGAAACATACCTCTATTGCTTTGCGATGGACGAGCCGCGAATGTGGACCAGTTGGCTACACTGGGCCGAATACTGCTACAATACCTCGTACCATTCCGTCAGCAAGATGACCCCGTTTGAGGTCGTATACGGTCGTCCCACCCCTCTTTGAGCAGCTACGAGCCGGGCAACACAGCATTGCCCACGGTAGATCGGGCACTCCGCGACCGGGACCATACTATAGCCACGTTGCGTGAAAATCTCCGAACAACACAAGAACGCATGAAGACCCAAGCAGACAAGTATCGCAAGGAAAGGGAGTTCGCAGTCGGCGATGAAGTCTTTCTCAAGCTACGTCCCTACCGGCAAGTCTCGGTGGAACGCCGAGTGAACCAGAAACTAGCTCCTCGCTACTATGGGCCCATTCGCATTCTCCGCCGCGTAGACCTTGTTGCTTACACTTTGGCCCTTCTCGAGGGGTCGCGCATTCATTCGACATTTCATGTGTCCTTATTGAAACGAAAGATCGGCGATTCCGTACAGGCCAGTCCTTTTCTTCTAGAGGCGATAGTAGCGGGAGAACTCCGCCCATAACCCGAGGAAGTCCTGATGCTCAAATGGAAGCGACAGGGTGCTGAATACCAACCTGAGCTCCTTGTCAAATGGAAACACTTGTCAGAAGCGCACAATACATGAGTTGATTTGCTGGAATTCCGGGAACTCTACCCGGATATCACTTTGAGGACAAGCTGACGATGGAGAGGAGAATGTTACGCCCCCGAACATGACTCAATTCTTTGGGTGTACATACGCTCGCAGGCAGAAGACGAAGGCAGACGACAACGGGGCCGAACCATCCGGTTCAGCCCCCACTCTCTAAGGCGGCGGGTTGGGGGGCTGAACCACCCCGATTCAGCGCCGCTTGGGAGGGGCCGGCCGGCCCCTCTTGGCCCGGGAATATATATATATACCCAGGCCACTTCGTGTGGAGGCATGCAAGAGTAATTTCAGGTATTTCTTTCTTCTCCTTCCTAACCCTAATCTCTCTTAACTTTCTCCTTAGCCTCCACTTCTCTAGTCTTCTCCTAAAAGTAGCCTATGTTACTTGTTCATTTCATCTCCCGCAGAATCATCAAATTTGATCCCAGGCTGCTCTTGCAGTCTGCTTATTTCGGGCGCAATATTGCTGGAGAAAGCATTTTTTTGAAAGATCCAATACTGACAACGCCGAGTTGCTGGCATGCTGAGGCAGAAATGGGCCAGCCGACTAGATTCAGTTCCATGTCGAACACTTGGAGGACAATGGACGCGGGCGATGACCATGCTCGCTCTTCTAAAGATGGTGAGTGCGCATGCATTTTATTGTACCGGATCAAGATTGAAAGCGAACAAGAAAGCTGGTCGTGCAAGATCAATAGGGTCAGGCTCGCACCAATGTCTGTGGGAATGATGCCTCGGAGTTTACTCGCACAAAAATTGAGGTGAAGCAGGGCGGAGCAATTGGCAAGAACCGCCGGATGATTCCTCCTCACTCAGTCTGAGTAATTGACGACTTCGCCTGAATCATGGCATCAACAGAAAGAGAACGCATATCTATCTTCACCCCAAGCTCCCCTCTTGAAACTGATCAAATATTGATGAAATTTCTTTGCTGATTTTGTAGTCATCTGGAGTTGATTGCCCTTCATTGCTGAAATGCTGGCTTAAATTCCACGCGACCGCTAATTTCGATTTTTTAAGGCTGGAGTTTTGATTTTGCGCTTAGTTGCGGCAAAATATTGATGGGCTGCGGATGCCAGAACCTCAGCCGTCACCGTCGTTGAAGCCATTAAACACCTTGGAATCACTATAGATATTGGAATTTCTTGATGGAGGAATGATCTAGAAAACGTCGCAGGAATATGCCTTCAAATGGCCACACAAACATGCATTCGAATTGCTAGCGAACTTCAAAATTTACCGGAGGAATGAGTTCAATAACGAGAACGCCAATGTAGCATATCTAAACTTGGATACAAGGGAAGAAAGTGAATGGTTAAAATTAAGCAAGGAATAGGAGAGAATTTTTGGTTGGGAGAGAGGAATTGGGTTAAGAGACATTAAAAAGGGGAGAAGGAAGAAGAAGAGTGTGGAGAGACAGATAGAGACTGGGAGTAAGAAGGCATGCATTTCTTTCATATCCCTCGTTACAACCATAGGCCTTCTATTTAAAGGCTAAATAGACAATTTGTATGCTAATTACACTAAACGCCCTTTTGCTGGGTTATATGCCGAAACTTCGCCCTCTGCCTATTTTTGCCCGGAATGCAGGACGGGGCCCAAACAGATCGCGTAGAGCAGGGCATTCCCCAATCCCCAAAATGACCAAAGTGGTGCATAAACAGAGCTATAATTACTTAGGAGAATTTTGAAAGTTCTTGATTTCTAAGAGCTGGAGTATATGCTACAGCACAAATTATTACATCTACAGAAAAACTAGTGCTTCCCTTAGTGTGAAAAAAAGATGTTTGGGAGTCTTAGGGTTTCCTTAAAGAACTAGAGCATAGCAAGGTTGTCCCACAGTCTGACTTCTAAGTCAAGTAGGTTGGAGTTGATTTTGACTTATTAGAAATTTACGTGAATTTTTATACAATTTTCCGTAGAGAAATACACTATTATGCTTTAAGTGAACCATCATAAACCTGAACTAGCTACTTTCATGACGGATTTGTAGGGCCCTATTGATCCATGGCATTTGAAAAAGATAAAAAAGAAGTGAAATTTACGTGTACAATAAACCTTGAAACTAGATAAAAGATATGAAAGTGAAAACAATATGGACGGTAAAAGGTAAGAATTACAGCTAGCTCAGATTGAGGCTACTTAAAAAAATGGAAACTCCAAATTGCTTTAAACTTGATACTTGGTCTGAAAATGGCCATGCAGACAAAGTTCAGAGTTCCACTTTGTATCACTACCATAAGGATAATTGATGGGGTTTAGCCTAATTTTTCGGGTTTTTGGGCCCGTTCAGGGCTAATTTATCACTTTCCATAATTGGTATCATATGGACGATCGAAGACCGTAGTCGCATCTGAGGTGACACTTTCGTATTTATATGATTTTTTTTTCAATTTTTATGAGATTTCAGCATATGATCTAGGCCATTCATAATGGCTGGCCTAACCCTTTTCATCTATTTAAATGGCGCAGGGCTCGAGAGAAGAAAGACGGGAAGGGCTTGTCGGGAAGGGGCTCGAGAAAAGCAGGCTCGCCGGTGGGGCTCGAGAAGAGCAAGTCCAGCCTGGTGGGGCTCGAGAAGAGCAG
Source organism: Platanthera zijinensis (assembly GCA_039513925.1). Classification (NCBI taxonomy): domain Eukaryota; kingdom Viridiplantae; phylum Streptophyta; class Magnoliopsida; order Asparagales; family Orchidaceae; genus Platanthera; species Platanthera zijinensis. The sequence continues at coordinate 19,520,103 of CM077092.1, forward strand.
GGCTTGTCGGTGTGGCTCGAGAGGAACAGGGCTCGCCGATGGGGCTCGTCGACGGGGTGGGGCTCGAGAGTGGGGTGCGGCGTGGAGTTTGCAGCATGCGCAAAGGCACGATGGGGGCTTGTCGGATCTGGAGGACCCGATGACGGCTGAGGAGTCGGCCAGTGACTGTTCCCCACAGAAGAAGAACCCAACGCAGAAGGCTCTGCGAAAAAAACCGCGTGTCCTGCGGGTTGTCGGCAGTTCTGCGTGCGATGATGGAGGCGCAGAGGTAGATCGGGCCGCTGGTCTACTGTTAGTCTGTTACCTGCTGTGATACCACCGCTATGTATTGCAACTGGATCTAGAATGGAAGGTTGGGGAAGAAGAACAGTGGCTGACGGCTCGACGAGTATCGCTGAAAGGGACAAAAGAGGGGGAAAAATTCGAAATGTAGTTGGTGGGGTTTGACTCTGATACCAAGTTGTTACAGGCCTACTTCCGTAACAACGGTAACTCGCCGGAATAGTGATCAGAGATGAAGAAGATGACGATGGTGGAGGATACCGTGGAGCCGAAACCGTGGCTGCCTAGGCGGGGTTGCTCGTTGGAGGAGAGAGTCACCAAGATCTCACAACAAGGGACGAGAACTAGACTTCATTTCATTGATAACCTCATACAAGACACTAAAGGTCTATTTATAGAACCCCCGGATGGCACACCGTAACTACAAGAAGATGCAAGCAATAATAAGCAATAATAAAATACCCTAATATAATAAGACTCACTCCTAATACAAACCCAATACATATAATATGATAAATGGAAAAGGATTCGAAACAGATCCATAACATAAACATAGAGCCATAGACATGGGCGGATCCAGATAAAGACACGGTCGGGCACGTGCCCGACCGTGTTTTTCGCGAATTCCCGCTAGGGGCGCCTAGGGCATTCACGTTCCTCCCATTTTTGACGAACTCCACGCGACGTCGGCCACCGGCGAGCGGGGAGAGATTGAGAGAGACTCATGTGTTATGTCGATGCCCTCTTGTCTGCCGACTCCGCCGTAGTCCGGTAGTTTCTTTTAGAGTTTCAGCCTTTCTCCGCCCTTTTCAGAGTTTCTGCTTTCTCCCTTCTAGAGTTTAAGCTTTCTCCCTTTCAAATTTTAAGGCTTTAGGCGGAGGGTCGGCCACCTGGACTCAGACCGCCCCAATTTCACGCAGGAATTCCGCTGCCCCGGCCTTTCACATCACCTGCTTGACGTCTGCTTGCAATGGAGTTCTGCTACACTTCAACACTAGGGCAACCTCCACATTTCTGCTTTACACCGGCGCCTAGGGCATTCTCCGGGTGAGCCTCCTCCTTCTCTTTAAATTATTTGTTTTTGTATTTTTTACTCTGCTTTCATTTTTATATAAAATCGGTGCAATGTCTGTCGATCTGGAAAAAAATAGAGAATAGACCATAGTTTGATGGATCTTCTTCTGTCCCAAGCAGAGCAAGCCACAGTTTGTTCATCCTTTCCCATACGTTTTGAGTTTTCTCTATAATTTTACTCAGAAATCCCTATATTAGTTTTGGTATTTTGAAATAAATTAATGAGCTTTCCTTCATCCATTCTATTTTTTTTCTATTGCTTTCATTTACTAGTAAAATTATGAAATAAATCAATGAAGTTCTCTCAAATGTTTACTTCCTTTTGCATTTAAAGTGTTTGATAAAATGCTTATAAGTAATTCTTGCACCGTTTAGACATAAGTCACTTCGAGATTGATTTATTGATCCTCTTATCAACTATTCCTCTCCCATATTTTGATATATTGTGTTCTATATGATATGCTGCCTTTTATATTCATGTTTATAAAATTGAAATCTCATGCTTCTTGTTTAACAACATATATGATTACATGAGAAATTTGTGTGCAATATTTTCAATAAAAATTTATGTTTTAATTTATTGTGCCCGAGCTAACTGGAAATCCTAGTTCCACCACTGACCATAGAGGTTGGTTCTAGGTTCTCATCGCAGATTTAGGAGAGCTTTTCCCAGGATCTGTCGGTCATCCACGATGCTGAGTCCGCTAACACTAAGTGTCAACTCCTAGATTTGTATCTTCCCCTTCATTTTCTCCCTGCAGCCACCCATCGCATTAGTCCTAAAGCCTGCAACTAGCTCATTGCCACACCAAAACTTGGGTCTTGCTCCTGAGTAATAGCATCTTCCAGGGTCGTTCTGCTAGTTGGTCGGATATTGGAATCGTTGGCAAAGCGAGAATGTCTTTTACATCCCAGAGTACGTCGTGACGTATGCAAAGGCTTAGTTACTGTAGTACGGAACTTACCTAGAAGTGGAGAGACCGGCCACTATCATTGTCTTGCCACGACGGTGAGGTACGCGGAGTTAGCTACCATGCTTGAAGCGAAGGTCAAACTTTGTCGGCATATGGAGTTGTAACGGGTCATGAGTACTTGTCATGTGTATGCTTGCTTATTAACCGCCCAATAGAATTACATGCAATTAATTACCCGCATATATTACTTGCCTTTATTTCCCAGTACTTGCCTTATAACCTGCTTTAATTCCCTGCATATATTAACTGCTAAATTGCCTGTCAATTATTTAACTTCTTAAATTAACTTGTGCTTTGACTATTATAAATAACCTTTTGCAGAGGTTCGCTCTCGTCCCCAAGCCTTACTGTTTTAAAGAGGATTGAGAAATCCGCTAGTCTTTGACTAATGTTTCATTGAACCCAAATTTTAGGAGCCACCCCCATCCGAGAGATTGATGGAGCTTGAGGACGTACCTGCTTTAGAGTCTGTTCCCACCATAGTAACTACAACTCCGCCATCAGTTTACAGAGATGTGAGATGATAGATTTTGGCTAGCCAGCTTGTTCTCTTTTGTACCTTCGCTCATGCCCGATTTTAGCTCATGCCCGATTTTAGGGTTGATGTACGACCCTGAGCATTTAAGTATAAACCGTGGCTACGACTTTATTTTATGCATGTATTTTATGTGTTTTAGCCTTCCGCAATATAAATGCAATTGGTTGTGATGATGACTAGCCTTACAAGACGTTCATCCTATTGTAGAAAGGCGGGTCCGTGTGCCTGTTTGGACACCATAAGGAGGCCTCCTGGGGTATAAGGTCTCCTACACCCTGGCGTGTTTTGGGGGAGGGGCACCTTACACCTTGCGCTACAAACGAGGTCAAATCACTATCAAGACCGGATTCCACGTTCTGAAGGTCTCGAAAGAGATTGAAAAAGTATTGTAGGCTATCTTGACCAAGGTAGAGGGACTTCAGATTGGATAAAAATTTGCACTTAAGATGAATAAAAATTTGCAGCTTCTAGCTTTGGCAGTGAACCTCCAAAAAGTACTTTAACTTGTGACAAAAAAACAAGCTCAAAGGTGCAAAAAAAATCACAACTTTGATATAAAAAAGAAAATTCAATCTCTAATTGAAGTTAGAGAACATCAGTGGCCGTCAATAGAGAAGGAAACGTTAGATGTGTTGTATATTATGAGTAGTGTTAGCTTAGAGTCACCTCGGGTGTTAGGATCACCCTCCGTTATTCATGTACATGTATTACTTTGTTCAATTGTGAATATAGAAATCTATTCATCTATCATGCTATCAGAGGTCTAGGTTTCGATCTCCTCAGGCTCCCGCACTCGCGCGTTGCCGCTCCTCTCCTTCCCGCTCGTTAATCGCAAGCCTGGCTAGACGATCCGCTTCCTGTCGTTGGTGTCGATCCGCTTCCCGTTGCTGGTTTCTGCCCGATCGTCTCTGGTTTCTCCAGACGATCCCGTAAAGCTGTGATCTCGCCGCTCCATAGCAGCTTCAATAATTGGTTTTCTCTCGCCGATCTCTTCGATCTCGCTGGTTTCTCCCGACGCCTCCTCTGATCTCTACGATCCCGCTGGTTTCTCTAAAACTTCCTCCTCCGATCGCTGTTTTCTTCGCAATACCGCCGACTCCCACTCTCCGCTGCCTCCTGCTAGCGCAAACCCCCGACGACGCCAGCTCCTACGATGTTTTCTCTATTGACCTCGACTCTTCTCTTCTAGCGAATCGGTGGCTGACGAGCTATCAGAAAGGGCGACGTCAATAGTGATCCTTTTTCTGTTGTTTCTGAAGGCAAACTCCTCCGTGTTTCTGGATTCAGTAGGCATATTTCCATTAATCTGCCTACTTCGTCGGCCTCCTCTTCTGTCTTTGTCTAGAGTAGAAGAGGCTGATTCAGTCCAGAGGCTGATCCAGACGCATCCAGATTGCGATCAGTCATCCTTCAATCCCGACGGCCTTGTCTTACTCATTGCAGCTCACTGTTTCTCGTTGCAGTGCGCCAATGCTTCCTGGTTCTCGTCCTCATGCGCCCTCTACTACTCTGTCCGGTGCTCCTTGCCGCCAGCCGGTCTGTTGTCACTATTGACAGTGCCTAGGACACATTCAATCTGAGTGTCGCAAGCTTCAGAGGGCAGTTTGGTCAGCAACGAAGTCCTGGTGTTCCTTCTGCTCATTTTTCGGCTCCAGTGCAGTTTCTCTCTATCTATGAGCTTGCACAGCAGATTGTCCAGCATTTTTCACTGGCCCGCTCTTCTGCCTCTGTCTCTCAGCCGGCTGCCTCCTCCCGTGCAGGTATCTCCACCTACGACCGATTGCTTGACTCTGCAGCCTCTTTTCACATGACCTATGATGCTACACACCTTTTGACCTGTCATCCTATCACTCCTGCCCTTAGTATCATGGTAGCAAATGACACCATTCACCCCATCACCAGTTGTGACCTCCTTCATACCACCCATTTTCATATTCCTGATGTTGCCTACATCCCTAAGTTATCCATGAACCTTATATCCGTCAGCCAGCTCACATCTCATGGTTGTCTAGTTACCTTTGATGAGTTCACTTGCCGTGTGCAGGATCGTCTGACTGGGGCACTCTTTGGGGCTGGTCGTCGTCATTGTGGAGTGTACGTCCTTGATCGTCTCCATCTTCCATCCACTTCATGGTCACCTGCAACTTCCTCCCTTTGTCTTCCTTCGGTGGGTTTCTCTCAGTGGCATCACCGTCTTGGTCATCCCAGTGGTTGACGTTTAGCTTCCCTCATTAGTCATGGTTTTCTTGGTCGTGTTTTTAATGATTGCTCTTACTCATGTTCGGGTTGTAAGCTTGGTAAACAACGACAACCCCCCTATCCACCAAGTGAGCCTAGGTCTTAGCGTCCCTTCGATTTAGTTCATTATGATGTCTGGGGACCCGCACCTTTTGTATCCAAGGGTGGAAACCGGTACTATGTTCTTTTCGTTGATGACTACTCTCGTTATTGTTGGGTCTATTTTATGCATTCACGATCTGAATTTTTTCAGATCTATGTTACTTTTTAGATATGGTTCGCACACAGTTTTCTGCTTTCATATGCATTTTCCGTTCTGACTCGGGGGGGGGGGAGTATCTCTTTCACGCTTTTCGAGATCTGCTAGTTACTCACGTCACTCTCCCTCAGCTTGTCTGTCCCGATGCACATGCTCCGTATGACGCCGCTGAAAGGAAGCATCGTCATATTATTGAGATAGCTCGCACCATTCTTACCTCCTCTCACGTTCCTCCTCACTTCTAGGTTGAAGCTGTTTTCACAGTTGTCTATCTTATTAATCTGTAGCCCCCACTTTCCTTCAGGGTCATTGTCCTGGGGAGTGTTTGTATTCTCGACCCCCACGTTACACTCATCTTCGTGTTTTTTGGTTGTCGATGTTATATTCTACTCTTTCCACGTGAGCGTACTAATGTATCCGCTCAATCTGTTTCTTGTGCCTTTCTTGGGTATAGTACCGAGCACAAGGTCTATCGATGTTATGACTATGGTGCACGTCGACTTTGCATCTTACGTGATGTCAATTTTGACGAGTCTCACCCTTTCTTCGTGTCCCTTGTTTCCTCGACCTCACACTCATCCGTTACTCCCTCTGAAGTGCAGTTTCTCACTCTTCCCATCTCTCCGCCTCATGTATCCTCCCTTCTGGTATGTCCACCTCCTCTTCCCTTGCCACAGTCTACTATGTCACCTCCTTATACCTTGCCGCAATCTACTTCGTCTCATCCTCTTTCCTTGTCGCAGTCTACTCCGTCACCTCCTCACTCATCTCCTCTGTCACACACCTCTCCCTCCGATGAGCTGTCCACTTGGAACCGTGTCTCTCCTTTTCCTTATCACTAAGCCCGTCGTTCTCCTCCTATCTCCTTGCCTCCAGTGCCCCCAGACTCGGTGCCTGTCTCCTCAAGCGAGTGCCCTGCTGATGATCCTCCTGTGCGCCGCAACTCACTTCGTGAGAGGCGTCCTCCCGACCGCCTTAGCCTTATTACCCTACCGTTGGACCTACACGCAATGTTGTTAAGATCTCGATTTTGATCGTAAGATCGGACGATCTTACGAGTTTTACGGGGAAAACGAGTCACGAGTTATGCTGGATCGGGTTCCCTGCAGAAACGCCAGGATCCGCGTTTAAGATCGTAGGATCGTGCAATCCTACGAACATTTTCGATCCCAGCGTTTAAATCCTGTGCATCCCTATTTCTTCCCAATCAACATTCTAGGTCATCCACGATCCCGTCGCTCCCGCAGCAGTCGCTCCCGCAGCTAGGTCTTCTTCGATCCCGTCGCTACCGCAGCAGTCGCTCCCGCGGCAGCTAGGTCTTCTTCTTCTTCTCTATTTCTGACCTTCTGATCCCTATTTTGATCCCGTCGGGTTCTTCTTCTTCCCACAGCAGCAAGGTCTTCTTCTTCTTTCTTCTTCTTCTCTTTATTTCTTCTCTATTTCTTCTCTATTTCTTCCCTATTTCTTCCCTATTTCTGATCCCTATTTCGATCCTGTCGCTCCCGCAGCAGCTAGGTCTTCTTCTTCCCGCAGCAGCTAGGTCTTCTTCTTCCCTATTTCTTCCCTATTTCTTCCCAGCAGTAGCAGCAGGCAATCCCTATTTCTTCCTTATGATTTCTGATTTCCTGATTCCTCTGTGTCCAGATTTCGCAGCAGGCAATACCGCAGCAGGTCTTCTTCTTCCATCTTCTTTGCAGCAGGCAATACCGCAGCAGGTCTTCTTCTTCTATCTTCCTCTGTATACTCTAATGCTTATAGTCTTATACAGTTATATTATTGTGTCTTCATTGGGTTTATAGTTTATATTATTATGTCTAATGCTTATATCATTAGGTTTATGTCCAGATTTCACACTAATCTGGACAGAATTCCTGTCCAGATTTTCACACTAATTTGGACAGAAATTCTGTCCAGATTTGTGTTAATTTCAGTGTGTGTGATTTGTGTGAGTGTGTTAAATGTTAATTTATTTTTACAAGTTACAACTTCTTTAATTTGTACAAAACAATAAAAGGCATGACGGGATCGAAGAAAAACGTGGACTATATGACTGTATTGAAAGAATAACGGGGGGAAACGTAGATGAAATTTCAAAAATTGATAGTCAGCTTGAGGATTTTAAGAATAAAAAGCAATTTTTTGGATCTTTAGTTGCCAAAACCGGAATTAATATCAAAACTCCAGCAGCATGGTGGGATTCATATGGGGAGGGACATCCAGAACTTCAGAAATTTACTCTTCGTGTGCTGAGCTTGACTTGTAGTTCCTCTGGATGTGAGAGGAATTGAAGTGTCTTTGAAATGGTATATTTTAATAAATAAGAAATCTTTTATATGTTGCATTTATATTATATTATGTAAATTAACTTTTTTTTAGGTACACACAAAGAGAAGAAATCGCTTAAAGCAGAAGACCATGAATGATGTCATCTTTGTGATGACAAATTCAAGATTGGGTAAAATGAAAAAAAAAGTGCAGATAATTACAATTTTGATGATATCCTTTCAGATGATGAGTGGATTGTTGAAGTTGAAGATGAAAACAATCTGATGGTTGCAGGAGAGGAAGAAGAGGCTCCAAATGAAGCGGATTTGGATACTCCTGATTTCATTGGAGAACTTGCTGGCGCTGCAGAAGAGGACGAAAAGGCAGAGCAACTGATGGTTGAAAAGAGATAAAGATGCTTTTGGGGAAAATTTAAATTTTGACTTGAGTGATTTTCTTTAAAGCAGGATTGAACACTATTGACTTTTTGGAATGTAATATTTTACTGTGATGATATGGTATGCGAGTATGCGACTATGCATCTATGTCTTTTATATTAATATTTTGATGTGATGGTATCATTGGTAATTTGGTATGGTATGGAATATTATATTTTTATTTGATGGTATGTAGATTAATACATATTTCTCATGTTTTTGATTTAATTTTTATTAAAATACGATCTTGTGATCCGTGTCGATCCTACGTTTTACGATCTTAGGGATGCCTCCCGATCTTAGTTAAGATCTCGATCTTCACAACATTGCCTACACGTGCTTCCTGCTACTGCCTGCAGTACTCCAGAGCCGACTTCCTACCGTGAAGTTGCCCAGATACCTAAGTGCCAGGTTGCTATGTCTGCTGAGTTGGAGGCACTTGAGCACACTCGCACATGGGAGCTTGTTCCTCTTCCACCTGGTGTTGTTCCTATTACTTTCAGGTGGGTCTTTAAGGTTAAGACTTGCTCCGATGGTTCTGTAGAGAGGTATAAGGCTCGGCTAGTTGCTCGTGATTTCAGCAGGAGCAGAGGAGAGACTATGATGAAACTTTTGCTCCAGTTGCTCACATGACTATAGTCCGGACTCTTATTGTTGTTGTCGTTGTTCGCCACTGGTCCCTATCACAGCTCGACATGAAGAATGTCTTTCTTCACGGTGATCTTCAGCAGGAGGTATACATGCTTCCTCCTCCGGGTCTATCCTCTCCCTCAGGTCTTCTCTGTCGTTTGAGGCAAGCTCTTTATGGGCTCAAGCTGGCTCCCTACACGTGGTCTGCACGTTTTAGTTCAGCCATTACAGCCGCAGGATTCCATCCATGTCCATATGATCCAGCTCTGTTCATGCACTCCTCCTCCCGTGGTCAGACCCTTTTGTTACTGTATGTGGATGATATGCTTATTACTGGTGATGATCCTTCTCATGTGCCCTTCGTCAACATCACCTTTAGCAGCAGTTTTAGATGACTGACCTTGGAAAGTTGAGCTACTTCTTGGGTCTTGAGGTCAGCTCTACAGAACACAGTTTTCAGATCTCTCAGTAGTGTTACACATCAGATCTCCTTGCTCGGGCTACTCTTTCTGACTCTCGCACAATGGACACCCCTATAGAGCTCCACCTTCAGCTACGTCCGGATGATGGAGTTCCACTCTCTGATCCTACTCGATACCAACACCTCGTGGGAATTTTCGTCTATCTCACCATTACTCGGCCCTACATTGCCCATGTTTTTCACGTGCTGAGCCAGTTTGTTAGTGCGCCCACCGCTGTGCATTATGATCATCTTCTGCGGCTCCTGCGCTATCTCCGGGTAACGAACTCTCGTGGTCTCTTCTTCTCCAGCAGTAGTTCTCTACAACTACGTGCTTATTCCTACTCCACTTGGGCTAGTGATCTTGTTGACCGTCATTCTGTCACTGGTTACTGTCTGTTCTTAGGTTCTGCACTTATTGCATGGAAGTCCAAGAAAGAGACTGACGTTTCTCGTTCCAGCACTGAGACTGAGCTTCGATCCATGACTACCACCACTGAGGATATTATTTGGCTTCGTTGGCTTCTTGAGAATCTTGGTGTCTCTTCTCCAGATCTCAATCCCCTCTACTGTGATAAAATCGGTGCCATTCAGATTACTCTAAACCCGGTGAAGCATTTTCTCTCCAAGCATATCAGGGTGGATGCTTTCTTCCTGCGTGAGCACTATGGTCGGGGCACTCTTGCCCCTTCGTTTATTCCTTCCGAACAGCAGATTGCAAATTTGATGACAAAGCCGCAGACGAGCACCCAACAACAAGCAAATCTACTGTCCAAACTCTCGGTGTATGATCCCCCATGAGTTTGTGTGTGTGTGGGGGGGGGGGGGGTTAGATATATTGTATATTATGTGTAGTAGTGTTAGCTTAGAGTCACCTCGAGTGTTAGGATCACCCTCCGTTATTCATGTATATGTATTACTTTGTTCAATTGTGAATATAGAAATCTATTCTTCTATCAGGAAACACATCCAAGTAGACGATTGATAGGAAAAGTTGTCAATAATGTTATGCATCTGTCATTAATAATGTCCTGTATGTGCTGAGGGAAAGTTCACTGTATATGAGTCAATAATGTTCTTTATCGATGCAGAAGGATATCAAACGCCGAGGGAAATTTCATTGTGAATGCTTCTACAATCTTTCGTTGCAACTAGGGGGAGAGAAATCATTCAAGGGGTTGAAAAGGTGTGGGTACAAAAGTTCGATGCGTCGGTCAAGTCATTGAAGGAAATTGAGATCGGTTAAAAGAGCTACTACAACATGATTAACAAGATTCAAAAAATACAATCAGCCACGGTAGAGGCTTTTGCTCTGATACCATGAAAGTACCTCAAAGGATGAAAGCAACTGGAGATGCTGAAATCGAGCAGTGTGTGTGAGGAGATGATCCCAAAAGATGATGACTATGAATAAATCTTTTCAACTTACTTGAATCAGCAATAGTCATCTTAAATAAAAAAACTAATACAACAATCACACAGGGAAATAAATACAAAACACACGAGCACCAACAAGGGGAAAGATTTTAGATTCACAATCCACAACCACAAGAAATCCAAACAGCAAAAGAAGACAAACATTTTGCGTACCGAAAAAAATTTGTTGAGAAAGTTGCCTGAAAGGTGCCACTCGAACCAAAATGTCGGGCAAAATAGATTTTGTTCTTTGATCTACGCAAACTGAGTTCCATACCACTCCCATGACAAATGACAATCTCTGCAGGCCAACGAGCTCCACTGGCAAAACGATGAGCACGCAAAATAGAGCAGACAGATTGATTCGGATCAAGTAAGACGACGATGATCGCACAAAATAGAGACGATTGCGGTGAAGAAGATCATGCAAAACTGGGACGGAAGGCAAAATAATTGGATAAGACAAAGATGCAGATATTTAGTTAAGGCTCAAATCCATGAAATGAAAAGGTAAGAGTACCTTTCTCCTAATGTTGCAATCTTGGTAGCTGGAGCTGAGCTCGTATCAATTTAAGAGAGTGGCCAGTGGCTGCGACTTAGAGCATAATTTAGGTTCCACATATTGATTATATATCACTCAGTCAATATATGGAAATCAATATATCCTAACATAATGCAGATGACAAATGGTGATAAAACTGCATATTATAGTTTCTTGATACGGTTACCCTCATGCATTTGCGGGAGGAGACATTCCTCGTCTGAATCATCGGAGCGCGCATTTGGAAACTGCCGTGATTATTTCTTGTAATTAACTTGTATTAATTAATTGATTAATATTAATTATTTAATATTAATTAGATTAATTAATAATTTAAATGATTTTGTATTTCTTTGTTTGGTTATCCTCCCTCGCCCCACTATAGTGGGATAAAGGCTTGAGTGTTGTTGTTGTTAGTTATCCTCCCTCATCTATATAAGGGAGAGGGGTTTAGATGTTAAGCATCTTGAGTGTTTATGTTGTTTGGGGCTCTCTTTAGAGAGAAGGATCTTGGAGGACCCAGCCTCCTTGGTCTTAGCTGTGACTTGCTTCGGATTGTATCTTGTGTTCATTTCAAGTAATCAATATTGTGTTCTCTTGTTCGTGCATTTTTCCATTTCGTAACAGATACCTACATGCCTACATTGGTTACCGTATACTCATATTTTGAGGGCAGGCATCTTTATTTGACTCTCATAGTCTCGTACTGATACCGCTTCGACATCATCAAAGCTTTTATATTATCTAATGACTAAAAATGTGTATATAGGTCTTAATATTCAACATTCAACCATTATAATTGACTGTGGATCTTGACACAAGATGATCAAGGAACAAAAAAATCTAAAGACTAGTAAAGATCAGTAAATAATAAAACATGTCTAAAAGGGCAGCCCAGTGCACAAAGCATCCCCACGCAGCAAGGGTCTGGGTAAGGGTCCTATCACAAGGGTGAAATGTACGCAAACCTTACCCTGCAATTATTTAATTATTTAAACAATAAAACACGTCTGCAATTGAAAAATTAGGAGCAATATGATATTCTACTTTATAAAAGGGAAAATAGGGTGGAAGCCTGGTAAAATCATTTTCTGATAAATCAAAGTCTCAAATATAATAAAAGGTCAATATAATCAGTTAATTATAACATTTTTTGACCTGTAACAGCAAGAAAAAGAAAGTTATATAGCAACAGTACAATAAAAGTACACTTAAAACAATAGCCTTTTCACATAGACTAGTGAATGTTCTTTTGCCTCAAAGGGCCATTTCACAAATCAGTAAATAAGCTAGCTCACAATTAAGAAGATAGTCGCCATGACTTGACCTGACCAAAGCAATTCAGATAAGCTAATGATGATGAAAACGATAAAATATGGGTGTTGTTATATGCAGACTACTTCCGGCTATGTGCAGTCCAAAGATAAATGAGGGCCAAACTAAAAAATCGTAGGAAGCAGTGAACCCATAAAGACTTGGCATGAACATAACCGTAATGCAATTGTGCGGCCTGCATATATTCATCACCGTAAATATTGAAAGATTCTGACCTCAGACATAGGAAAGCAATTTGAAGTAGACGACAACGTAAATAGAGAGAGAGAAAACGGCGAGAATATGCTGCCAGAACAACAGTGCTGAAGCTTCCTTTACAGCATATCCCCTCAAGCCTGCAATTGCTCCCAATAAGATGGCACTTGGTGTTGTGTACTGCAACAAAAGTACAAATCTGTACATCTGGTCTTCAGGTAGCAAAAGATTTAACATATCTGCCAACACCACCACCCCTATTCCAATAAAAGGTAAAATCAAAAGCCTTGCCACAATGACACCAATCGTCGTTCTGATGCCAAGAGAAGAATCATTCGGTCCTTCCGCAAGCATTCCTCCGAGAATCAGCATCACCGAAGGGACGACCGCCCCGGCCAAGATATCCAAACTGTCGGTGAAAAACGACAGAGGAGCGTCGCTCCCGAAGACGAAGTTTCTAAATATAGGAACCATCCCAACAACAATGGCCAACAAAGACGCAATTGTCGGCGGCTGAAGAATATGCTGAATCGGAGTCTCTTCGGCAACAACTCTCATCCTCCGCATGACCTTTGGTTCCGCCAAACACCGTATAGACTTTGGACTGCTGGAAGTAGCACGGGGGACTCCATCTTCGCCCAAATCAATATCCGGGAAGGTGCTCTGCGACGACCCTGAGATACTCGCGAAGACTCTGGCGATGAATGGAGTCTTCGAATGCTGTGTTTCCTTGTCCTCCATCCCGGGCCACTCAGCTTCATGGAGAAGAGGCCTGCTGGCATTACTATCACACACTTCCTCAATCTCATTTCCATCTGCAACAACATCATAGTACTCCATGGGTGTCTCCATCATATGGTACACTAACGTATACGCGAGAATTACCGAAACCCACTGGGCGAAAGAGACATAGGCAATGCCATTCTGATGGCAGAGCGGGCCGAAGGGTTGATCGGAGCTATGGCAGACCGACCCAATTATAGCAATGGGGATGTTTCCGGTGTTTCCGAAACCAGTCATGATCACCGTAAACCTGTAGAATTGAGGCGGCGGGCGGCACACCACCGCCACAATGTATCCAAGAGCGCAGCCGATCGCAGTGCTGATGAGCACATTGACAGGAACAAACCACCAGTGAAGGACTTCTTCTAGGGTTATGGACGCGCCGAGATGCACGAAGATGAGGCACGGGAGGAAGAGCGCGAAAACAAGCTTGCTTAGAAGCTTGAAGGTCGCACGGGGAACAATTTGGGTTTTGGGGTGGGCGAGTATGAGGCCGATGACGGTTAGGGTTAGGAGCTTCATAAGCGGCACCACCGCAGAAAGCCAATTCTCATTCCCACTCTTCACCATGCTATCCATCGCCACTTAATTCGCTCTAAAACCAGGTGAATTGCGAAATGGATGAAAAACAAACCCTAAACACTAAACCTGCATCCGAATTCAAAGCTTTTGATACAAAATGTATCAGAATGCGAAAGAAAATATGCCGATGAACGGAATCACGAACAAGAAAGAACTCACGGCGAGCGAGGAAGCGAAAAGCATCAAATGCTTGCAGAAAGATGGGCGAATGTGAAAATTACACAGGGAACAGAATCTGAAACCCTAACCAGAGGCGCCATGCGTGAATGAGAGAGATCCGAGCTCCAAGCGGCTTCTTGCGTGAAGTAATCGCCGATTTCTACGCCATTTCGGATCGAGAGAGATCATCAAATCTGAACAAAAAAAAAGATTTTTTTTATGGATTACGCGGAATCGGGACAAATTTCACGGCAACTCGACGTGGAGGAGACAAAGCCAGAGGATTGTAGTTAAATGCAGGACGAACTGAAAACTATATACTGCTAATCTCCATAGAGGCCATAACGTGGAGCTCTCAGGGCTCGCGCATTAATTGCTCCAGCGGCCATTTGGATTTTAGATTAGACCCCTAAAAAAAAAAAAAAAAAAAAGAGGTTATTACGAGTAATTTTTAGGTCATGAGTTGGGTCAGCAGTTCTGATTATGAGCATGATCATGCATCAATGAGGAGCCTGTAAATGAGGGAAAATTTTTAGGTCAGGACCGTAGACAGTAAGCATCGTCCACACAACCAATGAGAAACCACAAATGATGAGGGCCCCGCGCAAAAGTGTATGGCAGAAGCCACAACTGCGTGAGCCCCACCTCCTTTTCAAGCTCCTCATTTGGTGCAGGACCATGAACATCATCCACGGTCCTGACCTAAATATTGCTCGTAAAAGAGGTGGAGCCCACACAATTGTGGCTTGTGCCACACTTTTGCGCGGGGCCCTCATCATTTCAGATTCCTCATTAGTTGTTCTGACCATGCTCATGGTCAGGAATCCTGACCCAAAAATTCCGGTTATTACAGGGGCGTTCAGAATTGGTTTTTTGGGACTTTGGGGGTGCAAAGTGCCAAAGAAATTGGAAAAATAGTAGATTTTGATTCGACACAAATCTGATTACGTGGTTTTCCATCTTTTTGGATTTTTCATGTTAAAAGACGTCTCTTGTTATTGATGTTTGGTTTTCATTTGACCGTTTGCACGCCTTGTTCGACTCGGAGCTAAGACGGTCCGATTCTCCGAACCGGAGGAAAGCTGGGCAACCCGCAAAAGTATTCGCCCAAAAATCTTGGATTCAAATTCGGGCTTGGATAAGTTTAATTTGGTTTTCATTTGTCCGTTTGCGCGCCTTGTTCGACTCAGCTATGACGGTCCGATTCTCCGAACCGGAGGAAAGCTGGGCAACCCGCAGAAGTATTCGTCCAAAATCTTGGATACGAATTCGAATTCGGGCTTGGAGAAGTTTAATTTGATTTTCATTTGACCGTTTGCACGCCTAGTTCGACTCAGAGCTAAGATGATCCGATTCTATGAACCGTAGGAAAGCTAGGCAACCCGCAGAAGTATTCGTCCAAAAAACTTGGATTCGAATTCGGGCTTGGAGAAGTTTAATGTGTATAAATCAAGTTTTAAACATAAAAGTGAATGAAATTTCTTAGACAGGGACGGACATTCACGAACAATTCATAAATCACCACCACACACATGACTGCCACCATTATTCCAAACGAAGCCACATTTTATGGCAGGGGCATTTTTGTCCAAACTGTAGCAAAAATGTCATGCCAAACAGAGTCCTAGTCCTTAAGAGTGATCTTATACACTGATCATGAAATCTAATAATATTGATTATTTTGAAAATGCATTTTCTTTGAAGTTAATGCATTATCTTATATAGTGCACGGGCTTGCGAGCGCGGTAAGAGCATATTTTTATTGTAGGTAAGACCGTAAGAGATTTGGACTATAGAGATCACATTTTTAAAGAAAAAACACATAAAATATTTCGGCAACGACATTGCCCCGGCGCGACAACGCTTCCGCCACTAGCACTCCCAGGAGCGCTATACTCCATCTGTTGCTCGTTTTTCTGCGTGCACAGGATTTGTGAACATAGGAGAGATCACATTTTTATAGAAACTTTGACTAGACCAGAGCACATTTTTTAAAAATAAAAAAAACACAAATTAAAAAAATTGAAAATTTTGTAAATAGAAATAAGTTTTTTCAGCATTGCCATAAAAATTCCTCCAAAACATGCTACAAGTCCCTGCCATCATCCAAACAGAGAAGATAAGCCACCAGTCCAAAAACAGGCACAAATCTCAAAGCACCCACTATCCCTTCATAGCCTCTCTTCACATTCCCAACATTGTCTCCAATCAGCCATGGCTGGAATATGGCATACAGGAATATGTCCCACAAGAAGGCATAGGCCAGTCTTTCTGATCGGACGTACCCCTCCAGAAACCGCCACCTGTCCATACCATCTCCGAATCCGCCGCCGGGGCGGCCTATGAGAGCCCAGATTATGGAAACAAAGCACACAATTCCGCCGACCACGCCGACGGCACGCGCACCGGTCGTCAACAGCGAGCCTAACCGAGTTGGCTTCGGACGAGATCGCTCGCCGTCGTCGCCCGGGTCGTTGAGTCGGATTGCCATGTAAGGTATTAGAAAAGCTATAGATTGATCAGCAAACTAGCAAAGAATCTTTAATTATTGAACTACGGGTCGTGCCCGGTCCCGTGCGTAATGTGGTGCGGGCCGGGCCGTGTAATATTTGGCGCGCCCGATCCGTGCGCGATGTGGTGCGGCGATAGTATTCAGCCACGTGGAGAATTGTTTTTAGCAACACAAATTGCGGCAAACATATTGAGCAATGATAAATACCCACGAGAAACTCGTGAACAGCAAATTTATATTATAATATATTAAGTATATTAAATCAATAATAAATGTTATCTAATTATATTTTAATATTTAAGATATATTATTAAAATGCTTACATAAGTTTTATGCTTATGTAAATTGCAAGCAGAATATATAAGTCAACAAAAAATTGAGTGGATGAGGAGACTTTTTTTTTAAAATTAAATAAAAAAACATTCAAATTAAATAACTTATGAAAGTTGAAAATTTTATAATAAAAAAAAAGGGTAAAATTGAAAAAAAATGAATGTTTCACCCTAATTAATAAACATAATAATAAAATTCATTAATATATATACACGAGGCCTCCGGTCCTATGTTAGTGCAACGACGATCTTCGCCCGCACTGGTAAGGGGCTACAAATAGCAGCCAACAGAATTTTTTGGCTCCGCCCATATCAATTATTTAAAGTGATTGTTATTAGTACCGTAGATTTGACTAGTCGCACCACACTTTCTCCTAATTTTTCATGTCTTTTGAAAATACATCTTGTGCATGCATTTTTAGGAAAAATGTTCAACACAAAAGTGTAGAACACTTTTTCTAAAAATGCATGTACAAGGCGTATTTCTAAAAGGCGTGAAACATGGACGTATTTCTAAAGTACGCCTTATACATGCATTTTTAGGAAAAGTGTTCAACACAAAAGCTGTAGATCACTTTCGTGTCAAACACTTTTCCAAAAAATACACGTATAAAACGTATTTTCAAAAGACGCAAAAAATTAGGAGAAAGTGCGGTGCGACACAAAACTGCAGTGCTAATAACAATTACCTTTTTTAATAAACACAATATAAATTATTTAATGTCTAATGATAGCCTACAATAGTAGTTGTGCTTTACTTTTTTTTTTTTTTACATTTTATAGATTTTCATAATTATGTAATTACTTATATGGACATTATATTTTAGATTATTTTGAAATAGATTATAACATATGTCTAGTCATTTTTTTTAAAAATAAGGATAATTTTGATAATTTTGAATCTTTAACCAAAGACAACTTTTCCCTAGATAATAGGGGAGAGAGTATACTGTTGGTGAGGAACATTTGGCATCCCCACAGGAAGTCTAAAGATCCTTTGAAGTTTCCTCGGCGGCGATCGGTGAACAGAAGAGGACCGAAAAGGAGAGTCCATCCAAGGACGAAATTGAAGAGGCTTTCGGCGACCTGTCCGGCGAATGAGTAGACCAGTTAACGCGTCACACGAAGAGAGAGGGGGTGAAGAAAGCCAGTATGGAAATTACTGAAGTTCTTACAGGGTGGAGCACAGGTTCTTGTATCACATGAATCCCAACTACTCTGCCAAGAAATACAACAAGCGAATTAGCAAGGAATGAGAGTATTCAATGGATTTCATAGTAATTACTATGTATAACTAAGGCTTTGTTTGTTTGGGCGTTTTTTCTTCATTATGTTTTTCAGAAAATGCACAGCCTTCATTTGGAACTACCAATGGCTCTATGTGCTCGGCTGCTCGCTGGAGTAGTGGCCGGAGGCGGAGGGAATGTTGTAATATGTAATGTGTGTTGTAATATGTAATGTGCGTGTGTAGCCTATAAATAACTAAGATGTGGCCCTAATAAGATAAAGATTTTATTTCAACTTGGTATCAGAGGGTTTCGCCGTTTCTCCCGATCCATTCTCCTGACCCTTCTCCCGACCGAAGCCGATGCCGACGACGCCGATTCCGCTCCGGAACGACACCGACGCCGATCCCGTTGCCTCTTCCCGCCCCTACCACCGATTGGAGGAGGCCTCGCCGTCACATGCGCCCGCTCCCTTCCGATCGACAGTCGCTTTCTCCCGATCTCCGGGGCCGGCTTTCTCCCGATCCATCTGCGCCCACTCACGCCCGTCTAGGGCTGCCTCTAGGGCTGCGGGAATAGCGATCCCGTAGCCTCCGGAGGCCGCTGTCTCTGCTTCCGGCTGCCGACCTTCGTGCCCTAGTGCCTCCTTGTGTCACTCCCGATGCGGTGATCGGATCTAGGGCAAGCTAATGTGTTTCGTAATACCGAACGAGACGCAGTGATCGGTTGGAAGGTGATCCATGGAGCCGAAGGAGGGAACGATGGCAGACGTCTTCAAGATATTGGGCTCGGACGAGTTGGCCACATTGTTGAGGGTGTTGGGTTCATCGCAACGGCCTGCAAAACTAGAACTTCCACCGATCGATCTTAAGTTGGATGGACCGGCGACCTACCTGAGTTGGTGTAACGATCCTTGATCGTTATTGATTCACCGGAGATCGTCGGAGTGGTGGCAGATGATATAAACCTAAAAGAAGGCCATGAGGGAGGCGGCCGGGGGTAGAGAAGGAGAAGAAGAATGGTCTAGGGGATGACCGGAGGTGGGAGAGAGGAAAGGGAGTCGGGAGAAACAGAGGAACAGACAACTTTATTAATCTTTTTCATAATCCTCAATTACAATCTATAACCCCTATTTATAATACTAATTACAAGTTATAACCACTCATAATTGGACACGTGGACTGATGACTGTTACAGTTGGTCACGTCGTGTGAAGAAAATCCTGGCAACAAAGAAGGTTGGGGATTTTATGACAGGAGCGTTGAAGAAACCAGAGAACTCGGCTGCAAATGAGTGGGAGTCGGCCATATGACCGTGTTTATGTGGCTTCTTAGCTCGGTTGTCTCATCGATTGCCGCCACGGTAGATGGCCTCGAGACAGTCATGGAGGTCTGGGATAAGCTGAAGAACACATATGATGGTGTGGGGAACACTCTGCGGGTCTTCCAGGTGAAGGGAGAAATTGATGACACTGTTCAGGGAGAGAAAACGGTGCAGGAGTATGCCTCCGAGTTGGAGTGACTATGGGTGGACTACGATCATGCCTCTGGTGGGATGTGTTGCAATGATCCTCGGTGTCGGGCTTCCAAAATCATCGTGGAAGAAAGGACGATGAAGTTCCTGAAGGGGTTGGATGACAAGTTCGATCAGCAGAGAGCTCTACTCCTATCAGGTACGACGATTCCTACCCTTACGGAGGCCATCTCCGCTATGATTCAGGAGGAGACACGTCTCAAACTGCAGGCAGGGACAGGAGGGTCTATGCATGTGAAGTCAGCACTAGCGGTTGCGGCTCTTGGTATTACTGGACAAAGGGAAGAGACCCGACAGTGCTACAACTGTGGTGAGGTTGGCCACCTGAGACATGCATGCTCTAAGCCGCCCAAGGAGAGAGATTCGGGGGGGGGGGGGGACGGGGAGGTGGTCGTGGTCGTGGCGGTAGAGGAGGCTATCGGGCTAATTTGGGTATGACCGAGAGTGTGGAGGAGTTTGGCATTATCTATACAGAGGAGCAGACCCTCCTGAGCATGAAGGAGGGTATCAAGAGGAAGCAGGCAGGTGAGGGGAGCAGAGAGGGAGCTGGGGGGGGGGTCGCTATGTACGCTCACCCATCTCCTAATGGATCTCTTGCACTGGCATCTATATCTCCTTCCAAAACATCAAAGTAGATCATCGACTCAGGCGCATCCCGCCATGTGACGGGAAATGCAGGCGAGTTCTCCTCCTATACCCGTCTAGCCACGATGGATAGCATCCAGACGGCGGACGACACATTTCAACCAGTGGTCGATAAGAGTACTGTTAATTGTTCAGGTTCGGTAACGCTTTCCAATATTTTGCATGCTCTTTCTTTCCCAGTTAACCTTTTATCCATTAGTTCCATAATTATTCAGCTGAAATGTGTTGTTTCTTTTGATATACCTAAGGTGACGTTCCAGGAGAAAGGGGCGAAGCGGATACTTGGGACTGGGACTTGGCATGATGGGCTGTGATTTCTGGATCGGGAAGGACTGGATGCGGCTTTGATCTCTGTGGTAGAGACAACGAGGAATGGAGGCCAGAAGATG
Organism: Platanthera zijinensis; assembly: GCA_039513925.1. Classification (NCBI taxonomy): domain Eukaryota; kingdom Viridiplantae; phylum Streptophyta; class Magnoliopsida; order Asparagales; family Orchidaceae; genus Platanthera; species Platanthera zijinensis. The sequence goes on from CM077092.1 coordinate 19,540,908, forward strand.
AGTGTAGAGGATGTGTTGATACTCCATCACAGACGGTTGGGTCACCCCTCCTTCAGGACTGTAGCTAGGTTGTTTCTTACTGTTTTTGATGTAGCAAATAAAACAAAGTTGGTGTGTGATGCATGTGATTTAGGCAAACTCACTAGAAGTTCTTATGCTAGTACGGGCCGAAGAAGCTCTTCCATTTTTGATGTTATTCATTCGGATGTTTGGGGACTTTGTACTGTAAGCTTTTTAAATGGTTATAAATATTTTGTTACTTTCATTGACTGTGCATCTTGTATTACATGACTGTATTTGATTAAAAATAAAAGTGAGGTGTTCACATGCTTCCGGAATTTTCATAAGCTTGTACAGACACAATATCGTGCACCAGACCACCTGTGCCTACACACCAGCACAGAACGAAGTGGCGGAGAGGAAGAACGGACACCTTCTGGAGGTGGCAAGGAGCATGATGCTAAACATGAAGGTGTTGTAAAGCCTGTGGGGTTATGCCGTGTTAACAGCGGTACAGCTAATCAACAGGATGCCATCACATGTACTAGGGTGGAGGTCTCCGTGCCAGCAGCTACAGGGACACAATGAGGGGATACTTCCCTTGAAAGTATTTGGGTGTGTATGCTTCGTGAAGGACAACAGACCGGGTGTTGGTAAGCTCGGTGCAAGAGCAATCAAGTGTATATTTGTGGGCTACTCTCGTACTCAAAAAGGTTACATGTGCTGGAGCCCAGTGGAGAAAAGATGCTTCGTGAGTATGGATGTGGTCTTTAGAGAGCTGGAACAGTACTACCGGCAAGAGGGAGTCCTACCTACATTAGACTCATCAGATAAAGAAAGTACAATGCTAGAAAGAGAGATGTTGGTGACAGATCTGGGAGTATGGCAGGGAGGATCTGCGGAGGAGGAGCAGGAGAGCGATGATAAGCAGGAGGAGGAGATTGAGGAGCAGAGGCAAGGTGTGAGACCCACGGCTCAGGGGGAACTGCTGACATACAGTAGAAGGAAGAAGCCTCCAACAGTACCAGATCCAGGGTCGGTGCCCAACCAAGCTCCTAATCCAGTGCATGCGTCGTCCCCCTCTTCTGGAACACCTACGCCTCCACAAGCCTCAGGTGATATCCTTTCTCCTCTCCCTACTTCTTCTCTTATGTTACGGAAGACTACTCGCAGCAATGCGGGAAATCCTCCTAACAGATACGGTTGGGACCTCGCGTCCTTTGTCTCGTATGATCATATCCCCCTACACACGGAGCATTCATTGCATCTTTGGATAGTGTTATTGTACCTAACAATTGGCAGGTCGCCAAAGCCGATCCAAAGTGGGAGGCAACAATGAAGAAAGAGATGAGGGCCCTTGAGAAGAACAAGACCTGGGAGCTGCCATGGCTGCCAAAGGACAAGAAGGCCGTTGGGTGCAGGTGGGTGTTCACCGTAAAGGAGAACCCAGATGGACAGGTTGAGCGTTACAAAGCTCAATTAGTGGTCAAGGGGTACAGCCAGACCTACAACATCGACTACAACGAGACATTTGCACCAGTGATGAAGATGAGCATTGTTAGGACCCTCATCAGCCTGGCAGTGAAAGGAGGATGACTGTTACACCAATTGGATGTGAAGAATGCATTCCTTCATGGGGATCTAGTAGAGGAGGTGTACATGGAAATATCACCGGGATTTGGTACGGACAAGACAGAAAGTTTGCATACTGAAAATATCCCTCTATGGGCTGAAGCAGTCACCCCGTGCATGGTTTGACCGATTCAGGAGAGCAATGATTGGCATGGGGTATCACCAGATCAACGCAGATCACAAGGTGTTTTTCAGGCAGAATGGAGGTCATACCACCATGCTTGTAGTGTATGTGGACGACATGATCATTACAGAGGATGATGAGCGGGAAATTAGCCGTCTTAAGGGGGGCCTAGGTAAGGAGTTTGAGGTGAAAGACCTGGGGGTCTTCTTCGATATTTCCTTGGGATCGAGATAGCGTATGAGGCCGAGGGGATAATTCTCTCCCAAAGGAAGTATGCGTTGGACCTCCTCATTGAAACCAGGATGTTGGGGTGCAAACCTGCTGCGACGCCAATCGATAAAAGGTGCAAACTGAGTGCAGAGGCCGGAGAACCAGTAGATCGGGAAATGTACCAAAGGCTAGTGAGGAAGTTGATCTACTTGAGCCATACACACCCGGACATCTCATTCTCTGTAAGCGTGGTGAGCCGCTACATGCATGATCCAAGAAAGAACCATATGGATGCAGTGTACCAGATTCTGTGATACTTGAAGAGTGCTCCTGGAAAAGGGTTGGCCTTCAGGAGGAATGGACATGTGAGAATCGAAGGCTATTGCGACTCTGATTGGGTCAGCTGTGCGGATGATAGGAGGTCCACTTCAGGCTATTGCATATTTGTGGGTGGCAACCTGGTCTCATGGAGGAGCAAGAAGCAGTCGGTAGTGCCCAGATCGACAGCAGAGGCAGAGTACAGAGCCATGACAGTAGGGGTTGCAGAACTCATGTGCCTGAAAGGAATGCTCGAGGAGTTGAGGCTGAACCAAAAGGGCGGGATGAAACTGTGGTGTGACAGCCAGTAATCCATCAGTATTGCAAACAATTCGGTTCAACACGATCGTACCAAACATATAGAGATCGATAGATTTTTTATCAAAGAAAAGCTTGACAACGGGCTACTGGAGTTGGGCCATGTTTCGACAAAGGGGTAAGTGGCAGACTGCTTGACTAAGGGACTTAGTTCAGAGGGGATGATCAGAGGTTGTAACAAGATGGGCTTAGTGAATATCTTTCGCCAATCTTGAGGAGGAGTGTTGTAATATGTAATGTGTGTGTAGCCTATAAATAGCCAAGATGTGGCCCTAATAAGATAAGGATTTTATTTCAACTGAGGATACCGCGGAGCCGAAACTGTGGCTGCCTAGGCGGGGCTTGCTCGAGAGGAGAGAACTATCAAAAGCTCACACAGGACAAGAGAAAGACTTGAATATTTCTTTGATAACATTACAAGACCCAAAGGGTCCTTTAAATAGAAGACACAAAGGCATAAATGTAAATCTCTAATGCTTGGACTAAGATACGATAAAATCTAATGGACACATAATAAAATCATTGAACACTATATAAAGACAACATAATTATTGGGCACGAAACTCATAACACCCCTAAAACACCGTTTTAAGTCTAATTCCAAACGCAAGGAGAGAGCTCCATTCAAGAACAATATTTTGTCTTCAACGGCGACCGCTCCATCTCCAATTGTCGCCGCCCACCCAAACAGAATCTTAAAGAATCTGTTTATTAGCCTCTTCACTTATGTTGTGCTTCATTGTTTTGCGTTGATGAGCACAATGATATTATATACATGGACAATGCGATCTCCCAAAGGCGGCCTTCTAAGTAATTCTTCTGAGCAATTCCTGTTGGGGTCGCTTTGCCGAGTGATTATGTTGAGCTCTCGCTTAGCCAGGGGCCTATGGTTGTTCATTTATTTTATGAGTCACTGTAATTCGTGGTTGCTTTATTTGTTAGTTTTGTATTAATTATACATGTCTTTCAAGGAGGCCTCTATGTGCTATATGTTAATTATGTGCCTCCAATCCTAATCCAAGGCGATAACTGATGCTGAACACGACCCACGCTGATTGGGGCACACGCCCAAGGCACACGGGGGTGTGCCAAGGGCATGTAAATTTTTTTCTTGCATTGAGTGTTATATAAACTCCCGGTCATTCCGTCTTCTGGGTGGCAATTTTTGAAGCAGCTTGGGGGGTTTGTGATTTCTTCTAAATTCTAAAATCCTCCTATCACTCTGTAACCGTCTCTGTTCTTCATAGTGAAAATCCGACTGCTATTGCCTGTGGACGTAGCCAATCTTGGGCGAACCATGTAAATCTATGTCGTCTCTAATTGTTTATTTTCTGTTTTGTTTTTCATTTCACTTGAATTTACACAACACTATAAATACCTGAGGATAAGAATGGAAACAAATGAATCCTTTGAATTTAGATGGTGTGACCTGTTGGAATTAATCCTTGATGACCTCAATAACTGCTCAGCCGTTTCATATAATTAGTAACATCACTAATTACAGTAATATAACAGCCCATTAATTTCTGCCGTTTCAAAAAGTTTGTAAATCAAATTGATTTGTTTCCATTTTAACTTGCAATCTGATGTTATATATATTTGAAAGAGAATATAGAAGATATAACCAATTTGAGTTTCCTTTCACTCTAAACTTCTCCTCATATTTTTTCTTTGGCCAAATCACCAAGTGGTTGTGTATCAACCTGGGACGTAAGTCAACATGACCAAGGTATGTACTCGCAACATCCTTTAACATACTATTCAGTTTGTGCATCTGGCTGACCACAATCATCACCATGAAACTAGAAAACTTGAAGCCAACAATCAGAGATCACATTGGTGCACAGTGCATTTATAACCTAAATGAATCTAAAAATTCGAATGATGCAAGCTGAGCAATTGCTACAAGAAAAAAAAAGGTCAAACACTAAAACTTCGTGATAGCCGAACCTAACAAAGTGACCCTAGAGTTGAGACGTAGTGAAAACAGAAGGACAACCCTTTGGTCGGGAAAATAGTCCAGAGACAAGTTAGGAAGATGGAAGAAAAGTTGATGGGCAAGAAAACAGAAGAAGCTACTCTCCCCGCCAAACCCATAACCGATAAATGCTTCAAACAAAACTAACTTGATCATTTCGAGTGATTGTCTGCGTCGACATGTGCCGTACTTGGATAAAGAAGCTTTGGGAGAAGAATAATCAGGTGATGAAGTTCATCACCCTAGAGACTTTGAGATGGCATGTTTCTTGGCTTGACGCGTAAATTATGGTGTCAAGCCAAGTTGTCGAATCCTTGCAAAGGAATCGACTCTGCGGTGCCAAATACATCGTCAACAGTAAGTGATTCATTGTTGCCATTAACAGGATAGTTAGAAAGACATAGTTACATGGTAAATAGACGAAGCCACTTGCCTCGAAAAAGAAGGTCAACTTGACCCATATTATATCGGGCGAGTTTCAAAAGGTATCGAGCTAAAGGTAGCAAAAAGAAGTCGGAGATCATTCTCTTTTGATACCCTAAAGACGACATATAATGAGACGTTTTTGACAATTTTGACCCCGACAAAGTATTTATAGGGAGGACATGACAATATGAAGTGGGCGCCAAACATGATGGTAAGCTTAAAATCTATCAAGCGGAGAAAAATGGGGCAAACTTCCCACTGAAGCCATCTAATTCAATCAACAGGAACACGTTGCGGATCCATGTTAGGGCGTCATATACCAACATAGCGCGCGACCCCGCAAGGAATGATTTCCGCAATATTTGTCTTTTCATGTTGCATCGTCTTTTTTCGGGAGCGGGTTATTTTAGGACCTCATTTGTGTTAAGCCTAGCGAGGGAGCATTTTTGGGGAAAATCTATTTTGGGGTTTTGCTTGCGCCCACCGGTTATAGGGTGGAGAAGTTGGGTGTTTGAATAAAAGAATTAATCTAATTTTGCCCCCACCCCTCTCTCTCTCTTCCTCTTTTATTTCTGCCGAAACCGCATGCCTTTCTCAGCCCTAGCCCGATTGCGAGCCGCACACCCGTCGACGGCGCCGGAGATCCCTCTTCCTCTCTCCGTTGGCCACCCTCCATCGTCAAGATAATTTCTCGTGGGTCCAAGAAGGGTAACTCTAACCTCCTCCAAGATTTCTACGTTTCCCAACCACGCACGAGATCTCAAACGGGGATCCCTATCAGTACACTGGTACAAATCTTTTTCCACATTATCACTGGATATGATTCCTGAAGACCCATGGATCCGATCGATCTAACCCATATCATGGGTGACTAATTAATCTCATAATGTGGCACATATTTGATAATATTAACAGAAAATTAAACAAAAGAAGCCTGAAATTTGGGACTTCAGAATGAAAAGTTAAAATACCTAGTTATACAGGGCAAACAAACTTACCCGAATTTGCTATAGGCAAAATAAAGAAGAAATTGAGTGAAAGGGCCACAAGATCGTTGATTGTACTCCACTTAATAGCCCACACTGGATCACCCTGAAGGCACAAGCATCAAGCTAAGAATTAGTAAATTAGTAAAGCTTTCAATACCAGATTTATATAATGCAACATTTTGGAGACCAAACAATGCAAATGGAAATACTTAATTTATCAACAAGTCATATAAAACCACACCTTATTCAAAAAAAAAAAAATCATGCCTCGAATTCAAAGATCTTGCCAAAAGAAAATTATAGCTTTTGAACTATATTGTGAATGATCAAATTGACTACAAAAATGTGAATTTAAACAATATTGGGAATGGTTGATACTGAGTAATATAATATATGAATTTCTTCAAGACCCATCCATTTAGATATTGTTCGCCTTAGCGTCAAAGTTTTGTGATGGCAAAGTTTTGTGATGGGGATCAATCGTCACCATCTATCCGCCGAAAGGTGGGACCGCCGTTGGTCAACTCGCGTAAGAGGACTTGATCGGATCATCGATCCGACTCCACGGATGCGCGCGGACTTGCGCCCGTGCTCGATTTCATATATTATTTTTGTATTTTATGTTTTATTTTAGGAGCATCGGATCCTAATATCTCCGGCCCATCATAGTCATCGATATTTGGATGCCCTAGTTGTGTTTTCTATTTATATGTAGGTTGGGGGCTGTTGTTGGGTATTGCTGAATTTGGAGAACTTCTCCAATTCCGTTTGTATAAACCGTAATTCGCCGAGATCAGAAATGCCTAAGGAAACGCCTATTTGTAGACCTCACCAGGCGAGCCAGGGCGAGCCGGAGCGAGCCGGGGCGAGCTTGGGAATGCAGGGGCGAGCTTGGGAATGCAGGGGTGAGCCGGGCCGAGCTTGGGCGAGCAGGGCGAGCTTGGGCGAGCAGGGCCAGCTTGGGCGAGCAGGGCCAGCTTGGGCGTGCAAAGGTAAGCATGGGCGAGCAAGGGCGAACAGGGGCGAACAGGGGCGAACAGAGGCAAGCTTGGCCGAGTAACTCACGAGTATGAGCGAGCTACCCTCGTAACTCGCCAATATGGGCGAGTATCCAAATTCCTCAGAGGTATTCTCACATATATCCTCCCTTAGGATTTGTCTATAAATAAACCCGCAGGGGTACCAAGAATGACACGATGGAAGAGGTTGAGACCCCCCATGTTTGATACTAGCCGAGTTCGTCCCTTACTCGTACCTCGTCCATCCTTTTGGTTGCGGAGGGGAAGTTTCTCCCAAACTTTCGGGTACGCGGTAGGACCTCTCTGCTGAGACACCTGAGGTGAGCTTGTAGACGTTTCTCTCTCCTACTCTAGCCATCATAATTGTGGAGTACGACCGCGAAATCAGTAACTTTAGGCTACAGCTAGGTCTGAACATTTGAAATAGGGATTTTTCCGACTTCAACACCGATGATCATCTGCGGTGTCGACGCCGCAACCCTAGGGGCTAACTCCAAGGTAAACTTCTTCCCTTTTCCCCTTCCCCTCTTACAGTCGCACCCTACTGTGAATCCCCGCCCTTCATCCGTCAACCTCGCAGCCGCACAAAACTCCACCTGAGCCCAGCGGAAATTCCCCACTGTCTCGGACTTCCGCCCCCATCAACTCCTAGATCCGCCACCCTGCCGTCGTTTCCTCATCGATCCGACCACCCGCCTCTACTCCCAACACGATACCGCAACCCAGCGGCCTCCCCTCCCTCAGATTCGGCCTCCCGCATCCACCCCCTCTTCGATCCACCACCCAGCAGCCTCCTACTCCACAGATCCGACCATCCCCACACCGTTCCCTTTTGAAACCCCCATCCAGTCTCCTCCGTGACCAGATCCAGCCCCTCCACCCTTCCCCACGCTAGTTCAGACCACCCTCCCTCACCATATCTCCACTATTCCCCAAATAAAAGACCGACCAGCAGTATCCCGACTTCATCCAGCCCTAGCCGGCCTCCACACTCGCGGATCTCGTCAATCTCGGCGCCCCGCAGCAGCCCCAATTTTCAGCGTGGTTGTAAGACTTGTTTTGGTGGTTTGTTACAATTTTTATTATTAAGTATTAGTGTGCTTGTTTATCTCTTAAAATATTATCTGCGTGGGATTGCTCTTGCGACTAATCGTGACTTGCAGGGGCGTATTCGCTCGCGGGCTCTAGTTTGCCCCTCCAAAACGGAGGCCGCCCAAACTAGTTCGCCTTTGAATATTTGTGCCGCTTACAACTAATTAAAATGTGATTAATAGTGTTTTGCGTGGTTGTGTTATTATAAGGATTGCACTCGCAAGTTTGTTTCCACCCGTGGTTCCGTTAGGTCTTAGCTACGCTCATCCACTCGTCCAAATCTCCCTCGTGTGAGCCTACACTACATCATTTTGTCTTCTTAGTGCAATTTCTCAATGACATCATACATCCAAGTTTGATCCAACATTGGAACACTTAACTATAAATTCCAGGAAGGAACTCAACCTCGCATGAATAAGCGCCTCAATGTTTGAGTTTCACTTCAAAATATTAAAGATAATACGAGAAGAAGAGTGTACACTTTTGAATTAGTTTGTGAATGATCGAAATTGACTAAATATGTCAAATATCTCATGTAACAATTGAAACTCTCATCCATCAAGATATTTTCCTCTTTGTCCTCAAGATTTTGTTCGTTTGGTCAAAAACGTTATTATCATAGAATGTATGTTTGGCAAGACAAAGGTTATGACCTCTACCAAAAAGATAAATTTGTTTTGAGCATAATATGCATGAGTTTTTTTAAGTGAGGTTGGGCGTTCACAAACAACGGTTCATGACCACAATATTCATGACCGCCACCACTGTGCCAAACGAAACCTTAGTGCAGCTTTTCAATGACCATCATCTATCGTAGGTGTAATCCGATATTAGAACGCTAAACTTTCCGAAAGGAACTTGAAATGTGACTTCAAAAGACACCTTAATGTTTGACTTTTTTACTTCATAATATCTAAGATACCTGGTGTTAAGTGAAATCCTCCTTATTATCCTTAAAAATTACTCTAATAATGACCAAACATATAGAATTCCACTGGCAGGTTTTTTTCGAAAACTCTATCCATTCTGATGTGGATGGTATTGTGGATGGTAGACAGATCTATATTTCTTGGTTTCAATAGGACTCTTTATGAGTATCATTTCTGTTAGAGAAATAGGATATAATGTAAAGACCCATTAATTTGACCCATTTTATTTTCTCTTGCTTTAGTCCCACATCTCTTGTATAAGACACTTCTCCTCTCTCCTCTCTCCTCTCCTATATATATGTTCTCATACTTGTTTTTGATACATGAAAAAGCACTCATAAGGTTTGAGACCATTTCTCTACATGGTATCAGAGGAAACGGTCCGGCCTCTCGATTTTTAAACCGCCTGTCCTTCCGGCTTACCGCGCGGCCTCCTCTCCTGCCTTAGCCGCGATCTCGTGCGGCCTGCTTCTTTCTTCCCGCGCGGTCTTGGTCTCTCTTCCCGCTTCCTCTGCTCCGTCTCTCTCGTGGCATCCACCTTTCCTCCTCCTACTCCTCCCTTTTATAACTTTTCTCAGCGGTGGGGACCACTCTTGCTTTTTGCCCAGCTCGCGCGGCCTTCCCGTTCTATCCACGCGGTCTCCCTCTCGCTTCCCACAACTCTTTCCGACCTCGGTCCTGGCGGTCTCCCTTGTAGTCCCTGCGGCCTACTGGTTTCAAGGCGCTCTTCCTTCCGCTGCGGGCCCCCTCTTCTATCCGCTGCGGTCTCTTCTTCTTGGTCGTGGCGTCTCTTGTCGCTGGTGCTTTGTCGCCGTGGCCGCTGTCGAGTTCTCCTGTCTGCTCCGCAGTCTCCTACCATTACGGACCTCTGTCCGCTTGGCTTGTCCCCTATCCGCTGCGGTCTTTCCCCTTCACCTGCTTGCGCGGTTTCGTCTATGGTCGTGGCCTAGTTCTTGCCGCTGGTGTTTTATCACCGTGACCGAGCGACCTCTTTCCTCCTCGCCTCTGCCGACTTCTCTTTCTCTTTGTCGGCCTTCTCTCCTTGGCCGTCTGGCTAATCTATTGTCCTTTTTGCAGCCCGACTTCTTCTGTTCGCCGCGACTTGGGTTCTCTGCCCTCTACCTGCCGTGTGTTGGTATCCGCTGCTAGCCGCTGCGGATTGGTCCTTCTCGTGGCGGCCTGGTTTTCACTGCGGCCTGGTTCTCGCTGCGGGCTCTACTTCTTGTTGCGGCCTCTGCTTCTCACTGCGGCCTCTGCTTCTCGCCTGGATCTTCTCGTTGCTGCCCGGCTGTTCTCGCGGCGGCCTTGTTTTTCTCGCTGCGGCCTGGTCTTTGTTGCGGCCTGGTTTTTGTCGTTGGTCCCTGTTGCGGCCTGGCCCTTGTTGCGACCATCTGCTTGGTGCTCCTGCTGCGGATTCTGCGGCCTTGTTCTTCTCGCTGCGGCCTGGTCTTTGGCGACCTCTCTCTTTCTAAAGATGTGTGCCTCTTCAGCGTTGATCACCCCACCTCTGGGCTCTGTGGTGTCTATCTATGATAGCGGGAGTTCGTGTCTTGTACACAGTTCCTCATGGATTTTGGACTCCGGAGCGACACACCACATTACCCCACTACAGCCTCCGCACTACTTGGCTTCTGTGCATTCTAAGTTCATCACTGTCGCAAATGGGGATACCACTCCCGTCTCTGGATCCGCCGACATCCTTCTTACTCCCTCTATTACTCTTCAATATGTGCTTCATGTTCCTTGCTCTCCTTTTAATCTTCTCTCTATTAGTCGTCTCATTCACGACCTTAACTGCGAAATAACCTTCTCTTCAACCTCTTGTGTTGAGCAGGATCGCAAGACGCGGAACATCCTCGGTACTGGGCGACTGTCCAATGGGCTCTACATTTTCGTTTCCTCTTCTCCCACCGCTCTCTCCACCATCTCTTCTGTTGACTGACATCGTCATCTTGAGCATGCTCCTCTTCCAATTCTCCAGAAAGCTCTTCCTGATTTTCCCTTTCTGAGTTTCGGTGTGAATCTTGCATTTATGGCAAACAACATCGTGTCTCGTTTACCTCTCCTAGTACTCGGTGCGATGCCCCCTTCTCCTTAGTCCATTCTGATATTGGGGGTCATATAAGCTCCCTAGTGTTTTTGGCTATCGGTATTTTGTCACATTTATCGATGACTACTCACGTGTTACCTGGTTGTATTTACTTCGGGATCGTACTGAACTCTCCTTGACTTTCCGTGCCTTTCTGGTGGAGACTCGTACTCAATTTTCTACTTGCGTAAAAATTCTCCGTACCGATAATGCGCGTGAGTATACGGGCCGCACCTTCTCTAATATCTACACAGAGTTTGGTATTGTTCATTACACCTCGTGTGCATATACTCCTCAACAGAACGGCGTCGCCGAGCGGAAGAATCGACACCTTCTCGAGGTCGCCCGATCTATCATGATTCAGATGCATGTTCCACCTCTCTATTGGAACTTTGCCGTCTCTATTGCCTGTCATCTCATCAACCGCATGCCCTCATCCACCTTGAACTTTGTGCCTCCTGTCACTCTCCTCTTTCCTTCCAAGGATCTGTTCTCTCTCACGCCCAGAGTCTTTGGATGCACTTGTTATGTTCATAACCTGGCTCCGCCCACTAACAAATTCGCTCCACGAGCAACGAAGGTGATGTTTATTGGCTACTCCCGCACCCAAAAAGGATATGTTTGTTATTCTCCTGTCGACGGTAAACTAATCATCTCTACTGATGTCACCTTTTGGGAAGATTAACCATTTTATATCATATCTACAGATCCTTTTCTTTCTCCTCCTATAATTCGGCCCATGGTCCCTGTCACGTCTCCTCTGCCCCCTCTCATTCCAACACGTAACCCCCCGTTAATCCGCCCTCTCCTTCCAACACCTAATCCCCCACCAATCCGCCCTACGCCGCCTATCATTCAGGTGTACTCCCGTCGCCCTCCCAGTTCTAATGCCCTGTCGCGGCCTCCCTCTGCCGATGTGATTTTGCGGTCTGCTGATCCGGTATCTACCTCTACAGCTCATCCTATGACGAATTGTGTCCCGCTACATCGTCTGTCCCCAACCCTTCACACCTTTGCTACTTCATTATCCTCTATTTCTATTCCTACTTCTGTGCAGGAGGCTTTGAAACATCCGGGTTGTCGTGCTGCCATGGATGAAGAAATGTGCGCCCTTTGGGCCAATCAGACATGGGTTCTGGTCCCTCTACCACCTGGCCAGACTACAGTTAGTTGCAAATGGGTCTTTGTCATCAAACATACTTCTAATGGGACAGTTGACCGTCTTAAGGCACGACTGGTAGCTCGTGGCTTTACTCAACAACACGATCTCGACTATGAGGAGACCTTCTCTCCGGTCATCAAGCTCAACACGGTTGGTGTCATTCTATCTGTAGTTGTGCATCGTCGGTGGCCCTTGCACCAACTCGATATCAAGAATGTGTTTCTCAATGACGACCTACAAGAAACAGTCTATATGCAACAACCTCCCGGGTTTGAGACCACGGGGGAGTCCAGAGTTTGTAATCTTAAGAAATCTATCTATGGTCTCAAACAATCCCCTCGGGCATGGTTCGATAAGTTCAGTAAAGCTGTTCAAGCAGTTGGTTTTAATCGGAGTTCGGCAAACTTTTCTATGTTTACTCGACATAGAACAACAGGCACGATTCTCCTTTTGGTATATGTTGACGACATCCTAATCACAGCCGATGACTCAAAAGGAATACTAGAGGTCAAACAACACATTATTTCTGTTTTCCAAAAAAAAGATCTGGGAAAACTTCGATACTTCCTTGGCCTTGAAATCGCAAGACGTCCGATGGACTTGTCCTATCCCAACGGAAGTACTGCCTTGACCTTCTCCGTGATGCTGGCTACTCCGGGTGTAAACCTCTGGAAACATCGATGGATGCCAATCACAAGCTATGTGCCCATGGGTCTGACTCTGATGGTCTGCTTTCAAACCCTGAGTATTATCGACGTTTTGTAGGGAAACTGATATATCTGACAGTTACAAGACCTGATATCTCATTTGTTGTCAGAGTAGTCAGTCGGTATATGCTTGCTCCTCGAGGCTCTCATTTACAAGCAGTGGAACGAATCCTCAGATATTTGAAGACTGCACCAGGACAAGGGTTGGTATATAAACCATCCCCTTCTCTATCTCTTGTTGCATATTTTGATGCGGACTATGCGGGCTCCCTGGATGATCGACGCTCTACTACGGATTTTTGTACCTACTTTGGAGGGAATCTTATTACTTGGCGCAGCAAGAAACAATCTGTTGTTGCTCGCTCATCTGCTGAAGCTGAGTATCGTGCAATGGCCGCCGTTGTTTCTGAACTCACCTGGCTGGAGGCTCTTCTTGGAGATCTAGGACTCACTTTATCCTTGCCAACAGTTCTGCTTTGTGATAGTCCGGCAGCAATCCATATTGCGAAGAACCCAATTTTTCATGAACGGACCAAACACATTGAAGTTGATTGTCACTTCATCTGTGAAAAGGTGCAGTTAAAGAAGTTAGAGATAGAGCATGTTCCGGCTTCTAAGCAAGTTGCTGACATTCTCACCAAGGCATTGCCCCGACATTTGTACCATCAGTTCTTATCCAAGCTTGGTGCCTACGACTTGTATGCTCCAGCTTGCGGGCGAGTGTTAGAGAAATAGGATATAATGTAAAGACCCATTAATTTGGCCCATTTTATTCTCTCTTGCTTTAGTCTCACATCTCTTGTATAAGACTCTTCTCCTCTCTCCTCTCCTATATATGTTCTCATACTTGTTTTTGATACATGAAAAAACACTCATAAGATTTGAGACCATTTCTCTACAATTTCTACCTACTATTATATAAAAATAATCAAGTTATTAATGACAAGACGAAACCAAGAAATAATCCCTCACGTGTGAAACGCTTAATGAAAACCCAACAAGTATTTCTCATAAGATTATTAGAACAGTTTTTTGGGTTTAACTTTTAGTTTTGGTTGGCGCGTCAATTTTGGCACTAGAATGTGATTGTAATTATTTTGAAGGTATAGGTGGTTTTACTTTTTATTGAAAAACTAAGATTGAAAACATACTCTATACTGCCTGCCTAACGCAGAAGCATTAACAACCAAATGATACCTGTGGTGGTGATCCACTCATGACTTTTTTTACTCAAGCATGGAAGGTAAGTGTCAAGACCAACGGGAGCCGCAATTAAAATACACCAACTTATTTTTGAACTATCCATTATGAAAATAACTCAAGTTGTCGCACTTGGCATAACGATATCCTCCTAATATGTATCAGCAAATTTGTGCATCATACATCGCTCACTCACAAACGAACGTTTTTTTTACAATGCCATCAAGTACTATACACCAAGAGCCTACTTAAACAACACGGTATCTCCATGGAAGTAATCTACACATGAAATTTTCTCAACCTTCATAAAAAAATGCCAAATTCCCTGAGAGCAACAAATCCCATGAACAACTCAAACCAAGACAAAACATCAGCATCAAAGGGCTTTTTGGCACTATTGATGTGACCTGCCTAGGGTACTGTAGTTATTATCTTGTTTTTCTCCTTTGGTCTTTCCATTCATGTCTGTTTATTTTCGTGTTATTGTGCTCCACTGTTGTGAACTTTTTTAGTGAACCGGCACGTGAAATTGACCACCTCACGTGACCATGAATAAAATGGTCAAGCATGGAGTGAGCGGAGCGGGACAGTGCGTTTCTACTGTTTCGGACTTGCTGAAATGAAAAAACAAATAATAATACTAAAATCATATTTTGACGGGGGAGGGAAGAGCCTATAAATATCTCCCTTGGTTGCCCTAAGTATTTGATTTTGGGATTGTTGAGAAAGACTCGCATTGTCTTTCTCTGTAAACCCAGCCGCCAGAGCCCTCTTCGCGTCTGTTCTCCTTTTCATGCAGACGTCGAGCCCATCACCCTCTCCCAATAGCCGACCCATCGCTGCCTCCTCCTCGTGAAGTTGAAGTTTGTCATGCCTACCTCTGCCCCAAACCATTGTCGTATCCTCCTCGAGAAGTTGAAGCCGACCGTTGTATTTCCCTTCGCCTAGCTGCGAACTGCACGCCTTCCTTGCTGCGGTTACGCCTAACCAGCCTTCTCCGCTCTCCTCCAGCCATTACTCCATGACCCCGACCTTATCTGTTCTTTCCCCGTACAGCCATCAACCCCCCACCACTATCCGACCTACAACTTCTCACTCCAACGCCACCCCCAGCCACTATTACCCTTACCTGTTCTTTCCCCGCACAACCATCAACCTCCACCACTATCCGACCTCCAGCACCACCTCCAACCACTATTATCTTGCTGTGGCAGCTTGTTGTTCCATGATTGCATCGTGAAGAGGAACAAGCTAAATTGTTAGGGCATCCTGGTGAGATCTCCCCTTTCCCCTCCTCTCAATCCCCATGACAAGTAGGTTATTAACTTATGCTTCATTTGGTAGAGCGGTTGAGTTGTAAAAGGAGCTGTTGTAAATGCAGGTATGTAAATGGAGTTGTTGGAAACTGGTTGCTGAAAATGAAGATCTGTTTGGATAGTCTGTGTTTGCAGAGCTGTTCTAAACAGAGAACCGTTTGGCAAAACTACGGCGGAGTTTCATAAATATTTTTTATTATACAAAATTTATTATTATTTTTCTTATTTATATATATATATTTCCAATCTATTATATAATTTTTTATATCTTTTTTCTAATATATATATATATATATATATATATAAATGTTACTGTTAAAACTGTATAGTATAGAATATTTAATAAACCACCGTGCCTCCGCCTTGCCTCTGTCGTGCATCCACATGGATCCGCCGCCGGTGGGCTTCGAGCAGGCTACCGGTGGCGGTGCTGCCGACGACAACCCAAAAAAATGAAAAATTCAAGTCTGAGTACCGCGGGATCTTCCTCCTCCCTAAACGCGATACACCGGAGGGATTTTCGCCAGTTTGGAGACGCCGAAAATTACACACCGCGACTTTTACGGGCGGTTTGAACAGATGGCAGAAAAACAAACGAGAAATGTGAGTGGCATTTTGTTTACGGAACACACACAGGAGCAAAAAGCTCTTCCAAATAAAGTCTTAGTTTCAACAAGTGTTGTTTTTCAAGTCTGAGGACGCATCCGCGGAGTCCGATCGTCGATCCGGGCACGTCATATATGGAAAGTCGCCAATTGACCCTGAACGGGCCCAAAACTTGTCATCCACTGCAAATGCTCGTCTATGCTCTGCATCAGGTGTCCTCCTAGCTAATTATAAAGTACTACGTTCTTACAACAAACTAAATACTTGTACATTTTCAAAGTATGAATTTATTTTAAATGAAATTCTCTGTTGAAAATTACATGAGATGTTGGAGATGGAGGAACATTTGCTGAGTGGGTTCCTGATCAGGATAATCTGTTGTACATCTGAGTATGATAGCTAAAGTATTATTTGTTTTTGTTTTTTATCTCTGTTTAGAGCATTATTTAACTCTTTTTTGATTCACTTATTGATTGGACTTTTAGGCTCTTTTGTTGATCATTAGCCATTAAGTGTGTTGAACTTGTAAAGCTGTAATATGATCGTACTTGAAACTGTTATGTGATGTTGTTGATATCTATGTTTGTTCTAATGCGTGCTACAAAAAAAAATTTATGTCTAATGTGTTTAACATGTGTGTAACACAATTGTGAATAATTCACGATTGGTTGAACATTGCACAAAACACTCATTCCGACGTCGAGTTTGCGATGAACATAGGAGGAGAATGTTGCCTAATTTAATATATGTTCGCGCGTGTTGAAACTAACTCGGTAGTGGCATATGAGCTTCGTATCATCCTAAGACTAAACTCTATGCTGAATGTACTATATAAGACTTCCAAACTTGATGGTCCTTAGTAGAATACCTTAAGTATTTCCTTTGATCAACGTTCTTCCCCTATATTAGGTAGGGGTGTAACTCGGATCAGTTCGGTTCTGCTCAAAACCAAGAACCGGCCAGTATAGGTTAGGTTCCAAATTTTTGGAACTGGAACCGACCCACAAATCTAAATTGTAGAACCGGAACCGAACCGGAAATATCGGTTTGGTTCTGGTTCGGTTCTTGGTTCCTTAAATTTACAGTGTAAACATATTGCATTAGAAAAATAAATGTGAAACCAATATTTATAAAAAAATAAATAAAGGAGACCTTAAGCTTGCATGACTTCAAAATCATTAGCGTTTCTTAAATTACTAAATACGTTTAATAATCTCATCATACAACATTTCATGTTAAAAGATTCTAACAATTACGCAAAAGTTCAACGTTGTCAAAATATAAGCAAATGGTTTATAAAATTACATATGATGTACTTCAATCAAACTAATTGTCCATCAATCTGTTTTAAAAGTCTCTTGCTCATAATAAATATATTTTTGATACTTAAATTCAATAACTCGGTTCTCGGGTCGGTTTTGGGTACCCGAGTGTAAAAACCGAGAACCGAACCAAGTGATCGGTTCTGAAAATTTTGGACCCAGAACCGAACCGAGGCACATGAGAACCGACCCGAACCGCTCGGTTCGGTTCGGTTCCGATTTGGTTCTCGGTTCTTCGATTATGCTTGCACACCCCTAATATTTGGACTCAACTTGACGTTGCGATTAAAAGATATCTCCATTGGCCTACAATCTTTGTATCCTCAGATAGAAAAAGTTGTTCTAAATAAAGAGCTTAACTAAGAGTAACACTATCCATGTCCACTATAACTTTCATACCTAGTAGAGTATCAACATGGACAAGGTCCTTAACGTCAAATTCTTTTGCGATAGTGAATTTAATATCCCTCACAGCAGTAAGATCTGATACCAAAATAAACATGTCATCCACATATAGATATATTATGACTGTCTTATTCGACATAGAGCGGTGATGAAAGAATTTGTCGAAAAGACTAGACTGAAATCTAAAGCTTTTAACCACTTAGTCAAATTTCGTGTGCCACAACTTAAGCATTTTTTAAGCCCATAGATTGATTTATCTGATTTGCACGCTTTATCTTTTAAATCTTTATGCATATAACCTTCAAGTTGTGTCATATAGATCTCTCCATCAATCTCTCCATTTAAGAAAACTGTCTTTATATTCATCTGATGAACTATAAAATTCTCAATATATGTTAAAGTGAGAAGAATTTTTATAGTCGATATATATGCGACACACAAGTGAATAAACATCAAAGTAGTCTATTCTAGCTTGTTGTTTATAACATTTAGTGACTAAACGTGTTTTGTATCTGGCTATAGACATATCACTATGTAATTTTTTCTTCAACACTTGCTTGCATCCTAAGACTTTAGCTCCTTTTGCCAGATCAACTAGATGTCAAGTATTATTCTGTAGCGGCAAGTTTATTTCATCATCAATGACTTTTGCCCACATCAATGAATCTCTAGATCTCATTGCTTGCTGATAAGAGAATGGATCATCCACTAAGTGATAGGTGATAAAGTTTTCACCAAAATTTTTAAAGATTCTATCTCTTGTAGATATTCTAACTGAAATAGATTCAACCTCTAAAGATTGGGGAACAGTTCCAGAGGAGCCAGCTTCAAGTTCTACAGTAGATTTTGAAATCATATCAATAGACCTGAAGACGGTTAAACCATGATATTTAACAAACTTAATTTCAAAATATATGTCATCTCTATACTATATCACTATATTAATAGATAAATTTAGAAACTTGTCAGCATCACTATCTTCTGCACTACTTATATAAACGCAAGTTGTCGTTATATGTCTCACATTAGGTCTCTACAAGTCTTGTATTCTAACATAAACAATACAACCACAAGTCTTAAGAGTATCAAATCTACAAGGATGACTGAGTCACAACTCATAAAGAGTAGAAGTGTGCTTTGAATGAGACACAGTTATGACTGTTTATCCCCAAAACAAATTAGGCATGCTAGCTGTGAGTGACATTTAATTGACATTTTTATTGAAGTTCAATTCTTCCGCTCATCAACACCATTAAATTGAGGTGAGTAAGGAGCCGTAGTTTCGATGATGTTACCCTCAGATGCGCAATTTTTTTTGAACCTGGTTACAATATATTCTCATACTTGATAACTTCTAAATCTCACGATCATTAAGTTTAATTGATTTTCAACACGAGATTTGAAGATTTTAAAGGTCATAAATGCTTCATTTATCGATTTCAATAAGTACACATGACAATATCTTCAATAATCGTCTATGAAAGTGATGAGATACTTTTTTCTCCCTCCAGTGACATGGCTCCGAAAATCACAGAAGTTGGAATTTATCAATTCAAGAAGTTGAGTGTTTTTAAAACCAACTTAAAAGATTTTTTAGTGATCTTGGTTTGTGCACATACTTCACACTTATCAAATCGAATAGATAGATCTAACGAGATGTTATAACTTTTAGCTAGATCTCACATTCTCCAGTAGTTCACATGTTCAAGTCTGTTGTGTAACAACTTTGGATCAATAATTATGACATTCCATATTGGAACACAAGTATAGCTGTAATATCCAGACGTCCATAAGATCATTATGTTTGGACATAGATAATGAATTCTTAAGTAGAACCTATAATATTTTGAGTATGTGTCTTCCAAACTAATTATAAGTACTACGTTCTTACAGTAAAACTAGATACATATAAATTTTCAATGACTTGAATTCATTTTATAAATTAAATTCTCTATTAAAAATTACAAGAGATGTTGATGATGGAGGAACACTTGTTGTTTGAGATCCTGATAAAGATGTCTAACTGTAAATCTGAGGACGATGACAACTTGAGTGTTATTTGGTTTCTTTCTGTTTTATCTCAGTTTAGAGCATGGTTTGGCTCTCGATACACTTTTTACTTGGACTGTTACGCTCTTTTGTGTATCATTACTCATTAGTCACTACGTGTGCTGAACTTGTGTTATCATCGTACTTGAAATTTGATGCAACCCGCGTCGCGTCGTTATTATTATTGTTTTATCGCACGTGTCTTTTATTATTGTAGCGCACGTTTTTGCGCATTTTTGGATTATGGTGTAGCGTCAAGTTGTATCGCACACGTATTAGCGTTTTTTATGTAATTTTGTATCGCGCACGCTTTCGCGCAATTTTTGTTTGGCTCGTTGGTGTGACCGGCCAATGTGACCCTTAATTAGGGCAAGCCTAATTTAATTAATTATTTTAATAGGTAATGCCTCCCCCCAACCTTATAGAGCCAAATATGTGTGTCATTAACAGACCAACTCAAACACTCCATAATTTTACCCATTTGGAAAGACCACCACCAAAGCTCACTTAACTCTTAACCCTAAACACATCCCTTTAAAAGCAATCCTCCTTCCCCCCATTGAACTCGGCTGGAAGAAGAGATTGAACGAACCGTTTAGGTATTGTTCGATTTCTCACCCAGCGCCGCCTCTGCAAACCCGATACCGACACCACCGCCTGCCTGCTCGACTGGAGGCCCGACGCCGCCCCTTCCTTCCCTTTCCCCGCCCCATCCGGCTCCGGCGCCGCCTTTGGTGGCCCTTTCCTGGGCCGGCGAGATCGGGAGTTGCTTTCCCCTTCCCCGATGACAACGAGTCCACCTCCAGATACCTCCACCGTTGCCTTCCGGCCTCTCCTCACTGTAGTCGACGACCCAGCTGTCGTTGGTTTCTTCTCCAGCTCCGGCCGCAACCTTCCAGATTTCTCCTGCTTGACGGAAACCTCCCGCAAGGCTTCGTCGACTGTCACATCCGCTGTCTGAAGCGTCGTTTGCCACCGTCGAGGCGTCCGCTGTCTTCCTCCGGCGGATTCAAGCTCCTCCAGCAAACCATCAAGCTTCCAGCCACCCTCCCTTGCTCCTGCCACCGGACAGTTCTCTGGTTACTACAGCTCCAGCCATTGTCTCTCCGCCTTGGGTATACCTCGGTTCTCCTCGCTCCATCCTCAAGTATATTTTATGCTTATGATATTTAAACAAATGGTAATAAATTTGAGCTTGTCCTACTAATCGTATCTCTTAATTTCCGTTAATTTCCATATCCGTGTTGCCACCCTCTTGAATATTATGTCTGTGGAATTGTGATTTGTGACGTTATCATACACGTGTGGTTGCTTTACGTTCGTGTGCGACGCCTTGACCGTTTATTTCGTTAGAAAATAGCCCGTGATATGCTCTCGCGCCAAATTATTTTTTAAAAAGATCGCAATTATTTTTAAAGTTCTCAATTTTATATTTCAAAACTACAGCCCTAGGTTTCAGATCACATCAGTTTGGTATGGCTACTGGGATATCTCACTCCTATCATGGGATAGTCGAGCGTCGGTCGTTTCCAAATTTCTAAGTTTAAAAAAAATTGTTTAAAAATAAAGGGTGATTTAGATGCGCGCATTAAGGCTTTGAAGAAAGATGTTGAGCGCGACACTGCTGGCGTCCGACAGAATCTTCATGGGTTATGCACCTCTGTTCACAACCTGGAGGTGACAACACGCACGTATTATGATGCTCCTGCATACCTTCCCACTTCATATCACATAGTGGAACCCGAGATTAGGTGTTTTGTTAGTTCTCCACATCTCCTCAGTTTCACGACGAGCACGTTAGCTCCACCCATCGCCATTGTGACACTCCCTTCAGTCGAGGAGGTTCTTCCTGAGCCCCTGCTCCAGGAAGAAGAGCTTCTTCCTATTTTTACCACCCTGACTGAAGTCGTGTCTCCAGCTGTCTCCGCTTTAGGACCCCCTTCGATCGGGGAGGTTCTTCCTGAGCCCCTGCTTCAGGAAGATGAGTTCTTTCCTCCTCATTCCTTCCTCCCGATTTACATGGTGTGTCCACTTTCCCCGATTGACTCACATCCTTCAGTCGCCGAGTTGTTTCCTGAGGCCCCACTCCAGGGAGGACTTACTAGTGATGCGTCACTCGCCTTGGATGACACATCATCGCTTTCTCTTCTCCAAGAGGAGTTGGTTAGTGATGAGGCCCTCATCTTGGGAGACATGGACTCGTGCGTCTTGTGTCCTGACTTTCTTAGCTCACTACCGCCACAAACCCTTGAGTCCACAGACATTGTGTTCGGTGGTCCCTCACCTGAGGCCCCCGAGGCACCACCTTTCATCGATTTGGTATTCGACGAGCACGCCTTTAGTCCACATCACTTCTCTTTAGTTGTAGACGAGCATGTTATACCACCACCTCACTGTCGTTCGAGGTCTGAAACTTCTATGTCTACTCGTCTCGAGAGAGTCGAGACGATACTTCGATACTTCACTCCCCATCGGGACACCCGCTTCAAAAAGATTTTTATGGAAAATTTTACACGGTCAAATTGGGATCTTCTTAAATTTTGTAACTCGAGTGGGACGTTGACGGGCGAAATTAGGACGGTAGTCGATCCGGGTCTAGCAGACGTTCGTAGGTGTCTATCGGACGAGAGTATGTTGCTTTATGAGTTACTGATTCCACGGGTTGATCCCACTTGCTTCTTGTTCTCCCTACTGTCATATGTTTTCCCCACACACCGCCCCAGTCATCCTCTGAAAGCTATAATAATTACTGTTTATTTAAATATTTGACATGAGATTTTGTCTAATGGATTGTGAGCTTTTGAGATGAGAGGTTACTTGCATGTTTTGGGTCGCAGTCATGACATCAACAGGACAGTATGCAGCAGCTCTTTGATCGACGCTTGGACCTTCTACTTGCAGGTTACATCGAGTCTCGTCGGAGTCGAGCTCTTTCAACCCTGGGAGAATTGATCCAACCTGCGTCACGTCGTTATTATTATTGTTTTATCGCACACGTCTTTTATTATTGTAGCGCACGTTTTTGCACATTTTTGGATTATAGTGTAGCGTCAAGTTGTATCGCGCACGTATTAGCGCTTTTTATGTAATTTTGTATCACGCACGCTTTCGCGCAATTTTTGTTTGGCTCGTTGGTGTGACCGGCCAACGTGACCTTAAATGCATAGGTCCGGTATTTTAGGAGGAGGTTAATTAGGGCAAGCCTAATTTAATTAACTATTTCAATAGGTAATGCCTCCCCCCCCCCCACTTTATAGAGCCAAATATGTGTGTCATTAGCAAAAGCCCAACTCAAACACTCCATAATTTTACCCATTTGGAAAGCCCGCTTAACTCCTAACCCTAAACCCATACCTTTAAAAGCAATCCTCCTTCCCCCCACTGAACCCGGCTGGAAGAAGAGATTGAACGAACCGTTTAGGTATCGTTCGATTTCTCACCCAACGTCGCCTCTGCAAACCCGATACCGACGCCACCGCCTGCTTGCTCGACTGGAGGCCCAACGCCGCCCCTTCCTTCTCTTTCCTTGCCCCATCCGGCTCTGGCGCCGCCTTTGGTGGCCCTTTCCTGGACCGGCGAGATCGGTAGTTGCTTTCCCCTTCCCCGACGACAACGAGGCCACCTCCAGATACCTCCATCGCTGCCTTCCGGCCTCTCCCCACTGTAGTCGACGACCCAGCTGTCGCTGGTTTCTTCTCCAGCTCCGGCCGCAACCTTCCATATTTCTCCTGCTTGACGAAAACCTCCCGCGAGGCTTCGTCGACTGTCACTTCCGCTACCTGAAGCGTCGTCTGCCACCGTCGAGGCGTCCGTTGTCTTCCTCCGCCGGATTCAGGCTCCTCCAGCAAACCATCAAACTTCCAGCCACCATCCCTTGCTCCTGCCACCGGACAGTTCTCTGGTTACTACAGCTCCAGCCACTGCCTCTCCGTCTTGGGTATACCTCGCTTCTCCTCGCTCCATCCTCAAGTATATTTTATGCTTATGATATTTAAACAAATTGTAATTAATTTGAGCTTGCCCTACTAATCGTATGTCTTAATTTCCGTTAATTTCCATATCCGTGTTGCCACACTCTTGAATACTATGTCCGTGGAATTGTGATTTGCGACGTTATCATGCACGTGTGGTAGCTTTACGTTCGTGTGTGACGTCTTGACCGTTTATTTCGTTAGAAAATAGCCCGCGATATCCTCTCGCGCCAAATTATTTATTAAAAAGATCGCAATTATTTTAAAAGTTCTTAATTTTATATTTCAAAACTACAGTCATAGGTTTCGGATCACATCAAAACTGCTAGGTATCGTTCTTTTATGTCTGCACGTGTCAAGACCGACTCGGTAGTTACCTATGAGTTTTGTGTCATCCTGGTGCTAGGTTCTACGTTAGAGGTACCATATAAGGTCATTTCAGATTTGATGGTCCTTAGTAGAATACCTTGTGTATAACTCATAATTCATCGAGATCAAAAGTATCCAAGAAGACGGTTTTTCGCAGACCATTGGGCGAGCGGAGGCGAGCTTGGGCGAGCGGAGGCGAGCTTGGGCGAGCGGAGGCGAGCTTGGGCGAGCGGAGGCGAGCTTGGGCGAGCGGAGGCGAGCTTGGGCGAGCGGAGGCGAGCTTGGGCGAGCGGAGGCGAGCTTGGGCGAGCGGAGGCGAGCTTGGGCGAGCGGAGGCGAGCTTGGGCGAGCGGAGGCGAGCTTGGGCGAGCGGAGGCGAGCTTGGGCGAGCGGAGGCGAGCTTGGGCGAGCGGAGGCGAGCTTGGGCGACCAGAGGCGAGCTTGGGCGACCAGAGGCGAGCTTGGGCGACCAGAGGCGAGCTTGGGCGAACAGAGACGAGCTTGGGCGAACAGAGGCGAGTTTGGGCGAACAGAGACGAATTTGGGCGAGTATGGGGAAGTAGACCCATACTACTCGCTATCAGCTGGAACCAGCTTCCTTTTTATCTGCAACATGCCCCGCCTGCAGCTTGACATTGCAGTCCTTCTTGAAGTGACCCAGCTGGTCAGATTTGAAACATCTGAGCTCTTCCTTCTTCCAATCACGCTTAGGAGTATAACTCCTCTCTTGCTGATATGAAGTTGAAGGGTCATCACCAGCAGCAAGCTTCTTCTTCTTATCCCATATATTCTTCTTCCCTGAGAAGAGTGCCTCACTACCTCCTTCAGAGATAGTGACTTCAGTCATCTGTCTAGCTAAGCTCTCCTGCGAAGCCAGCAGATTCTCTAGCTCCAGCAAAGATGGCTGAGCAGAAATGACAAAAGCCACATACTCCTTCCGCAAACTGCGGATTATGTGTCTCTTCAGCTTCGCTTCCGAAATAGGTTCATCAGGGTCCAACGCTGAAATCTCAACGCACAAGTTATTCATCTTCAAGAAGAACGTTGACATGGGCAAGATCCTCTTGAGTGACTCTCGTCAACTCATTCTCCAGGAATTGTAGTCGAACTACATTCTTCCTGTTGAATTTTTTTGAAGTGAAAGTGGGCGGCCTAGGCAGTCTGTCCGTGCAGCCTGTGCGGACAGTGGGTAGCGGCTAGTCAAGTCGGCATTACTGCGACTGGCAGTTTGTTCCCTGAGTAACCAGGCGGATAGGATGGTTATCCGCTCTGTTTGTCGGTTTGTGCACTGGTTCTGGAGTCCGCCAGCTCTATGCGGACTGGTCTTTGTATTCGTTGGTGCTGTGTTCGCACCAGGGATAACTGGTAGTGTGGACTTGGTCTGGTTTTGTACCAAGTCCAGGTGTGCTCAGTCCGGGTGATCGCGCGATTTGTGCGGACTGCTTTCTTTGTCCGTCGAGCTCGACAGTTGTTAGCCTTGTGCTTATTTGCGAGCGCGGAGTATGCGGACTAGAGAAGTGTCCGCAGGTACATGCAGACTGCAGCTGAGTCCGCTTGTGTGCGGACTGATTGTGTATCCGCAGAGTCTGCTATTGTGGCGTTCTTGTCCTGGCTTGGCTGTAGCGGCAGGGCGGATAGGATTTCTATCCGGCCTTGGTGATTAGCGGTTTGGTCATCTGCGGTTGTGAGGATACTCTCTATACTCGCCGCGGGATAGGGTGGTGATCCTATCGGCTAGGGTGATGATCACACTGCTCTTCGTGCCAATAAATAGGACCCTCTGTCACATCATATACATACTGAATGAACAGTAAGTGAGCTTGGGTAGTTGCTGCGGACAAGATTATTTATTCGCGCGGTTTGAAGAATTTGACCGGGTTGTGTTGTGCAGGTTGTGCGGATAGCGCTGGAAAGCCAGAGACTTGGTTCTGACTTTGGACAGGGACAGTGCAGACTCTGCAGTTAGCAACCAGCGGTTAACAGCAGATCGCGGCTTGCAACCAGACGGTCTTCTCTTCTGCAACTTGTTTCCCAGTTCAATAAGCTGTCCGTTTCTGGCGGCTTGTTCATTTCGGCAGCAGCAGTTCGCGTGATCTGGCGGTTAGGCGACCGTGCGGTTATGCGGCTTGCAGATCAGCGGACAGAGTTCAGCATTGGAATAACGGGCAGTGCGCGCGGCTAGGTTGTGGTTTGGCGACTTAGCGGATTCAACGGACTCCGTAATATAGCAACCGAGCCGACAGTTACTCTTTGAGTCTGCGCGGCTAGTTTCTTGCCATGTATTTTTTCTGGTTCCATCGGGTATATCGGTGAATCATGTCTCGCCATGTATGTCTCATCTTATAAATTTTTTTTGATAATACAAGATACTTGCTCATCTGTTTGCATCTGGCTTACTTGGGATCAGATAAGTTGAGTGTTCATGTGCCTGGTTTTCCGTTTTCCGCAAATTACAAATTTTTACATGGTATCAGAGGGAACAGAGGCTGAGAAGTGATCAACCGTCAGTTTGCTTTATTGCTTCTGGGAGTCTAAGTGAAGCAGGATCAGTGCAATGGAAGGTGATTTTGCAAGAGGTCTTGGAATCGAGCTTCTTATATCGACTAACTTTAAAAAGTGAAAATCGTGTATGGAAAACTATCTTCTGGGCGAGGACTTGTGGAAGGTCGTCTGCGGAGACGAAAGGCAAGATGTTACTACTGCTGCGGGTGTTGAAGCGGTGAGAGCTTGGAGGAAGACAAATGTGAAAGCGGTGTTTACTCTCAAGCGGACTATCTCACCGGAACTCTTCGACCACATCATAAGATGTCGGTCTGCTGCGAGATTTGGACTTCCCTCGATGGGTTGTTCAATAGGAAGAATGTAGCAAGACTACAATTCCTGGAAAATGAGTTGGCGAGAGCCACTCAAGGAGATCTGCCCATCTCGATGTTCTTCCTGAAAATGAAGAACTTGTGTGCTGAGATTTCAGCGTTGAACCCTGACGAGCCTATCTCGGAAACGAAGCTGAAGAGGCACATAATCTGCGGTTTGCGGAAGGAGTATATGGTCTTTGTTACTTCTGTTCAAGGCTAGGCCACTTACGCGTCTTTGCTGGAGCTGGAGAACCTGTTAGCTTCGCAGGAGAGATTAGCTAGACAGATGGCTGGAGTCACTATCTCTGAAGGAGGTAGTGAGACGTTCTTCTCAGGAAAGAAGAAGAGATGGGAGAAGAAGAAGACTGATGCTAGTGATGGTCTTTCAACTTCTTATCAGCAAGAGAGGAGTGCTGCTCCTAAGCGTGATTGGAAGAAGAAGAATGATTGGCTTAAGTGCTACAAGTGCAACCAGCAAGGTCATTTCAAGAAGAACTGCAAGGTCAAGCTGCAGCCAGGGCATGCTGCAGATAAAGAGGAGGCTAATTCCAGTGCTGAAGAAGGCGGATGGGGGAATGCGTTCATGACGGGCACATGTGTCCGTGCCTTGTCCACCATCGACTACAAAGATGACTGGATAGTGGACTCGGGGTGTGGTCACCACCTCACTGGGGATGAGTTGAAGTTTTCCTCTCTACACACGTTCTCAGGTAACGAAACTATCATTACTGTTGATGATATTGTACATGCAGTTGAGAAGGAGGGCGTCGTTTCTTTCGGTAGTGATAATGGTCCACTCACCTTGAGGAATGCCAATCACATACCGGGCATGAAGAAGAACCTCTTCTCAGTGACCAACGCGGTGGACGCGAGCTATCACGTTCTGTTCGGTCCAACAGAAGTGAAGTTTCTCCGCAACGTGTCAGCGGTAAAGGCTGACGTTGCTCATGTAGGGAGAAGGGTAAGAGACTTGTTTGTATTATCAACAAATTCTTATGTTGATCGGATGAGGGTCAACGATAGTGCTGCTATCTAGCATGAGCGACTGAGATACGTTGAGATGGACAAGCTGAAAGTCATGACAGTGAAGAGACTTGTAAAAGGCTTGCCTAAGTTGTCATCCTTCAGCGACGGTCATATCTGTGCGGGGTGTCAATATGGTAAGGCTTATCGCCTTCCGTTTGACAAGTCGCAGAACAGATGTAAAGCACCATTGGAGTGTATCCATAATGATCTGATGAGGCCGACCGTCACCGCCAGACTTGGAGGCAGCAGGTACATGTTGGTGTTGATTGATGACTACTCGAGGTACACTTGGGTGTATTTCATGAAGGAGAAGTCAGACGCGTTTCGTTTGTTTGTGAAGTTCAAGGAGCTGGTGGAGGGCCGGCTTAGCATGCGAGTCAATAAGTTGTTCACGAGTTTGTTTCAACTAAGTTCTCTAACTTCTGCAGGAAGCACGACATCTAAAGGGAGCTCATTTGTGCTCATGCTCCACAACAAAATGTAATAGCAGAGCGAAAGATCCGTCATCTGACGGAGACCTGCAAGTGTTGGCTTCATGCCAAAGGCATTCCAAGGTCCTTCTGGGCGGAAGGGATGGCTTGTGCAACCTATGTCATCAATCAGATGTCTCTTAGTCCGATCAACATAAAGCCTCCTTATAAGAAGATGTTTAAGGAGAAGCCCAGCGTGAAACATATTCGGGTATTTGGATCTACCTGTTATGTACACATCCAGGATGCTCTCAGGACAAAACTGGATGTGAAAGCGAGGAAACTTGTCTTCGTAGACTATGTTGAGCAGAAGAAGGAATGGAAGTGTATGGATCCAGTGACGAAAAAGTTCGTTGTTTCGAGAGACGTGGTCTTCGACGAGCTGACGTCATATGGAGGCGGCTCCTCTGTGGAGCTACAGGAAAGCAGGTCGAATGGCGGGCAGAGAAGGCTGCTAAGGATCTTCTAGTGGAGTTGTCTGTGTCACCAGGAGCTCTAGGTGTTTCGAGCTCCGGGGCGGAGGCTTCTGGATCAGGAAGCAGGGGGAGCGATGTTCCTAGTATGCCCGAGAATGGAGCTGATTCAGAAGAAGCAGCGGAGGTGGTTAGCAAGGGTCAGATTCTTCGGAGATCGAAGAGGACCATCAAACCACCGACTCGTTATAGCGAAGGAAACGCGGTGAGTTGTATCTCTTGTTTCTTCGCAGGCCCTCTGGACGAGCGAGAGCCTTCTACCTTTGAAGACGCCACTAGAATCAAGGAGTGAGATAACACCATGGATGAGGAAATGGCTGCGCTCAGGAAAAATGAGACGTAGGACCTTGTGCCCAAGGTCGAAGACGTTACTCCTGTGACGTGCAAGTGGGTCTATAAGCTGAAGAAGAAGGCGGATGAGAGCATCGAGCGGTACAAGGCTCGTCTTGTAGCTCGAGGATTTTCTCATCAGTACGGAGAAGACTATGAAGAGACGTTTAGTCATGTTGCAAAGATGACTTCAGTTCGGGTGGTGATGGTCTTGAAGGCTTGCCAGTGTTGGAAGATGTGGCAGCTGGACGTAAATAATGTTTTTATTTACGGAGAAATAGATAAAGTCATCTTCATGATTCAGCCACCAAGATATGTGTCTGAAGATCATCCAGGATACGTCTGCAAGCTCAGGAAGGCCCTTTACGGCTTGAAGCAGGCTCCACGGGCATGGTATGGGAAGATCGCAGAATACCTCCAAGTCTGCGGTTATTTTGCTACTGATTCAGATTCAAGCTTGTTCATCAAGAAGAATGGGGAGCTTCATGTCTTGATACTACTGTACGTGGACGACATGATCGTCACGGGAAACTTCGAGGAGGAGGTGGCTACGCTCAGGGCAGAGCTAGCCATTCGGTTCGAGATGAAGGACTTGAGTGAGCTCCACCATTTCCTTGGACTCGAAGTGGAGAGGAAAGAGAGTGACATACTAGTTTCCCAAAAGGGCTATGCGGATCAGATTGTTCAGAGGTTCGACAAGCGGGAAGAGAAGAGTAGCTCTACTCCACTTGATGTTGGCGTCAAGCTTCGACGAGATGAAGGGAGGATACTTCCAGATCTTTTAGTGTTTCGTGCTCTGGTGGGGAGCCTTATCTACTTGACGATTACGATGTCAGGAATTGTATATGTTGTAGGCCGAGTAAGTCGGTATATGACGGAACCTCGGAAGCCTCAACTGATGACGGCAATGAGCATTCTGAAGTACGTGAAGTCTACTTCTGATATGGATCTCCTTTATGGGAGAGACACGGGCTTCAACCTGCACGGTTATACAGATGCTGATTATGAGGGAGATTCAGATGACTGGAAGTCGACATCTGGTTACGTCTTCACATGCGGATCATCGGGTATGTCGTGGTGCAACAAGAAGCAGGGTTCTGTGTCTGTCACTACTATGGAAGCGGAGTACAAGGCTTCGGCCTTGGCAGCTCGGGAAGCAATCTGGCTCAGGAGGCTAGTAGAGGACGTCCATGAAGAAGTGCATGGTCTCACTCTGCTACGCGGTGACAATGAAAGTGTCCTTAAACTGATTAATAATCCAGTTTATCACGCGCGGACCAAGTACATTGAGATTGAGCACCATTTCATTCGGGAGAAATTGTTGGAGGAGTCTTTTGTGGCTGGACATGTGCGAAGCGAGGACAACATCGCAGACATCTTCACGAAGCTGCTGTCGAAGAGGCCATTTACTCGGTTACGGGGATTGCTAGGGTTGATCTCCACTTCTCACTTCAAAGGGGAGTGTTGATTTTTTTTTTTGAAGTGAAAGTGGGCGGCGTGGGCAGCGTGGGCGGCCTGGGCGGTCTGTCCACGCGGCTTGTGCGGACAGAGGGTGGCGGCTATTCAAGTCGGCATTACTATGACTGGCAGTTTGTTCCCTGAGTAATCGGGCGGATAAGATGGTTATCCGCTCTATTTGTCAGTTTGTGCACTGATTTTGGAGTCCGCCAGCTCTGTGCGGACTGGTCTTTGTATCCGTTGGTGCTGTGTTCGCACTAGGGATGGCTGGTAGTGTTGACTTGGTCTGGTTTTGTACCAAGTCCAGGTGTGCTCAGTCCGGGTGGTCGCGCTGTTTATGCGGACTGCTTTCTTTGTCCGCCGAGCTCGGTAGCTGTTGGCCTTGTGCTTATTTGCGAGCGCGGAGTATACAGACTGGAGAAGTGTCTGCAGGTGCATGCAAACTTGATCTGAGTCCGCTTGTGTGCAGACTGATTGTGTATCCGCAGAGTCTGCTGTTGTGGCGTTCTTGTCCTGGCTTAGTTGTGGCGGCAGGGCGGATAGGATTTTTATCCGGCCTTGGTGATTGGCAGTTTGGCCATCTGCGGTTGTGCAGATACTCTCTGTACTCACCGCAGGATAGGGTGGTGATCCTATCGACTAGGACGGTGATCACACTCATCTTCGTGCTTATAAATAGGATCCCATGTCACATCATATACATACTGAATGAACAGTAAGTGAGCTCGGATAGTTGCTGCGAGCAAGCTTTTCTATTCATGCGGTTTGAAGAGTTTGACCGGGTTGTATTGTGCAGGTTTTGCGGATAGCGCTAGAAAGTCAGGGACTTGGTTCTGACTTCGGTCAGGGACAGTGCGGACTCTGCGATTAACAATCAGTGGTTAGCAACCAGCGGTTAGCAGCAGGTCGCGGCTTACGACCAGACGATCTTCTCTTCTGCAACTTGTTCTCAGTTCAATAAGTTGTTTGTTTCTGGCAACTTATTTAGTTCGGCAGCAGCAGATCGCATGATCAGACGGTTAGGCAACCGTGCGGTTAGGCGGTTTGCAGATCAGCGGACAGAGTTCAGCATTGGAATAACGGGCAGTCTGCGCGGCTAGGTTGCGGTTTGGCGACTTAGCGGATTCAACGGACTCCGTAGTGTAGTAGCAGAGCCGACGATTACTCTTTGAGTCCGCGCGGTTAGTTTCTTGCCTTGTATTTTTTCTGCTTCCATCGGGTACATCAACGAATCATGTCTCGACATGTATGCCTCATCTTGTAAAGATTTTTTGATAATACAAGATACTTGCTCTTCTGTTTGCATCTGGCTTACTTGGGCTCGGATAGGTTGAGTGTTCCTGCGCCTGATTTTCCGTTTTTCGCAAATTATAAATTTTTACACTTCCTATAGAACAACGAATCGAGAGAAGTCCAAATCTCCGCAGCTGACCGACATTCGATGATGTGGTCGAAGAGTTCTGGTGAGATAGCCCGTTTGAGAGTAAACTCTGCATTCACATTTGTCTTCCTCCAAGCTCTCACTGCTTTAGCATTTCTAGTAGCAGCAATAACCTCTTGTCTGTCGTCTCCGCAGACGACCTCCAACAGGTCCTCGCCCAGAAGATAGCTTTCCATACATGACCTCCATTTCTTAAAGTTGGTCGATGTAAGAAGCTTAATTCCAAGACCTCTTGCAAGTTCACCTTTCATTGCACTAACACTGGTTCACTTACACTTCTAGAAGCAACAAAGCAAACTGCCGGTTGATCGCTGCTCACGTCTTTGTTCCCTCTGATACCATATAAAAATTTGTGAATCGCGGAAAACGGAAAATCGGGAAACAGGAACACTCAACCTATCAGAAGCCAAATAAACCAGATGCACTAGAAGAGCAAGAAAACCGTATACTATCAACAATCATTACAAACCAGGTATACATGACGAAACATGATTCGCCGATGTACCCGAAGGAAGCATAAACAAGAGATACAACGCTAGTCGTGCGGTCTCAATGAGAAGCCGCCGACTCTGTCAAGCTGTTTACGGAGTCCGCTTAAGCCGCCAAGTCGCTAGACCGCAACCTACCCGCGCGGACAACCCGATATTCCAATGCTAAAGAAGAACTTTGTCAGCAGATCTGCAAGCCGTCTAACTGCGAGGTCGCCTAGCCGCCAGATCGCCGCGAACACTGCTGCCGAACAGAACAAGCCGCCAGAAGCGGACAGCTTATTGAACTGGGAAAGAGTTACAGAAGAGAAGACCGTCTGGTCGCAAGCCGCGACCTGCTGCAAACCGCTGGTTGTTAACCGCAGAGTCCGCACTGTCCCTGACCGAAGTCAGAACAAAATCTCTGGCTTTCCAGCGCTATTCGCACAACCTGCACTGCACAAATCGGTCAACTCTCCAAACCGCGCGAATAGAAAATCCTGTCCGCAGCAACTACCCGAGCACACTTACTGTTCATTCAGATGTAAAGTTGATGTGACAGGGGGTTCTATTTATAGGCGCGGAGATGAGTGTGATCACCGCCTTAGCTGATAGAATCACCGCTCTATCTCGCGGCGAGCACAGAGAGTATTCGCCAAACCGCGGACACAATGACAGTCCGTCTAGTCGCCGCGACTAGCAAGACAACCAGTTCGCTACATCAGCAGACCCTGCGGAAACACCACCAGTCCGCACACTCTGAGCCCGCAACCAAAGCACACAAGGCTGACAGCTGCCGAACTCGACGAACAAGGAAAACAGTTCGCGCTAATCGCGCGACCTCCGGACTGAGCACATCTGTACTTGGTACAAAACCATACCAAGTCCACGCCATCAGTCATCCCTAGTGTGAACACAACACCAGCGAATACAAAAACCAGTCCGCATAAAACCGGCGGACTCCAGAACCAGTCTGCACAAACCGGCGGACTCCAGAACAAGTCAGCACAAACCGGCGAACTGCGCGGATAACTATCCTATCCGCCCGGTTATCTTCAGGGAACAAACTGTCTGCCACTCCTTTGCCGACCTGACTAGCCGCCATACCTGTCCGCACAGACCGCGCGGACAGATCACCCAGGCCGCACAGGCCGTCACTTTCACTTCACAAATTTCAACAACGACCTCCCCCCATCGCGCCAAACAGAGCCTCAATCATTCATCCTTTCTTGTTGAGTTGTATATTAATCGGATGAATTTCTATCGAAATAGCAGAGTTTACTCTTCATATTCTATGTTCATTGAAAGATTTTAGTCATTATCCAATCTGGTGCAATATTTATTATGTAGGCATGGAAATCTCAGTATGTATTCTCAAATCAATCTGCAGTAAACTAGTAAGAAACTAAATTCCTGTTACCTGCAGACATCTATAGAAGATAGTGGTTTGATTTCTGCATCGGTGAAACCCTAAATCTGGGCATTTTCATCTCACAAATCTGGGCGAAAGGGGATAGGAAGAAGGAAATTACCGGCGCGTAAGGGAGGATGAATAACCAGAGAATATAAGCAGACTCCGCGGCCCACAGAGACGCCTGCAGTGAACTCCTCTTCAGCTGGCTCTCCTCCGGCGTAGCTCCTGCGCCGCCATTGTCCCGCTTCTGAGCTCTGGCGGGAAATTGCAAGCTGAGTAACGGCGAGTAGAAGCCCGGAAAGGCCGACGAGGATAGCAGTGGCGAGGATGAGAGGCGGCTGATGTTGCGACGGTGAGCAGCCGGCCGCCGGCCGCCGTTGCTTAAATGGAGTGAAGGCGGCGCCGAATGGGGCTGGAGGAGTAAAGATGAAGCCATCCCTCGTTCTCTGTTCTTTTGGTGCTGTTATGGCCAGAGCCCAAAGCAAGGGTCAAGCCATACCCTTAATAGATATTTATAGTCATTTAATATTTGTAGTCATTTAATATTTGTAATTTCAAAATAGATATTCAGGATAATGGCGAGAAATATTTGCATCTCTTATTTAAAAAATTCATTTTTTTTCTTTTACTAATTGATAAAATTTAATATAAGCACGAATGTAGTGGCATAACAACTTCATATCTATCGCATCCAAGAGTAATCCTACGTTTAGCTTTTTTTCAAATTTATTAGCTCATAGAATGATAACAACAAATTTCAATTCTCTACCAGTATATTTTATCCATACAATCAGTTCTTTCTTACTTGAAAAAAACTCATATTTGCCACAAAATATTGCCTCAAAATCTACATGTAATTGTTGAAAAATGTCTTTATAAGTCAATAATTTTATGTTTACTGTACAACAAAATTCTCGTACTGCAACTCAACAATCTCCATTGATTTCCTGGAAGAGAAGAACAGATCCCGGAGGTGCAACGAGATAAAACTCTTCAAAGTCTTAGAATCTATCAGTTTCTTGCGGCAACTTCTTTCTCTGCAACTTTCTGACCATGAAACCATGCGAAATAACAGCTCTTCCAACAGGATGGTTCAGGATCCAGCAGATATCAGGCTTTGCAGTTCTTTTATTGTCACCAAGATATATTTTGAAGAGTATGTTACAGTATAGTTAGAAAAATTAGCAGTCCATCCAAGAAGTAATAATACTTGTGCTTGACGCATCTCAAATAGTGTTCATGGCAAAATTGGATGATGCAAAATTCAATTCCAACCTT
Organism: Platanthera zijinensis; assembly: GCA_039513925.1. NCBI lineage: Eukaryota > Viridiplantae > Streptophyta > Magnoliopsida > Asparagales > Orchidaceae > Platanthera > Platanthera zijinensis. The sequence continues at coordinate 19,576,351 of CM077092.1, forward strand.
CCACCTGAAATTGAATTGGGTTCCAAAAGGCGAATGAGGAATTGGGCTTGGAAATTAACGTCCGCGATGGAGACCACGGAGGCTTCGTTTGGCACAATGACGGCGGTCAAGAACGTAGGGGTTAAATTGTCATTCGTTAACGCTGACCTAAGGAATTTCATCCACTTTCATGTTCAAATGGACGTTGTTTGTTAGGTGATCTTTAACGAACGACTGCGTTTACTGATGAGATAGTCAATAATTGCAGGAGAAATCACGAACACAGACAATGTCAATTTATAAAATAATTTATAAATCAATTACAATGAAGAAACAAGTGAAGAAATAACCGTCCGGTGAAACGCACGCGGATGCGCGGGACACGCACGATCCGCAGAAAATGGAAGATCTGGGACTGCAATCCGACTAACGGACGCACAAGGTTCACCGAACCTTCAACGTCAACTTCCGACGTTCAACCGCAACCACCGCCACCACCCGAGAGAAACTCCAAGTTCGGACCCGGACCTTGCCACGAACGTGTAGCCCGTTCTCAACGCAAACTTTTCCTCTCCACAGCCTCCACAAACAGCCGGGTTAAAACAGCCCCGTCTTCGCCTTTCTTCTACGGCAACGGCCGACTGGACTCGGACGACGACGGCGACGACGACGGCGGGCTGCCCTCCTCTTCACGTCAGCGACGGCAAACACCGGCGGCTGCCTTCCTCCAGCGGCGACTCCGGCAAGAGATCCCAAGGCAGCAGCCTCCTTCACCAAGCCGAGAGAGAGAGAGAGAGAGAGAGAGAGAGAGCGGTTGCGGTGGGAGAGCGGGTGGCGGGCTGCGATTTTTAATGCAGGGAGGGGGATTGCGGTTACCATTCATGGGAGATAGAGAGAAGGGAATATAATAATGGGTATATTATATTCTCATTACCACCTCCCAATTAAAACCACCGGGCCACATTCCAAATTAAAACCTGTTTAATTTGGACAGATTTGAAAAACAGTTTTTAATTAGGACAGCTTTCAAGACAGCACAAAAAAGGTTGCAACCTCAAATACTGCGTTGCAACCTATTTTCTGCTCCTAATGCGCTCGATCCATTTGAACCGGGTATAAGCCAACCCAACATTTACGACTGTCGCCCCCGTGCCAAACGGAGCCGGAAAGGTTCTTTAGTCAAATCCTTGAGATTCTAGTTTAGTTCGGAGGGCGAATCTTTTGAAGGCTGCGCTGAAGGATGGTAATGGCCTCGGTGTTGTTAAGCGGCGGCGGCTTTAGACGACCGTATACGCAAATGCGAGCGGGCTTCGTGCAGCGGAGGCTTACCATGGCTGGGGAATGGCAAAAATTAGAAGCTTCGGATGAAATGCGTGAGGGAATCTCAGGCGTGGCGACGGTTCCGAGTGTCCCAAGCGGTGGCGACGACAGCCGTTTGGGAGTCGCTAGCGTGGAATAGCGATTTTAGGGCAGAGGGAAGGGGCGTTGTTCCGGTTGAGGGGGTTGTAATTTGGTGTTTATTTTAGGTTAACAATTCTTTATATTTTAATATTTTGGGCCTGCAAATATCTATTATGAGCCGACAAATATCCGCGCCCAATCTGCATGGCAAACCAAAAATGTTAAGGGCATACCGAAAATGTTAACGTCAAATCAAAAATATTTTTAGAATTCTTGGTTTGTCAATAACGTTGTCGGGGGTTGCTCGACGCTCCAACATACTGGTTAAAACGAATCATCTTAGTTCGAGAGCAGACTGAGCGCACAAACAGTCCAAATAGAGACAAATAATAGCCAATTAGACTTTTTAAGTGAAAAATCCAAAAATGGTGAAAAACCATAAGACCGAATCAGTTCTGACCAAATTGCATTATTCCATTGAGTGTTATAAACAGTAGAATTCTTGAGGGTGGCAGGCCACCACTCGTTACAAAATGAGTTTAGTAAAATGCAAAATTGAGATCTTCGAGTCATCTTCAAAAGAAATCTTTACAAGTGAGGAAGATCTTAAAGGTCCGAAAGAATAGAGATTAGGTCTTAAAAGTTTCAAATTTGTAGTGAGAGCAAGGACCACACTGGGCTGTTGGTAGCTCTTGTAGATGATGATGCTATGCAGATGTAAGAATAAAGATTAGGGCCCCTCTATCACACTCAGATAGTGACTCAGAGGTGGATGAAGCTGAGGAAGGTGAATGCATATGTTATGGGCTGATTGCTACACCAGATGAAGAAGAATCCCGCCAGAATCAGCCTGGTCCAAATCAGGTACAATCTCTGTCTAGTTCTTCTTATTGCTCAGGTCATGAGTCCAGCTTAGACTCTGATGCTTCCTCATCAAGTGATGATGAGAGTCCTCTATCAGAAGATGAGATCAATCAATTGATTGAGAATCATGTTATACTTCTGAAAGCTTTCAAGGAAAGCAAGTTGCTTGTTAAGAAGCAAGCACAGGAAATTGCCTCCCTACAGCTGACTGCTTCCCAGAAGATGAGACTTCATCTTTTCTATGTCTGAAGATGAGGGAAGTTGGTCATCTGAAGACCATGGTAGATACCCATGTTGAGTCCATTAAATATAAGGACTCTATTATCAAGGTTCTTGAAGAGAAACTTGAAAGAGAGAAAAGGATAGTGACCAATTTCTCTAATATAGATGCTATCAAGAGAAAATCTGAATCTGAGTGGATTTCTAAAGTTATCCAATCTCAGAGGAGAGGTCAAGCTCCTGTTATGCCACAGTCAAGGGCCCCTCAAATGAGAGTTCCCAACTCTTTTTTTTAACTTTTGGTATGGGTGCTTGATAATTGCTTAGTTATAATCACCATAATAGCCGGATGAACGAATCAAGTTCCTTGATCTGTAGTACATTGATCGACATTTTTGCGGATATGACAATTTTGGCCTTAGGTAGTTTGGACAAATTGTAGTGCGTGCCTGAAAGGAGCTCCGTGCGCACCGAGCGCGGGGCGTTCTAAGGGTGCAATTAGCGTGGAGGTGTTATGAGTGCGCAGGTAGCATAAAGGCTTTTTGAGTGCGCAGTTGTCGCATAGGTGCCATGAGCACGCCGTGAGCACGCAGTTGGCGCGAAGACATTCTGAGTGTGTTGCGAGAGCGAAGGTATTGTGAACACGCCATGAGCACGGTGGCATGCAAATCATGGTACGATGGCAAGCAGCGTCAGGAGGCGCCAAGAACGGCACCCAAAGAAGGGGGAAGGGCACGCGATAATAAAGCGCCGCATGCCCTGCGCGGCTGTTGTCGAACGGCCCGCACGACCTATGTCGCGGGAGGATGCTCCTCGATTGGGAGTGTCGTACCGGATGCTTCCCAACTGGGGAGTGCCACACACGGGCGTTGATCAAGTCAACACCCAAATTAGGCGCCGGTTAAATCAACGCCCCGTTGGCGTGGCAGTTGCAGTGTGGAAATCTGGGCGGCAATTGCCGTGCATCAACTTTCACGCGGCATTTGCAGCACGGTGGTGTCGTGCGTCATTTGCCGCACAACACTTGCGCCTTGAACGCCGTGCTCATCGATGCTTGTACGCATGGCGGGGAGCAGCATGGCTTGCGCGCATGAGCGCACCGACATCTTATTGGGAGGCCAAATGTACTTGGAATTGCGCCAGACCGGACCGCGCTTTCCAACTATGCCTCAGGCTGCGTTTGGCGGGGCTTATTGCGACTTATTTGCTCCGGTGAGGTTGGACAAAAATATCATTGTCATATCAAAATCTTATGTCTCAAACTAGTTTCTTTTTTGTAACATTTGTGATACCAAACATACATTTTATGACAATGACTTTTTTGTCTAACCTCATCGGAACAAATAAGCTGCGATAAGCTGGGATAAGCCGCGCCAAACGCAGCCTCAATTCGGAGGTAGGGGCGGCGGCAGGGAAAGACACTATTCACCATTCTCTAGAGGCGGCGGCTTAAACGGCAGCCGAAAAAGCTTAAACAAACAAGGATGAGAACCGCGGTACCGGCAACGTTTGCTGCAATCCCACCGTACAAACAAGGATGTTAATATAGAATTATGTGAAACATACCAGTCACTGATATATTATAATAATAAAAATTAAAAAGCAACACAGGATACACCATTAATAGCCCTTAATAATAAAAAAAGACTTATATTTATCCCTACGGAAATTAGCTACAGCACTACAATTCTAGCAGCCGCCGGGAACGAAGCCAACACGTCTGCCGGCGCTGTCGAACACAACTCGGAAACCCTGCTGCTGAATATTTCCGATGATGGAAACGCCACTATCGGTTCCGGCGAATGCAAAGCAGAACGTCCCCTTCGTATCGACCGGAATCAAATAGTTCTCCGCCGGCAGTGAGACGTCCGACCCGCCAGCAAGGTGCATCACCACCGTCGGAACTTTCACCTCCTTCTTTCCGGCAAGATCATAGCATGTGTCGAACAGTGAAAACCCTCCCGGCGACATCCTTAGCCCCGACTCCGCCGCCCCAGCTTTGAACGCGTCGCGGAGAGCAGAATACGCCGGCCGCGTGAGCCGCGTCACCGATGTGCCTGAATCAACGATCACCCCTCCCCTCCCAGTCGCCGGATCGAGATGCAGCGCCTGCCCTGTCACTCCGGCGACCTTCGTCCCCCCCACGCTCACCCCCGTCACCTCCACGTAGTAAAACGTGTCCATCTTCGGATTCTGCACCATCGGCGTGAATGCCGCTAGTTGTTGGTTCCTCCTGGGAATCGCCGCATCGCCAAAAATCACAGAGGAATCACGCACTGTAGCAGCGGCGGAGTTGGAGGAAGTGCGATCGACAAGGCAGTAGGAGAATCGGCTGTTGAAGCTGCGGCCGGCTTGGGTAGGGAAGGAGAGGCGTCCGCGGCCGAGGCCGAGGAGGCCGGCGGCGGCGACGAAGAGGCCCTCATTGTCGTGACCACATCCGAGAGCGATTCGGGTAGCACGGGCGCCACCACGGAATGTCAAGGTCTCCGTCGCAAACTCGCCGGTGGTGAGAGATCCGTCGCCGTAGGAGACTTGGTAAAGGCAAGAGAGGCGGCGAGTGTCGCAGCCAGCGACATCGAGCCGGCGGCAGAGGGCGGAATCGCAGGGCACCACCGAGAAAGAACTTGAGAGATGGGGATCGAAGATTGGGTCGGATTGGGCGTAGCAGCGCCGACACGGCGCGCACTGCAGCCACACCACGTCACTCCCCGTGTCGAGCACCATGTAGAGATACCTCGCTGGAGTTCCGATTCCGATCCGGGTGAAATACTCGCCGCTGCCTTGCGCCAGCCCGGACACCACCGCACTGCTAAAGCTCTTGCGCCCCCGGCGGGTCCGATTCCGGGTGGATATAGCAGCAATAAGCGATGCCGATTCTAGGGTTTCTTCGATTTTGAAAACCCTGGCGGCGTCTCGATCGAGGCGCAGCTGGAAAGCGAGATCTGGCGTATGATTGCCGGAGAAGACGGAATCGCGGTGGGTAACGTCGATGCGAAGGGATTTTGCCGTCTCAGCGCTGGTTAGGGTTTCGGGATCTGCTGTCCAGGTGTGGAGATCGTCGGAGTGAAGTTCCGGCGAAATCCGAAGCGGCGCGAGGACTAGCGACTGGTACTCCGTGCAGGTAGAGATGAGAAATGGAAGGAAGAGGAAGAATAGGGCTACGTTTTGGGGCTTCGCCGAGAACGCCATGTTTAACGGCGGCGGGCTCTTCGGAGGCGGCGGGGGTTGAGCCAGTAGGGTGACTAACTGACTGTAATATATATATATATATATAAATAAATTAAAAGAGCCATTTCACGATTTCAGTATAATTGCACCACCGCCATTAAAATTGCATAGGTTGCAGTAAATGAAAAACGGTGTCATTTTCAATTTTTCGTCCTTTTACTCATTTAAAACCAGACAATACATATATAGATAATAATTATAAGCATATCGATTTCGGCAATGTATCTAGGCGAGAAATTTCATAACGGTTATGTGCAGGTCAAGGGTATATGGATTCACAACTTTGTATGCCTTTTTTTGTTTGGCTTGTGTTTATTCTCGTGTGTAGTTATCGCAATTTTATAACGGTTATATGCAGGTAAAGACTTATTTTGATTCATGACTTTCTGTGATTTTTTAATTTGACATGCATTTATTTTTGGATTGCGCATAGTCGAAAATGATCTGCATATAATATTATCCTAAAATCCAGGCTCTGTTTGAAATGGTGGTGGCGGTACTGAATGTGATGGTTGTGTATAGTCGATCGTGAACGCACGACCTCACATGAGGAACTTCATCCACTTTTATGTTCAAAATTAGTTTTCTTTTCTCGACAACGGTCATAACCATTGTCTTGCAAAACATGCATTCTATAATGGTGGCTTTTTGTCCAAACTCACGGGAGCAAAAAAGACGCGTCAAACAGAGCCTTAGACTTGTGGTGTATTTCCTACATAGGAAAGGAGAATTACATATATTTAGATGATTTCTTCTACATTTATTTACACTCCTTTAATTTGCTCGTCTATGGTACTCATAAAATGCATATTCTTCGGCATCTTAGGCAAACTCTTTCTTTTGGGGTGTAAAATCATCTCATATTTGAGGAACAATTATTATGGTTGTGTTCATTTCGTAGATTTGGGTGTAAAATCATCTCATATTTGAGGAACAATTATTATGATTGTGTTCATTTCGTAGATTTGGGTGTAAAATCATCTCATATTTGAGGAACAATTATTATGGTTGTGTTCATTTCGTAGATTTTGTAAGAAGGAATTGGTTTTGGGCAATCCAATTACATTCACAGGCGTTCACTTGGTCTTTTTTTGGAGGGAATTGGTTTTCCGTCAAAGCCAATATATATATTTTTTGATTTAATGACGTTAATTATTCGTGATTAAAAAGCTTGCAAAAACTTGCGTACTGAACAAAAAAATTGATAGATTTTCAATTCATGTGCCTTAAAATCATCCTGCAAACAAACACGAGCTGAGTTTGGCTCAAAATCAAAACATTTGAGTTTTTGGTTTTGGATCAAAACCAATTCCTTTCAATCAAAACCTACAAAACGAACGCACCCTCATGGTACTCTCCTCCATTTTAATACCTAAATTACAAAAACTATAAAGATTGCAATGAGAAAACCGGTAGAAATTTAATGTATAAAATATTATCATTAAATGATTCTTTGAAGTCAAATGGTGTTTAATGATCAGGCTTCTCATTTGAGGAAAAAGCTCCAAAATCAAATTGGAGAGAATCCAAATTTTTGAAACCCTCATTTCTTAGCTGTATCGAGGTGCACTTGACGCATGCGTCGACTTCTCCTTGTCTGCCTCGAGATGAACTCGACCAGGGGCGGAACTAGGAATTTTTCTTAACCCGGGCACAATTTTAAAATAAATAATTAAATGCAAATCTTAAATAAATTTAAACTAATATTGCAATTAATAAAAATTTAATGACCAAAAAAACACATGTCATACCGTTCAACAGACCACTTTTCGTGGACACATATTCTGAAATTTTGCAATAATAGTATCATTAATAATATTCTCAGCAACATCTTTCTCCGTATAAACGATCATGCAGTCATTCATCCATTCATCTCCCATTCTGTTTCGTAAACGATTTTTTATAATCTTCATTGCAGAGAACATTCTTTCAACTGTAACAGTTGCAACGGATAGAAGACATGGCAACTTTAAAAGCCTGAAAACCAACTGATAGTGATCTTGTTTTTTCAACTCTACCAATAGTTTTAAAAGGCCACCAATTCCTTTACTATGAGAGAACATGTCGGTTGGTAAAGAGCGCATATCAATAATATACATATCAAGTTGTCCTTCAAGTAGTTGCAATTCTACTGGTGAGAAATCAGATGAGTACAATTCTGCGAGACGAACTAACTTTTGTTTATCAAATAAGGCAAATCTATCACTAGAGTCCAGACAAGAAACACATAAAAGTAGTTCAGTGTTCACTTCATTAAAACGATCATTTAACTCGTTCAAAGTCCAATCGAGCACTGTATTGAAGATTTCAACACGGAAATGATGATAATTTATAATCTCTCTTTCATTGCGTCTTGATCTTCCTGCTTGCATATATCTTTCATTCATATTAGGAACCTCTATATGGTATTTTGTGCAAAATTTTGATACTTCAGTCATGAAGGAGTTCCATTCAAGATCTTCATTTCTGAAATTCAACAGTAACTGCTTTGTAAATTTGACAAACTTCATTGCATTAACAATGTCTTGATCTTTTTTCTGTAAAGCTTGTGACAACTCGTGTGATTTGGATAAAATATTCTTCATTAAATGCAAGAGAAAAATAAAATTAAAAGTCAAGAGACTTTTAATTAAAGTATTGGCCATTCCTCTTTGATTTCCATCTGCACCATCAACCTTGATAATTTCAAGTGTCTCGACAATAGATGAGAACATCCGAATAAAATTTAATATTGTGCCATAATGTGAACTCCACCGTGTGTCACCTGCCCTTTTCAATTCAAGTGGTTGATTTGCCCCTCGACCACTTTCCAACTCTCCGCAACCAAGCTCTAAAGCAACCCGATCAACTTCTAATGCTCTTATACAATCACGTCGTTTGCAAGATCCGCCAACAACATTCAACACAAGGTTAATAAGCGTAAAAATCTCTGCAACTTCAACATGGTCTTCTGCAACAGCTACTAATATTAGTTGTAGTTGATGAGCAAAACTATGAATGTAGAAAACACAATTATTCTCCTGCAATATCAATGTTTTCAGTCCTTTGAACTCACCCCTCATATTGCTAGCACCATCATAACCTTGACCCTGCAATTTAGAAATACTTAGGCAATGTTTTGCAAACAAATTATCAATAGTTTTCTTTAATGATAAGACAGTTGTGTCTGTAATATGAAAAAACCCAAGAAGACGCTCCATAATAAGACCTTTGATGGTAACATAACGTAAAACCACAGCCATTTGTTCTTTTGTGGATACATCACGTGATTCGTCGACCAAAATACTGAAGCAGCTATCCCCAATGTCTTCAACAATCGTCTTTGTTATCTCAGATGCAATGCAAGAAACTATCTCCTTTTGAATTTTCGGAGATATTAATTGACAATTGATAGGTGCATTTTCGAATACCACTGACTTGACCTTATTGTTATGTAATGCAAGGAATTCTAAAAGTTCAAGAAAATTCCCTCGATTACTGGATTCTTTAGACTCATCATGTCCGCGAAAAGACAACCCTTGTTTCAAAAGAAAGCGTATGCAATCTATTGACGCACACAAACGAGCACGATATTGAATACGTTGTGTTTCCTCCTGCCTGCAAAACGCAACTTGAATACCTTGTTTCTGATTCATTAAAGCTGTGCACATCTTCTTGGAGTTATTATGTGCACTCATGTGATTTCTAATATGTTTCTCTAATATCGTCCTATCTTTCCAATATCTCCAACCACGACATATAAATGTCGGATCACAACCTCTCTGTGAAAAAATGTAACAATAAAGACAATATGCAGCATCTTTATCTATACTATATTCCAGCCAATCTTTGAACTCATTAAACCAGCTTTTGTTGAAACGGCGTGCCTTATTTCCAATTTTAGTTTGTGGAAAATTAGCTAAAATCGGTTGACAAGGACCATTATGCAAGTATTTTCTTCTTATCGTATCTTGTATATTTACATCATATGCGCTTATAGGTTGCCTCAATCCTGGATCAGCAGGTAGCTCATCTAAGTTAAATTCAGATCGATTCCTTTTATCACATGAACCCGATGCTTGAAAATCTTGAGGAATTTCCTTTGACCTCACTTTTGAAAGAAACTTGTCCATTGAACACCTAAGTAGAAAACATGCAACATTTGAAATACAAACAAAAAAGTATCTAATTTGATTGTGACCATAACAATTTATCCTTGACTGAATTCAAAACGGTGGCAAAACTTGACGGTACACGGGGCAAAGCCCCTACGGCCAAGCGCGACCGTACCAGGCCCGCGAGGGAAATTCCTAAGGTTCTATATGCATACCCAAAATTAACACACATAACACACACACACACGAATACATGAACACACACTCACACATAACACACACAAACACTCACACATAAGTGATCACTCACTCATGAACACATCCATCTTGAGTTTACATTTCATAACATACATGCAAAAAATACCTCATGGCTATGCTATACACACACACACACTGAATATGAGCATTGAGGATGGCTTGAGCTTGGATTCATACGTCTTTGTTTGTTTGGGTGTTTTTACTCCATCTCTATTGGGGGGGAAAACACTACAACAAAACTCAATACTCAAACCTTTATTGATCTACCCCTCTCTCGTTTAACATGCCTAGTGACTAGACTCTCACAACGTCTTACAAATGCCTCTAATGGTCTCCTTTGTATGTGTCCAAACCATCTTAGTCGAGCTTCTCACATTTTTTCTGCAATTGGAGCTACTCCTGTCTTATCCCTAATATATTCATTCCTAATTTTTTCCAATCTAGTGTGTCCACCGATTCCTACCGCCACTGCTCAAAAACTACATTTTTATAGACCATTGTTGATTTCCAAGACTCAACATATTAGATAAAATTTCTTCTCTTCTTTTTAGTAGTTCTAAGAACAACCTGGGCATCTCTCTCTTACTAGATGTTAAAATTTCACTCCTATCCTTTGAAAATGCAGAACCATGTGGATACAAATTTAAATGATGGATACAAATTTGTTTTGTTTTACTTTTTTATGATTTTGTATCCATTTGACACTTCTCTCCTGGACTGTATGAAATTGATAAAAGCAACAATTCATTATTCATGTGTATGAAATTGATAAAAGCATAGTAGTAAAATTTCCCCATTATATGAAATTGATAAAAGCATAAAAGCATTCATTTGTATGAATATATGAAATTGATAAAAGCATAAAAGCATTCATTTGTATGAAATTGATAAGAAGAAGAAGAAGAAGAAGCCCGAACCTTTTGGGGTTGAGGAGGAGCCGCGTAGGAGCAAGAACGATGGACTAGGGAGCGGACTTCGGGAGCAGCAGCGATGGATTCGATGGACTCGGGAGCGGATTTCGGGAGCAACAGCGGCGATGGAGGAGCAGCAGCGATGGACTCGGGAGCAAATCGGGGCAGTCGGCTAGGGCAAAATCAGAGCAGCGATAATAAATTCCTCTTCCCGGGTGAAATCCGCGAATTTTCACACCCGGGCACGTGCCCGGGTGTGTCCGTAGCTGGGTCCGCCCGTGAACTCAACGCATACGTCGACTTCACCTTCTTGCGTCGAAATGCATTCGACGCTTGTGTCGTTTTCTCCTCCGTCAACATGCTTTGACGTGAGTTACGTCGATAAGTATTTGACATGCGTCGATTTGGATTCATCGCAACCTGCGACAACTTCTCTTTTTGCAACGCTATGCGCTTTTGTTAACCGTTTCTCTCACGTGTTTCTCACCATTAATATTTTACATTGAAACCCCAACGTTCACATGCACGATTAATTCTTACTAATTATAACCGCTTGAAAATTTGTTACATGATTCTTTTTCTTGCCGTTTTTCAAGGCTCCTATTTAGGAGATTCTTTGATCTGTTTTAATACACGCTCTCTGAATATACAGTGAGACTTCTCTCCCGCTCTTACGACAATCTTGACGTGATTTCCTTTTCTTCACATTTGTTTCATCAAGTGAGAGTTCGGGTGCTCTATGCTTCTTCGGTGCCCGCGCACATCGGAGTTTCGGGATCTAGCCCGGTGTTGTACCTTGGAGAAGTGAGCATTGGTTGAAAGCTCTGTCGGAGAGTGATGCAACTTTTTTAGGGCAGTGATCACACACATTACCCAGACTTATATATATATTTAACGCTTCTGTTTATATAAATTTATATAATCCCATTTTTCAAGATTTGTTATTATCATGTTTTACAGTAATCTTTAAAAATAAAAAATTATTCATTATTCTGGAATATACATCAAAATATTATATCAATATAAAGAAGTTATAATATTCACATCATATAATCTCTTGCGAAAGGATCATGTTGACCTATCATCCCACAAACCTCCTAGTATCAGTGAGAGCCCTTGATTGGGTATTACTTGGTAAGTGCAAGAATAACAAGTTAAATAAAATCAAATACTCAAAATGATTTTCTCTTTTTCATTTGTATATGTACAACAATTTATTATTTGTTTTTTAAATTCCAGAAATTTGTAATGACAACTAGATTTGAGGACTCTGCCGGGATTAAACCCGAGAAATTTAACAAAAATGGTTTTCGTCGTTAGCAAACCCAAGTAGAATATTGGCTTAATATTTTAGGTCTTTTATCTGTTATCTTTGATGCCCCCGCTACTGAAACCGAAAACCCCAGCGCTGCAAATGCAGTCGCCTCATCCCTTCCTTCGCCATCATCTTCTAGTGCCAACACCAATAGAACTTATATTATATGTACTCACTATAGAGATCCGGTAGATATAGAATATCATTGTCGTAATTGAATCCTAAGTGTCTTGTTCGACAGCCGTTACGATGCTTTCCTTCAATATCGTATGACTAAAGTTTGTGGTTTGCTCTTGAAGCGCGCTATAACCTTGACAATGCGGGTATAAAACGTTATAATGTTTCAAATCTCCACAAATTCAAGATTGATGCATCTAATCCCATCAATCCTCAACTCCATCAACTAGATGAGATGTTATCCAAGATCCGAGCTGATGGCTCAATCCTTTTCAAAAACTATTTAGTAGCTTGTCTCATCGACTCTCTTCCTGATTCTTGGTCTGGCTTTAACACTAAACTAAGGCATGACCAATCCAACCTCACTTATATTCAAATCCAAAATGCTATCCGCATAGAGGAAGAACATAAGAGTAAATATTCTAAAAACTCCAAAGAACATGCTCCAAAAATAAATCTGACCGAATCTCATGAAAACTAATCCTCTCACCATCACTTTAAAGCCAAGGGCAAGAGCTTTAAGAAACCCTTCCGTCCAGGTTCCCGCCATCAAAAACTCAATCATCTCAAGACGAGCTCTTCAAGCCAAAAAATAGGTAAAGGAAAATGGTGCTTCATCTGTGGTCGCACAAATCACTTATCCACCAATTGCTTCTACAAGAAGACTCACACATTTTGGCCAAATTATCCCAATTAGGGCACCACCATGGCCCAATCAACATTGGGTGGTGTCAAGGGACTCAAGACACACATTGGACCAGTCAATCCTTCAATTGACCAGGCCAACCCATCAAGTCAACCTTGGTCAAACTTAAGCCCTAAAGAACAAATAGGAGCCCGTCAAAATCAATTGGGCTAAGGCCTTGCCCAAGACCCACCCAATAGGCCCATGGGCCAAATGACCACCTAAGCCCCTCTGAATTTGAATGGAGGAATTTCTTGGAGGGCAAAATGAGTTTTCACCTATTTGGGGGATAAAGAGGATGATTTCATGGAATAGTTTCCACTTGTCACCTTCCTCCTCTTCCTAATGGCTGCCAAGAGGATTCCCCATGCACGGGAACTCCTCATCAATTCCAGTCAGCTGACAATAAGGAGAGAGGGTGAGAATAACATTCAAACCATGGACGACAACCCCCAATATTGGCTCTTCTTATACATTCCTCCTCAGCCTCATTCAAGTCTTTCAACCTCTTCCTCACCTCACGAGCAGTCGAGCCCACCCTTTGGAGCAGAGTTTTTGTTGGAGAACTGCTGATTGGAGCAAGCTCACCGACGACAGCCACCACTATGGCCCATGGACACAACACCCGCCGCCAAGCTCGGATTCAGGTTCGTTTTGTTGGAACCGATGTTTCACATTCCCTGTGTTTGAGAATATCAAATCTCCGGTTGTATTTGATCATGCTATATGTTGATAGAGTGTGCAGGTTGTCAGGTGCAAGCAACAAAGAAGGCTCATATGGATGCTACCGCCAGGCGATAGCACTAATGCGCCGCGCTAGCCAGTCGACAAACGTCGATAGAAGAAGTGTCGAGACTCTGGGATACCACCAGGCGCTAGCACTACCGCGTCGTGCTAGCTCTCGACGAGTTTCGAAGGCAGAACGTCGGGACTCTGGGCTACCGCCAGGCGTTAGTACAACCGCAGGCGCTAACACAACGATTTATTTGGACCTAGCGCTCTGGATGGTTTCAGCGCTAGCTCTACCGCGCCGCGCTAGCTATCGACGAGCTTCGAAGGCAGAACGTCGAGACTCTGGGCTACCGCCAGGCATTAGTACTACCGCAGGCACTAACACGACGATTTATTTGGACCTAGCTCTCTGAAAATTTTGGCGGTAGCACCTACCGCGCGGCGCTAGCCTTGTCAAACTGATGTTACCTTTTCAGTAACGTTGCATCCTATGTTACCGCGCATCGCTAGCTAAAATGAAAAGGCAAAAGATCGTTTCAAAAGATTATTTTCCTGATTTAGAGGACAACTGACACAACAAGCGTGCGAAACTACCGCAGACGCTAGTCTTACCGCCGGCGGTAGCCTGTTTTAATGAAGATGTATAAAAGCCGCTGCGTTTCCTGTTGTCAGTACGACTCCTAGATGAATTTGACAAAGGGTTTCTGAACTCCAGATTTCGGCCGCCTCCTTGCGCCCATCTCCACTTGTCTTCGTCAAAGTTAAAGGAAGTCTTCTCCCTCCCGTTCGTGAACGAAGAACTCCGGCGATCCAAAATCTTCATCGACCACTGAGAACCGATCAGTTGCTAGCCAATGAAGATCTCAAGCACAGGCCGTAGATCGCACATCGAAGAAGTCAAGAGAGAGAACTTCATTTTCTTATCGTCTTTACTTTTAATCTTTATACTCCTTTTCTATTTTCTGTTTAGTTGTCGGTGAGGAAAATCGACTGGAGAGGGTCGTCGGAATCTGGGAAGGATTCTGCGGTAAATCGTCCCGGGATTTGGGACGTCTAGATCGGAGGATCTAGCAGGGCTCTAAGACCCTCCCTTGTGTGGAGGTGAAGCGTGGGCTCTAAGACCCTCCCTTGTGTGGAGGTGAAGAGTGAGCTCTAAGACCCTTCTTTGTGTGAAGGTGAAGAGTGGGCTTGAACGCCTTTCCTGGAGGGAAAGGGTGAGAGCCAACCGGTCAAAGTTTGGTCGGTATATAAACCAAAAGAATATTTATTCTCTTCGTCACTGATCTTCGACGCCATGAAGATCAAGTTTTGATGTATACTCATCTTGTACTGTTTTTCATTATTAATTTAATGCAATGAAATTCTTTTCTCTGTGATTGTTTTGGCGTGCGAAATTTCTAAATTTAATAAACGTTCGCAAACCTTATTCATCCCTCTAAGGTTGGCCACTAGATCCAATAGGTGGTATTAGAGGGAGGTTATTCCAAATCGGTTTCACCACCGGAAATAATGGTCAACCCTAATCTTGAATCGACCAGTGGGGATGAAAAATTATACACTAAAAATTCGTTTGCACCACCTCTATTTATAGGATTGAACTATAATGAATGAAAAATGCTAATGAAAAAATTCCTTGTATCATTAGATGTCGAAGTTTGGAATATGACGTATATCAAGCCCCCAAATAATTTAAATAAGCACGAATGTCATTTAAATGCCAAAGCTATGAATAGTCTATTTTGTGGGCTTGGTCAAGATATTTTCAAACTAATCTATGTGCTTCCCACTTCTTATGATATATGGAATTTTCTTGACCTAACTTATAGTTCACTTTCTATAGGTAATGAATCTGAGAAATTTCTCATGGATCCAAGTGAAGGACCAAATGGAGACTCGCTCTTAAAGAAAGACATGACAAACACATCAAGCAAAAGGGAAGATGAAAACATATCGTTGGACGAGGAAAACCAAGAGGAAGATGACAGAGGAACCTTGTGTTCAAATCATGCCTTGTCTAAGAGCGCTGTAAGAAAAAACAAATTCTCCTTTTGTATGCAGTTCTATTTCTACATTGAAAATGCTAGATGCGGTTAAACGTAGAATTAAGAAACTAAAAAGTATTAATTCAAAACTGCGTTTAGAAAATAACCTTTTAAAAGCAAATGTTAATGTAGAATCTACCGTTGATGTGACTTGTCCTCCCAACTGCTCTTTAGTTAATATTTCTACACCTTGTATAGATTATAATGAATTAAAAGAAAAATATAAGGTTCTTGAACGAGAGCTTCGCTTTGCAAAAAAACAAAACGAAAAATTATGTCTAGAGATAATAATGTCCAAATTTTTTTAAAAAAGGGGGGAAACTTTGGACCGAGGCAAGTCTTCAGAAGATGGGGGTGAAATGTTAAGCTTAGTCATGATTTTCTTCAGCATCTTCTTCGCTCCCTTTACCTCTTTGGCGGTCGCCTTGATCTCTCGACCGTGCTCCTCCACCAGACTGTGGATGTCCCGATTGGCCTCCCTGAGGGACCCTGAGCGGTGCATCAGTGGCTGCGATGGAGGTACTCGTGTCCGTACTCGTGAGGAAGTGGGAATCTCACCCACCTGATAGGACTGCGGGAAACTGTCTATGGGATAGGCGGTCCAGTCAATGGCCGGGTACTTGTCCGTCAGGATGCTCTGGATCACACCACCCAAAGGCAAGGTGTTCACCCGCTGGCGATTAGGAGACTTCAGGCGGAACGTATATAATATCATGGAGAGAATGAGGTCTGATACGCTGAAGGGCTTCTGGGCTAGGATGTAGTACGTCACCATAGATAGCTGAGCCGTGACCTTTCGGGTGTCCCCAACCTTGAACATGAGTGAGAGACGTAGGATATCCTGGATAATGCGAGCATTGGGAGTGACGGTGTCCATCGAGGTAAATAGATTTGAACGCCCCTCCACGCCGTGAAAAAGCTCGCTCATCTCCCTCCAGTCCCTTGTAGTCCTAAAGGACTCCACGATATCAAGGAATGGGCAGTTGGGAGGCCAAATATATTTGGTGTCGAGATCGACGTGAGTGATGGTGACTATTTCGGTGTCGATGCAAGATTGGACACCCCCACCTAGGCGCATCTCAGCAGGATCCCGAAGATTATTGTAGAATTCCCTGGTGATGACAGAAGAGAAGGGAGAACCAGATGATATAACTACAAGCACACTAGACTCCTCTAGATACTCATAGATATGAGTATAGCGTTCATCAATTTCTATGATCATAGGTATGCTCACAGTGGCGTCATCTATGGTTGGGTGGGTAGAGACCGGCAGCCGTGATCTCTTTGAGAAACTGCGGCGTGCAGATTGAGAGTTTGATGAAGCCATTTCCTGCAAGTAAACCAAACATAAAACTGTCTCAGCAACAGATACAAAAACGGGAAGATCAATAGGCTGCACCAATTTCTAAAACCTACCGCTGGCGATAATGTGTTACCGCCGGCGGTAGCGTGACGAACTGTACTTCGTCCTCTTCCGCTGGATTGGTCTCAAAACCTAATTTTTACTCCTAAAAATCCTCTTATCAACCGATATAAACATCAAAAAGGGGGGAGGGACTTTGTGTAAGACCCCTTTTTTTTGACAGCCCGGGGTCTTATGCCCAGAACCGCCGCTTTGCGGTGACACCTTCGCACCCGGGAAGATCGTCACCACAACGCACCGATTCTGCCGGTCTTTTTGATCACGATCAAGTAGCATATAGTAAAGAAAGAGAAATGCAGTCCACAATAATAAATCACATATATATAAACTCCACGAAGGGAGTGTCCACAGAAATCATCAGAGTACAATGATACTAGAAATATAAGGGCTCATGCCCGGTACATCAAGTCCTCACTACAAAATCACTCAATGCGGAAGCAAAAACTAAAACTCTACTAGAGGTCGGGACTCACGGTCCCTGCAGTATGGACTCCAGTGCTAGACTGCCCCATCTCCAAGCGTACCGGCCTCCTGGGCTGCTCCTCCATGCTGGGCTCCGCGATCCCCTAATATGATATGGTTCGAAAACCGTTAGTCTAAAAGACTAAGCCCTATCATCCCCCACCCCTTCCCCCACGCTCTAAGGCACCGGGCGGAGAGGAAGAAAGGGGAGGACATGAAAGTGGAGATAAATTCCAAAGCAGATGACGGTGGACCTAACTAGCAAGTTATAACAGGTGAACAGTATAAATGTTGTAATAGGTATAACAGAAAGGAAGTAAGTAAGAAATTAAACTTTCGCTTATATGAGTACACATAAGCCAAGGGATCCTTTGCAAGGCTCCCATCGTATAACGCGTCCCTTACCGCTTATACGTTGGGGTGTCGGTTATCAAGCAACAGATTTACATATATCAAATTGACCTTAATTTATAAACTTGCCCACACAAGCTTATAGACCAAGGGGTCGTTTTGCAAGTCCTAAAGTATAAGCGTCTCATTCCACTTATATTTTAGGTGTCAAGGTTGTTATGAATGATTATGACATGCAGCTATATGGTGGGTTATGATGTTCAAGCAGTGCAACTCACACACCCAACTTTGTGTACACAAACCTTTAGTTCCCCCTTTTTGGAGATAACTCCCAGGTTACTCCCGTAGTGGCAAACGGAAGCGGTGGGTTGGGCCTCGCCCACCTCAAAACCAGTAAAAGCACCACTGGTCTGACCTATCGTACGCCCTCAACGCCTGGTGCACGAGGCAGACTCCTGCGTACTCTTGCCGACTGGTCCGCCGGACTTAACCTTGGCTAAGTGCTAGTCACCTTGCCGAGTCAACGATATCGGTGTCGGTGCAATCGAACTCCCCGATATCGAAAACCCACCACCTTAATCTTTCCTATTTTTATGCACATGCAGCAGTTTAATATATAACAATTTAAAGTGTCAAACTCCCGGACTAAACCGTCCGTATAAACCACATCCAAGACCAAATTCCCCGGACTAAAACGTCCGGCTCATCTCCAGACTTCATCCCTTAGAACACCACGGGACAGCGCCCCCTTGAACACCTCGGGACGACTTAACCATTACCAACCCTAACTAATGAGTGTGTGCAATGTGAATCCCTATTAGGCTAATTACTCTTTCGTTTGTTTTAAGATTTACGTTAGCCCAGGACTGCCCCCGGCATACCCCGTGAAGGGCTCTCAAAGGGCACTAGGAACCAAGACGGCGACATTACGGCCCGAAGTTCACTTTCACAAGGCACTTATTGTTATTGATTGTTTTTCCCTTACCCGTTCCCTCTATAAATTGCATCAAACTAAACCTAGGGTGGATTTGACTCTTCACTCTTACGGGGACGGCGATCTTTTGTCGATCCCGCGCACCTTCTAGAGCGCATCAACTCATTCCTCACCACACTTGAAACTTCCTATGGTGATCCATCCACTTTCTTTAAATCCACCCAACACAAGCCGTCCTTATGCTAACCCAAACCTTATTCTGTTACTCATTTCCCAAAGTTACTAACTACAGACCACCTTATACTAAGTAATGTCTATGATAGGATGTCCTTTGTGTTTTCATCCGAACAGCCTAAGTTATTTACCGGGGGCCTGTCACGACATAATTGAATCAATTCCCGGTTATAACAATTTTCTCAATTAATCTATTAATTAATTAATTTTACTAAAATCCAAGGTCTTCCAAATTTGAACAAGGAGTATACTTTTCAGTCATGTATAAATCATAATAAATTTAAGACAAATTCTAATATGTCTAAAAATGATATATCCAAGGTTTGGCAATTTTCACTAAGATCTAAGGGGCCTAAACATATTTTTGCAATAATCCATTTCTTTCATGTCTAATGAATAAACTACATCAGATTCTCTTCTAAATCATTTGGATTAATTACAGGGTACTAGAAATACCATGAAAATAGTAATATAAAAGTTTCATAATTTTACTACTGGAAATTAATTTATAATAAATTATTTACTAAAACCCTAATCTAGCATGCTTGTGAATCAAGTACTATATTCATAACTTCCAAAATCCAGAATAAAATCCCACTGATTTAAAATGATTTAAAAACTCTATTTACCAACTTTCATAATTTTCCAGAAACTATTTATGTCATAAAATATTTTTAAACCATAAGGCCTTTTAATAACACTTGTGAGAGAACTACTCTATTTATTTATCATAAAATTAAACTAAAATTCATGAGCATTCCCACTGGCCAACAACATCTAATTCCAGAGTTTCAAGGGGGCCTTATTTGAATTAAAAATCTTTAATAAATAAAACATCAAATAGGGCTATACACATATTCATGAATGAAGTACTAAAAACAATAATCCAAAAATTCTAGTAAAATCAGACAAGGGTCCTAACTACCATAAAAACACTCTACCCAAGTTTCACAGCTTTTGAGTGCATTTAAACTACTGCTTTTACCTAAAAGCCCTTCTACTCTAAAACTAGGGTTTAGGTTTTTAGGTACCTACCTACCTCAAAATTCTCTAATATTACAACCAGAGAGTTAAATACCCATTAACTATCTCTCCACCAAAACCCAAGGCCATACAAGGGCATTTGCCTCTATGTCCTTCACAAGCCCCCAAAGTCCACATTTAGGGTTTGAACCTGGGCCCTAGGGTAAACATACCCTAATCCATCCCATTTTCCCTCAGGGAGTTCTTAGGACCATTTAAAACCAGTGGTCGGAATCTCAACCTCTGTTGAGGTGAGATGATCACACAAGTGTCAAAAGTACCTTTTCCCTAAGCTTCCCTTCACTAGGTCAAAACTAGGGTTTAGAGGATTCCTATTCAAAACTCAACCAAATGAGTTGAAATTTAAACCAGACCTAGATACCTATCACAGGGACACCTCACCAAAATTTGGGAGGGTATGGAGGTCATTTGACCCTTAAACTATCTTACCCTAGCTTTTCTAGGGTTAGGGCAGAACCCTAAGTTACACTATCCCAAATGGTCTCCAATTTTTACAAAAGTTAGGTCTAGGTGATATTGAGTCCCTGTCCAAATTTCAAAGCATTTGGACCAAGGGTCAAGTGTGGGGAATTATTTTAAAATCTGCCCTACGTATAGGTCCTACCCTAGAAAAATGGCCCTATAGGTCAGTAGACTTGTCCAAAAAAATTATATTACATATCAAACTGTAGATAATAAAAATTCCTACAACATTCATGTTGATCATTTTTGATGAACATGCCCCTAAGGGGCCTAAATAATTTTTAGAAGAAATCTGCCCTAGTTGTAGGACATACCCTTACTAAAAAGGCTCTACAGGGCATTCCCCTCATCCAATTTTTCACCACTGCATATCAAATTGTAGGTCTTCAAAAGACCTACAACTTTCATGTTATACACTTTTTCAGTAGGTGCCTCTAAGGGGCCTAAATTCCATTTACAGTAGATCTGTACAAATAAAATACAGAAATTGAATTTAATAAAACCTTAAATCATATAAATAGGGTTGCACGGATCTTAAAGCAGATCCGACGGCATCTGGACTTCATCTTCTCCAAATGACAAATTTGGAAACTGCCGGGGAGGAGGAATACGGGGCCGTTTCCGATGACCCAAGGCGGAGCAACCACCAGGAAACATCTCCCCTATGTCCCTGGTGGTGGGGGATGACCTCTGCCGGTGGTGGAGCGGCCGGAGGTGGCGGCGCCGCCTCACCCGAAAACACCCAGAACTCCATTAAAATGGAGTTTTCCTGGTTTTGCCACCCCACGACCGGCTCGATTGAGCCCGAAACCTACACCTAACATGCTCTAAGATCTAAGCACGAGAGAAGGAGAGGAGGAGGACCTGAGTTCGGGCTTGGATGCGGGTGGAGCGACGAGAATGCATGGCGGCGGCGGCGGCGGCGGCGTTTCCTCCCTTGGTGGCTCTGGCAGCGGTTCTCCCTCCTATCTAGGGTTTCGAAATCCCTCACCCTAGCTTGCTGATGGGGTATAAATGACCAGGAGGGGAGGGGGGAGGTGGTTTTGAAAATGGCCATCAAAGCCATTAATGGCTAGGTTCGGCCATGGAGGAGGGGGGCTGAACCAAGGCCTAGGTGGCCGGGAAATGGCTGAAAACTTCTCCCCTTCCCCTGGGGAGTTGAATTCAGCCATTAAGGGTGGCCTTTGGCCTCCCTTTGGCCGATCCCTCCATTCCCTCCTCTCTTAATTTTTCTCTCTCCTCCATTAAAAAGAAACTCCCCTTTTCTCTCTCCTCACACTAAGGCAATTGATGTTATTTTCATCCCAAGAGTCAAGGGAGTTGAATGGGGAATAATATCAAGGCTTGATGGTGGAGAGAGAGACCCTTGGTCATGAATACTCTTCCTCCAAATTTTTCTCTCTCTCCTCCATTATTCATGAAAATGATATTTTTTCTCTCTCCTAATTATCATGAACGAATTTACTCATCTCCCTCAACCTATTGGCAGCCCACTAAGGTTTATAATTTCCCTTAGGAAATATCATGAAGGGAGTGGTTCACCTTCCACCATAAGTGGCCTCTTTAAACACTTTCTCTCTCCTCTTTATTTCTCTAAATTTAGGCTTCTCTCTCTCTCTCCTAGTCACTAGGTTGACTTGTTCAATCCTCTAGGATATGGGCAGCCAAATTAATACATAATAATCATGCAAGAGATTAGCCTAAGGGGAGGGTGGCTTGATTTGGGCTTGGGGTTGACTTGGTCAATTTGACCACTGTGGTTGACCCAAGTGGGTCCTTGGTGACTCCTTGGGTCCACATTATGTCTAAGGGGATCTTAGAGTCAAAATGAACCTACTAGGCCACCCAAAAAATCAGAGTTTAGAAAATTACTATTTGCAAACCAAGAGGGTCTCAACTAGGTTTTTAGGTTACTTTGTCTCCTGGGTTCACCTAGGTTAACTCATAGGACCTAGTTATGCTCAAGTCACTCCTAGGGGGGTCCAATTTGAAAATGGGATGTTACACTTTGTGCCCAAAGTTCGTCGCGGATTGCACTCAAAAATGTGAGGTTTCAAAACCCTTTGATCTGTGTTCTAAAATACAAGAGATCTGAGAGAGAGAGAGAGAGAAGAAGTGATTACCTTGAGGGAAGGAAGAAAACCTGCATGGGAGGAGAGGGTCGGCTGCTGTGAAAAGAAATGAGGGAATGTGTGGATCTGGAATTGACTGGAGGCTTAAATATTCGAAAGCTATCGCGGGGCGGTACCTATAGCGCAGACGGTAGTGTTTTTTTTGTCCTAGTGCCTACCTACCAAAATCATGTCACCACGGCACTAATTGATACATTAGCTTGACTCCTTTCACTATGTATCACAATAGCGGGGGCCTAGGTGTGTCGTCATTAGGGACTCTAACTTGTAATCCACGTCTTGTCCTTAACCGGGGAGAGTTCCAGTAGGTCCTTGTGTGACACTGGAGGGAAAGAGTGTCAGGTTGAGTGGTTTCTTATGCGGGCACAAGGGACTCACACCCCACCCTACGACATTTATGTAGCTCCTCATGCCCATCCGTCACTCAGTACGGGACTAGGGTGATGACATAGTATTTGGATCAAGTATGTCGTAAATATTCTCATGACTACTCTATTCATAGCACGAACGATGTCTTCATACCTCATAGTCACATGCATAACATGTTATCGCGCTATCCTCAGTTCTTCTTGATTCTTTTTTTCCTCGTCAATCTTTATATGTGTTCACCGTGTTTTATTTGTCTTTGCTCGCATCATTTTACTTGTGTTTGCATGTTTCATTATTTTTGTTTGTTATGTGTGTGTGCATGTTGTTTTTTTTATATATTTTGTTTGAACCATTTAAAAAATAATAATAATATATTCCATTTTAAAAAAAACTGCTGAAAAAATAATACAACACATGATTGAGGCTCACATGACTGTGACTTAGACCATAACGCGTGCGCACAATGTATGAGGTTAGACGATTAATCTATCCAAACATTGTTCCTCCGGTCATTGTGGGCTGAATTTATAAGTGCTTAGCTATTGAGTACGACATTACATGTGCGTGTAAGTTGACTATGCCTCTAGGTATGTGTGAGGATTTATATAGGGGAATGACTTCACTATTCACACATCTCTAGACGGAGCACTCATGAAGAAATTATAGATCTACATGTCATAACTCGTGACATTGTACCTTTACGCGTTAGAGATATGTTGAATAATCAATGTCACGACACAGATATGCTTTATTGAGATTAAAACTACGGGCCAAATCTTAGTGTTAAAGTTTTATGCCTACAAGTTAAAGTGTATCTACCTATGTGGGTAGATTTCGATTGACTTGGGGTTCCTTGTATTCAAAAGAGATAAATGTGATAGCTCAAAACAACAATCAAAAATAATATGATGGCTATAGTATCATATGCAAAGGACCCCCCAAGCACTACTCACTTCTCCTGATAAATCTTTTTGAGCATTGTGAGGATGAGCATCTTGGATCAAAAAGTCATTTCGATCTTGTGCATAGACCAAACCTTATGCTTCGTGCCCCTAGTTCAAATCTCGGTATGCCTTACGTAGACATGTGACGTGATCATTCACCTTATTGCTCTTAGGTTAGCATTTTATCGGATCGAGATAAACATGTAAACTATGATATTTCTAGTTAGTGTTTTATCTCTTTTGATGCTACACGTTCACATGTCATTTTCTTATTTAACGCTTCCATGCATAAGAATTGTACTGAAACTGCACAATATATTTTGTGCACAACACATACTATCACTCGATTTACACTCATGACGGTTACAATGTTTGTTCACCATGATTTACCTCATAACTCGTCCAACATTATAGTCGTTATCATTGTGTGCTTAGTTTAGTCTGTGCAGTCCAATTCATCTGAAATCTGAAATTTGTTTTTATCTATCTTGCTCTATTCTATGACCCGCGTGTTTCCAATTCTCTGATTTGCTTTTAATTTTGGGTTCCCTCTATGCTTATTGTTTCAAAACTTACCGTGTGTGTGCACTATCTATTTTTTGTCTAAATCGTCATCTTATCTTATATTTTTAACCATGCATGTCGTGTAGGCTTTGCCCGCCCTTTTGATATTATCAAGGGGGGGAAATAAATTGGTTCATGAGTTCACGGGTTAGGAGAGGTTAAATGTAGGGGGAACATGGTTTAATTGTGTGCACATAGATAGGTGGAGCAGCACATAGATAGGGGGAGCAAGTCGAATGTCTAGAGCCACATATATACTGCAACCTGATGTTAGCTTATAATTCCTATCTTCTATATGCACTCTATCTCATGTATTATTTATCATGAACGAGATTTGATATTATCAAAATGGGGAGTTTGTTGGAACCGATGTTTCACATTCCCTGTGTTTGAGAATATCAAATCCCCGATTGTATTTGATCATGATGTATGTTGATAGTGTGTGCAAGTTGTCTGGTGCAAACAACAGAGAAGGCTCATATGGATGCTACCGCCAGGGGCTAGTTCTAACGCACCGCGCTAGCCAGTCGACAAATGTCGAGAGAAGAAGTGTCGAGACTCTGGGATACCTCTAGGTGCTAGCACTACCGCGTCGCGCTAGCTCTTGACTAGTTTCGAAGGCAGAACGTCGAGACTCTGGGCTACCGCCAGGCGTTAGTACTACCGCAGGCGCTAACGCAATGATTTATTTGGACCTAGTGCTCTGGATGGTTTCGACGCTAGCTCTACCGCACCGCGCTAGCTCTCGACGAGCTTCGAAGGCAGAACGTCGAGACTCTAGGCTACCGCCAGGCGTTAGTACTACCGCAAGGCGTTAGTACTACCGCAGGCGCTAACGTGACGATTTATTTGGACCTAGCGCTCTGGAAATTTCGGCGGTAGCACCTACCGCGCGGCGCTAGCCTTGTCAAACAGATGTTACCTTTTCAGAAACATCGCATTCTATGTTACCGCGCGGTGCTAGCTAAAATGAAAAGGAAAAAGATCATTTTGAAAGATTATTTTCCATATATGGAGGACAGCTGGCACAACAAGCGCGCGAAACTACCACAGGCACTAGTCTTACCGCCAACGGTAGTCCGTTTTCATGAAGACGTATAAAAGCCACTGCATTTCCTGTCGTCAGTACGACTCCTAGATGAATTTTGACGAAGGGTTTCTGAATTCCAGATTTTGGCCACCTCGTTGTGCCCGTCTCCACTTGTCTTCGTCAAAGTTGAAGGAAGCCTTCTCCCTCCCGTTCGTGAATGAAGAAATGCGGCGATCCAGAATCTTCATCGACCACTGAGAACCGACTGGTTGCTATCCAACGAAGATCTCAAGCACCGGTCATAGATCGCACACCGGAGAAGTCGTCAAGAGGGAGAACTTCATTTTCTTATCGTCTTTACTTTTAATCTTTGTACTCCTTTTCTATTTTTTGTTTAGTTGTCGGTGAGGAAAATCGACCGGAGAGGGTAGTCGGAATCCGGGAAGGATTCCGCGGTAAATCGTCCCGTGATTTGGGACGTCTAGATCAGAGGATCTAACAGGGCTCTAAGACCCTCCCTTGTGTGGAGGTGAAGAGTGGGCTCTAAGACCTTCCCTTGTGTGGAGGTGAAGAGTGAGCTCTAAGACCCTCCCTTGTGTAGAGGTGAAGAGTGGGCTCTAAGAACCTTTCTTGTGTGAAGGTGAAGAGTGGGCTTGAACGCCTTTCCTGGAGGGAAAGGGTGAGAGCCAACCGATCAAAGTTTGGTCTGTATATAAGCCAAAAGAATCTTTATTCTCTTCGTCTCTGATCTTCGATGTCATGGAGATCAAGTTTTGATGTATACTCATCTTGTACTGTTTTCCATTATTGATTTAATGCAATGAAATTTTTTTCTCTGTGATTATTTTGGCGTGCGGAATTTCTAAATTCAATAAACGTTCGCGAACCTTATTCACCCCTCCCTCTAAGGTTGGCCTTTGGATCCAACACGTTTCTCCTCCTCTCCCTATGTGCTAGCATCCTAGATCCATTAGGAGAGAAATCGGGCTCAACTAAGCCTGATCCAATGTGAGAAAAATGGAGAATTTCCAGAAATTTCATGGTCTTGGGTTCTCCAGATTACACCACCTCCGACGGCCAAACCACCGCCAACCGATAGCCACCACCTCAACGGAGGTGGTGGTGGCGGTGGCCGGTCGGGGCGGTGGATGGGTGGCCGAGAAATCACGCTAGAAGAAGCTTCAGGCCGGAGCAATCCTGGCCATCGGCCTAAGGAAAAAGATGAACATGGAGCTTCCATCATGTTTTAAGATTCGTGCTATTTAATATATATACTATATAGTTTTGATAATTATGTCACACTTTATACACAAATTTCAACCGACATTTGAGGCCCTTAGAGGTCAAATTATGAAAAGTTACCTGAGACAAATTTTGTAGATATTAGAGTCTACTTTGAGTAGAAACTTAAATCAGTTCATTTGGATCACTGTAGCTCCATGTAGGTCACTATTAGTGGGACTGGTCCTTAGGAAGGGACAAACCATATTTTGTTAATATCTTTTAAATGGTTAGAATTATGAACTTGAAATTTGGGTCATATAAAAATGTACCCTAGATACACCTTCTGTCCAAAAATGAGAATTTTTGGACAACATTTTTCAATAGTTTTAGGGAAAATGTGTTTTTTAATATTAATGAAATATTTAAGGTTTAAATAATCTTAATGACCCAAAATTTTGGGTGGGATGTTCCTTAGGTAATTATAAATCCCTGATAAAAATGCTAAGTCATGTGTACCTCTGCATGTCGGTGGATCCAACTTGTATGTTGAGATAGTGTAGAGATCTTGGGGTGCACTTAGCAAAAAGGAAAAAAAAATGGAGATTTCAACTCGTTTGACTTGTGGTATGCCAATGAAATTTTGTCCATGGACTTATGATGATGAAATACATCATCCATAGTGATGTTAGGATTTTTGGGACAAAAATCCTTTGGTTTTTAATTTATTTTAATTAAGTAGCCTTTTTAAATTAAAGAAATAAAAGTGAGCAAATTAATTAGAAAAATTCTAGTTCTGTGCCAATAGTCTTATAATGGCATGTTACACCTCTGGTAAATTATTTGAAAATTTTAGAATTTTCTATAGATAATTATTATAAAAAATTATGTATATGACCCTCAAGTGTTTTATGCAGATTATGATTTATTGTGCTTGAAAAATTCTGGAATTTTGACTAGATCATATCCATAGTATTTTGGAACTTTGTGAATTTTCTTAAAATTTTTGGGTGAGTGATTATAATACTTTATTTGAATAATGACATTTTGGTAATATTATTATTTTATGGAAATCATGGGTCAATATACCTTGTAAAATTATGTATCTCTGTCCAATATGTTATTTCATTATTATGTACTTCTGGAAATTTAATAAGACTTATTTGACATATGAACTTGGTACTTCATGAACAAATTGGGCTATGTCATTCATTTAAATAATTTTAATTATGCTCAATTTTAATTAGAAAAATTATGATCTTCTGATAGTCCATTATATTCATCAGGATGAACCTCTGGTAAAAATTATAGATCATTTGGATAAGGCATTTGGTAATTGCCCTTATAGATCACAAATAGTTACTTTGAAAATCGGCATGCGTTTAGCAAAACCTTGAAGTAGTAGATATGTCACAAAGAACACATTACCGATTTACCAACTCAAAGGAGGACATTGATAATGCCATGGTTCATCATTGGAGTTAATCTTGAGTCATTTAGAGTAATGAGCATAAGTTAGCACCACACTTAATAAAATAAGAATTAAGGGTCAAACCGTTCAATCGATCGAGTGTTGAGATAGACATGAATGTGATCACAAGAGTGGTTCATATCTGAATTAGAGTCATGATTTGATGGGGTGGTTGAAGTCCTAGGGCATGTCGTTAAGTATGAGAAGAGTAATGTGTATGAACACAAAGAGGGGTAGTTATACCGGGAGTCCGACGAAAAATCATCCCTCCCCCATGAGATCATAAAACACTTGATGTAAATCCAAGAGTAATCTTGAGAGATGGTTTTTGAATAAGGGAAATACCAATATTATTAAATATCTTGATAAAGAGAGATTTGAGCTACAACCCATCGTATCTCATAGTATCGCTGCGAGCCCTTCACATGGTAGATCTCGAGAAGTCCAAGATTAACCATAAATCGTTATGTACAACTAAAAGTTAGACAAAAGTAGTCTAATAGGATGAAGGAACAACGTATCAACTTCACCTGTGTATGGGTTGAAGTGATTCAGGACTCGTTAGTCCTGCGAGTTGGAGGCTCGGGATAGTGATAAATTAAAGGCGTGTTAGTTCTGCGAGCGGAAGGCTCGGTGATGTATAAGATTTGAGGACAGGAGGGTCCTGCGAGCTGGAGGCTCGGATAAGTATTGATATATCTGGATTGTGCTTGTTGTGGTGGGTCATTCTGTACTGGTCTAGTCAGCACACCGACGGAAGTACGTTGACGAGTGAGGAGTGCAGTTTTTAGGGGTCAGTAGGTTGTTTATACCGCGGTCTGGAGGACTATCCCCTAAACGCACACCCAACCATAAAAACTGGTGGATTTCCAGTAAGAATACGCAGGAGCTCCGTTGTCGTGTTCTTAGCGTTGAGGCGTACGTAAGGTCTAGGCCTGGTAGTGTGTCTGCCCGCCTATGAGTGGAGATACCCGCTCCACTGCCACCGTGAGCCACGACAGTTGGTACTTGAGAGGCTAGCTACCTCCAAAAAGTAGGAATGTTTGAAAGGTCTGTGCACAAAGTCGGGTGGGTGAGTTGCATTACAAATCAATGCATCACATAACATGACATTCATTAATTAGTATAGCTTAAATTATAATTGCAGACCCTCATCATATAAATTAGTATGAGTTTTTTTATATGATGAGTTACTTTGTAAATTTTAACTTATAAGTTTGTATGTACATTTATATAAGTTAATGGTACACTTTGTGATGGTAGTGTAGCTCACTTTACTTTACTGTACATTACTGCACTGCTCTTACTTTACTGTTATAGTCTTATTGTAGTTCTTTTTTATACATACTTCTGCTAGTATAGTTCCACGTCACCTGTTTGTTATACTTTGCTTTGTTGTCCTCTGCTTTCCACGTCACCTGATGAAGAGTGGTTTGAAGCTCTTTATCAAGGGGTTGCGAGTTTGAGAACCGACCTCAATAATAGGGTGTTTGGGCTACAGCCTGGACGATCTCAATGCCCTTCGCCCATGTAGGGCTGGGCCTGGGTCGTTACAAAAAAGTGCACTTTTTCTTAATGACCCAGACCCGACCCCAAATGGGCAAAGCATACTGAGATCGTCCGGGCTTCAGCCCAAGCACCCCAAAGCTTCTTCGTGCATGTTTCTCGGCTGTGGCGTTGTAACACCCCAAAAACCTTAAGTTGGAGTCAGGCTGGGTGACACGGCCTGGGACACGGGTGTGTCCCAGGGCGTGTCCCGTGCACACGGCCTGGGACACGGGCGTGTCCCAGGGAGTGTCCTTTACTGTAGGCGTCGACTCGAGTTATCGAGATAGCACAGTCGACGATCGTCGAGAGGCGACACGGTGTGGGACACGGGCGTGTCCCAGGGCGTGTCCTGCTCGGGTGAATACCGGATGGCGTTGAGTGGCGTTGAGTGGCGCTGAGTGGAATGACGTTGAGTGGCGTTGAGTGTGGAACACGACCTGTGACACGGGCGTATCACATGGGCATATTTGGCACACGGCCAAGGACACGGGCGTGTGCCTTAGCCGTGTGCTGCTTGGGTGATTTGGGCCTGTGTTGAAAAGGTGACACGACCAGTCACACGGTCGTGTCAAAGTTGATATGGGCATGTCTTCCCTGTGACACGGGCGTGTTGGAGCCCGTGTTCTGGTTCAGTTTGAGTCGGTTCGCACACCGCTTGAGGGACACGGCCTGGGACACGGGCGTGTCACAGGCCGTGTCAAGTCAAATTTCGACTTTTTGGCAGATCTCGGCCATCCAATTATTTCTATTTGGATCCAATGGCCCAGGTGCTTTCCTGCAGTGATAAGGCTGAGGGTTGGCCACTTCTCTCATTCTTATCAAGAGAGAAAAAGAGAGAGCTTGGAGGAAGGAGAAGGAGGAGAAGAGCAAGGCTTTGGTAGTGCTCCCGCGGTCCGAGGCTAGTTTAATGGAGGCAAAGTTGCTGCGGTGCTTTCCAACTGGCCAGATTTTCGATGGCTCCAAAGAGATCGTCAAGGGTAACGATCTTCCTTCTTGGACATGTGAAGTCCTTCTTTATGCATGAGTAAGGAATCCTCTCCACCAAAAGGTGGAATGAGTGAGTGATTCCGGTGGGTTGATAGTTGTTATCCCCTGTTGAGTCTGCATATAGACCCAGAAGTGTGTAGTACGGGATAGAAATGCTGTGTGAAGCCCATATGGACATATTGGTCTGGATTGGTGATGTTGCATTTACGCACCGGAGAAGGCTCCGCGTATACTCGTGTAGTTAGTGGGGTCGTTGGGTTGTGCCTGTGAATGGGAGTAGCAGGAAGTACTGGAATGTGGAATTCCAGGAAAATGCCCTTGTGTTGTTTGTGTTGTGGCTACGATGTAGCTAGTCCTTGATGGACAATGAAGCCAGTCCTATTTGGACAGTGTGGCTAATGTGACGCCAGTCCTTGGCGGACGTTATGGCAATTGGGAGCTGCGAGCTCTAAAATGCCTCGTGCCGAACAGGAAAGGTGAAGCCGACCCGCGTCTTTTATTATAGCAGCAAGTACGATGTGCTTGGTGATGGCAAGATGATTTGAGCAACGGGGGGTGGTGGATCTGTACCTGCGTTATGTTGGCTGTACAAGGAAGTGCCAAGGCATTGGGCTTTCGTCAGGAGCATAATGAGAGTCTTAGGTCTGCGCGTCATTAAGACTAAATGCTTAATGGTGTTGATCCCGGTTCGCCGGTGTACCCAAAAGTGTGCCTGAGAGCATAGATCGTCGGGCCGAGTGGCCGACGGTTGTGATGGATTGCTTGTGCGTGAGAGCACAATATGTATAATAGCTGTCAATTGTTGTATTGCTCTGCAGGGAAGGAATGCCTCTGCCCCGGGAAAAGGGTAGAATTATTATAAATTGGTCAGCTGAATGCCGACCGTTGCCTTGTTTGCCACCTTCTGGGTGGATTGTCCCTGTGCAGGTGCTGGAGAGCCGAGCGAAAAATGAAGGGTTGATGCCCCTGCTGCTACTGTTGTCGCTCTTGCTATTGCTGCTAGCCCTTGAAGGCTAGCTATTGTATTTTCTTTTATTCATGTATGGCCAGCCTGCGCGCCGATGTCTGTAATTCATAATGTTTAAAGAGGAACTGTAAGGCCTTAAGGCCAAACTGTAGTATTTGTTATCCCCTCGTTTGAGTGGTTGTATATAACTTTGGTTTATATATATATAGTGGATATTCCTGGGATGAGTTTAGCTAATTGTGTAACTTTTCTGCTAGCATGCTCGGTGTTAGGATGCGTTGATGGTATTATCCTGTGACCTCACCGTCTGTTTGTGGCATATAGTGTGGGGCCCCGAGCGGACCTTCTATTATATATTATTTAATGGATGGAGTCGTTACATTTTGGTATCAGCTTCACTCGGTCTTCCTCTTTCGAATTCGTGGTCGAATTCTTTTGTGGAGTGGCGAGCACGTGTCTGTGCGAACTGCTGTAACGCTAGTGAACTCTGGAATATCCACTAAGAAATGCAAATACACTTGTTTGAGGAATTTGCGCGTTCCTACTTTGTTGTTATTGCTTGCGTATTGTCGCTAATATGTGTCTTGTCCACCCATAGGTGACTCGTAGTGGTGCTGGGCAATCTGAGCCCCAGCGCTCTGATGAGAGTGCGACACCAGCTGAGGTGCCAACACCTCCTCCATCTGCGGAAACTGTTCACTTAGTTGCTGAGGCTCTATTTGCGATGATTCGGCCGATCGGGCAGGCGCTGCCGACAGTGGTGCCAGATCGTGTTGGTGTCCGACCCGAACTGGTTGAGGCTGTGGATCCGCGAACATCTAAATGACAATTGAAGCAATTCATGAGCTTCAATCCGCCTACGTTCACGGGACTGGGATCCCCAACGCAGGCAGAGGACTGGTTATCGCGAGTCAAACGTATCTTGACGGCGATCAGGACGGAGGAAACTTAAAAGGTCACTTTGGCCACCTTTTTGTTAGAAGGGGAGGCGAGGTTATGGTGGGATGAAGTTGAGTTACACCATTTGGCGGGCAGACAATTGACTCAAGTATCGATTGAGGAGTTCTCTCACATGTTTTTGGCAAAACATCTACCAGCGACACAACGCATTGCTATGGAGAACGAGTTCCAGCGGCTAACGCAAGGAGAAAATAGCATTGATGTGTACCAACATGAATTTATAAGATTGGGTCGGTATGCAGGAACAATCTTCGCCGATGAATAAAGAAAAACAAATCGGTTCTATGAAGGATTGCGGGACTAGTTGAGGTTCCTGCTTTCTAGTTCAGTGAACCAGGGATTTCAGGCTTTGGTTGATACGGCGGGTGCGCTGGAGAAGGACATGAAGCGGGCGCAAGGCAGGAAGGACTTGGTTGTGGCAAAGCCCGAGTTCAAAGCACCCCGCTCTGGCAAATCGTACTACCAGAAGAAGTGGGGCAAGAGGTCCAAGCCTTCAGGGCAAACTTCTGTGACGGTTACATCGGGAGCAACGTCGAGGCCGGAGTCTCGTACATGTTTTACCTATGGCAAAGTGGGGCATATAACACGTGATTGTCGGGTTGCTCAACCCAAAGGAGAAAAGAAGACGGGTGCGTCTTATGCTGAGAAGGGCAAAGCAGTGGTTGATTCCTCTACATCTCAGGCGCAGCCCAGAGTCTACAATCTTAGCCAACAGGAGGCTATCAAGCAAAGTGACGTCATCACAGGTACAAGTTAAGTTAATGCTTGTTGTATTGATTGCATATTTTGTATGTAGCTTGTGCATGATGTGTGTGCTATAGGCTTTGTCCTGATTTGGAACAATCCGGCAAGAGCCTTATTTGATACGGGTGCTTCGCATTATTTTTTGTCTAAGGACTTCGTAACTCAACTTGAAGTACCGAGTCATGTGATGACGGATGGTGTAAAGGTGCTACTACCGAATGGTTGTATCATGCTTGCGGATAGGACTTGCGATGTGGACGTTCATATAGGAAATCGAGATTTCGGATTGAGAGCATTCGTGTTGCCGCTATCAGAGTTTGATGTGATCTTTGGCATGGACTGGCTCTCGGAGCAGCGTGCCTTGATTGATTGTAACTCAAAGGAGATCACACTGGGCCAGAATACCGAACTTGAGACGAAGTTCGCTGGTATGCGAGGAGTTGGCGGGACCTTGTTGTCTGCACTCCAAGTCGTCAGTGCTGTTCGGAAGGGCGCGGAGTTATTCTTCACGCTTATTCAGGTTGTTGAGCCAAAGGCCAGTGTCAGTGAAGTTCCGATTGTGTCGGAGTTTGCATATGTATTTCCTAAGGATCTTCCTGGGTTACCGCCCCAGCAGGAGATTGACTTCGCGATTGAGTTGGTGCCAGGTGCAAAACCTGTGGCCCGCTCACCATATCGCGTTGCGCCAAAGGAAATGACTGAACTTAAAGTCCAATTGCAAGAGTTGTTGGAGCAGGTATACATATGCCCAAGTATGTCACCTTGGAGCACGTTTGTTCTATTTGTGAAAAAGAAAGACGGTAGTTTGCGATTATGTATTGACTACCGCGAATTGAATAAGCTGACGGAAAAGAACAAATATCTGATTCCACGGATCGATGACCTATTTGATCAGCTAGCGGGGTCAACCGTCTATTCCAAGTTGGATTTGAAATCGGGATATTATCAATTGCGGATTCGGGAAGGCGACATTCCAAAGATAGCATTTGGGACATGCTATGGTCATTATGAATTCACGGTGATGTCGTTTAGCTTATGTAATGCGCCTTCGGTATTCATGGATCTAATGCACCAGACGTTCCGAGAGTGCTTGGATTTATTCGTAATTGTGTTTATTGATGATATTCTTGTGTACTCTCAGTCGGTAAATGATCATGCAAACCATTTGCGGTTGGTATTGCATACCCTGCGGAGGAATAAGCTGTATGTCAAGTTCTCAAAGTGTGAGTTCTGGCTATCGTCAGTGGCTTTTCTGGGCCATGTGGTAAGTGGAGAGGGCATAGCAGTCGATCCAGCAAAGATAAGTGTCATACGGGATTGGCCAGTGATGTCTTCAGTGGCCGAAGTCAGGAGATTTCTTGGCCTGACAGACTACTATAGACGGTTTGTGGAAAACTTCTCACGGATTGTTTTACCTCTGACCACGTTGATGAGAAAAGATCAGAAGTTCGTTTGGATGCTGGAGTGCGCGCGAGCTTTTGAAGAGTTGAAGAGTCGTTT
The DNA here is from genome assembly GCA_039513925.1 of Platanthera zijinensis. Lineage (NCBI taxonomy): Eukaryota > Viridiplantae > Streptophyta > Magnoliopsida > Asparagales > Orchidaceae > Platanthera > Platanthera zijinensis. The sequence continues at coordinate 19,611,603 of CM077092.1, forward strand.
GACCACGACGCCTGTGTTGACATCGTCATGTGGTACAGACGGCTATGAGATCTACAGTGATGCTTCAGGGAGCAGCTTAAACTGTGTTCTTCTGCAATTTGGTAAAGTGATTGCTTATGGCTCACGACAGCTAAAGGTGCATGAACAGAACTACCCCGTCCACGATTTAGAGTTGGCGGCGGTAATTTTTGCGCTAAAGTTGTAGCGGTACTATCTTTATGGTGTTAAAGTAGATATCTATACAGATCACAAGAGCCTAAAGTATTTGTTAGATCAAAAGGATCTGAATATGCGACAACGGAGGTGGATGGAGTTCCTTGGGGACTACACTTTCGATATTCACTATACTCCCGGGAAGGGAAATGTGGTCGTTGATGCTTTGAGTCGTAGGACGCCAGTACGGGCAAACTGGTTGCAGAGACATGATGTGTGGCTAATCCAGGAGATGGAAGCGTTAGAGATATCTTGTGTTGACAAGGATGCTACGGCCGACGCATGCCTGAACTGGACGGAGGTACAATATGACCTTGCAGACAGAGTTCGGCGAGCAACAGAGTTTGATGAAAGTCTCCAACGCTATGCAAAGGATGGTCCTGGTGACCAATTCTCCTAGGATGATGGATTGTTGCAAAAAGATGGTCGATTGTGCATCCCAAGTACGGAGAAGTTGAGAGAAGAGTTAATGTATGAAGCGCACTTTGCCAAGTACTCAATTCACCCTGGGAGCACAAAAATGTACAGAGACATGAAAAAGTTATTCTGGTGGTCGGACTAAAGAACGACATAGCACGTATGTGGCGGAATGCCACACATGTGCTTTGGTGAAAGCGGAATGCCAGAAGCCTGGTGGTTTCCTGAAGTCGTTACCGATTCCGGAGTGGAAGTTTGATGATATTTCAATGGATTTCGTGCACGGGCTGCCGAGATCTCAACGCGGTATTGACTTTATCTGGGTGATTGTAGACCGGTTGACAAAAGTGGCTCACTTTCTTCCAAACAAGAGAGATGATTCCGTGAAAACCTTGGCTAAGCTCTATGTGGAACAGATTGTTCGACTGCATGATATTCCTCGGAGCATTGTCAGTAATCGTGATGGGCGATTCACCTCAACTGATTGGAGGCTAATTCATCAAATGTTGGGCACAAAATTAGCATTCAGTACGGCCTTTCATCCCCAAACGGATGGCCAGACTGAGCGAACCAACATGACGATGGAAGATATGCTTTGTATGTGTGCCCTAGATTTCAGTAAGAAATGGGAAGAGTACATTTATTTGGTAGAATTTGCCTATAATAGCAGCTACCAAGCGAGCATCAGTATGACACCGTTTGAGGCTCTATATGGTCGTAAATGTCGTACACCATTAGCTTGGGCAGAGGTAGGCGAATCCAAGCTGAATGGGCGAAAGTAAGTCGAAGAAGCTACCTCAATAATACGCTCTATTCGGGAGAGGCTATTGATAGCCCAGGATCGACAAGCAAAGTACTACAACGCCAAGCATCGAAACGTGGAGTTCGCGGTGGGCGATTGAGTCTATTTGAAGATCAAACCCTTCAAAGGCGTATCTCGGATTCGGCGGTTGAAAAAGCTAAGTCTCAGATACCTTGGTCCGTTTGAAGTGGTGGAGCGAGTCGAGGAAGCTGCTTATCGGCTAGCGCTTTCAGCAGAGTTGAGTGGATTGCATGATGTATTCCACATCTCAGTACTTTGCAAAGCCGTCAAGGATTCAGCTCAAATAGTTGAGAATGATCGTGTACCGGTCGAGTATGGGCTAACGACGAAGGTTAGACCCATTCGGATTGAGGATCGAGTCGAGAAACAGTTGTGGAATAAGATAATCAGGATGGTCAAAGGCCGGTGGGACACTTGTGGCTGTGAAGAGCTAACATGGGAGCGAGAGCAGACCATGCGAGCTGAGTTTCCCGAACATTTTGTATAAACTGTTGACCGTGTACATTTTGTTATAACAGATCTTTTAACGTTATAGCTTTGTGATTCTTATTTCTTTGCTGAGTACAAATTTCGGGACGAAATATATCTTAAGGGGGGAGGATTGTAACACCCCAAAAACCTTAAGTTGGAGTCAGGCTGGGTGACACGGCCTGGGACAGGGGCGTGTCCCTGGGCGTGTCCTTTACTGTAGGCGTCGACTCGAGTTCTCGAGATAGCACAGTCGACGATCGTCGAGAGGCGACACAGCCTGGGACACAGGCGTGTCCCAGGGCGTGTCCCAGCGTGTCTTGCTCAGGTGAATACCGGATGGTGTTGAGTGGCGTTGAGTGGCGCTGAGTGGAATGACGTTGAGTGACGTTGAGTGTGGAACACGGTCTGTGACACAGGCGTGTTACAGGGGCGTGTTGGGCACACGGCCAAGGACATGGGCGTATGCCTTAGTCGTGTGCTGCTCGGGTGATTTGGGCCTGTGTTGAAAAGGTGACACGGCCAGTCACACGGCCGTGTCAAAGTTGGCACGGGCGTGTCTGCCCTGTGACACGGGCGTGTCTGCCCTATGACACGGGCGTGCTGGAGCCCGTGTTCTGGTTCAGTTTGAGTCGGTTCGCACACCGCTTGGGGGACACGGCCTGGGAAACGGGTATGTTAGAGGTCGTATCAAGTCGAATTTGGACTTTTGGGCAGATCTCGGCCATCCAATTATTTCTATTTGGATCTAATGGCCCAGGTGCTTTCCTGCAGTGATAAGGCTGAGGGTTAGCCTCTTCTCTCATTCTTATCAAGAGAGAAAAAGAGAGAGCTTGGAGGAAGGAGAAGGAGGAGAAGAACAAGGCTTTGATAGTGCTCCCACGGTCCGATTCAAGGTCCGAGGCTAGTTTAGTGGAGGCAAAGCTGTTGCGGTGCTTTCCAACCGGCCAGATTTTTGATGGCTCCCAAGAGATCGTCAAGGGTAACGATCTTCCTTCTTGGACATGTGAATTCCTTCTTTATGCATGAGTAAGGAATCCTCTCCACCAAAAGGTGGAATGAGTGAGTGATTCCGGTGGGTTGATAGTTGCTATCCCCTGTTGAGTCTGCATATAGACCCGGAAGTGTGTAGTACGGGATAAGCATGCTGTGTGAAGCTCATCTGGACATGTTGGTCTGGATTGGTGATGTTCATTTACGCACCGGAGAATACTCCGCGTATACTCGTGTAGTTAGTGGGGTCGTTGGGTTATTCCTGTGAAGGGGAGTAGCAGGAAGTACTGAAATGTGGAATTCAAGGAAAATTCCCTTGTGTTGTTTGTGCTGTGGCTACGATGTAGCCAGTCCTTGATGGACAATGAAGTCAGTCCTATTTGGACAGTGTGGCTAATGTGACGCCAGTCCTTGGCGGACGTTATGGCGATTGGGAGCTGCGAGCTCTAAAAGGCCTCGTGCCGAAAAGGAAAAGTGAAGCCGACCCGCGTCTTTTATTATAGCCGCAAGTACGATGTGCTTGGTGATGGCAAGGCGATTTGAGCAACGGGGGGTGGTGGATCTGTACCTGCGTTATGTTGGCTGTACAAGGAAGTGCCAAGGCATTGGGCTTTCGTCAGGAGCATAATGAGAGTCTTAGGCCTGCACGTCATTAAGACTAAATGCTCAATGGTGTTGATCCCGGTTCGCCGGTATACCCAAAAGTGTGCCTGAGAGCACAGATCATTGGGCCGGGTGGCGACGGTTGTGATGGATTGCTTGTGCGTGAGAGCACAATATGTATAATAGCTGTCAATTGTTGTATTGCTCTGCAGGGAAGGAATGCCTCTGCCCCGGGAAAGGGGTAGGATTGTTATAAATTGGTCAGCTGAATGCTGACCGTTGCCTTGTTTGCCACCTTCTGGGTGGATTGTCCTTGTGCAGGTGCTGGAGAGCCGAGCGGAAAATGAAGGGCTGATGCCCCTGCTGCTGTTGTTTTCGCTCTTGCTGTTGCTGCTAGCCCTTGAAGGCTAGCTATTGTATTTTCTTTTATTCATGTATGGCTGGCCTGCGCGCCGATGTCTGTAATCCATACTGTTTAAAGAGGAACTGTAAGGCCTTAAGGCCAAACTGTAGTATTTGCTATCCCCTCGTTTGAGTGGTTGAGTATAACTTTGGTTTATATATATCTAGTGGATATTCCTGGGATTAGTTCAGCTAATTGTGTAACTTTTACGCTAGCATGCTCTGTGTTAGGATGCGTTGATGGTATTATCCTGTGACCTCACCGTCTATTTGTGATATATAGTGTGGGGTCCCGGCCGGACCTTCTATTATATGTTATTTAACGGGTGGAGTCGTTACAAGCGTATTGTTGAGGTCGGGTGATGAAGAGTGGTTTGAAGGCTCTTTATTAAGGGGGTTGCGGGTTCAAGACCCGACCTCAATAATGCGTCGCGGCTGAGAAATAGGAGTGAAGAAGCTTTGAGGTTCTTGGGCTGGAGCCCGGACGATCAGTGCGCTTCGCCCATATAAGGCCGGGCCTGGGTCGTTACAAAATGTTAAGTACCTGCTAGGGGATCCAACACACCCTATGGAGCGTTGATCCCTCTGTATAGATAGTGGTGGGGGGGACCTTCTGGTTGGAGGGGGTAGACTGTAGGTCGAAGAACTGCTCGGCGCAGGCAAGCTACCCGAGAGGGTCAGTGCCATCGAACACAGGAATCTGAATCTAGTGGAGGTGGGTCGGGGAAATGTCCGACGCGGGGTGCAAAAACCACATGTAGTCGGGAATGGTTTGGATTGGTGGCGCTGGAGGAGCGGTTGGAGGGCGATTAACTTACCTGGTAAGTCCTCAAAGGAGAAGCGTGAGATCCGCCAGCTGGGCTTCGATGTGATCCATGCGTTGAGAGTCCAACATGGTCGTGGTGGAGGTCCATTTCCCGGGTTGTGGGCCTTAATTGTGGCTAGGTGTGGTTGCGAGTAATGTCGGACGGCTGCAATAACCGTAGGAGGGCGGACCGACACTGCAAAAGGCAGTGATAAAGAGAAGTGTCCGCTGAAATGGTTGGAGCAGTCGGCAGAAGGAGGATCGGCGGAAACATTGTTGGAGTAGTCGACGAGTGAAGATTGGCGGAAACGCTGCTGGAGAAGTTGGCAGAAACGCTGCTGGAGCAATCAGCGGGATCACTGTTGGAGAAGTCAGCGGGTCAAGATCGGCAAAAACGTTGCTGAATCAGTCGACAGAATCGTTGCTGGAGCAGTCCGCGGAATGGCAGGAGCAGCCGATGCGGGCGATGACGGAGCAGGCAATGCGGGTGAGCTGCGAGCCGACGGATGGAGCAGGATTTGAGGAGGAGACGTGCTCGGCTTGCGGAACCGATCAATCTTGAGCAGACGCGCGGAATCACAGAATCGGGAGCGGCGTGGAAGCTGCCTCGCGCAAATGAAAGGAGGGAGGCACCAGAATTAGGGCTATGTAAAACCCTAATTTAGGGCAGGTCGAACCAGATGATACACAACAAACAAATCAAGATTGAAGAATTGAAATTGCATTGCATTAAACAACAAGATACAATCGAGAAAGAAGTTCTCGTCAGAGACTGGGTCCTTCTTGACACTCCACTCTACTAGAGAGCCAAAACCTAAAACTCTAAAAGTGCTCATCTAACGAAACTATCACTTATATATATATATAGGCGAGTGGGGAGATACAAAGTACAATAATGCCAATGAGCTTCATAGATTTATAAACAACATGTGGCATCCGAATCGTATCAGAGCCTACACTTAAAAGTTCTCAAAATGCCAAAATAGGAGACATTGTCACTCCCTTATATATGGGAGTGATACACACAAATTGCAATAACGCCATTAGGCCTACATAAGCAAAGGTAGACGTGAAATGTGATCAAGAGGTCGTATCCGTATTACACGCCCTTCAAATAGAACAAAGGATCCCCATTGGTATGCATTCAAACAAAGTGTTCAGCACTAATTAAACGAGCTTTCAAATTAGAACTAACATGGGAAGTAAAACCAAACTATGAAGATTTACCTCAGCTTCAAACCTCAATTGAATGAGAAGGGCTTGCCGGAGGATAAGAATTCTCTGATTGATGGCCAGAGTTGTGCTCTACAATGCGAGGCAGCACCCGAAAGCAACAATTCACGCTCCGATGGCAGGAAAAAGATGTTAGGCCCCAGGTTGGCGGCAGTAATAATCGATTACAATATCCTGGATGGTAGTTAGCCACAGGCAACTCAACCGCCGATGAGTTCAGGTAAGGGGTGTTGGGATTCGAAGCGGTGCTGAAGCGCAGAATACCTGACGCTGGCACAAGTAATAATAATAGAAAACACAAAGGCACAAAAAGAACACCAGAAATAACGTGGTTCCCCCTGAATGGGTACGTCCACGGGCGGAAATGGAAGTCACAATCTCATTCAACACAAAATACACAGTGTTACAAATGGGGTTAAATTACCCCTATACAAAATGAGATAAAAAAGTGACTCCCGGATACCTTGCGGCAAAACGGCCGAAGAAAGAGGAAGTTCCTCACGGCCAAGCATGGCGGCAACCCAAACTCCGACGGCGTCTCCTCCCAAAACTGCAGCAAGCAGTAACCTTTCCCAAACCCGGCGACCTCCTTCCCCAGAATAACGGCAGCCGCTCCCCCTTCTCCAAACGGCCGCAAGGCCGGCGGCCCTTCTCTCCTCCACGAACGGCCGGCGGTCCTCCTGCAGGAGGCGGCGAGAGAGAGAGAGAGAGAGGGCGAAGGAGACGGGAGAGCAGTAAGGAGGCGGACGGCCGGCGGCGGCTCCTCCCGATGAAAACGAGAGAGAGAGAGAAACGGCGGAAGAAAGGGGGAGATCAGTCGGGGATGACTCCTAGGGTTGCAGGAAATAGGTATATATAGGTTTAAATAATTAAACCAAATAAAATAACCTAAAAAAAAACGGAGCAGGCCGGTTCAGAATTCTGAAAGAAGGCAGAAATTGCAAGGTTGCAACCTCCTTTTCTGAGGTTGCGACTTCTCGGCCAGAATTTGAAAATTGCAGAAATTTGCCCCGGAAAAATTTCCTTGCGCGCCCGAAGGAATGGTACGGGGCTGGGGAGTTAATGGAGGCAAAAACCTAACAAACTCCACTTGCCGAGATAACTCCAACCAACCAAGTTGCCACCAAGAACAATGCAAATCGCATCAACTGAATCTGCTCCCGCCAAGGGCAGATAAAGTGAACTCCTTAAATCTGAGTAGTACATAAACTGGACTGACGTGACTACTCCAGAAATGCTCCACCTGAAGCAAAGGTCTAACTGCTCCACCTCCAGCGGTGGTCTCCCAAAGCAAAAGAAATATCACAGACTCCAGAAATGATGTGCGCGGGGAGAAAAAGGATAAATGCAAACACATCAACAATTGAATGCAGGCAAAACTGATCTCAACATGGATAAAGAGAACCCCTATACGAGCTAATCAGGAAATGTTGATTAGACACACACACTAAGCTCATGTGACGAAGGAGTAACAATGAAAGAGCTTAGGTACTAGGGTGAAACAAAAGCATTCATACAACGGAGTAATGACGGAATAAATAACCCAAAGACAGGTTATAAGAAAGATAACAGGAATAACATGAACATAATGAGGAAAAGGAAAGCAAGCAACATAGGGAACAAACGGAACAGGAAGCACGAACAAATAAGCGGAAAGTAGAAGAGCAGAGAGAAGGATGACCTAGATGAGGTTATCTCCCACATCCTCAAAGCACAAGGATATGTCAGACTTCCCCTTTTCATCACCAGTGCTCTTCCCTTTATCTTTGTTCTGAAGCTTCCAGCAGTCCTTGATCACGTGACCCTTCTTCTTGCAGTATTTGCAGTATAAATCTGAACTGTCCTTTGACTTAGACTTGCCCCCTCTGTCAGAACCAGAATGACCCCGAGAGTATAGAACGGAGTCTTCAGTAACACGAGAACCTGAAGACCGCTTCCGGATGTCATCTGAGAGTAGGGCCGCAGTCACCTCTTCCAAGTCCAAGACGTCCTTACTGTAGGTAAGGGTAGTAATCATGCTCTCATAGAGCTTTGGAAGAGAGTTCAAAAGGATCACTGCTTTGTCCTCTTCATCCACCTGAATATCCATGCTGAGACACTCCGATAACAGTCTGTTGAAACTGTTCAGGTGGTCATGAATAGAGGATCCCTCCTTCATGCTAAACTTATACAGCTGCTGCTTGAGGTAGATCCGGTTGGGGAGAGACTTTGTCATGTAGGTACTCTCCAACTTTGCCCAAATGCCAGAGGCAGTCGTCACTGAAAGAACTCCATATAGCACGTCATCATGTAAGCAAAGCTGTATGGTGGACAACGCTTTGAGATCCATGACCTCCCACATACGATCAGAAACCTCAACATCCTTACTGGTCTTGCCCAGTAGGGCACGGTGTAAGCCTTCTTTTATAAGAAGTGCACGAACTTTGACCTGCCATAGACCAAAGTTTTGTTTCCCATCAAACTTGGCCACAGCACCAGGAATAGACGAAGCCATCGAGAACGGAACGCAGAAACTGCACGAAACACAAAACTTGAGTTGGCGACCTCAGCAGTGCACAACTAAGGGGATAGCCAGCGGACCAACGGTCGTAAACTACCGCACCCAAGTGTACACTCGAGATCGGAAATAACTCGTCCTTTAAATAAAAGTGTCAGCCCGCAACCTGGCTCTGATACCATTTGTTGGGATTCGAAGCGGTGCTGAAGTGCAGAATACCTGACGCTGGCACAAGTAATAATAATAGAAAACACAAAGGCACAAAAAGAACACCAGAAATAACGTGGTTCCCTCTGAATGGGTACGTCCACGGGCGGAAATGGAAGTCACAATCTCATTCAACACAAAATACACAGTGTTACAAATGGGGTTAAATTACCCCTATACAAAATGAGATAAAAAAGTGACTCCCGGATACCTTGCGGCAAAACGGCCGAAGAAAGAGGAAGTTCCTCACGGCCAAGCACGGCGGCAACCCAAACTCCGACGGCGTCTCTACGACGACGGCGTATCCTCCCAAAACTGCAGCAAGCAGTAACCTTTCCCAAACCCGGCGACCTCCTTCCCCGGAACAACGGCAGCCGCTCCCCCTTCTCCAAACGGCCGCAAGGCCGGCGGCCCTTCTCTCCTCCATGAACGGCCGGCGGTCCTCCTGCAGGAGGCGGCGAGAGAGAGAGAGAGAGAGGGCGAAGGAGACGGGAGAGCAGCAAGGGGGCGGACGGCCGGCGGCGGCTCCTCCCGATGAAAACGAGAGAGAGAGAGAAACGGCGGAAGAAAGGGGGAGATCAGTCGGGGATGACTCCTAGGGTTGCAGGAAATAGGTATATATAGGTTTAAATAATTAAACCAAATAAAATAACCTAAAAAAAACGGAGCAGGCCGGTTCAGAATTCTGAAAAAAGGTAGAAATTGCAAGGTTGCAACCTCCTTTTCTGAGGTTGCGACTTCTCGGCCAGAATTTGAAAATTGCAGAAATTTGCCCCGGAAAAATTTCCTTGCGCGCCCGAAGGAATGGTACGGGGTTGGGGAGTTAATGGAGGCAAAAACCTAACAAGGGGGAGGTCGGGCCGTAGACAGGCTCCTGGAAGTTGACGACAGCGGTTCAGGCAGTTGGAAGCGGGAGAAACCACAAGTCCTAACAGGGAACAATCTAATTATTCTTCAGGACAGTTCGACGCTGGCTGCCGGATAGGAGGGAGATGAATTCGAGTGAACTCTTCCCATCTGGAATTAAAGATAGGCCACACGCAATGATCTGCCATGGGAAACAGGTGGCTAATGCTCTGTTTGGGGGGACTTTTTTTCACTGGTCAAGTGGTTAAGACCTTAATTAAGGTCCGGTTCATGCGATCGTAACCGCTTGACCGGTGAAAAAAATTCCCCCCAAACAGAGTCTAAGACTGTTGTTTCACCAGAACAGCAAAAATTCATGCGGTTTGTGGGGCGGTTTAGGGAGGAAGTAGTGAGTCTCACAAGAAAAAAACAAAGGATAATAACTGATTAGGCTTCAACACCAAATAATTCATGGATTCAGCACCGTGGAGGATCACAAAAATCTGAGTACTCAAAATTCTGCAATAATTACAAATGAACGCAACAACATATTTATAGGAGAGCGGCACACATCGGGGGTCTATGCTTAACCTTCACAATACACACTAAAACACAAAAAAAACATGCGAAGCAAATCAAACCAACACATAAAAAATATCTCATTGCCGCTTTGAACGCGACAAGCGCTCGGATCATCCATTTGACGACCCTAGCACCTCCTCTTGTGAGTGTAAACCCGAACATGCCCTTATGCTACTTCCATGTTAACATTTTTTATATATTACCTACTAGTTTTTTATAATTGAGCTCATTTTTCCCCCTCCCTTAATGACATCTCCAATGCTCTTAAGCAACATCTTCGACGAAGACACACTCCTCAATGTCCATTATCGAACCTCAGCCTCTCCTTCCATCACACATTGAATTATTGTTGTCACTACAAAGTGTTGTAGTAATGTCATGACAACAACTCCCTCCTCTTCTATATATTATCTTTCAAGTTACTTCTCAGATTCTAGCTCATCTCAACTGTAAATCCCCTTAGAAACAGGAGTAAGGCTCCAAGTACTATTGCTTTAGGCTTATAGACTTGTTTAATTGCTTTCAAGTTTGAATAAGTTGTAAGAAAGATTACAATATATATTTTATTTATTGATTTAATTATTATATTGACTTAAATGTATTATCTAAACTAGAATGAAAGCATATTGCTCTTGCTAAAGTTGTAGAACTAAAGGAATCTGAAGGTCAAAGTGACGCAGGACGAATCTATACGCGACAGATGAACGATGACATAATCCTGCATGCAATGCAAAGGCCAACGAAGAAATCAAATTAAGCAAAAAATAATTAAATCACTTAGATAATTTTAGCAAACGTAAAATAATTCTCTAGGGTAAAGCAAGCTTCGGCTTTCCTTGGTGTGGAGGGCCAAAGAGAACGTGCAGCAAATAAGCTATAGATTCAATTAAGCACAAGTTAATACCATATAATAATGCTGAAACTAAACGTCCATACAACAAATAAAACTCACAAAATTGCGGGGCTGCTGTGGGACGGGAGATCCAGCGAGGGGAGGCGATGCGGCGGCTGAAATCTGAGTGTTGGCGGCTGGATCTGAGTGAGGGTGGTTGTTTTGGAAGGTGCGGGACTGGTTTTGGGTGGATCTGAGAGGAGGTGGCTGTTTTGGAAGGTGTGGGATTGGTTTTGGGCAGATCTAAGTGGAGGTGGCTGTTTTGGAAGGTGGGGGCTGGTTTTTAGGTAAATCTGCGTGGAGGGACAGATTTCAGATGAGGAGAGGGTATATCTGAAAGAGATGTTGTTGGAGGCTTGAAGGAGGGGAGGTGGATGGTTGGGGTGGCTGAAAAGGGGGGCGGAGGCAAGCTATGAGGGGCTGGAAGGGGCGGCGGACAGTAGGGAGGTGGCTGGAAGGGGGCGGCAGCAGCAAGGAGGTGGTTGGAAGGGGGCGGATGTTGCTGGACAGCAGCTTAGATGGGTGGCGGATAGGATTTATAGGGTTGTGAAGGTGGCGGTGGAGGCTTTAGATGGTGGAGGAAGAGGGCTAGGGTAGTCGTAGGGGTTGCCTTTGGGAAGCGGGAGAAGGCCTAGAAGTTGTCACCTAGGGTTTCACGAAGTTGGCAAAATGGAGGGATCGTTGGAATCTGGGATTCACAATCTTCAAATTCTGCAATAGCCTCTAGCAGCCCCCATACATTCTTATTTATAATAAAGAGATATTAGGGCATCCCACCATCGATGACTAGGATTGACCGGAGATGAGATAGCCCGATTACTTTAAAATTAAAGCAAAATATGACAATGTAATATATGAAATCATGTCGGAACGACGGGCCGGACGCATCCGTGAAGTCAGATCATCGGTCCGGATACGCCATATATGATAAGTAGCCAATCGGTCCCGAACGGCCCAAAACTCATCCTCCGCTGCGTGTCCACGTCTTTGCTCCGCATCACAAAGCCTCCTCAAAATAACTTTTTTTTAAAAAATAATCCTAAAATGAATATGACGCGGTAAAACGAAGGCTGAGGTGAAATCACAAGTTGCACCTTACTTTTGAAATTACAAAAATCTTCCCTGTAAGTTTACATTTCATAACTTCCATGCACAAAAAGGCCCCCATAAAGATTTATTCGAAGGGGGGTACTTTTGTCCATAAATGTTATGAAATGTAAACTTACATGGAAGATTTTTGTAATTTCAAAAATAAAAGGGGTGCAACTTGTAATTATAGTAACTTTCAGGGGAAGTTATGGTAATTCTTCCTAATTATTTACTTCAAACTGAAGGTCTAGTTCACGGATCCGGATCCCCTGAAGTTCCTATTTGAACTCCAGGGGGTGGAGTTCCGATTTTGTGAATAAATGGGGCGGAATCGGAACAGAATTTTTTCGGGACCCAAATCGGGAGTCTAAACGACTTCAAATCAAAAAGTGTTCAACATGAAAGTTATTCGTCTCGGGGATATCTACAACTTTCATGTTAACCAATTTTTCTGATTCCGCCCTATTTATTCGCAAAATCGGAACTCCACCCCCTGGAGTTCAAATAAGAACTCCAGGGGATCCGGATCCCTAGTTCACCTACCCATTCATTATCCATGTGTCTTCTTCTCCTTCACATTGGGATGAATAGATTACTTTATCACTAGATATTTTCAAACAATTGAAACAATTGATGAAGTTTATTATAACTAATTTAGGTAAAACTAGACCCCTTAAAAACACATATGACTTGTTATGATGCTAATTGTATCAAACTTAAGACTGACACAACACTTATAAGCTTGTATAAGAAAGAAACTACATTGGTTAGAAGCTTGCAGACATAAAAGTACAAAAATACATATCAAGGAGTGCTGCTGACTATGCGAACCGGAATAATCGGTATCGTCTCCCACCACTCCTCCAGCCTTCTGTTTCCCCGCTCGCTCGATGTTTTCCGACTAGTCTTTAAATTGGGCATGAAAATACATATGGCCAGTCCTATAAGCATGAATTTGAATGGGACAGTCATCAGCAGGAGAGCAACTCCACTCAGCCCCAACATTACCATGTCTGCATGCTGCAACCAAATCAAAATTGACTCAAAGTCAGTACACAATAAGTGAGCATAACAGCCAACATTTTAGCAACCATCACCCCTCACCTTTGGTGCCTTTGATACTAAGATGGACTTGATTTTTAGTATGGTGATGTTTACTGTTTTCACCATTGCATCTAAGTTCTTGAGGCCACACTGTGCAGCCACAATGCTTTCCACTGTTGTTTTATCTGAAGGAGGGGAAACCACAACCTCTTCAGGCACCTCCCCAATCCCGCTTCGTCTCGCCCGAATCATCGTTCCGATGACCAGCATCAAGATCGCGCCGAGGGCCGGACCAAACAATTCGCTGATTACAGAGTAAAGACCAGGGGCATGCTTGAATTGCTCCATAATGGGTATGAAGAGAAGTGGTGTAGATGAGGCTTATAAAAAATTTGGACTTGTTCAGTTGACTTACTTGTATATGATGACGAGAGTGATCGCAAATGCAGTGAAAGAGAGTTTTGGTTTTTTCCATGAAATGATCATCTGGAACTGAGGAGGAAGTTTTTTCAGTGGACTCAGCAATTCCTGCCAATATAAAAGATTTGATGAAGATATTGTTGAAGTATATTGATTAGATGTGACAGGTGCTTAACGGGTTAGGTTTAGGGTCCGGATGACATCCAATAATCCGTCGTCGGGGATTTAGGGTTACGACTATAAATACTCCTGCTGGGGGCAACGTGGAGGTCGTTCCAAACTTGACGGCCACACGGGATACCTCGAGCGCACTAACATTCTCGAAGCATTCCGTGTGGCCGTTATGTTTGGAATGACCTCCACGTTACCCCAGCAGGGGTATTTATAGGCGTAATCCTAAATCCCCGACGACGGGTTATTGGATGTCATCCGGATCCTAAACCTAACCCGTTAAACACCTGTCACATCTAATCAATATACCTCAACAAATATATAGTACATGACGTATGCGTGTAATGATGATAGAATCCATTTTCAACACCAAAAATGCGAATATGGGATTGATCTACTGTTTTTTGCCAATCGAATCATTGATTTCGATACCATTTGTGTGGCAATGTTTAGCAATAGAGACTGCAATATTGGACTATAGTTATAGCAAAAACACAACTGTTCTAACCCATTTCCACATGTCAAAACAGTTTAGTATCGTCATAACATAAATTTATTTTGTGCGAGATTAAGGGTCTGTTTGGCGTGGCGTTTTTGGACAAAAGCATCACCATCATAGAATCTATGTTTGGCATGACAATGGTTATAACCGCCACCAAGAAAAGAAAACTATCATTGAACATAAAAATGGATGACGTACTTTACGTGAGATCAGACGTTCACGAACGACGGTTCATAACAACCACGTTCATGACCGCCACCGCTATGCCAAATGGCACAACATTTTTGCTCCGTAAAGTTTGGACAAAAGCATCACCAACATAGAATGTATGTTTGGCATGACAACGGTTATGACCCCCACCAGAAAAAAAAAAACTAGTTTTGAACATAAAAATGGATGAAGTTCCTTAGATGAGGTCGGGCGTTCACGAACGGCAGTTCACAACCACAACGTTCATGACCGCCACAGCCATGCCAAACGGAGCCTAAAAAGAGAATACTACGCATACGTACTGCCAACACAAGAATGCTTTCAGCGATGCCTTCGTCTCTAATCCTCTCCACAGTTTCCTTTGCAATGCTAGTCTTCTTTGCTTCCTCTCTCGCTTGCTCAATAGTAGTGTCCAACGATGCTAATGACTCCTCTACTTGGCTTCTCGGAGTTATCTCACCTCTTTCTCCTCTTGCATCCATTGTCTGCATAATTGGATGTGCCATATTCAGACTCTTAAGTATGGAGGAAGCATTGCATGCACTTATTGTTCCTTCCTTCTTCAAGCTTTTGCATAGTTCCTGCATAACATAATCCCCTTTGGGCAGCTCATCAAACAAGGCGAAGATCAAGAAGTTGATCGGAAATGGTGGCGCCATTCTGAGCATCTCTCTCGCCGCATGAAGCCTCATGACCCCTAGAATAGTTCTCGCTTGGGCTTCCCAAGATTGCAAAGCGGTTTCTTCTTTGAAGGACTCGGCCTTCATGTTTGATATGAACCGATGCATTAGTATGACTTCTTTTATTAATGCGAGCCAATGTTCTCGTCTGGTCGAGCTCGCCATCTCTGGGAACTCCAATATCAGCGGCTCGGTTCTGAGGAAGATTTTCGCCTCGCCATTATCACCACGGGGAGTAATGCATGGATAACAAAGAGTTTTGAGTATTCTTACAGTTGAGAAGATTCATATGTTATGGCTGTATCGTAAAACGGAGCGCCAAAAGGCCCGGTAGATGTTGATATCACTTCATGATCCATGTCGACACTTGACAGATCAATTTTTAAGGCATTCTCATAAGACATCGGTTTCGAAGCCTCAAAATAAAGTGCCACATTGGTTAGAGTCAGTCTGCCTGGAAATTAAATCATCAAAAACCAAGCATTGAGGCATTATGAACTCTTTCCTAACAAAGTGTTTGAATCGGTAAAAGGCGAGAAATGATGACTAGCCTGGCCAACTCGTCGAGCCTATGTGACGAACCACCCTTTGGGTCATTCCAGTTCCTTCTACATGCAATATGAATTCGTCTTCTGCGATTTCAAATCCTGTTGGAGCACCTTGTTTCTGCAGGAACTTTATGTATCTGTAGAAACCAAAAAATTAGGAAAACTAGGAAGGATGCTGTCATTCCTAGCATTCAATAATGTAAGAGAATTTACTAGCTTTTGCAGAAGCAAAAAAAAAACAGAATAAATTCAAGCACCTTTTGTGCTGAAAATAAAAAGAGCATGATTATTATTTTACAACACTCAATGAACATGTAAATAGGTTTCTAGATCATTATGCTCATTCAAATACATGCCATTTTGCTAAGAAATTGTTTAACTAACAAAGGAAGAGAAGGTATATCTACAGAGCAAAACGAATGAAATAATTATATTGAATGCAAATACATAAAGTGTTCTCAAATAGAAATACGAAAAAAGGCAGCCTGGTGCACAAAGCATCAAAGTCACACGATGCTTCCAGGAGGTTGTGGTGGAGATCAACCCGACCAGATCGAAAAAAAAGGTCCCGACGCCGCACCAGTCCGGACGAAAAAATCAACCCTATGTTTTGCATGTTTTATTTGTGTTATTTATTGTGGTGTATTTTGTTGTACGAAATATGTATATATACATAATGTTGAAATTTATTTTATTTATGTCTGCAGACGTACACCTCAACTCTTCTCCATTTTATTCATGGCGGGTTGTTGAAGTCGGGTCTCTATCCCTTGACCTCCTTTATGAGAGATTTTATTCATCTACTCATACCCAACTGCACTGAAATTTATTTTATTTATGTCTGCAGACGTACACTCCAACCCTTCTCCATTTTATTCATGGCGGGTTGTTGAGGTCGGGCCTCTATCCCTTGACCTCCTTTATGAGAGATTTTATTCATCTTCTCATACCCAACTGCAGTATACATATAAATGTATATATATTTAAAAAGAAAAAACAACAAATATATATATATATATATATATTATATATGTATATATAATATATATATATATATATATGATAAGAATAAGCGGTTGTTATCCGCACTACAGTTTTGGTTATTCGCACATGTTTTTTCCTAATTTTTCGCGTCTTTTGGAAATACGTCTTGTACATGCATTTTCAGGAAAATTGTTCAACACCAAAGTTGTAGATCTCATCGAGATCTACAACTTTCGTGTTGCACTTTTCCTGAAAATGCATGTACAAGGCTTATTTTTAAAAGGCGTGAAATCTTGGTGTATTTCCAAAGTACGTCTTGTACATGCATTTTTAGGAAAAGTGTTCAACACGAAAGTTGTAGATCTCGATAACATCTACAACTTTGGTGTTGAACACTTTTCCTAAAAATGCATGTACAAGACATATTTTCAAAAGGCGCGAAAAATTAGGAAAAAAATGTGCGAATAACCAAAACTGTAGTGCGGATAACAATCACCTAAGAATATATATTATCTCTACTAATATACGAAAACTACTCTTTGGTGAAACATTGCCTGATGTCCCTATATTGCCCTTATAGTTGTATTCATAATTACACAATTATATCACACTTTATATTTGTATATTATAAAGGCAATGTCCTTTTAGGTAATTACATAACTTTACAATATTAAAATACAAAAAATAAAAACACTAGATACTCTAAACCTATTGTCTATGGCTAAGAATGACAAGAGAAAAATTAATGTTTTGACGTAAAAATATTATTTGTTTTACAAAATAAAAATTGTAATTTTGATTTATATTTTTTTACGGTCATTTTGAGTACTCATATGTGTATGTTGCGGGTCGGGCGGAGCCCGCCGGGAGCGGGCAAAGCCCGCCGTCGTCGGTCGGGTACTGTCGCGCGAGGCCATAGGGGCCGGTACTGTCCAAGACAAATGTTGCCGCCCACGACAAATGTCGCACCACCGGCGAATGTCGCACCCCGCCGAATGTCGCACCCCGCCGATTGTCGCACCCCCGCCGAATGCCCCCAGGGCCGAAGGCCCGTGCCTGTCACTTGTATATATATATATATGATTTGGTTGAAGTCCAACCGGCCCGGTTCACTGTTCATCTTCTCCCCTCCCCCGATCCAGAACCGCTTCGTCAAAAAAAAAAAATTCGTTGCACGGGTTAAGGCAACCGCTGCTTCTCCACCGATCCCGCCGCTAAGTCCTCGTCGCACCTTCCTCCAGCAGTTCGGCCACGTTCCCGCCCGATGCCCCGGCTGGGTGGTTGCATCTCCTCCACGAATCGAGCTTCGGCCATGGCCGCACCTTCTATAAGAGTTAAAGCAATTCGGGCTAAAGACAAATCTGTAATAAAGTAGTTTATTATACTGTTGCTATGCTGTGACTCATGTATCTGTTTTGGGCCTTATATAAAGCCCAGCCCTTGAAATAAAAAGCAAGCAAAATCTGTTTTCTCTTCTACATAAAAAAGTAGCTTTTCATAAGATATTTCCAACACTGGTATCAGAGGTTGGCTACTGGCAAAATCTTCTCTTGCCGGAAAAATAACCTCTGAAGAGGATCAACCATGGCCTCATCATCTACCTCAGGTGTAGCAAGCTTTTCTCATACATCTATCCCTGTTTTTCATGGAGAAAAATATCAAAACTGGGCAGTTCAGATGCGAACTGTGTTCAGGTCCCAAGGACTGTGGCAGCTGGTACAAGAAGGTCCAGTAAACCCTGCAAGAGGCAAAGATAAAGAAACAGAACATACTCCAACTGAGGAAATTCAAATGAAAGATGCAAAAGCCTTGATGCTGATTCAACAAGGAGTAGCTGAAGCAATTTTTCCACGAATAATGAGTGCAGAAACCGCAAAGGAAGCTTGGGATATTCTTCAAGAAGAATATAAAGGTTCTGCCAAGGTAATAGCCATGAAACTTCAAACTCTCTGGGCAGAACTGGATCTTGTAAGCATGAAAGCAGGTGAACCTGTTCA
The DNA here is from genome assembly GCA_039513925.1 of Platanthera zijinensis. Taxonomy (NCBI): domain Eukaryota; kingdom Viridiplantae; phylum Streptophyta; class Magnoliopsida; order Asparagales; family Orchidaceae; genus Platanthera; species Platanthera zijinensis. The sequence goes on from CM077092.1 coordinate 19,630,229, forward strand.
AGACTTTCTTGCAAGGGTTGTTAATTTGATAAATCAAATTCGAAACTATGGTGATACAGTAGAAGATAGACAGATAGTTCCAAAGCTTTTAAGGAGTCTCCCAAGCTCCTTTAATCCTGCAGTTACTGCAATTGAAGAGTCAAAGGACATCTACAAGTTGCCTTTAACTGAGCTTATGGCATCACTGAAATCTCATGAAGATCGTTTGGGAAGAAACTCACAAAATCTGGAACAAGCTTTACAAACGAAAATGAGAATCAGTAGGCCAGGATATGAGAGTCTGAAGGGAGAAAATAATCAAAAGAATCAACAACAAAAACAGTTCAGAGGCAAACAAACCTGGACTGGAGAAATGAAAGGCAAAGGAAAAGAAGCCAAAACATCACAAAGCAGAAATACAGAAGTCCAAACCCTTTATTGCATAATATGTAATAAAACCACACACAACTCAAGGGACTGTTACAACAAGTGCAAAAGATGCAAGATCCCAAACCATTCGGAAAGGGACTGCTGGCACAAAGATGCAGCACAATTTGTAGGGAAAGGCAAAACTTGTGAGGGTGAAAACCTGTTCTACTCATGCTTAAAAACTGAAGTAAAACTATCAAATGTGTGGTACATTGATAGTGGGTGTTCATCTCACATGACATACCAAAAGAAAGCATTTACAACTCTAGATGAAACCCACAAAGCTGCTGTCTATCTCGGAGATGGAAAAGCATCAGAAATTGAGGGAAAGGGATGCATAACAATAATTACTCCATCGGGACATACCAAAATGATACAGGATGTCCAATATGTACCAAACCTAGCTCAGAACTTATTGAGTGTAGGACAATTACTGCAAAAAGGATATACCGTGTCATTTAAAAAGAATTCTTGCAACATAAGTGATGAAGCATCAGGATCCCTGATTGTCTCAGCTGTAATGGGAAAAAACAGAGTTTTTCCTCTGGATCTCTCAATATTTAAGCATGGGTCTGCCCTCACCTGTCAACAGGGTTGCAGCTCAGATCCCCAACTTTGGCATCATCGACTGGGACATTTGAATTGGGATGCTATCTATCAAATGAAGAAAAAGCAACTAGTAACAGGCCTTCCAAGCATATCAAAAGAAACCCATTTCTGCTCAAGCTGTGCACAGGGAAAAGCTCACAGATTACCATTTCCACAGCAAACAGAAAGAACATCACAAGGTCCTTTGGAACTAATTCATGGAGATCTATGGGGACCAACAACTACAAAGTCACTTGGAGGTAAGAACTACTACTTTCTCCTAGTAGATGACTATAGTAAGTTTATGTGGATTTACTTTCTAGCTCAAAAATCAGATGCTTTTGAGGTGTTCAAAAACTTTAAGAGGGAAGTTGAAAATCAATTCAACCTCTCCATTAAATGCTTTAGAACAGATAGGGGTGGGGAGTTCACTTCCCATCAGTTTCAGATTTTCTGCCAACAAAATGGAATAAGAAGACAACTGACGGGCCCCTATACCCCTCAGCAAAATGGATCTGCAGAAAGAAGAAATAGAACAGTAGCTGAGATGGGAAGAACAATGCTAGTGCATAAAAATTTACCAAAAGAGTACTGGGGAGAAGCAGTGAGCACAGCTGTACACATTCTAAACAGGGTAACAACCAAATCCCTGCAGGATAGTACACCCTATGAAATGCTTTTTAAGTCTAAACCCTCAATGCAGCACATGAGAACTTTTGGCTGCACATGTTTTATGTTGTTGCATAAAGGAAGAGAAGAAAAGTTAGATAAGAAAAGTAAAGAATGCATTTTCATCGGGTATAGTGAGCAATCCAAAGCTTATAGGCTTTATCAACCTGTAAACAAAAAACTCATTATATCTCGTGATGTCATTTTCAATGAAGCAGGACAGTGGAAATGGAATTCAGAAGAGATGGAATGCAACACACAAAGAAGAACAGTTGATTCAACATTTACCCCTGAAACATCTCAGGTACCAGATCTTATTCCAACAGCTGATGAAGATGCAGTGGATACAAACTCTGACTCTTCATCACCACGCAGAACAAGAACCCTGGAAGATTTATATCAATCAACTGACCTTGCTCTGTCCTGTATTACTCCAACAAGCTTTGAAGAGGCACATGAATCTCCAGAATGGACAAAAGCCATGACTGAAGAAATTGGAATGATAAACAAAAACAAAACATGGAGTCTAGTAGACAAACAAGCTGGAAAAACTACAGTGGGGCTGAAATGGATCTATAGGATAAAATACAATGAGAAAGGAGAAATATCTCGCCTAAAAGCAAGATTGGTAGCTAAAGGCTACACACAAAAATATGGCAAGGACTATGAAGAAACGTATGCTCCTGTAGTCCGACTCAACACCATACGTATACTCTTAGCTTATGCAGCACAATATAAACTGAAAGTATATCATTATGATGTAAAGTCTGCTTTTCTAAATGGGACAATTACTGAAGACATTTTTGTTGATCAGCCTCAAGGTTTCATCAAAGAAGAAAGCAAAGAAAAAGTGTATAAGCTACATAAGGCACTCTATGGACTGAAACAGGCTCCAAGGGCCTGGAATGCTCACATAGATGCCTACTTGCAACAAAATAACTACAAGAAATGTCAAAGTGAGCCCACCTTATATACCAGAAGGATAGATGAGAAGTTTATTCAAATTGGTTTATACGTAGTTGATCTTCTCGTGACAGGAAATTCCCAAAAACTTCTTGAAGAATTTCAAAAAGAGATGGAATCAAAGTACGAGATGACCAACTTGGGGGAAATGAGGTACTTCCTTGGAATTCAGGTAACCCAAATGTCAAGCGGCATTTTCTTGTCTCAAACAAACTATATAAAAGAAATGTTAAAGAAAAACAATATGAGTGAATGTAACCCTTCCATCACTCCCATGGAAAAAGGTGAAAAACTTGAAAAGTCAGACACTGAAGAACCATCAGCAGAGAAATTATACAGATCAATTGTAGGATCTTTAATCTACCTGTGTAATACGAGACCAGATATAGAAAATGCAGTAAATATAGTATCTAGATTCGTAAGTTGCCCAAATAAAACTCACTTTGCAGCTTTGAAACGAATCTTGCGCTATATCAAAGGGACTGAGAACTATGGACTGCTATATCAACAAGCTGATATGTTTACTCTTCACGGATACAGCGATGCAGATTGGGGAGGAGATTTAATCGACAGAAAGAGCACAAGTGGCTATGTATTCATGCTGGGTAATAATCCTATTACCTGGAGCTCTCGAAAGCAGCAGTCAGTCGCACTTTCCACAGCAGAAGCCGAATACATGGCACTAAGCGCCGCAGGATGTGAAGCATTGTGGTTAAGAGAAATGATGAAAACGATAACAGGGAAAGAAGAAGAAGAAGGAACAGAAATCAAATGCGACAATACATCCGCCATAGCACTGGCAAAGAATCCTCTTACCCAGCACAAATCAAAACATATTGATCTGCGCTATCATTTCATCAGAGAAAATACAGATTCATCAGAGAAAATACAGAAAAAGGAAACATCAAAGCCATCCATTGCAGCGGTGAAGAGCAAGTAGCAGACATCCTAACGAAACCTCTCGCTAGGGTTCGCTTCCAGCAACTCAGGATGAAATTGGGGGTAACGCCGAATATCGCTTTAGGAAGGGTATAAGAGTTAAAGCAATTCGGGCTAAAGACAAATCTGTAATAAAGTAGTTTATTATACTGTTGCTATGCTGTGACTCATGTATCTGTTTTGGGCCTTATATAAAGCCCAGCCCTTGAAATAAAAAGCAAGCAAAATCTGTTTTCTCATCTACATAAAAAAGTAGCTTTTCATAAGATATTTCCAACACCTTCCATGGCAGTTTTTTTTTTCCTTCTTTCCTCTTCTTCCGCCATGGCCGCACCTTCCCGCCCGATGAATGTTGATGAATGATTGATGTTGCTTGTGTATTTCCTGTTTTGAGAGTGGTCGAATGTAGGAGTTTAGAGGTAGAAGATGAAGAACAGTGAGTTATGAAGTTCATTATTTTGATTGTTTAGGGTTTTCGTGAATAGTTGATGTCTGTATTGTTCGGTGATGTTTGATTAAAGGTTCCGGTAGCTGTGTATCCAGAGAGCTGTTGTGCTTGCTTCCTGTAGTTGGTAGATGATGAACCCTAAACATTAAAGTTACTGTGCATGTACACTCTCAATTGTTGATTCCCATTCTCAGTGGATGAGTAGGTGTTCGAGTTAGGCAGAGGTGAATTAATCTACTGCTTGCTAGTGAGATTAGGAGGTAATTTATCCTTAGTGGTTAGAGATTTCGTGGAGTCATCGCGAGTGATAGAGATTTCGTGGATCCTCTAGTGTGAGAGCGAGTGAATTTTAGGTTTGTTATGTTTGTGGCTTTCTTACATTGTTGAGTGATTCCGTGGAACCACCTTGTGTGAGGGAGTGATTTAATTCCTTGGTGTCCGTGTGCGATAGCGGCCGACCTCGGAGCGAAGAACGAAGGTGACGAGGAGTTCCTCGCGTGATCGCCATCGACTTCGGAATACGGAAGACGTCTCTTCCGTGGGTAATTGTTTCTCTCTCCTTCCTTTGTGTGTGTCTAAGTTTTCTCATTAGGATAATTAGACTCATTGCTCGGTTTTCGCCCAATTTCGTCAGCAAACGCTACGTCGAAACTTCAAACGGAAACGTATTTGGAGTTCACGATTTCCGTTTTGCTACGACAAGGGGAACGGAACGAAGTTGCGAACTTCCGTCCCCGGATTTAATTTTGAATTTTTATTTTAGTAAAATTCAATTTTAAAGTAAGTAGCGATTTGTGCTTTCATAAAAAAAATCCCAAGTTGCAAAATTTCTTAATTACTGCGCCCGCTCTGAAATTTGGAAAAAATTAATTTAATCAACGCATGCATTTAGGGTTTCCTAGAAAAAGCCGACAGACGCGTAAACCCTACGCGTCGTCCTGCATCAGGTTGCTTACAGGACTTGAACCCATGACCTCAAAGTCACACGATAACAACTTAACAGCTGCGCAAAGGCCCCCCTTCCCGAAATAAAAATACAATACCAATTTTTTTTAAGCATGACACTTTTTTATATGCATACAAGTAGATGCTAGTAAAATATTTTCTACGTACCTTCCGGTTCAAACTCATGGTTGAATAATACAGGTCATTTTGCACTTTCAAAAGGTTAATGTTACTAGCAATTGAGCAAAACAACTAGAATCACATAATCACACATACTACAAACATAATAATATACATGGATCACTCCAACTATAAGAAAGTGTTGAAATTTGTGAAGTGAAAGTGGGTGATCGGGCAGCCCGCGCGGTCTGGGCGGACTGACCGCGCGGACTGATGTTGCAGTCTGATGGTCTGGTGATTGGCTACCTGTGGAGTTCTGGTGGCTGCTGTGTGGGTTGAAATCCGCGGACTGTGCGGACTGAGTGTGAGTTCGGTAGTTGGCTGCTATTGGCGGTTTGCAGGTTGGAGTCTGCGGTCTTCGCGGACTGCGCGGACTGTTGTTTTGGAGTCCGCGAGATCGGAGGTGGTCTAGTCTCAAGTTGCGGTGATGAGCCACGTTCCTTGTGGCGGACTGACCTTGGAGCTGGCGACCTGACTTGATGTCCGTTGAGCTCGCGCCATTTATTGGCAGGTTGTTGGACTTGGTCACACACTGTGACAAGTCCAGGGTATCTGCATAGTCCGTTGTTGACCGGGCGATTTGCCTGTTGGTCGTGGACTTGTGTTGCGGGCTGATGTTGTATTCGGGGGTGTCCGCATAGTCCGTTGTGACCGGGCGGTCTGCTTGTTGGTCGTGGACAAGTTGCGAGCTGCTTCGGTGTTTGCAGAGTCCGCTAAGTCCGCTGTGACCGGGCGGTTTGACTGTTGGTCGTGGACTTGTGCTTGCGGATTGATGCAATATCAGCTACTTAGTGCGGACTGGATCCTTGCCTTGGTTCGTGCTGGACTTGGTTGTCCGGCCTTGTCCTTGCGGACTGGGCGGACTGCCTTGTGCGGACTGGCGATCTGGCTATCTTACGCCAAGTGTTTTGGCGGTTTTGTTCGCGAGTCCGGCATTGTTGATTCGGTCAATGCGGACTCTGCGAACTCGGCGGACTGGCTTTGCTAGCTGCGATCAAGGGGCGGTTAGCTTATCTCATAGGGCGGTGACCACACTCCTCACCCCGCCTATAAATAGGACCCCCCGGCACTTCATTTGTAACAGAGTGAACAGTAAGTTGAACTTGGTCTAAGTGCTGCCGACTCAGTTTTTCTATCCGCGCGGTTTGAACAGACTTAACTGGTTGCTATTTGCAGGTGGCGCGGCTAGCACTGTGGAGCCAGGAGTTTGGTTTTGACTTCGGTCATGCTCAGTGAAGTTTGTGGACTGCGTTCAGCGGTTTACCAGTTTTTCTCTGCTTCAATTTTCCAAGTTCAATAACCTGTCTGCCGGACTCGGCGGTTAGGCGGTCTGTTCGCCAGTTCGGCAGCAGCAGTGGTTCAGCGAATAACGGAGTGTCCGCGCGACCTCACGGTCTCGGCGGACTTCGTTATTTAGTTCGGCTTCAGCATCATTCGGGCGGTCTCTGCGACTTCTGCGCACAGGCGGTCTCGTCGGTCTCCAGCGTTCTGTCCGCCCGAATTGTCTCTTGATATTTTCTGCTTTCCCTTGTGTACGAGCGAAATCATGTCTCGCCATGTATATCTCGCTCTGTAAAGAAGATTGATATATACATGATCTGCTTGTCTTTGTCTTGCAATTGGTTGATTGAGTTTCTTCCTGGTTTTCTCTTGGTCAAGTTGTGATCTAGATAGTTCTGAAGATATTAATTTGGTGTTTAGACTATCTTGCTGAGCTTCTTGAGAAAATTCAACATGGTATCAGAGGAAGGTTCAGTTGATTGAGTGGTGATCAACGTCTGATTGTGTGGTGATCAACGTCTGATTGTGCTCTATGCTTCTGGGAACTTAACCAGAGTTTCTGCAATGGACGGAGGTTATGCAAGGGGTCTGGGAATTGAGCTTTTGATGCCGACTAACTTCAAGAAGCGGAAGTCGTGCATGAAAAGCTATCTTCTGGGTGAGGATTTGTGGGAGGTCGTTGGTGGTGATGACCAAGTGGAAATTACAGCTGAGTTTGGAACTGTTGAGCAGGTAAGAGTTTGGAACTGCTGAGCAGGTGAGAGTTTGGAGGAAGACTAATGCAAATGCATAGTTTACTCTCAAACGGGCTGTCTCGCCGGAGCTGTTTGATCAGATCATTGGATGTGAATTTGTTGCTAAAATTTGGACTTCCCTTGATGGGTTGTTCAACAGGAAGAATGTAGCTAGGCTACAGTTCCTGGAGAATGAGTTGGCTAAAGCAATTCAAGGAGACCTCTCCGTCTCAAAATACTTCTTGAAAATGAAGAGCTTGTGTGCTGAGCTATCAGAGCTTGATCCTGATGAGCCTATCTCTGAGACTAAGTTAAAAAAAGCACATAATCCGCGGCTTGCGGAAGAAGTATGTGGTCTTTGTAACTTCTGTTCAAGGCCGGACAACTCAGCCATCTCTGCTGGAGCTTGAATATTTGCTAGCATCACAAGAGAGCTTGGCTAGGCAAATGGCTGGAGTTACTATTTCTGATGGTGGCAGTGAAGCTCTGTTTACGGAGAAGAAGAAAAAGAGATGGGAAGGGAAGAAGACTGCGGCTGGAGATGAGCCTTCAACCTCTAATCAGCAAGAGAGGGGCTCTACTTTTAAGGAGGATTGGAAGAAGAACTTGAAGTGCTACAGGTGTCATCAGCCGGGTCACTTCAAGCGTGACTGCAAGGTCAAGCTGCAGCCTGGGCATGTTGCAGGCAAGGAGGAAGCTTGCTCTAGTACTGAGGAAGCTGGCTGGGGTGGAGCCTTCATGACGGGCACTTTTGTCCGTGCCTTATCAACCATCGACTTTGAAGATGACTAGATCGTGGACTCCGGGTGTGGTCATCACCTCACCAGAGACAGGTCGAAGTTCTCCTCTCTGCAAACTTACTCAGGTAACGAAGCCATCATTACTGCTGATAATACTGTTCATACTGTAGAGAAGGAGAGTGTAGTGTCCGTAGGTAGTGATCAGGGTCCACTCACATTAAGGAGTGTCTATCACGTACCGGACATGAAGAAGAATCTCTTCTCGGTAAGCAATGCAGTAAATGCGGGATATCAGGTTCTATTTGATAAAACAGAAGTGAAGTTTCTCCGCAACGTATCAGCGGTTAAAGCATTGGAGTGTATCCATGGTGACTTGATGAGACCAACCGCTACTGTTAGCCTTGGTGGGAGCAGGTACATGCTGGTTTTGATTGATGACTATTCAAGGTACACTTGAGTGTAGTTTATGAAGGAGAAGTCAGCTGCTTTCTATTTGTTTGTGGAGTTCAAGGAGCTAGTAGAGGACCGGTTTAACCTGCGGATCAAGAAGTTTAGAACTGACAACGGCGGAGAATTTCTCTCCTCCGAGTTTTCTAATTTTTGCAGGAAGCACGGGATCCAAAGAGAGCTTATGCTTACACTCCACAACAAAATGGAGTAGCGGAGAGGAAGATTCGTCATCTGACGGAGACCTGCAAATGTTGGATTCATGCCAAGAGTATCCCAAGGTTATTTTGGGCGGAGGGAATGTCTTGTGCAGCTTATGTCATCAATCGGATGCCTCTCAGCCCGATCAACATGAAGTCTCCTATCGAGATGATGTTCAAGGAGAAGTCAAGCGTGGACCATCTTCGGGTGTTTGGTTCAACTTGTTATGTGCATATCCCGAATGCTTTAAGGACAAAGCTTGATGCAAAGGCAAGGAAGCTTGTCTTTGTAGGCTATGAGCGGAAGAAGGGATGTAAGTGCATGGATCCAGCGACGAAGAAGTTTGTTGTTTCAAGAGACGTGGTTTTTGATGAACTGACGTCGTATGGAGAAAGCTCGATTGATCTACCAGAGAGCAAGGTTGATAAAGAGCAGGTGGTTGTTGAAGTTCTTCAAGAGGAGCTTGTTATTTCACCAGCAGCTCCTTTGCTTCAAGCTCTGCGACAGAAGCTTCTGGGTCAGGAAATAGGGGGAGCATTGCTCAGGTTCTGCCTGAGAATGAAGCTAAGCCTGAAGAAGCAGCGGAGGTGGTGAGCAATGAGCAGACTCTTCAGAGATCAAAGAGGGTTATCAAGCCTCCAGCTCGCATACCTAGGGCGTATGACGGGAAACAATCTCCCGGTTCAGCATAGTGCTGAACCAGTTCCTGCGGCAGTTCTCTTATGCGTATAAATGGAGGGATGCGACAGTTCGTCATAGGTGCGTGATTATAGAGGGTTCAAGCGGCGGCTGTTCGAACTGAAGGCGTACGACTGTGCGGGTTCTTTGAAGCGAACAAGGAGACGACTCCTGCGACGACCGACTAGATAAGAGCAGCAATGATTTCAGGCGGCGGTAGTGGTTGTTTGATAAAAATCACAGGAAGAACGCACTTTTTTCTCTCTACTCTTCTCTCGTGTTAGACTCTCCACCGGCTTTGGAGGAAATAGCGGCCTATTTTGGAGGAGAGAATCTTTACCGATCTTGGAGGAGATGATGTCGTGCGGGCGTGACGGCGAAGGCTTGCGGTGGTGCAGTGACCTTGACGGTGCTTCTATCCAGCGGTACGGGCGTGGCGACAAAGGAATGCGGGAGTGCAGTGACCTTAATGGTGTTTCTCTCCGGTGGTGCGACTTGGCGTCGATGGCGTGCATGAGTGCAGTTGGCATCAACGGTGCTTCTCCGGTGGTGGCGGGTGGTTTGGTTGTCATCGGACGACAAAGGTTCTCGGTGAACCTTGTGCGTCCGCTGTGCTAGCGGATTACAGTCCAGATTATTCTCTCTTCCATGGATCGAGCGAGTCCGGCTCCTCCGCGGTGTATTCTGTAATAAATGTCGATACATTTCTTCATGGTTTTTATTATTGCAGTTATATTTATATTAGCAGAGTTCCTTGTTCAGATTTCAGTTTTTGTCTACCATGCATTAAATTGGTTGAGCCTAGGGGATAGTTTCCGCGTTATATCCCAACAAGTGGTATCAGAGCTAGGTTTTGTAGGCGACTGATTGAACATTCGAGAAATGATTTGATTGCGGTGGGTGACGACTAGGCCCGCTCCCCATCTTTTCAAATTTGACCTTTGAATTAATCAGGTCTCCCGGTCGTGTCGTAGGATAACCATGATAGGGAAGAACGTGAATATGGATAGTATTTCTTTGAAGAAGTGCGACGGTGGTGGGTTTATGACAGGTAGTACTGCATGAGATGGTCATGATAATCACGGATATGTTATAGGGAGAAGATTATCTGTGGGAACATAATGTGTGTTCAGACAGTTTATGTGTCAGTTTGAAGCTGGTGCAGAGACGGAGGAAGACGTGAGGACCCGTTTCACTTCTTACCTCGCTCACTTTTTTTTTTACTCGACCTTAATGACGATGCTCTTGTATGAGAATGATACGGTAGAGCTGGTGGAGGTCACAATCGTAGTGCTATCTAGATAGATGTTAGTGAGCCCTACTCCTGAGGGCGATCACATCTTGGCAGCAATGGATGGGTAAGGTAAGGCAGTTTGCCAATGGATTGAGTGGAGCAAGATCTCGATCCAGGCCGAAGGATGGTATTGTGTTATACTATTGCAGACAGTGCAGTCACACATGAGAGTGAGTTCGCAGTATGCAAAAAGGCCTCGTGGCTAGGGTGCGGACAAGGTCATAACTGGGTCAGGGTGCAGAGTGATGAGGTCTTCACCATCACTGAGAGTATGTGCGACTCTAACAGCTAGATGTTTGACATCACTGAGCGGTTTGGATTCAGGTGGCTACAACTGAGTGGCCCGAGGTGGAGTCTTCATGGTGGAGTGAGAGCATACCATGCTCAGGAGAGCTGTGTAGTGTAGTAGTTTGTACCGGCTGATGGGGACCACGACGTGTGGTGGTGTGCTCATGATTTCTGCGACCGACATGGTGGATTGTTGTGGTGGTGCAGTAGATCGTTCTTCTGGGACTTGTGTTTTGTGAGTCCATTTCTACGATCAGTTTGCGACGATGATCGCGGATTGAGCCAGAGCAGAGATGAGTTGACTGGAGCAGGTCGGTTGATGCCTCAGACTGAGGCGGCGCTACGCGCAGAGTTGCTTGATGCGGTTGTTGCTTGGTGTAGTCGATGCTTTGTGCAGTGGGGTGCTTCGTGCATATGATGACTCTGAATCCCGAACCAAAGTGGTGATTGTTACTTTAAGTTCGGATTCAGATCCAAACCAGATCTTTTTTTGGGAACACCATACATGGTAATTTCTCTCTAGATGGAGAGAAATTGGGTGTCAAAAAAGGATATTTTTGAACATTTAATTGCTTTACTTTTTAGAGAGAGAGAGCTCTCTCGCCCTCTCTCTCCTTTGCATGAAATCAGGAATCCACTGCCATTATATACATATAGTGATATATTGACAGAGGGGTTTCCTGTTCACGTTGGGAGGAGCAACAGCCGCCTGTAGAGAAGAGAGGAACAACCGTCCTTGCTAGCGTTGGAGGGTGGAGCCGTCGTCATCGCCGCCAGCCCGCCACCATCTCGCTCTTGGTGCCGCAAGGGGTGGGAGACCCCTGCAGGGTGCCGCCGGTGGTTGCCGTTGATGCAACACTATGCGGCGGCGGCGGCGGAGTAGTTGGTGTCGAGCGTAGTTTTTCCTCTCTACTCTTCTCTCGTGTAAGACTCTCGACGTATCCAACGGCTTTGGAGGAAATAGTCGCCGGTCTTGGAGGAGAGGATCTCTACCGGTCTTGGAGGAGATGATGTGGTGCGGGCGTGGCGGCGATGGCTTGCGGTGGTGCAGTGGCCTTGACGGTGCTTCTATCCGGCAGTACGGTCGTGGCGTCGGAGCATGCGGGAGTGCAGCGACCTTGATGGTGTTTCTCTCCGGTGGTGCGGCTTGGCGTCGATAGCGTGCATGAGTACAGTTGGCCTCAACGGTGCTTCTTCGGTGGTGGCGGGTGGTTTGGTCGTCATCGGACGACGAAGGTTCTCGGTAAACCTCGTGCATCCGCTGTGCTAGCGGATTGCAGTCCAGATTATTCTCTCCCGCAGATCGAGCGAATCCGGCTCCTCCGCGGTGTATTCTGTAACGGACATCAGTACATTTCTTCATGGATTTTATTATTGCAGTTATATTTATATATGCAGAGTTACTTGTTCAGATTTCAATTCTTGTCTACCATGTATTAAATTGGTTGCTCCTAAGAGATAGTTTCTGCATTATATCTCAACAAACATCTCAATAGTTATCTTTAACATTAAACAAATGAGCAACTAATGAAACAAGAATTTAATGTTTCATCTCAATATCCGAATTCTGAAGTTCTCATGAGACTTTTCCTTGAAATGGTCTGCCCTAACATTGCAATATGAAACATTTGAGAATGCCTTCTTAAATGATGAAAAGCATTATAAATCAAGTGAATGTCCCGAAGAAAACAAAGAGTCATACTTGTTTATCTCCTTCAAAAATCTATCATAAGCAGGATAGTGGAGTCGGCTTGCCGTGGATGCCGTAAGCGTCTCGAATACAAATCGCGCATTCACGACATCGGTTGCCAGCGGAAGCACGGATCCAAACCATGCAAAAGCATCTATACCAACATGCCTTTCTTCATCCACCTACAAATTTCAATTTGGCAACATAGATTAGCATAAACAACAACTAAATTCCTACTTCAAAAAAAAAAACATCCCATAATGCTCTATGTTCTTACAAGAAGTGGCATTATATCCATGTAGAAAAGGGGAATATCATCATGAAGCTGGCCTGCATTTCCTTGCAAAACCTCCTTCCTATCATCCTTCTCTTTTCCAACACTTTCCTGCAAACCATTACTAAGGAGTGTGCTGCGAATAATCAAGCAAAGAGAGAAGAGACAACAATCTCTATGGACATAAAAGCTCCGTTTGGCGCGGCACAAACTAGTTTTGAACATATAAGTGGATGAAGGACCTTAGGTGAGGTCGCACACTCACGAACGACGGTTCATAACCACCGCCGTTCACGACCGTCACCGCAGCACCAAACCGAGCCAAAGTGTTTCCATGAGATATAAATTTAAAAAGGGATCAACTGAACTGGCTTCAAACACAACAAAATTCAAGGATGAGGTAATAATCCTGAATAGAAGAGCTGCAGCAAGCAGAGAAAGGAGGCGACACCGACCGAATAGGAATGTTCATCTGCATTGCTCGGGATCTCCCACGCAAGCATCATATCGAAAGTGAGGCGGCAGAAATCTCCATCTTCAATTTTCTCTCCAATGTCACAACACACTCTTTCAATTGCTTTAGAACTCAAAAACTCGACCAATCTCCTCGAATAGTTATCCGGCAAGATTTTCAAGCTTATATCAAATTCCTCAATAAGATCACCCTCTGAAGTATCCAGGATTCTGCATAATTTTTCCATTTGATCACTTTCTCAGACAAGTCAATGAAGCAATGTGAATTCAAAGCATAGAGAGAAACTTGTATCTAAAGAATGAAAAAACCAAGACAAAAATTTATATAACAAATAAAAACTCTGCCTTTACCATGGAGAGAAATCATATCCACAATAATTTTACATAAACTCTCTGCCCTTTCCTCCAAATCCCTTTCATGTGATACTAATTTTGATTCTTCTTCTTCTTAAAATAAAAGCTAGTAAATTCTCTTAAGCTCCATTCCTTTGCAAGTTTTCATTGAAAAGTTTTCGTTTTGGGACAAAACAAAAACTTCTGTTCATTTGCAGACAGTTTTTCTGGTCCGTTTTAGGCCAAAGAGAAAACTTTTTATAATCCTTTGTGCATTCTCAGCTTCTTCTCCAAAGCCCTCTTTCTAGACCCGTGTTCTCTGAAGGTGAAAAATAAAGCTAAACGAACCCCAAAATTTGATCTTTTTCAAAAACTCAAAACCAAAACAGAGCAAACAAATGGACCCTGTTTTCATAATTTCGTGGAAAAGCAGAGAAGGGGAGGAGGAAGAAGAAGAAGAAACTGACTCTGCGCATCGCTGAAGAAGACCGTTAGCAATGGCGGATAAATGTTTCTTCATCTCTTCTCCTTCTCTCTGCGTCGGAATACTGAAAGAAGGCGGGCAATGACAGAGGTTTCCTCCGCATTAGTTATCTCTTGGGATCGAACGGCGGTGAAGGAGACGTGGAGAGAAATGGAGCCTCCGCGAGGGATCTGGCCGTGCATTGCGGCGCGCCTGTTGGCCTTTCGACCCGTGTTTCGTAGAACGGCGGAGGTGGAGATGGAGAGAGTCAGGCGGTGAAGAATCACTGGCTCACGTTGCAGCGCTCCGCCGCCCCCGCCAGCTTTTTGCTGAGGCCAGCAAGTTTTGTTTCATGCTAGCATTTACTTATGTGAAGTTGATAAATATTGGATGCTAGCGCTGCTATTCGCACCGCAGTTTTGACTGTTCGTGCCGTACTTTCTTCTAATTTTTCGTGTCTTTTGAAAATACGTTTTGTACATGTATTTTTAGAAAAAGTGTTCAACACGAAAGTTGTATATCTCGACGAGGTCTGCAACTTTCGTGTTGAACACTTTTCCTAAAAATGCATGTACAAGACGTATTTCCAAAATGCGTGAAATTTTAGCGTACTTCTAATGTACGCCTTGTACATGCATTTTTAGAAAAAGTGTTCACCATTAGATCTCGTTGAGATCTAAAACTTTCGTGTTGAACACTTTTCCTAAAAATTCATGTAGAAGACGGTATTTCCAAAAGGCACTGAAAATTAGAAGAAAGTGCGGTGCGAATAGCCAAAACTACGGTGCCCTAATATTATCATCTTATTTTTCGTTATTCCAACTTCAAATTTGGTTTTACATTTCAGAATTTTATTTGATTTTTTATTTCAGATTTTCATTTGGTTTTCTATTTCTAATTTTCATTTGGGTTTTCATTTCAAATTTTCATTTCGTTTTTCATTTGATTTTCAATTTCAGGTTTGATTTTTAGTTTCTAATTTTAGAATTTCAGTTGGTTTTTAGTTTCTAATTTCATTTTTGTATATAGTTTTCAGAATTGAGGTTGACGGAGGAGAATTTTGGAAAGGATGGTATTTTTATGTTATAAACATGTTATTTTGTTGAATTGTTGTGATGGAAATATCATGAATTTAATTTTTTATGTAGAAAATTTGTTTATGTAATTTGTATTATTGATTTGTTGTTAACAATATTGATTTGCGGTTAACATTTTGATTTGCGCCTAGTATTTCGATCTTAAAATATATGGTTTGTTGTTAGGAATTATTTGCGGACAATCAAATTTGATTTGTCTTTGACAATTCGCTATACAAAATTAAAGAGGTATTAAAATTTGTTTAATGCATGCATGCATGTGTCCACACACACTCACACACATGAGAGCGTGGGTCCCTCCGTGCGGCTGCGACTATATCCCGACCGCAATAGTGACCAGTCTCGACAACACTCCCCCGTGAGCGCCAGTCACTCGATTTCCTAATGCGCTTGGGAGATGTAGGCGATGGGAATGTCATCGGACACTGTCGTGTTTGAGGTACTGTAATTCATACTAAAAAAATGATTATAAAATTTTTTGGTAGTTGCCTCGTAAAATTCATATAAAAATTATTAAGACATTAAATAAAATTTCATACCTGCCCACCAAAAAAATTTCAAATAAAATTTGTTAAGATCTTTGCCGGGGTCGGCCACCTTTGTAGGAGCAGAGATATTCATCGGGTGTGCGACAACATTCGTTGGGGACGACAGTAATCAGCGGGGCGGCGACATTCATACTTACACATGAACTCTTTATACCAATAAGATTTCACAAAAACTCTCGCTCTTAATTTTCGGCTTTCCAGGAATGAAAAGATATTGCCCAACCCCTACAAAGGCATCCAAGTAGAAGCGCCCATTATGGAGGTTGGTGTAGGTATGGAGTGTAGGAAATCCGGAGCGCCGAGAAGCAGAAATCCGAATAAAAGCAGTGAACAAAAGGAACAGAGCAAGCACACAAACACGTAGATTTAAGAGGTTCACCCAAAACCGGGCTACGTCTCCTATCCCTTCCCTTCTCAGTTCTTGTAATCACCAAAAAAAATACAGATTACAAAGGTTTCAAGGATCCAAAACCGATCCTACCTTAACTCCTCCTTCTGGACAAGAAACAACGGAAGAACCCCTTCTGGATCGCCTCCAACAAAAACCTCGTATGCGCCTCCAAAAGAGTATATCCGCCGAAAGCTGTCGTCTCAACCGTATCCCTAAAAAACAACCGGAATACGCCTTAAATAGGCTTCAGCACAACGTCGAACGTCGAACTCAGCTCGACGTTCCACGTCGAACGTCGAACGTCAAACTCAGCTCGACGTTCGACGAACGTCGAACCCAGTTCAACCATTGGAAAAAACAACCCCCCAAAAATTTTGGGTCGGGGGAGTTGCCCCCGCACCTCTGGACCCCTGCCCGCTGTCCGGTCAGCGGGACCTCCGTCGGGGGCGGCTGCCCCCGGACCCCCGCTGTCGTCGGCGCCAGATATGTCGGAGGGGGATCACACTTCGATTCCTCTAAGCTCACGTGGGCTAACCCGGTGTGAGAAATAAGAGGACCGGAAGTGTTCCACAACCCCAACATTCTCCCACTTGTTGGACAGCTTCCGCAGATGAGAGCAACTCCTGCAATCTTCCTCTTCAACCCCACTGTTGTTGCACACCAATCAAACTTAGCAACAAGCACAGCCTTGGTCAGGAAATCAGAGCAGTTCTCATTGGTATCAACCTTCTCCAGTTAAACAACCTGCTTCTCAACCTTTTCCCTGATGAAATGAAATTGGATATCAATGTACTTGGTCATAACATGGAAAGCCGGATTCTTGGCTAACTGAATAGCCTCTTGGCTGTCACACCATAGCTTCACAGGACCTTGCTCAAAACCGAGCTCCCCGCACAACCTCCTCAGCCATATGGCCTCCTTACTGGCATGAGTAAGAGCCATATACTCTGCTTCCGTCGACGAGAGTGCCACCACTCCTTGCCGCCGACTCATCCAACTGATAGCGCCACCAAACAATGTAAACACATATCCACTAGTGGACCTCCTGCTATCCAGATAACCTCCCCAGTCAGAGTCCACGTGTCCGACCACGTCCAGGACTTTTCCATTTTCAGCACCTTCAAAACAGATAGAATAATTTGAAGTGCCCCGAAGATACCTGAACACACGCTTCACAGCATTCCAGTGCTTCATCCCCGGTTTGGCCATATAACGGCTCAGTACTCCCACTGCTTGTGCGATGTCAGGGCGAGTACAAACCATGGCGTACATGAGGCTCCCCACTGCACTTGCATATGGGACCTTCACCATGTCCTCCATCTCCTCATGTGTCTTGGGAAACATCTTCGCAGATAGCTTATTCCCCACGGGCATAGGGGTACCAACAGGCTTGCAGTCAGCCATGTTGAACTTCTTCAACACCTCCTCGACGTACCTTTGCTGCCCCAGCTAAAGCTTCTTCTTGCTCCGATCCCTGGTAATCTGCATCCCCAAGATCACACTTGTCGGACCCAAATCCTTCATTTCGAACTTGGCCGAGAGCAACTTCTTCACCTGTTGGATCATTTTGACACTATTCCCTATGAGCAACATGTCATCTACGTAGAGTGTCAAGAAAGTGAAGTGCTCTCCCTTCCTTTGGATATAGATACAGTGGTCCGAATTCGACCTTTCAAAACCCAACTCCAGCATGTAGGTGTCGAACTTCTGGTACCACATCCTCGGAGATTGCTTAAGTCCATAAAGGGACTTCTTCAACCTGCACACCAGATCCTCCTTGCCCTTGGCCTCGAATCCTTCAGATTGCCGCATATAAATCTCCTCCTCTAGATCCCCGTGAAGAAACGCCGTCTTCACGTCCATTTGTTCAATCTCTAGATCATGCACAGCCGCAATGGAGAGAACCATTCTGATAGAAGTGAGCTTGGCCACCGGCGAGAAAATCTCATCGTAGTCCACACCTTCCACCTGTGAGAAGCCCTTGGAAACCAACCTTGCTTTGTACTTCTCCACAGTGTCATCCGCCTTAACCTTCTGCTTGAAGACCCATTTACTCCCAATGGCCTTCCTCCCTTTTGGAAGCTTGCACAGACCCCAAGTCTGATTCTTCCGCAGAGATTCCATCTCATCAACCATAGCAAGCTCCCACTGATTCGCATCAGCCCTCGACCTCGCATCCCTGGCTGAAATGGGATCTTCTCCAAGCATGTTCAGGCAATATTGTGCTCCAACCGCACCAAGGGAGTACCGGATTGGTGCCCTCCTTTCCCTCGTTGAGCGCCTCAGAAGTGGAGCATCAGCAACTTCCTCTTCTGATTCATCATCAAAGCTCACCTCCTCCAAACCATCAGATTCTGAATCCGAATCCGAAACAGCCATAGTAGTAATCTGAGCATGCACCTGGCTTTCTCCATCAATGTCCGATTGAGCCTTTTCGACACTCCATTCTGCTCTGGAGTATATGACGTGGTCTTCTGCCGTGCAATCCCCTGCTCAGTACAATACCGCTCGAAGGCGTCCGAGCAATACTCCCCTCCGTTATCAGAACGGAGAACCTTCACCTTCCTCTCCAACTGGTTCTCCACCAGGTTCTTAAAATCCTTGAACCTATCGAGAACCTCCGCCTTGGACCTGAGAAAATAAAGCCAAGAATACCGAGAGTAATCATCAATGAAAGATACATAATACCTAGCCCCACCAAGGGATGGGACTGGAGTCGGCCCAAATACATCGATATGAATCAAATCCAGTAAACTGGTGGCCCTCTTCCCTGCTCCTTGAAAGATAACCCGATTCTGCTTGTCAAGTAGGCAATGTTCACAGAACCCAAAGCTCGAGGTGCACACGGGCACACCCACCACCATCTGACCAGATGTCATAGCCGACATCCCCTTCTCACTAATGTGTCCAAGCCGCTGGTGTAACGCCCCCGATTTTTCGGTATTTAATGATTATTCCTTTGGCGTTACGTTGACGTGTTTCCGGCTTGTGCCGTTGTTAGAGTACCTCTTTAGGTGTTCTTAGTGGTCGTATCCTGTTTGCAGGGTTCCCCAGCTAGCCGGAGTCTGTTTTGGAGACTCGGCTGAGCCTCTCAGGGAATGCTTGTGCTTTGGCTTCGGGAGGTGTTAGCCCGAGTGTTTGATCGTCGGAGGTTGTTTTCGACTTCGTCGTTGTTTTCGTAGCTTGAGTGTTTAGCTACGGTGAAAGTTTGGTCGAAATCCGAGATCGTTTATTTTTTCGCGTCGTTTCGACGGTCGCTTGTTAGCGAGTCGTCACCCTATGCGAGCGTATATATATAGTTGTGCATTTTTGGGCATAACGCGTGTTTTGGGCGTGCCGGTGCGAGAATGCACATGTCCGTGCGTGCGGAGCGTTATTTAAGCGTACGTGTGCGTGTTTACGTATATATGTGTATTAGCTTGTGTATGTGGGTTCGCGCATTTGTGCGTGCGGTTTTATTTATGGGAGAATATTTATATTGTTTTAGGTGTAGGTCTAAACCTTAGGTTATATATTATACCTTAATTATATTTAATATAACTTAAGTGTTTAGTAGTAGGTTTAGGATGTAATGTAACGTAAGGTATTATTATATGTATATTAGGAATTATTATTAGGTTGGTTAGTATTAAGATGTATTATATATATATATATATATATATATGTTAGTTTTATTTAGGTCTTCCCCCCCCCCCCATTCAGCCGACCAGCAACAGGAAAAAAAAAAAGAAAACCGAGCGCTATTCCTCCGTGCGGAAGAGAAGAGGCGGACGCCCGACTGCCGCTCCGACCGCCCGTTCACCGCCCAGAACCGCTCGAAAACTTGGTTTGAGGCCGGATCCGGACTCCCCTAGGCGAGATCTTCGTTCCGAGGTAAGCCTTGTGCGTTTTCATTCGTGATTTTTGTCCGATCAGTAGGCTATGTTTTTTTTTCTTGGGTTTTGATGGTGTTGTTCTTTCCGATCGAATCGTTGGTTTCCTTTTTTTTCCGAACTCTGATGGAGGATTTCCTTTCCTAAATTCTGTCCAGGTTCTTCTTGTTGTTGTGTTTGAGGGCCGGTTGTGCGCACTTTTCGTGTCCAGATTGTTCTACTTCAGCCATCTGTGGCCGATGGTGGGGGAGAAAGTGCTGTCCGGCTCTTGCTAGCCCAGTTTTGTCCAGATTTTTTTTTGTAAAGGTATTGCTTGCGTCCGGTTTGTTGAGAGGTGCATCGTTGGCCAAGGTTCTACTAATTATCAAGGCAAGTGCGCCCTTCGCTCTTGCCATTGCTATTTCAAATTTTTTTTTTGTATCTTTGTTTGGCTTGAATTCAGTTTTTGTTCTCCTAAGGTTTGATCACCTGAAAATCTTGGGGCTAACCCCATTGGTTATTATGTTGTGGTTTAAATGATTAGGAATGTTAGATCGGGTTATTACCAACTGAGTTATTTGTTTTGTGGTGGCCTGTGCTCTACAACACTTTCATTAGAGCTTGTTGTGTTGTTTTCTTGTTGAACCTTTTTTTGGGTGTAACTATGTCATGTTCACTTCATTACTTGTTTAGTTTAGGCCCAAACCACGCAATCTAATAGTATATATATTGGGCGTCAGAAAAAAATCATTGTTAAGGGTTGAATATCAAATTAATTATGCGTGTTTTAGTGTCTATGGGTTGTATTAAGCGAAATGTGTAGAGGTTGTACAAATTTAATTGTGTAGAGGTTGTACAAATTTAATTGTGTAGGGGTTGTATTAATTTATATATTTACGGTAGTATCATGTTAACCGTATAAGTTTGTACCAAGTTAGTTGAACACACTTAGTGGTGATCAAGTTGCTAATTATGTTTAATTTTGCGTAGTGGGTAAGAGTTGTGTATCAAACTATTTTCCTATTTAGTATCGCTCTATTTTAAATTTGATGGGTAGTATTGTGTAGCTTAGCAACTCGACGGTTAGTCCGTCGGTTCGAGCTTAGGGCTCTTAGGTGGGTTGCTCTAGATTGTTTAGGGTTCAGTGTGACTTCTTGGTGGTACATGGGACCACCAGCCAGGGTTTTCCCGAGTCACTTAGTACTGGAGTAGGATGTGGTTTTGAGGTGGGTCGGACCGGTACCGCCACCCTTGTTTTACTTCTTGTCTTGTTAAGACATTCTGGGCTGTTTGGTTGAGTTGGACTGATGCCACCACCACAGCACCTTGGAGATATTTAGGCCTGATAGACTTGGTTGGACATGTTGCCACCAGCCTAGGCTCTTGTTACTGAATTTGTCCATCTCCAGTACTAGGTGATTCTTTCCGCTCTAGCTCTATGTTAGGATGTTATTGTTATTGTGCTAATCCTTCTTGCAGAGATTCTTGGAGCTTGGCTTCATTCGTGCACCTGGTGCACTCCTTTTTACTCACTTTTGATGAGTATTTTTCTTACCTGTTTTTCTTACCTCACTTTTCCTGCACTTGTTTACTTCATTTCTACTTGTCCTTACCTGATCTTAATTCCTGTTCGAATCTATTGCATCTTTGCTTTTCCTTTTGATAGTTGCTTTGCTGAGGTGTTCTTTTTCTGAATACCTCAGGTACAGGTATTTAGCCGACTGTGCGGCTAGTTTGTTACTGGAGATTTTCTAGCATTTCAGCTGCTACTGTGGTTCTCAGTTCCTCTTGTTTGGGAGGTAGTTTTCTTTAGACTTGTAGTATAGACATACCTACTCACCAGTGGGTTCGTGTCAGATGTTGACGCCCATTGGTGGTTTCTCTTTTAGATACTTTGCACTTGCTTACACTGTTAGTTTTTCTGCTTTTGGATATATTAAACTTGCTCTTGGGATGATTTATGTTAGGATGCTAGTTACTTTTAAACCCTAAAAAAACACTATTAAGTATATATAACTCATGATCTGCATGTTCTACAAAACTCATACACTACTTTCAAGGCAACGTAAAAAGATCATTTTTCTTATATATATATATAAATTAAATCTAGGGTCTTGCATAGTATAAGATGTCCCCTGTGAACACTTATGCGATCTCTCTTAGGATGCATAAATGTGAATAAAGTATTTTTCTGCTACGTATAAATATAATTTTGAAGGGTGGACTAGATGATCCACGGAGCCGAGGGATACGGCCTTTAAAATATAACTGAATTTCTTATAATTTAACTTATGATTTTTCATAAAGTAAGGTAGATAGTGTTTTGCCTGAGCGTCAGCAGTTATCCCCTGCCCGACGTGGCATCACGACGCGTGTTTTCTCAGACTCTGATAATTCTTAATTTGGAGAAAATGCGGGTTGTGACAGTTGGTATCAGAGGGAGGTTGCTTGACAAGTTAGTCGGGCATCTTTCCTTTTTGATTGCATTAGATATTTAGCATCATATCATACACACACCGATATGTCATCAGCACGTCTTGGCTGAAGCACGAACACTACACTCATAACATGACATGAAGTATACGAGGCATATTATGTAGTATGGGATGCATAATATGTGTTTGTATATGGATTCACCATAGGAGGCAACATGTGAAGGTTATGTAGTATGGGATGCATAACCTCACCACATGAATGCGGCTAGCACGTTTTCTTTTTTTCGTTGCATGAAAATGTTATGTAGTATGGGATGCATAACATTTTCATGTGTACGCCGCTCATAACATGCATTAGGGCCTTTTTAAAATGCATAGCACAATCATGCATAGCATAACATTGCATAAGCACAGCGTGCCAAGGTAAAGATTTGCAGGATGACATATGTACACACATGGTTTTGAGTCAAAAAGAATATAAATACATGCATTCATGGTCTAGGCACAAGAGTTAGTATGATGGTGGTAAACCATCTTAGGTTAAGCATGATATCATTTTTTTTGTAAAAATATATATATATAAAAACCCCAGAGCAAGTTGGCAGTTAAAGCAAGTACTTATGTAGGTTTGTCTATACATGTTTGTTTTGTCCTAGTAGTTGAGCTAGGTTTCGATTATTGTTTTGTTTGCTCGTATAGCATGGCGCCTAAGCGTAGAGTGACGAGGTCGACTCCCCAATCTGAGGGCGAGTCGTCAGGCGCGTAGAGAGAGACGGCGATTGTAGAACTGCGCTAGAGCATGGGGATCCTGACAGGTCAGGTAGTGGCGATGCAAGTGCAGTTGTAGGAATTGTTGGCTGCCACCTTAGGACGACAGCCTAGTGAGCCAGCCCCCACAGTGGTGGAAAGTGAGAGCGAGATCAGCAAATTGAATAAGATTGCTTCTGGATTGTTTGTTGCTGAAGAGTGCAGAGTAAAAGGCTTCTTGGGTGGCCTCCCAAATGACATTCAGCAGTACTCTACTACTTACCAGTTCGAGACTAATGCAAGGTCGGTGAAAATTGCTCTTAAGGTCGAGACTATGAGCTATGCTAAGGACAAAGACTTGATGCTAAGGAAGGATAAAAGGAAGTCCGATGAGGGTAAGAGCACCTAGGTATCCGGTGCTGTTTCAAGGAAGAGGAGTAAGGAAACGTGTAGATTCTGTGGCCGCTTAGGCCACCCCTTTGAAAGATGTTTCAAGCGAATAAAGGCTCAGGAGAAGGACCAAGTTCAGGAAGTTCAGAAGACCCCCAAAGGAGATCTAGTGTGTACCTCATGCAAGAAGAAGGGGCATGAGGTAGCCCATTGTTGGGATAAGGGTAAGGTCTGCTTTCAGTGTGGGCAAAAGGGGCATGTTAAGGCAAGGTGCCCGCAATTTCAGCCTACGTTTCAGCCTGCCACACCTCAAGTTTTACCTCAGGTGCAGTACTTGGACAAAGGAAAGGGTAAGCTGATCGCGTCGATCGAGGAAGAAATTCAGTCTTCGACCCAAGTGATTTCAGGTTAGGTTATAACTTGTTTTATTTTCTTCCTAGGTTGTCGTTTGTTCGTTTAGTTGTGTATGAGATTTGTATAGGGAAGTTTACGGTAAAGAACAGTTAGGCGCGAGTGTTCGGATGTCTTCATAGTTAATTTTCTTCCTGTGTGAGGCGTAGAGTTCGTCCTAAATCTGGACCTTTTGTGATTGTGTTTTAGGTGACGTTTTTGGGTATTCTATAATGTTGTAAGACATGCCCATCCTTGTCTTTAGTGTTGCCTGCCTTGATGAACCTCGGGATGTGTGCTAGATTGAGCAGGTTTGCATTTTTGGTTATGTCGTATGGTTTGGCAAGTGTACCCTCAACCTTTATGGATTTGATGAACCGCGTGTACAAGGACTTCCTGGATAAGTTCGTGGTCGCGTTCATCGTCGATGTTTTGATTTATTCCCGCGATGTTGTGGAGGGTGACCGCCATCTGCATTTGGTTTATCTGCTTTGAAGGACCATAAGCTATTTGCCAAATTTAGTAAGCGCAAGTTTTGGGTTACCTCGGGTTTCTTTCTGGGTCATGTGGTTAGCAAGGACAGGATTTATGTCAACCCAGAATAGATTGCTGCTATTATAGAATGAGATTTCAGCCGATCCAGAGAAAAATAGATGTGGTTATGGAATGGGCTAGGATTTCAGTCGAAGCATGAGAATATAGTTTTGCTTGGAGCAATAAGCACGGGGAAGCTTTTCAAGAATTAAAGATTTGAGTATGCACTGCTCCGGTTTTGAGATTTCCCACGAAAGGCTTAGATTATACCGTTATATGAACGCATATCATGTGGGGATTGGTTGCGTTTGATGAAGAAGGGAAAAGTAGTTGCGTATGGGCCAAGGCAACGGAAGATTCATGAAAGGAACTACCCTACGCAGAATCTAGAGTTCGCAGCTGGGAATTTTGAGCTAAGGTTGTGGAGACACCTGTTGTAAGACGCGCAATGCAAGAATTATACTACTCATACGGGTTGAAGTATGTCTTCACTCAGAAAGTATTAGCGTGAATGGTTAGGGTGTGTCGTTGATTTTCAGGTTAAGATTTGATACTATCCGGGCAAGCTAACGTAGTAGCCGGCGCCCCAAGTAGAAAGACTTGGAAATTTTCAGATCTCGCCACAAAATTTGTTGGTAGAAGAACTTCTTTTAACGGGCATTTTAGTGAGAAGTTGTGCCACACCAAGTAGTGGGTGGGGATCTAGCCTTCATGGACTTATTTTACAAGGTTTCATCAAAAGGACGATCTTGATTTGCTGCACCTTTGTAATAGAACGGAGAAGGGGAATTTACCGCTACAAAAAATTTTTATATCCCCAATATCGAAAGCATACGAGTTGAATTGTGTAGTGAGGCGCATGGTGTCAGTGTTGCCTACCACCCGTGTCCTAACTAAGATGTATTAGGACTTGAAGCAGATTGCTTTGTGTTTGTTTCTGAGTGTTCCACCTGCTAGCATGTTAAGGCCGATCATGGAAGGCCTGGTGGCAAGTTGAATCCATTGGAAATCCCGACTTGAAGGTAGGAGAGCATCTCGATGGATTTTATTTCAGGCTTGCCGCGATCTCAGAGACAATTTGATTCAGTCTTGGCTATGGTTGTCAGATTAACGAAGTGTGTTCACTTCGTACCTTAATGAGATGGATTACCCCTTGAAGAAGATAGTTGAGCTATATTTGAATAAAGTCATCCGGTTGCTTGGAGTTCCTATAAGCAACATATCAGACCGAGACTCCAGGTTTACGTCTCGCTTCTGGAAGAGTTTGCAAGAAGGTTTGGGTACTGATTTGAGATATTCTACCACATATCATCCGCAGAAAAATGGTCAGGCAGAGCGAGTTAACCCGATCGTGGAGGATACAATCAGATGTTGTATTTTAGACCACGGAGGAGTGGGGAATGAGCGTTTGAGGCTGATGGTTTATGCATGCTATAACAATTATCAAGAAAGCCTGCAAATGGCTCCTTTTGAGCTCCGTATGGGAGGCGCTGCAGGAATCCCATGTTTTGGACCGAGGTTGGTGAGAAGTCATTGTTGGGCCCGGATGCCCTTGAAGAAATGGATGTTGCTGTGAGGCTTATTCGAGAGAAGCTCCAGATAGCCCAGGAGCGATATGAGAAGAACGCCAAACGGCGTAGATCTGAATTGGTATTTGCTGTGGAAGACTTGGTATTTATTAAAGTTTCCCCGATGATTGGAAATCAAGAGGTTTGGTAAGAATCGGAAGTTGGACCCAAGGTAGGTGGGGCCATTTTTAATCGTTGAGCGAATTGGTGTGGCAGCTTATAGACTGGATTTGCCCGCGAACTTTCCTGGCGTGCGCAACGTTTTTCACGTCAGTCAACAACGAAAGTGTGTGCTAAATGATAGACAAGTTTTGGATTTTGTGTCTCAGTTAGAGCCGAATCTTTCTTATGTTGAGACGACTGTCCGCGTTTTTGGAAACTCAAGATCAGGAGTTGCGGAGAAAGTCAATCATGATGGCCAAAGTTTTGCGGAGGAATAAGGGCGTGGAAGCGCGACTTGGGAATTAGAGTCGGCGATGAGGGAGGCTCACCCTCATCTGTTTCCCTGATTGTGCTCGGTATGTTTGATATTCTTTTTACTAACTCTTGGTTAGTTCTGTTCTTTTCCTTCTATGATAGAAGTTGGTGCGTAAAGTTTCGGGGCGAAACTTTCTTTTAGGGGGAGTGACTGTAACGCCCCCGATTTTTCGGTATTTAATGATTATTCCTTTGGCGTTACGTTGACGTGTTTCCGGCTTGTGCCGTTGTTAGAGTACCTCTTTAGGTGTTCTTAGTGGTCGTATCCTGTTTGCAGGGTTCCCCAGCTAGCCGGAGTCTGTTTTGGAGACTCGGCTGAGCCTCTCAGGGAATGCTTGTGCTTTGGCTTCGGGAGGTGTTAGCCCGAGTGTTTGATCGTCGGAGGTTGTTTTCGACTTCGTCGTTGTTTTCGTAGCTTGAGTGTTTAGCTACGGTGAAAGTTTGGTCGAAATCCGAGATCGTTTATTTTTTCGCGTCGTTTCGACGGTCGCTTGTTAGCGAGTCGTCACCCTATGCGAGCGTATATATATAGTTGTGCATTTTTGGGCATAACGCGTGTTTTGGGCGTGCCGGTGCGAGAATGCACATGTCCGTGCGTGCGGAGCGTTATTTAAGCGTACGTGTGCGTGTTTACGTATATATGTGTATTAGCTTGTGTATGTGGGTTCGCGCATTTGTGCGTGCGGTTTTATTTATGGGAGAATATTTATATTGTTTTAGGTGTAGGTCTAAACCTTAGGTTATATATTATACCTTAATTATATTTAATATAACTTAAGTGTTTAGTAGTAGGTTTAGGATGTAATGTAACGTAAGGTATTATTATATGTATATTAGGAATTATTATTAGGTTGGTTAGTATTAAGATGTATTATATATATATATATATATATGTTAGTTTTATTTAGGTCTTCCCCCCCCCCCCCATTCAGCCGACCAGCAACAGGAAAAAAAAAAAGAAAACCGAGCGCTATTCCTCCGTGCGGAAGAGAAGAGGCGGACGCCCGACTGCCGCTCCGACCGCCCGTTCACCGCCCAGAACCGCTCGAAAACTTGGTTTGAGGCCGGATCCGGACTCCCCTAGGCGAGATCTTCGTTCCGAGGTAAGCCTTGTGCGTTTTCATTCGTGATTTTTGTCCGATCAGTAGGCTATGTTTTTTTTTCTTGGGTTTTGATGGTGTTGTTCTTTCCGATCGAATCGTTGGTTTCCTTTTTTTTCCGAACTCTGATGGAGGATTTCCTTTCCTAAATTCTGTCCAGGTTCTTCTTGTTGTTGTGTTTGAGGGCCGGTTGTGCGCACTTTTCGTGTCCAGATTGTTCTACTTCAGCCATCTGTGGCCGATGGTGGGGGAGAAAGTGCTGTCCGGCTCTTGCTAGCCCAGTTTTGTCCAGATTTTTTTTTGTAAAGGTATTGCTTGCGTCCGGTTTGTTGAGAGGTGCATCGTTGGCCAAGGTTCTACTAATTATCAAGGCAAGTGCGCCCTTCGCTCTTGCCATTGCTATTTCAAATTTTTTTTTTGTATCTTTGTTTGGCTTGAATTCAGTTTTTGTTCTCCTAAGGTTTGATCACCTGAAAATCTTGGGGCTAACCCCATTGGTTATTATGTTGTGGTTTAAATGATTAGGAATGTTAGATCGGGTTATTACCAACTGAGTTATTTGTTTTGTGGTGGCCTGTGCTCTACAACACTTTCATTAGAGCTTGTTGTGTTGTTTTCTTGTTGAACCTTTTTTTGGGTGTAACTATGTCATGTTCACTTCATTACTTGTTTAGTTTAGGCCCAAACCACGCAATCTAATAGTATATATATTGGGCGTCAGAAAAAAATCATTGTTAAGGGTTGAATATCAAATTAATTATGCGTGTTTTAGTGTCTATGGGTTGTATTAAGCGAAATGTGTAGAGGTTGTACAAATTTAATTGTGTAGAGGTTGTACAAATTTAATTGTGTAGGGGTTGTATTAATTTATATATTTACGGTAGTATCATGTTAACCGTATAAGTTTGTACCAAGTTAGTTGAACACACTTAGTGGTGATCAAGTTGCTAATTATGTTTAATTTTGCGTAGTGGGTAAGAGTTGTGTATCAAACTATTTTCCTATTTAGTATCGCTCTATTTTAAATTTGATGGGTAGTATTGTGTAGCTTAGCAACTCGACGGTTAGTCCGTCGGTTCGAGCTTAGGGCTCTTAGGTGGGTTGCTCTAGATTGTTTAGGGTTCAGTGTGACTTCTTGGTGGTACATGGGACCACCAGCCAGGGTTTTCCCGAGTCACTTAGTACTGGAGTAGGATGTGGTTTTGAGGTGGGTCGGACCGGTACCGCCACCCTTGTTTTACTTCTTGTCTTGTTAAGACATTCTGGGCTGTTTGGTTGAGTTGGACTGATGCCACCACCACAGCACCTTGGAGATATTTAGGCCTGATAGACTTGGTTGGACATGTTGCCACCAGCCTAGGCTCTTGTTACTGAATTTGTCCATCTCCAGTACTAGGTGATTCTTTCCGCTCTAGCTCTATGTTAGGATGTTATTGTTATTGTGCTAATCCTTCTTGCAGAGATTCTTGGAGCTTGGCTTCATTCGTGCACCTGGTGCACTCCTTTTTACTCACTTTTGATGAGTATTTTTCTTACCTGTTTTTCTTACCTCACTTTTCCTGCACTTGTTTACTTCATTTCTACTTGTCCTTACCTGATCTTAATTCCTGTTCGAATCTATTGCATCTTTGCTTTTCCTTTTGATAGTTGCTTTGCTGAGGTGTTCTTTTTCTGAATACCTCAGGTACAGGTATTTAGCCGACTGTGCGGCTAGTTTGTTACTGGAGATTTTCTAGCATTTCAGCTGCTACTGTGGTTCTCAGTTCCTCTTGTTTGGGAGGTAGTTTTCTTTAGACTTGTAGTATAGACATACCTACTCACCAGTGGGTTCGTGTCAGATGTTGACGCCCATTGGTGGTTTCTCTTTTAGATACTTTGCACTTGCTTACACTGTTAGTTTTTCTGCTTTTGGATATATTAAACTTGCTCTTGGGATGATTTATGTTAGGATGCTAGTTACTTTTAAACCCTAAAAAAACACTATTAAGTATATATAACTCATGATCTGCATGTTCTACAAAACTCATACACTACTTTCAAGGCAACGTAAAAAGATCATTTTTCTTATATATATATATAAATTAAATCTAGGGTCTTGCATAGTATAAGATGTCCCCTGTGAACACTTATGCGATCTCTCTTAGGATGCATAAATGTGAATAAAGTATTTTTCTGCTACGTATAAATATAATTTTGAAGGGTGGACTAGATGATCCACGGAGCCGAGGGATACGGCCTTTAAAATATAACTGAATTTCTTATAATTTAACTTATGATTTTTCATAAAGTAAGGTAGATAGTGTTTTGCCTGAGCGTCAGCAGTTATCCCCTGCCCGACGTGGCATCACGACGCGTGTTTTCTCAGACTCTGATAATTCTTAATTTGGAGAAAATGCGGGTTGTGACAGCTGGTGCCACAGCCTGGACTGCTCCTCCTGGTCCTCCTCTTGGCCTTTAGAGATGAAGGCCCCGCTAGGCACCACTGTATCAGCAAGCAACTTGTACAGTGTCCCATGCCTCACGCCTTTGGCAATCACCATCGCCCCTCAGGTCATCCTACACGAGTGCATGTCACAACTGAAAGACACCCCCGCATCCGCCATAGATCCCACCGAGATCAGATTCCTACTCATCCCTGGAATATGCATCACCCCCGGAAGGGTCTTCATGGTCCCGTCGGCCATCTTCAGCATCACCTTGCCACGCCCAACAATCTGCACAGCAGTATCATCGCCAAGCATGACGTCACCACCATCAAACCTCTCATACTCACAAAACCAGTCTCTATGAGGGGTCATGTGATATGATGCTCCTGTTTCGACATACCACACATCAGCATCTCTCTGAGCAACACATGCAGCCGCGATGTACATGTCATCGCTGTCGGTCTCCTTCTTTGCACCTGAAGTTGACCCCGCCTCCTTTTTTCGGAACGGCCTTATTTGGACATTGAGACTTCACGTGTCCAACCTCATTACACTTCCAACAATGAATAGGATTCCTTTCTTTTTCTTTGCTCTTGGAACTACCCCGAGACTTATCTCGAGAACCACCTTGCTTGTTGTCCCTCCGTTGAGGGCGAGATCTGGATACACTCAATGCACCTTTGCTAGTCTTCTCTGAACTTCCTCTTCTGGTCTCCTCAGATAATAGAGTAACACATACTGACTCACTGGAGAGAGTCTTATCTCCATTACCCCCTATGACAACAATCACATTGTCCCACGAATCCGGCAACGAGCACAATAGTGTAATAACCCTATCTTCATCTGAGATTTTCTCACCAATAGAGATCAACTGACCCACAATAGTGTTGAAATTGGTTAGGTGCTCTGAGAAAGAACCGCCTTCCTGCATCTTCAGATTGTACCACTTCTTCCTCAGCAACAGCTTGTTCACCAGAGACTTACTCTGGTAGAGAGACTCCAGCTTCCGTCATAGACCTTGGCCTGAGGTCTCCTCCATCACATTTGTCAAAACAGAGTCTACAAGAAACAACCTGATAAGACCCTTTGCTTTCCGATCAGCTTTTGTCCAGGCTACAATAGTCTCCTCAGCAGACTTCTCTGTTGGAGGAGTATCCACTATTGCACCCCATAAATCACGATCAACCAGTAGGTCTTCCATCTTCATCTTCCACAGATCAAAACGACTTCCATCAAACTTCTCTATCTTGATACGCACTCCTCCTGAACCCATAGCCAAGAATCCAAGAACCTGGCTCTGATACCAAATGTAGGAAATCCGGAACGCCGAGAAGCAGAAATCCGAATAAAAGCAGTGAACAAAAGGAACAAAGCAAGCACACAAACACGCAGATTTCAGAGGTTCACCTAAAACCGGGCTACGTCCCCTATCCCTTCCCTTCTCAGTTCTTGTAATCACCAAAAGAAATACAGATTACAAAGGTTTCAAGGATCCAAAACCGATCCTACCTTAACTCCTCCTTCTGGACAAGAAACAACGGAAGAACCCCTTCTGGATCGCCTCCAACAAAAACCTCGTATGCGCCTCCAAAAGGGTATATCTGCCGAAAGCCGTCGTCTCAACCGTATCCCTAAAAAACAACCGGAATACGCCTTAAATAGGCTTCAGCACAACGTCGAACATCGAAATCAGCTCGACGTTCCACGTCGAACGTCGAACGTCGAACGTCGAACTCAGCTCGACGTTCGACGTCGAACGTCGAACTCAGCTACAAAAAAATAGGAGAAAAATTACCGTCTGGCGAGTACGTTGTGGATGCTCCGGACACACGATCCGCGGAGAGAATCTGAGATCTGAACTGCAATCCGCCTCGCGGACACACAAGGTTCACCGAACGTTCAACGTCGAAGTCTGACGTTCAACCGCACCATCACCGGAGAACAACGCCGCCGTCAGAGAATAACGCCACCACCGGAGAGAAATCGCTGTTGAGGCTAACTGCACCAACGCACGTCGTCGAGACCACGTCTCTCTACTCCAAAGAACGTCCACTACAACGCCGGTGACAAACTCATACAAGCCTGGCGGCAACTCCCTCTCTCAACGTCGACGGCTACCTCCTCCAAGACCAGCGACAACACCAAAGGCCAACGACCTCTCTGAGTGCACGAGCGAGAGAGAGCGAAAGGAAGACAGAGGCAGCGCGTTTCCTATCACAGGCGGCTCTCCAAAAGTCCAGGCGGTTCCTCCTCTTCTCACAGTGGGCTGACTCTTCAATATATACACCACCCAATGACAATAATGAGAGACTACTCATTGTTGTACAGGCCCTCAAAAAAAATCAATTAATTCTTATTCCTCTATTGTCTTCTCAGGAATAAACTCAAAATATAAATATATATTTTCTTTTTTCCCTTGATTTACGGATCCGAATCAAACCTCAAAAAGCAACAATCCACCACCTTAGTTCAGGATCTGGAGCCACCACCTGCACGAAACATTTCTTGCACGAAGCACCAGCTGCACTGGGCAACACTACACATAGCACGGTCTGCACGAAGCACCATCTCGACCATCAACTCTGTCGTCTGTAGAAATCATGGACACACAACCTCGCATCGTGATCCCCATCAGTCGGTAAAGACTACCGCGCTGCATAGCTCGCATGAGCACGGTGCGTCCTCGCGTCACCGTCAAAACTCCACCTCTCGCCGCAAAACTGCATCCTCTGGAGTATAGTCTGCCCAGCGATATCAAATTCCTACGCAGCTTGGGTACCAAGTGTACCCGCTCATGCCTACGCACTGTCCATCATGCATCCTGATGTCCACCGTCCCTGTCCCCGTTGTACAACCCCGTATCCGGCCGAGCGGGATCCTCCCCAAGTGACGGACTTGGGGCGGTCTGGTTTATATATTATAATATATAAATATATATGTTTAATATTATAATATATATATATATTATATTATATATATATAATATTATATATGTTATATTATATATGTTATATTATATATAAATACCAGATCTTATTAAGAGGAGGGAGGGAGGATGAGATAGGAGGCAGAGCATTAAAGAAGAACAAACAAAATAGGAGAGGAAAGAGGTGGGGGAGGGGGCATTAGGAAAGGGGAGCAGGAATAAAAAAGGGAAAGAGGAGGAGTGGGGGAGGGATGCGGGTACAGGAGTGGGCAGATGAAGAAGAAAAAAAGACAAGATGGGGTTTCTTGAGGTTCGAGGAGGAGCAGCACACAACCCCCGTCACCCCCTCTCTCCCTCTCGGCCTGGAGCAACCCCGGCCGCCCCCCTCTCTCCCTCTCGACCTGGAGCAGCCCGACCGCCTCTCTCTCCCTCTCGGTCTTCCTCTCGCACGCAGCAAAGGAGCAAAGGCTCGGCCTCCCTCCACCTCTCCTGTCGCCGGCCTAAGCAAGGAGCAAAGGCTCGCCTCCCTCCACCCCTTTCGTCGCCGCCGCCTATGGTCAGATCCGACCCCTTGGAGCATGAATCGGCCATGTAGGGCTGAGTTTGGTCATTTGGAGCCGGGGTCAGCCTCATGGAGTCAAGTTCGGACGTTTGGAGTTACGTCGGCCGCGAGTTTCTCTCTCGACGTCGGCCGGAGTTCAAATCATACACCAAGCCGGAAATGGAGATTTCCTCTCTCCCATTGCCGGCAAGAAGCTCGGCCACCATGAAAAATGGAGCAAAAGATGGGATCTACTTCTCCCGGCAAGGTCGACCATCAAGAGATATTTACTTCGTCATTCCTAGCAAGGCCGGCCGAGGTTCGTCCTCCCGACATCACGTTCAGCAATAACAGCCTGGAGCTCCTCTCCCGGCACCGCCGCCAAGCACGCGTCAAGGGTAACGATGTTTCTACTTGGGCAGGTGAAGCCCTCAGTTTACATATTTGCATGGAAGCCCCTCTCCAACAACGGGTGGGGGAAGAGAGCTCTCCGACGGGTTGACGTGTACGTCCCTGCAATTAATTACATTTAGCATCCGGAAGCGTGAGTACGGGTTTAGGCATGCTGTGTGAAGCCTATCCGGACGTGTGAGCCGGATTGGTGATGTTCTGGGGTTCTCGGAGAAGACTCCGAGGAAGTTGTATATTATCCATTTGCAGGGAATACGTGCCGAAGCCCCCAAAAAATGGGGTGGGTGCGATGTTTTGCGTCGCTTTTAGTCGACCTATGTTTGGCTTGTTGCCGCCATTCGAGATGATGGCGTACATGTATTGCAGTACCAAGCGGGGAGTAGCGGGCTTAAGCCCAAGCTTGTGCCGGCCCTCGAAGGCCTATTTTTGCTTATATTACCGGCATGTGTGCCGAAGTATGGAATTCATATTCCTGTAATTACTTATAATGCCTGTAATGCTCTGTGTATGTGTAGTTTACTTCTTCTGTCTTGGGCGAGTGGTGTGCTCGTGAACCACTCGCCCTGCGGGAGTCCCGAGGTATAGTTGCCGGGAAGCCCCTGATGGCCTGTTGACAGCCTTTTAGGACAGCGGATTCGCGCTGTTTGCAGCCCAGTTGGAGCTGTGTAAAGAAGAATTGCTCGGCGAATTTGTGCCATTAGTAGGGCGGGTGAGGAGCATTTTGTATTGACCCAAGGAGACACATCTGGACAGGAGAGAGTTGATCTTGAGACCCTCCTTAGATGTTCCGAAGGTGTCTTAGCTCAGTCTTTGGCTTGGGAGGGGAAGAGTTTGTTTGTATTTCGGGTATGCGGTGGGACCTCCACGCTGAGACCTTGGGTCTGTCCCTTATGTTCCTAGTCTAGTTCCTAGATCGTTCGCTTGAGGGTAGTAGGTGAGCGGTCACCCCTCTTTTGTGACCCCGAATTCCACAGAGGTCATTTTTGGCTTCAACAGTTATGGTGCGGTGAGCGTGGAGAGTGACCAACATAGAAGAACTCATGCGAACGTCATGGCTATAGAAGAGAAACCAAGTGACGACCAGGGTCACGTGATGAAAGAAAGTCCCCCCCCCCCCTCAGTTTCTCGTTTTTGTTTCTCAAATTAAGGTTAAGACGTAGTTGCGAAGGTCTTTCTTGTTTGGAATACTTTATAAATAGCAGGTTCATCACGAAGGAGTAAGTCTTCATGAGTTTGGAATGAGACCATGAGCTCTGATGCAGTCGTTGTTTTTCGAAATCGTGAGCTTCAAGTATAGCAGAGACGATATGTTTATGTGTTCTAGGATTTCACTTATTGTGTTGTTTCAACTTCTTTCAAGAGAAGAGAACCAACTCTTCGGTGCAGGGAATAAACTTTGAGTTTAATAACCCTCTTTGAGTATTTATATTTATTTTCAAGTTTTTGTCGAGATTTTCGAGCGATTTTGGATCTCACAAGGCGAGGATCATTTGACAGTGCGTGCTTTGTTATCGCTTAATTGTGAAATTTGGAACATAGTCTCTGTATGATCATATTGGTCTCCCCGCTGTTTTATGAAATTTTGTAAGTGCTAAACCAATGGTTCTTTATTTTACCATAAGGACCATGTACTTTATCCTGGAACATCTATAGTAGCCCCAATTCATTATTTTTTACATCATTATTAATCCATGCAGGCATATAAGGTAAGTTTAAGTTTATCCTTTCCTTATCAAATACTGACATCTTTTCAGTATATTCTTCATCTCTCAAAACTCGTTCTTCAAACCTTACATTAGTAATTTCATTATTGTAAAATGGTGATGATCTAAATAAATTTAAGGAATTATGTTGTATTCTAGTTCTGTTGCCTGTCATGTCTTCAGTTAAATTACTAAACAAAAATGATGCTATTTTAGCGGGCATGACGTCTTGCGAACTGACATATTCAACTAAATATCCAAAGTTTTTCATTGCTTCTTCGAAATGACAGAACTCATAGAAAAAAAACCCATGTTAAACTTTTCAATTGGATTGCCATGAGATGAACACGCAGGTATTAAGACTTTGCTTACCTCATGCCTCAAAAATATTGTTAGATTACAGGAAATTCTACTAGTTCAAATAAGTCATCTGATCTCATTGAGTGAAATGTTATTGTATCAAAATCATTTCCATTATCATCAGTCATAGTGTATCTCACATTTATTCTGAATTTTTTTATGTCATCAATAAAATCATGGACTTTAGTTGTCCATCCAATAACATTACCATGTTTCGGCAATTCAGAAGAAGCCTATTCATAATTGAATTTCGTATTCGCAAAATAATGGCGATTATATGTCATTCTACCATCGTTAAGCCTAGACGGTTGGATTTCAAAACCCTTAATCTTATCAGCATATACTGTTATTGTCCTTCCTGCTTGGTTTTTTACAAATGATGTTGAATGGACAGCGTATTCGTGTAAGTGAGTCGGTTCTGATTTCAGAAGTAATGACATTGTTGATTAGGACAACATAAATTTAACATTTGCGCCTTGCCACATTCTTACCTTATGCATGAAGTCAAACTTGCTTTTTGACTCTAATTCTATAATTTCGCAGTCTATTACCATAGGACCTAAGTCAAAATCATCATAATTGGTTACGACTGACGCATTAGATATCGCACCTGTTTTGTGCGGTAAACTATAAGATAATATGTCTATATTCATCTTTCTGACATGCACATACTTTTGGGTTTTTTCTAATAATTTGATATTGCTTTTCATATATGTTGTTGATCGCATTCTTGCAGTAAGTAAATTTTTAATTTCCTTATGTTGAAGTCCATGCGGTTCCATAAACTTACAATTTAAATGTATATTCAATACATCACTTAATGATGATGGTTTGTCTTCACCTAGACATATTACTTTAGTATTAGATCTAACAAACTTAGATTGAGCTTGAAGAACATTATCGCAAAAATATATACCTTCTATCATATCAGATTTTACATCCAATGGAATTGTTTCAATCTTGCTCCAAAAATCAATATCTCTTGTAGCAGCTATTAGAGCTTTTTCTATTCTTTTGCCTACTATATTCTTTAATAATGTATGATAATACTATACAGAATCTATATTTGATGATGTGTACGAATTTATTTTAATAATTAAATTTTTATCAGTGGACGTTTGTAATCTGATTGTCTCATTTCCAAACAACGAATTTGTAATTGCATTGACATCATCTGATAAAGTTTTTATTTTAGCAGAAGCTGACGTTTATGTTTTATCATTTAAATTAATTGCTTTACACTCAAGGAAAAATGTCTTAATATCCTTATCTGAAGCAGATAAATAATGCGCTTTGAATTCAGTCGGTGAAACTGCAACTGGTACGGTTGCCTTTAAGAATTTCTTAACATATAAACTATCTGGATTATATTTTATACCTCATTATATTGGGATGAAGGCTTGAGTGTTGTTACGGTTTTCATTAACTGGGATCTTTTTCAGGGTTATTTAGATATTAGAGTACGTAAATAAATGTTTCTTGCGGATTTTTATTTTTTGAACCTGCTTCTGTCTCAGCTTTATGGGGGAGAGATCTGGTTCTTGTTCCTTGGTTCTGCACTACCCCGAGCGTGGCTCGGCCCCAGGTAGACCTGCTGCACAGGCTCTCATTAGCCGGCAGGTCCGAAGGCTCGCCTGTGGGGGAGAGGTCTGGTTCTTATTCTTTGTTTCTGCACTACCCCGAGCGCGGCTCAGCCCTAGGTAGACCCGCTGCGCAGGCTCTCATTAGCTGGCAGGTCCGAAGGCTCGCCTGTGGGGGAGAGGTCTGGTTCTTGTTCCTTGGTTCTGCACTACCCCGAGCGCGGCTCGGCCCCAGGTAGACCCACTGCGCAGGCTCTCATTAGCTGGCAGGTCCGAAGGCTCGCCTGTGGGGGAGAGGTCTAGTTCTTGTTCCTTGGTTCTGCACTACCCCAAGCGCGGCTCGGCCCCGGGTAGACTCGCCACTCAGCCTCTCATTAGCTGGGCAGGGCGGTTAGCACACATGCGGGGAAAGAGTTAGCTCCGCGTGTACAAGAGAATGCGAAGATATACGACTTTGTTGTTTCACAACATCTTGAGAAATTGTATACTTATTGTAAGGAATGGTATAAGGGCAGTTTGATAGTAGGGAGCGTTACAAATATCGAGTAGTTCAAAATGATAAAAAGGGGCGCAGAGAGTTTAGTGCTTTGAATGCAAATTTTGGATTCTCTCAAAATTTTTCTTTTGGGTCGGCTCCCACTCGCCGGATACTTGAGATTGGACATTTCTTTCCGAGCTTGTACCAAACTCGAAAAAAACGGGGATTGTGTACAACCCTGTATCCGACCGAGCGGGATCCTCCCCAAGTGACGGACTTAAGGCGGTCTGGTTTATATATTATAATATATATATATGTTTAATATTATAATATATATATATATATTATATTATATATATATAATATTATATATGTTATATTATATATAAATATCAGATCTTATTAGGAGGAGGGATGGGGGATGAGATAGGAGGCAGGGCATTAAAGAAGAACAGACAAAATAGGAGAGGAAAGAGGTGGGGGAGGGGGCATCAGGAAAGGGGAGCAGGAATAAAAAAGGGAAAGAGGAGGAGTGGGGGAGGGATGCGGGTACATGAGTGGGCAGATGAAGAAGAAAAAAGACAAGATGGGGTTTCTTGAGGTTGGAGGAGGAGGAGCACACAACCCCGGCCGCCTCTCTCTCCCTCTCGGTCTTCCTCTCGCACGCAGAAAAGGAGCAAAGGCTCGGCCTCCCTCCACCCCTCCCGCCGCCGGCCTAAGCAAGGAGCAAAGGCTCGGCCTCCCTCCACCTCTCTCGTCGTCGCCGCCTATGGTCAGATCCGACCCCTTGGAGCATGAATCGGTCATGTAGGGTTGAGTTTGGTCATTTGGAGCCAGGGTCGGCCTCATGGAGTCAAGTTCGGCCGTTTGGAGTTACGTCGGCCGGGAGTTTCTCTCCCGACGCTGGCCGGAGCTCGAATCATACA
Source organism: Platanthera zijinensis (assembly GCA_039513925.1). Lineage (NCBI taxonomy): Eukaryota > Viridiplantae > Streptophyta > Magnoliopsida > Asparagales > Orchidaceae > Platanthera > Platanthera zijinensis. Next base: position 19,669,145 of record CM077092.1, read on the forward strand.
CCAAGCCGAAAATGGAGATTTCCTCTCTCCCACAGCCGGCAAGAGGCTCGGCCACCATGGAAAATGGAGCAAAAGAGGGGATCTACTTCTCCCGGCAAGGTCGACAACAAGAGATATTTACTTCGTCATTCTTAGCAAGGCCGGCCGAGGTTCGTCCTCCCGACATCACGTTCAACAATAAAACCCTGGAGCTCCTCTCCCGGCACCGCCGCCAAGCACGCGTCAAGAGTAACGATGTTTCTACTTGCGTAGGTGAAGCCCTCAGTTTACATATTTGCATGGAAGCCCCTCTCTAACAACGGGTGGGGGAAGGGAGCTCTCAGACGGGTTGACGTGTACGTCCCTGCAATTAATTACATTTAGCACCCGGAAGCGTGAGTACGGGTTTAGGCATGCTGTGTGAAGCTCATCCGGACGTGTGAGCCGGATTGATGATGTTCTGGGGTTCCCGAAGAAGACTCCGAAGAAGTTGTATATTATCCATTTGCAGGGAATGCGTGCCGCATCCCCCAAAAATGGGGTGGGTGTGATGTTTTGCGTCGCTTTTAGTCGACCTATGTTTGACTTGTTGCCGTCATTCGAGATGATGGCGTACATGCATTGCAGTACCAAGCGGGGATTAGCGGGCTTAAGCCCAAGCTTATGTCGGCCCTCGAAGGCCTATTTTTGCTTATATTACCGGCCTGCATGCCGAAATATGGAATTCATATTCCAGTAATTTCTTATAATGCCTGTGATGCTCTGAGTATGTGTAGTTTACTTCTTCTGTCTTGGGCGAGTGGTGTGCTCGTGAACCACTCGCCCTGCGGGAGCCCCGAGGTATAGTTGCTGGGAAGCCCCTGATGGCCTGTTGACAGTCTTTTAGGACAGCGGAGTCACGCTGTTTGCAGCCCAGTTGGAGCTGCGTAAAGAAGAATTGCTCGGCGAGTTTGCACCATTAGTAGGGCAGGTGAGGAGCATTTTGTATTGACCCAAGGAGACACATCTGGACAGGAGAGAGTTCATCTTGAGACCCTCCTTAGATGTTCCGGTCGGCCAAAAGCGCCCTCCGAAGGTGTCTTAGCTCAGTCTTTGGCTTGGGAGGGGAATAGTTTGTTTGTCTTCCGGGTATGCGGTGTGTAAGACCCCCTTTTTTGTTCTTTTAAACACCGGGGTCTTAGGCTCAGAACCGCCGCTTTGCGGTGACACCATCACGCCCGGGAAGGTCGTCACTACAAAACGCTGATCCTGCCGGCCAAATCGATCGCAAAACAGTAGTATAAGTAAATATAAATCTAGTCCACCATAACCACATGTATATAAATAAATCTCCACGAAGAGAGAGTCCACAATAATAATAGTCAGAGTACAAATGGAGGGCTTAAGCCCAGTACATGTAATCCTCACTACAAGTCACTCGCGGAGCAAAACTAAAACTAAGCGTCACCATAACTGTCACTGAACCAAGAGCACCCAAGCTAGACTGGCCCATCTCCACCGACTCCGTACTCTGCTGGTGCTGCATCTCTGGGTGCTTCTTCCTTTTCGGCCTGCAGTCGCCACCTCGCAATCCACGTCTGTGTCTACGTCTTCGGCCTCCTGGCTGCTGAGTTGGTGGGATCCCACCCATCAAGGGGCATTTGACCCGTGTATGTCCCGGATGGTGACAATGGTAGCACGGTCGCGGGGTCAATTCTGTCAAAAACTGAAAAACCCGTGACCCTTCCATATGGTATACCTAAAATATTGTGGTTCGAAAACCGTTAGTCTAAAAGACTAAGCCTTATCATCCCCTACCCCTTCCCCCGTGGCTCCTAAGTACCGAGCAGAGAGGAAGAAAGGGAAGGACGTGAAGGTGGAGAATAAGTCAAAAGCAGGTGACAACGGGCCTATGCTAGCAATTCCATAGTAAATATGACAAAAGCAGAAAATAGGAAATGTAACTTTAACTTATGCGGAAGCGCATAAGCCAAGGGATCTTTTGCAGGGCTCCCATCGTATAAAGTGTCTCATACCACTTATACGTTGGGGTATCGGTTATCAAACAGCAAGGAGTAGCAAGTAAGTAAAAGCACAAGAAATATAACCATTGATTTATAGGGATTACCCCTATAGACCAAGGGGTCGTTTTGCAGGGCCTATCGTATAAAACATCTTATACCATTTTATACGATAGGTGACAATGTTCATGCTATGACACGCAAATATGCTATGGAATGCACAAGCAAGTGCAACACACCCACACGACTCCATGCGCAAAGACCTTTAGTTCCCCCTGTTTGGGCAGCTAGCTTCACTCCCAGGAACCTCCGTGGTGGCAAACGGAGACAGTGGGTCAGGCCCCCCACTCCTAGGCGGGTAATCACACTACCAGGCCTAGCCCTTCCGTACGCCCCTAGAAGAACACAACCTAGAGTATCCGCGTACTTGTGCTGGATATATCCACCAGGCTTTCTTTGGCTAAGTTTCCCACACCGCCGAGTCAACGTACAGACGTCGGTGTGATCGATTGTCCAGTACCGATGACCCACCACTTTTATGCACATGCAATCATGATAGTTATATTTGTACAAGTTCTCATGTTACCGAGCCTCCAGCTCTCCAGGCTACCAAGCATATACCAAGTCCCCGAGCATCCCGCTCCCTGGACTTCCAAATTTATACCAAGTCCCCGAGCATCCAGCTCCCCGGACTTCCCATTCACAAACCAGACCATTGACATTACTAGTAGGCCCTTAGACCACGGACCTACTCTACCCATTCCATGCCAATTCTTCTTACTAAGTGTACAAGTGTAGGTGTGAGGTGGAACTATTATTAGGGTTACTCTTGATCATTTTATTCCTAAGAATTAAGGTTAACCTTGGACTTCCCGAAGTTTACCCGGTGAAGGGCTCGCAGCGGTACTAGGAGCTATGATGGAGTGAATCCCAAAGCTCCCTTTCCAAGACACTTATTGTAATTGATTGGTTCCCTTAACCCATTCCCTTCTCACATTACATTGGGCTAATCCTAGGGTGACTTTGACTTTTCCTCTTCTCGGGGAGGACGATCTTCCGTCGAATCCGAACACCACTTAACACTAGTCAATCTCACACCCTACCTGTCCTGACTTCCAATAATGAACTTGATTTAACCCACCCTATCCAAACCAGCAAACTACCAAAATTCCATCTCCCAGGTTCATTACCCACTCTAGTTCAATTTCTGCAGTTTTACTAAACGCAGACCATCCTAAGCTTTATAAGGTATGCAAGGGGTAGTACTCTGAATTGTCTTACGAATCTATTATAATATTTACTGGAAGTCTACCATGACATAATTAGTCTAAATCCAGAAAACAATAATTTTCCTATTTCATTTGGCATTTAATTTATTTATTCTCAGCCTCTCAATGCCCTAGTATGAACATGAAGTGCACTAATGAGCTAACAATAAATCACCATAAAATCATTAAAAATCCTATATGGCATTTAAGCAATAATTCCATATTTTGAGAAATTTCAGAGGTGTTTAGGCCTACATTTCCTAATTTACCATTTTAGACCACTTTTACTATATTATGAAGCAAGTACTAAAAATATGTATCTAAAAATCACAAGAAAATTATAGAAACTTCATGGTGATCTAAAACCATCATAAACCAAGTCCCATAATTTTTATCTAATATTTGGGCTCTGAAAAATTTTTAATGTAAAACACTAATTTTCCTAGCTTAGTGAGGGAGGTACTATTTTTAATTGTCTAAAAATCCAGAGAAATTTACAGGATGACAATCATGGTCTTAAACACTCATTGACCAAATTTCATATATTTCTGAATAATAAATGGGCATCATTTGTATTTTTGACTACATGTCTCAAATGGTAAGTTAAAGAAGCAAGTATCCAAAATAATCAGATAAAACTCCCAAGAAAAATACAGAAGGTTTAACATGCTATAAGATGCCCTAATCCAAGATTTCATAACATTCCAGTGAACATAAATTCCAGAATCATAAAAATAAATATCTAGGGCACAACTAGAGTTGTAAATGAAGTACTGTATAAATTAACCCAAAAGCCTCAACAAAATTATATTATGGCCATTTAGACCAGAAAATCACTTTGCCCAAACTTTACTTGATTTGAAGTTCAATTGATAGCTTAATAATTCAAATTAAGGTTGGTAACCTAAACTAGGGTTAGGGTTTTAGGTGGCCTAACTGTCTCCAAAGCCCCTAAGATTTTGACCAGAGGATTTTAATGGCCCTACGGTCCTCTCCACCAAATTTCAAGTCAGTCCAAGGTCATTTGACCCCATGACCTTCACAACTCACCAAGTCCCCATTAATGGACCTACCCTAGGGTTCTAAGGCTACCCTATCCCAAACCACCCAAAATTATATTGGAGTGTGTGTCATGACCCAAACAGCCAGTGTACAAAATATCAGCCTCTGTTTAGGTTGTTTGACCACTCAAATCCAAAAAGGAATGAATTGACCTAACTAACCCTATAAGGGCCAATCTAGGGTCGAGTTAAAACTTAATCAAAACACTTCCAAATGAGGTGGAATTTTTACCAGAGTTCTAAAATTTCCCCTAAGACCTCCCACACAAATTTGGGGGGATTTTGAGGTGTTTAAGACACCTAATTAAATTATACATGAATTATTAAATTTTTACAAAAACTATAGAAAAATATTCTCCAAAAATTCTCATTTTTGAATAGGCCCTAGGTATAGTTAGGATAGACTCCCTGCCCAAATTTCAGAACATTTGGTGAAAGGATGAAAGGTGGGCACACCTTTTTGTCTCTACCTAGCTCTAGGTCTAGATCCCACCAAAAGAGGTGCTTTGGTCAAACCAGTTGACCAAATTGACCCAAATCAATTTTGAAATATTGTAGACTCATAGGGCTACAGATTTTATGTTGGTCACTTCTACATAAAAAGCCTCTAAATACCTCATTAAATAGCATAAAATAGAGCTTGATAAATCACTACATTTATATATAAATATAATAATTTAGTATTATAGGTTACTGTTCATCTTCTCAAAAAGCCCGAACCAGCAACCTAAAATGCTTAAAACCTGTAGCTTTTCTAAAGCTATTTCCCGGTCACCGATCCATCTCCCAGGTCGGCCACCACCACCACCACCTCTGTTGAGGTGAGGGCTACCGTTGGGCGGCGGCACGGCCGCCGGAGAGGCGGTTTCCGGCGAACCCGACCACCATTTATTTTTGAAAAATCATGAAAAAGCTCACTCAATCTTGCTCCTTTGAGCTCGACATCTCTCCTAAATAATTTCTAAGATCTACCCATAGAAGAAAGAGTAGAGGAGGACCTTATTCGATGTTTGGAGTCGAGCCGATCGTCGGAATGCTATTTGCGCGGTGGTGGCGTCGCCGGAATCCTTCTACAGCGCAGCACAAGCTTCAATCTGTCGGGTCAGGATGGGAAACTTCATCTCTGAGCCTAAGGGACCTTTTTAAAGGGAATAAATGGGGAGTGGGCGGTTATAGGCTGTCCAGCCATTATTGTCTCTTCAAGAGCAAGCTCTGCCATGGTGGAGGGGAGCTGAAACGGCTTGTAACATCTGGAGGAGGGCTGGAAACTCCTCCTCTCCCTGAGAGGAGTTGAATCCATCCGTTTCAAGGGGAAGAGGGAAGGCCATGACATCAAATGTCATTGACGGCCATGAAGGCTGGGGCTCGGCCATGGCTGGAGGAGGAGGAAACGGCTGCCACGTGGCACAGCCAGTCAAACTTCATAAAATAAGACTTAACTAAGTCTTAATAAGAGAAAACGGCCCAAAAATGCATTCTGGCCCACTTCCTAGACCGGCCCAGTTCAGCTGAACCAACACACAGCCAAAAAAAATTGCCAGAAAAATTCTAAGTAAAATGGCATTGAGTGAGCTCTGCTCACTCAACGTCATCCATACTACGGCGTTGAGTGAGCTCAGCTCACTCAACGCCGTAACTGAGCTCTGCTCACTCAACGCCATCAGAATGGCCTCCCAAACTATGGCGTTGAGTGAGCTCAGCTCCGTTGAGTGAGCTCAGCTCACTCAACACCATCCAGATTATGACATTGAGTGAGCTCTGCTCACTCAACGCCATCCAGAATAAGCCCCTTTTTAAACGATGGCGTTGAGTGAGCTTAGCTCACTCAACGCTGTCCAGATTATGGCGTTGAGTGAGCTTAGCTCACTCAACGCCGTCCAGATTATGGCTTTGAGTGAGCTTAGCTCACTCAACGCCGCCCAGGTTATGGCGTTGAGTGAGCTAGTGAGCTTAGCTCACTCAACGCCATCCAGATTATGGCGTTGAGTGAGCTCTGCTCACTCAACGCCATCCAGACAGCACCAAATGGCATTGAGTGCGGTCAGTGCACTCAACGCCGTTCAACTTATGGCGTTGAGTGCACTCAACGAACTCAACGCCATCCCGCCTGACAGATTACGGTGTTGAGTGAGCTAAGCTCACACAACGCCATCCAGTCTACGACGTTGAGTGAGCTCAGCTCACTCAACGCCAACCTGCCGACACCAGATGGCATTGAGTGCAGTCAGTGCACTCAACGTCATTCAACTTATGGCGTTGAGTGCACTCAATGCACTCAACGCCATCCCGCTTATGGCTTTGAGTGAGCTAAGCTCACTCAACGCCATCCAGACCACGGTGTATAGTGAGCTTCGCTCACTCAACGCCATTTCACAGTCACGGGCGTGACGGATCGGTCACGGGCGTGTCTGATCTATGTTGAAATTTCTGAGCTCGACGATCGTCTTCCTGAGGTCGACGTTCGTCGAAGGGGGTCACGCCCTAGGTCACGGGCGTGACGGGTCGGTCACGGGCGTGACCACCCCTTGACTCAAAATTTTGGTCGACAAACTTCAATTCCTGGGCTTCCTAAGGTTCTGTTAAGACAAAACCACTCCAAGGGGTCTAGTTGAAAATGAGATGTTACACGGTGGGACCTCCACGCTGAGACTTTGGGTCTGTCCCTTATGTTCCTAGTCCAGTGCCTAGATCATTCGCTTGAGGGTAGTAGGTGCGTGGTCACCCCTCTTTTGGGATCCCGAACTCCACAGAGGTCATTTTTGGCTTCAACACCTGTGACCTCACATGCTGAGCCGTCACCCAGAAAGACCGACCCAGTCGTCACCTCCAGTGAACTGAACATCCCTACATCCGAACAAATATGTTACGAAGCACCAGAATCCAATATCCAGTTATCTAAGTCACATAGACTCTTAGTGATGAGGAGAGGCACATCACTATCATCTGCAGTCGCTACTGTCGCCTTGCCCGCACCCTAGACATCCTCAAAAATTTGTGCACACTGCAAACAATGTCTCCTGATATGACCACTCTGTCTGCAATGGTAGCACGTCACTGCCTTTCTTAATGTAGATTTGGCCCGCGCACTTCCAGATCCCTTCTCGAACTGCCTCCCTCATCGTCCTCCTACTCCCAAAGCATGCTCACCCTCATGAGCGGGGTATGACAGTATCTGACTAGTCAGTAACACGGATGTGATCTGCTCCACGTTTACTGTATCCTTCTCATACATCAGAGTGATATGCATGTGCTTATACGACGCCAGGACCGAGGTATGAAGAAATAAGGCTTTGTCTTATTCCCCCACCTTCACACTAACCACATGCAGTTGGCTCATAAGTCCATTGAATACGTTAAAGTGTTCATGCAGGTTACCACCTTCTTGCATCTTTAGACCGTACAATCTCTGTTTCAATAACAGCCTCGTGGTCAATGACTTGCTCATGTAGAGTTCTTCCAGCTTCTCCCACAACGTGACAGCCGACTCTTCAATATCAATGTTGAACAACACCTTGTCGTCGACACACATCCTAATAGCGCTAGTGGCGCGCTCATCCATCTCCGTCCACTCAGAATCCTTCACCGGAGCGGGCAAAGAATCACGCCCCCCGCAGCACTTGGATCAACTCCTGCTCAACCAGCATATTCTTGACCCGAACCTGCCATAGGCGAAAGTTCCCGCTACCATCAAACTTCTCCACCGAATATCTGGCTAACACGGTGTTCTTCCCTGCCATAGCTGCTTGTAGTACCTCTAGGCAATTTGATTAATTCACGGATCAGATCTGGAAAGATAGGGAGCAGACCGATGTCGTCACCTACCGTTGACCCAAACATAAAACTGGAACGTCCAATCAGTCACATACTCAGAACCTCGCTCTGATACCACTTGTTGTAAAACCCGGTACAAAGACAGACACAGCTATAAAATTTGCAGATACTTAAGAACACAAAATATAGCCATATAATTATATAATGAAAATATTAATTCAAATACAAGAAAAATAGGAGGAAAATTATCGTTTGGCGAGTACGCCGTGGATACTTGGAACACACACGATCCGCGACGAGAATCTGAGATCTGAACTGCAATCCGTCTCGCGGACTTACAAGGTTCATCGAACCTTCAACGTCGAAGTCCGACGTTCAACCGCACCATCACCAGAGAAAAACGCTGCCACCGGAGAACAACGCCACCACCGGAGAGAAATCGTCGTTGAGGCTAACTGCATCAACGCACGTCATCGACATCACGCCTCTCCACTCCAAAGAACGTCCACTGCAACGCCGGCGATAAACTCAAATAAGCCTGGCAGCAACTCCCTCTCTCAACGTCGGCGACTACCTCCTCCAAGACCAGGGACAACACCCAAGGCTAACAGCCTCTCCGAGTGTACGAGCGAGAGAGAGCGAAAGGAAGATAGAGGCGTCACGTTTACTCTCACAGGAGGCTCTCCAAAACTCCAGGTGGTTCCTCCTCTTCTCACGGTGAGCTGACTCTTCAATATATACACCACCCAATGAAAATAATGGGAGGCTATTCATTGTTGTACATGGCCTCAAAAAAGGAATCAATTAATTCTTATTCCTCTTTTGCCTTCTCAGGAATAAACTCAAAATATAAATATATATTTCATTTTTTCCCCTTGATTTACGGATCCGAATCAAGACTCAAAAAGCAACAATCCATCACCTTCGTTCGGGATTCGGAGCCACCACCTGCACGAAACATTTCCTACACGAAGCACCATCTGCACTGGGAAACACTGCACATAGCACGGTCTGCACGAAACATTAGTTTGCACGAAGCACCACCTCAAGCCCGAGGTGTCAGCCAACCTGCTCCAGTCGATTCATCCCTGCTCGGGCTTAACCTCTGAATGTCGACGCAATTGGATCATTGAATTTGACTCGCCTAGTCAGACTACCAGAAGGGCGATCTCTTGCACCACTTCGACCATCAACTCCGTCGGCCACAAAAATCATGGGCACATAACCTCGCATCGTGATCCCCATCAGTCAGTAAATACTACCGCACTGCATAGCTCGCATGAGCATGATGCGTCTTTCTTCATCATCAGAACTCCACCTCTTGCAGCAAAACTGCATCCTCTGGAGTCTAGTCTGCCTAGCGATATCAAATTCCTACGCAGCTTGGGTACCAAGTGTACCCGCTCAAGCCTACGCACTACTCCATCATGCATCTTGATGTCCACCGTTCATGTCCTCGTGACCTCACATGCTGAGCCGTCACCCAAAAAGACCGACCCAGTTATCACCTCCAGTGAACTAAACCTCTACATCCGAGCAAATGTGCTGTGAAGCACCAGAATCCAATATCTAGCTATCTGAGTCACATGGACTCTCAGTGATGAGGAGAGACACATCACTATCATCTGTCGTCATTACTGTCGGCCTGCCCGCAGCCTGGACGTCCCCAGAAATCTGCGCACGTTGCAGACAATGTCTCCTGATATGGCCACTCTGCCTGCAATGGTAGCACGCCACCGCCTTTATTGATGTGAATCTGGCCCGCGCACTTCCAGATCCCTTCTCGAATTGCCTCCCTCGCCGTCCTCCTACTGCCAAAGCATGCTCACCCTCAGGAGCGGGGTCTGACAGTATCTGACTAGACAGTAACGCAGACGTGATCTGCTCCACGTCTACTGTATCCTTCTCATACATCAGAGTGGTCTGCATGTGTTTATATGACGCCGGGAGCGAGGTAAGAAGCAATAAGGCCTTGTCTTCTTCCCCCACCTTCACATCAACCACATGCAGTTGGCTCAGAAGTCCATTGAACATGTTGAAGTGTTCCTGCAGGTTACCACCTTCTTGCATCTTTAGACCGTACAATCTCTACTTCAGTAACTGCCTCGTGGTCAACGACTTGCTCATGTAGAGTCTGTCACAACCCGCATTTTCTCCGAATTAAGAATTATCAGAGTAAGAGAAAACACGCGTCATGATGCCACGTCAAGCAGGGGATAACTGCTGACGCTCAGGCAAATCCAACTACAATCTATATGCAAGAAAATCATGTGCTTAATGAATAGAAAATCAGTTATGTTTAGAGTCCGTATCCCTCGGCTCAGTGGATCATCTAGTCCACAAAAGAAAACTATATTTAAACGCTGCGGAAAAATACTTTAATTAGGTTTTACACCCTAAAGAGCGCATAAGGGTCCCAAGAGAACCACTCATGCTATGCAAGACACTACACTTAGTTTATATAATATATATAAGAAAACGGTTTTCGTACGTGATTTGGAAAATAGTGATTAAGTTTACAAAACATGCTGATCATGAGCTTCATTTATAATAATAATTATAGTTTAAAAATAACTAGCAACCTAGCATAAAACCTTCTCAAAGCAAGTAGACTATCTCCAGAAAAAAAATGATAGCAGCAATAGTATATATCTAGTACAAGGTAAAAACTACTAGTGGGCGCCAACAACCTGACACGAACCCACCAGCACATATATATGTCTGTAAGAAAGTACTGAAAACAACCTCACAAACAAGGTAAACAAAACTCCAAAGTCCGGGAGTCCACCAACAACAACACCTCCAACTAGCCACCAGATTGGCTACAGCTCAGAACCTGAGGCATTCTAAAAGAAAACAGAATACCTCAGCAAACAAAAATCAAGGTAAAACTGCATGAAAGAGTCAACCAAAAGGACAAAATAACAGAAAACATGCAGTAGAAAGAGTCACAACTGTCCAAAACAGGACAACAAGAAATGCACAACGTGCAAAGAAACAGCAACGACCCAGCCCAGGAACAACATCCTGCAGGGCCTACTAGGCTGCCAAGAGCCAGAATGCTGCAAACTACCAAAGAAGAAACTTCTAACACCCTAAACTGTGGGAAGTGATAGTAGCAAAAACAACAACGAGGAACCGGATCGAAGGCAAACGCAGTCCTCCAATCCACCATGTCCAAGTCAAAAGCTCGAGGGTCAACACGTGAAAACACAAGGGACCTTCCACCCGACATGCCCAGCCCGTACCTGGAGCAAGAAATCCATGGGTGGCCTTGGCTATATCACACAACTCCACCCCCATAAAGAGCTACAACCACCACTACTATCCACGACCCACGATTCGGCCTTTAGGAAAATAAAGAAAACGGCCGACAAGGAAAACCCAGAAATACAACTGGAAATCCACTCGGAAATGAAACACAAGGTAAAGGAAGAGTGTTGAAATAAACCAACACGACTAGGCGTTGAGTGAAACCCACTCAGTGCCTACCTAAACTTTGGCGTTGAGTGAGCTAGCCTCACTCGCCGCCAAAATAAAGTTACTACCCACAAACCCACTAAAGAAAACGGAGCTCGACGATAGCCGAGCGACCAAGGCAGAAGATCCAGAACTCGAGTAGTTGCCTGCGGTTATTCATTGTTGTACATGCCCTCAAAAAAGAAATTAATTAATTCTTATTTCTCTATTGTCTTCTCAGGAATAAACTTAAAATATAAATATATATTTTTCCTTTATTTACTTGATTTACGGATCCGAATCAAGTCTCAAAAATCAACACAGGAATCATATCAACCAGCAAAATGATGTCTACAAAGAGGAATTGCGAGTTAGAAAAGTTCGCAGGAAAAGCGAGTCAATATATCACTCTATTTATGGAGTAGGACCCTCTCCATTTAGAATGAAATGGATAGTATCCATTTCATGATCCAGATGTATTTCTGATTGATTCGACAGATTCATCAATCTCATCCTTTTATATTTTCTTTTAATAAAAAATTTATATTTTATTAAATCAAATGAGAATGCATCTACAGTTCTACATCATGAAATGGGTCTCCATTTGAGCTCCTAAATAGAGAGAATCCTGATCCTCTTTATATACACAAAAAAAAAATCGGATTTTAAGTAGGCATGTTCAGGACAACCACAAACCACACCGCACCGCACCGCACCCCATTTCAGACCGAACTGATTGAGTGCAGTGCAGTTCGATTTCAGGGGTTTGAAAACCACACAATTGTAGTTCGGTTTGACTTGGGATTCTTAAAAACCGACCACACCAATTTAGGCTCCGTTTGGGACAGCTCTGGCGAATTGAAAAGCTGATGTTCGGATAGAGCTGTTTTAAAATAGATCTCTGGGGAGCAGTTTTGAAAAGCTGCAGAGTGTTTGGGTGTTCTGTGCAGAAGTGCGCTCGGAATCGCCGGTGAAAGGCCGTCGGGGGCTCGGAATCGTCGGAGGAAGGCCGTCCGTGGCTCGGAATCGCCGGAGGAAGGCCGTCCGGCCTCTGAGCATGTTCCAACTGAAGAAACCATTAGATTTCCAAAACCTGTGAGAGAGAAAGCTATTTTGCGGAAGCTGAAGCTTGGGGGGGAGATTTATGAAGAGCTGCAAAACAGCTCTAGATTTCTGAAAAGCTGCTGTTAAGGAACTGTCCCAAACAGTTAAAAAACAGCTCTGGCGGCTGGAATAGAGATTCTCCTGCCGCCAGAGCTGCGCCAAACAGACCCTTAACTTGGTCTGAATTTTTTGAGTTAGATAGCTTCATTAGCTAAACTGAAACCTAAATCGAAATTTTCTATAATATAAATATAGGTGATTGTTATGGGCAAATCTATTTTTGATAGGTGCAAACTAACTTTTAAAATAAAAACTCTTAAACAATTATTTTAAATGTTACCGTAAAATTAATAGGGGCAAACCATTTCCCTATCACCTCCGCCGCCGCTGCCACCGCCAACGCCAGCCCACGCCGCCAACGCTGTCAACGGCGTCATACCCGCCATACCCTCCATACCCGCCATACCCGCCAACGCCGTCATACGTGATGACACCGCCAATGCCGCCATACGTGATCTGATGACACCATCAACGCCGCCATACGTGAAGACACCACCAACACTGCCAACGCCACCATACGTGAAGACGCCGCCAACACTGCCAACGCCGTCATACGTGAAGACGCCGCCAACACCGCACCTGCCGCCATACGTGAAGACACTGCCAACACCGCTCATCTTCAGCTCCTTTGATCTAAAGCAAGCTGTAGATTTAAATATTTCTTTTCGTATTTCTCATCATCATCATTTGTTTTTGTATTTCTCCAGCGAAGAAAAAGAATTTTGAAAAGTTGCACTCATCATTAAAAGAAAATTTTTATGATGAATTTGAAATTTTTGTAATACGTTAAATTTTATAATATTGTGGTTAAACTATTTGTTCATATTTTATTAATTTTTTTAAAAATAAATTATATTGTTTGCACGTAACAATTTAGTTTGCACATATAAATTTTTGATTTGCCCGTAAAATTGATTTGCACCTAGTAAAAATTGGCAAAAAATTTTGAGTCTTACTGATTACAATGATTTTTTTTTTTCAATTTTTTATTTCTAACTTTCTATAATATAAATTTATAATTAAGCCATTCAAAAACCAAAACCAAAACCCTCTCAGCCTCGAATCTCGATCTTTCGGCAATTTAGGGCTCACAGTCTGTAAAGATGAAATAAAACTAGAAAAATATAGTCAAAGTAGAGTAAGACGGCTGGCAAGAATGTTTTTAGTGAGGGAAAACTCGGGAAAGGGGAAAAATCACGTGACTGGATCGATCGGTGTCAGCTACATTCTACTGTCTTGATGTGTTACAAATAAAAGTAGAGAACTCCAGGGCGACATGCCACCTCTCGTTACTGTAGTTGTCACACACTGACCAGTGACCCGATAAACTGGAATTAATGAGGCGTGAACATTCACTACAAGAAAATTTGATTTTAGTGGCGAAATAATGATGACGAAATAGTTTTCATCACTAAGAATATATCTTTAGTGACGAAATAATATGTTAGTCACTATATGTTGGGTTTCATTTCATTAGTGACTACAATAAATTTTTGGTCACTAAAAATACTATTCACTAAAAATATATTCATGACACAATAAAATTAGCGAATGCTGATTTAGGACACAAGAGTCTTCATACCTCCATTGATAGTATGCTTTCCTTTTGTGCTGATTTTTCAAACTTTGGATGAACACTTTATATTCATATTTTTCATCTAATTTTGATTGTAATCTGTTGCATTCATTTCCTTGAATTGCAAATTAATTGGGTGTACAGTTGTATATGCTTTATGCTTGATCAACAATTTGGTCTTCATCCTCTATGTTGCTGATATATGGTTAGTTAGAACCAAATCCAAAAAAAATTTGTTGCTGAAGGTTATAGTGTTATGCTTGTAAGTTGTATTCTTTATGATTCTTTATAGGTTATAGAGTTATGCTTGCAAGTTATATACACATTTATAGCTATGAATGTAGATATAACTAGCTTTCACCATGTGTTTTTGTGATTTTCTTGAAGGAAATAATGATGGACACTGAACAGTTATTGGACACCAAGTTGTGGCATGCCCACTACATGAAAAGGTGAAAGTTGGACTGGTGAAAGTTGAAAAAAAGGAGAAAGTTTTGGCATACTGAGCTTCTCTTTGTTGGACTGGCCGTGAAAGTTGAAAAAAAGGAAGAGACTAAAAATGAGGCGCCGAAGATGGAATAAGGCAAGAAGAACGAGCCTAAGAAGAAGAAGGAAAATAGTTCTCACGAGCAAATTGTTTATTATAGAATTTTTGTCTGTAATGGGTTTAGTAGATCTAAAGTGTTATGTTGATTTGTATTGAGGGGTTTGGGCTATCTCTCACCTTTCATTTTTTTTACTATTAATAAAGATATATTTTCATTGAGATTCTTTTACCAAATAGATATTCTATTTATTATCATGTTTTATCTTGTAATTTATTTATTTCTATTTAAGAGCAAATAATTAAATTTATTTAAAAATATACGTTTAGCAATGAAAAAAATAATTGTCACTAAAAAAGTACATTTAGTGATGGAAATTAATGTTCACTAAAAATATGCTTTAAGTGAAGAAAAATAGTTGTCACTAAAAACGTACATTTTGTGACGAAAATTGATTTGGTCACTAAATGTATTTTGTGACGTCCATTTTGCAACCATCTTGTGACAGACCAAATTTGGTTGCTAAATGTCAATAACGATCAAACGGCAATATTTTGTGACGAAAAATTTCGTCACTAAATGCCAATTTTCTTGTAGTGATGTGAAGTGAGGATCTGTGAACATGTGAAGTGAGGATCTTTTTAATGGTTACACATTATAGAGTAAAAATAAACACAATCGTGATTTTTTTATTAATATTCAAAAGTTTTTATATTTACATCAAATTTGATACACCATGTTTGATATCTATGATAAGAATATATAAAATCTTCTTTACTCCCTATAGTTGCCCATATCTGCTTTGGAATTTAAAAAACATAAATTGGTTGGTGAGCATTCTTGCTCATCCTTAAAGAATAACACAATCTTTTTTTTTATTTATTGAAAGTACTTAATTAAAAGTTACTGATCATGCATATTTCATCGTGCACATTTCATTATAATGTACAATTATTCATAGCATCGTGTTGTTTCTGCGCAATTGCATTTACACGGAATATGACATGTTACTGCATAATAGCATTTACATAGCATCGTGCGTGTTACGACACAATACCATTTATATAGCATAATGTGTGTTGTGGCAATACCATTTACACGGAATATGACCATTTATATACCTATTTCCCCTTTCCCGATTTTTCCTCCTCAAAATCCCAGCCTCAATCTTCCCCGCAAGCGACCACTCCAACTCCAGTCCTCTACAACTCCAGCAGCTTCAACACTTCAATCTCCAGCGGCTTCAACCTCCAGCGGCTTCAACCTCCAGCGACCACTCCAACTCTAGTCTCGTACAACTCTAGTGGCTTCAACTTCAACCGTCCAACGGTTTCGATAAGAATTCTTCATTTTTTCCTCCTTTCTTCCAGCGTCTGTAGCTTACTCAAAAGCTAAACTTAATCTGAGTTCATGATCTTCCTCCGTCCTTCCTCTAGTTTTTGGACAAACCCTGTATATTTTTCTAGTTTTATTTCATCTTTACAGATGGTTGCCATATATTCTGTGAGAATCAAAACTGTAGATTTCAGTGCTTCTAATTTAGGCTTCTTTTGGCGCAGCGTTTGGAACTCTTAGGCTTTGTTTGGCATACCGGTGTCTTTTTAAAAAGGGGAAGTTCAAAAAGAAGATGTTAAACTATATTTTAAAAACCGTGGTTTTAAAACTGAGATTTTGTTTGAGTAATCTCCGTTTTGGTGACGGTTTAAATTATTTTCAAAATTATCTTCACATGAATTTTATTTATTTCAGGTCAATTTTTTCTGAATTTTTAAAAACAAAATTATGTATTATATCTGTCATTTTTTTACAAATTTATGGATATAATTATATTTTTTATTGAGATTAAATTGATTAAATAAAATAAAATAAAATTTAAAAATATCCCAAACGACCGTTTTGAAAGGGTGAATGGAGATTTCCCTGACTTTTTCAAAACGGAGGAAAAAGTAGGTTTTAAACCGGTCGTTTTAAAATGACAACATTACAACTTTCCTCCGGTCCGTTTAGAACGGAATGGAGTCAAAACGGGCTCCCAAACATTGCCTTAGTTATGGGCAAACGCCGCCGCACGGCAGGTAACCAAATGGTCGGCGGCGGCGTTTGCTCCGTTTGCACCCTCCGTGTCATGGGAAATGGAGGAAAACGGAGGGATTCCAACCGCAGCCTTCCCCCTCTGGTTTGGTTCCCAAAACGCTCCTCCCGCCGCCAAAGCAAAACGCCAAACCAAACGAAGCCTTAGGCTTCGTTTGGGGGGACTTATTTTCACCGGTCAAGCGGTTACGATCGCATGAACCGGACTTTAAT
Organism: Platanthera zijinensis; assembly: GCA_039513925.1. Taxonomy (NCBI): domain Eukaryota; kingdom Viridiplantae; phylum Streptophyta; class Magnoliopsida; order Asparagales; family Orchidaceae; genus Platanthera; species Platanthera zijinensis. The sequence continues at coordinate 19,686,272 of CM077092.1, forward strand.
TAAGGTCTGATTCATGCGATCGTAACCGCTTGACCGGTGAAAATAAGTCCTCCCAAACGGAGCCTTAATCAACAACTGCTCACCTATTTCACAATTTAGGCTCTGCACTGCTGCACATCAATCCATTACATCAAAAATATGTTACTCTAACATTCTGCAATCCATTTCATCAACAACTACTCACATAATTCACACTTGGTTCAATTCCATTGTAGCTGGTGTAATTTGCTACTTATTTTGTGTAGAAATATTTTTCAGTAAAATATTCATTGTTGGTCTGTTTCATTTTTCAAGTAGCGTTTAATCTCTAAGAATTCTTACTAGTATGGAAGTCCCTTTCTGTCATGTTTACTCAAAAAATTCTTTTTTTAATTTTGAAATCTGTTATCTTTTGCGCATTTTTAAAGTATCGAGATTTATAAAATTATTATTTATTATTGTTTTTTCTTCCATGATTTAGACTTTAGTACAACGGAGGATTAGATGAGTGTTGTGTTGAAGCCGGAAAATTTTCAATCATAAAATTTGAATCAAGGCAGTTTGAGGTTACCGGTTCAACGGTCGGGTTCGACGGCTAACGGGCTAGGACGAAGAAAAGAGTAGTGACAAAAAGGATCCCAAGCGTTGTGGCAGGGAGGTCACACCACGTATCCGGATGCTTAGAAAAAGCTTACCCTCCACAACCAAAGATGGTCGAGCAAGGTACGAGGTACACTAGCTGACAACGAAGTCGCGGCGACTAAGGAAGACAGTCGCCAACTCGCATGTCGTCTCTCTGAATAAGGGATCCAAAGGCTCAGCTCGAAGTCTAGGAAACAAGAAGGTTTCGAGATCTTTGCGAGATTCCGAAGTCTGTCTCCTCGTACCTCTGGGGCCCTGTTTATAGATCAATCTAAAGGGAGGGGGGTCTTATTTATAGCCCCACCCCCGGCGACTAGGCAACTTCTCTAGGGAGCTCGCTCAGCTGGGCGAGCAACAGGCCGAGTCGCCTGCGTGACGAGTATGCGAGGGGAGCTCGTCATACTCGCCCAGGCCTTCTGTCGCCTTGCGCATGGACTCTGACTTCTGTCTTGACTTGCTGACTTTGACTCTTGCTGATCTGGCTCTGGAGGGGTCCACCCTCGACGAATATGGATTGTACACAATCTCCGCTCTTTCCGAGCGACGTAGAAACTCAAAAAAAACATCTAACACCTATTCGACGAGCTGCTTGAGCGAGTATCTGAGTTACTCGCAACAGATGGATGCATGTTGAACTTTATAAATAGGGGGTGGCTGGTCTTTGTGGCACGTCGTTTGAACTCGCACGTAATGTCGAAATCTGCCAAGGAAATCTACCAAGAGAGCCTTGCTGCACTGTCTGGACTTCTTGAGCCAATTGTTGAAACGAAAACTCGATCTCTGTGGAGTTCACCCTTGGGGAAGGGGTGGTCGTGCACCTACTTCTCTCCTCCAAGCAAAAAGACAAGGAAAAAGAACAGAAGGCTGACCCAAGGGCCCGGCGCGGAGGACCCACCACACACCCGGAAGATCACTGAGTGCTTCCCATTCTTAGCCAAATATCGGGCTAAGGTACCTCAGAAAGCGCTAGAAGACTGGGAGACAAGTAAACCTGCCTTCTGAGGTACCCCTTGCGTCTATTTATAGATTTCTGGAAGTGGTCTGCTAAAAGCCAACCTCCGTTGTTCTGAACAGCTATGTGCAGCCCAATAGGGTCTGCCAACAGCGCAACTCCGCTGTTCTAGAAGGATATTTGCACCCCCTTCAAGGTCATCCAGGTAATTTGGCTTCTGGGCCCCACGGGAACGGATTTCTTAGCCTTTGAGTCAGCTCGCCACCCTACTAGGCGGGAGCGAGCTGGCGCCGTGATCTCTTGGTCAGGCCAGCTCGCCACCCTACTGGGCGGGTTGGCGACCATGCCGCCCAGGCAGGCGCGGGCTGAGGCTGGCTCGCCCAGCTGACCTCCCGACCAGGCCGCCCAGGCGGGCGCGGGCTGGGGCTGGCTCGCCCAGTTGGCCTCCCAGGCCTTGAGGAGAGCGAACAACCCTTCTGGACTCGCCCTCCCGTTAGATTGGTGCGAGCCGATCGTCTTGGCTCGCTCGCCCAGCTGGGTCCACTCGGCGAACACGGGGTTGTACACAAACGAGGCCTAAACGACCGCGAGAAGGCGAGGTCATTGTCGACCTACCTCCTCCCAAGAAGAAGAAAATGAAGAAGCCGAAGAAAATGCTCGCTTCCAAAGCTGACAGCCCGCCTCCGCCTACCAAGAATGTCGCCTCCTCGGCCGTCCTTCCTGAATCCTCAACTAATACCCAAAAGCTCCTTGACGACCTCGGGCTGAGCGACATTCCCGAGCTACTAGCTCCTGACTTCTCTCTCCTCTCTTCGCCGTCTTCTCCTTCTGCCCCGGAACTCTCCGGATCCCAGGCGCAGTTGCAGGCAAATCTCGCTGCCTCCCAAGGTTGCTATCTTGCTGAAGATTGAAATAATCGTTAATCAATCTACACTTCTTTGTTGACTTTCTCTTTATACTCGCACCTCCTCCACCAACAATTGTGGGCGAGCCTCTGGACGTCGTTACTCTGCGAGCAACTCCATTGGTCGCTCTTGAAGCTCGTCAACATCCTCGATCTGGGTATACTGTTCGGATCAATGTTGGTTCTAAGAAGGGGTCTGAAAAACCTGCCCCTGAGGCGAGGAGAAAGGATCCTTCGGTGACAAAAATCTTGCTACCTGGGGAGAGCAAAATCCCTCCCTCTGCGACCACCTCGTCACTACCAACGGCGAGTACTCCTTTGTCGTCGCCTCCTCCACCTCCGGCAAGCTTGCCACAACCGAATGCGAGCACCCAACTACCTCCACCGCCTCCTCTACCACCGAGCAATGAAGTTCGTCCTGAACTCTGTCATGAAGCCACGGCTCCTCTGATCCCGCCTGAGAGCTCGTCGCGAGATAAGGAAAGAAGGCATCCCAACTACTTCCCGCCGAGGGCTGGAGGTCGCGACCCTGGAAGTTACGGACAGGGGCATGCCGCTAAGCGCCCGGGAGGCTCGTCGTCGAGCCAGCGAGAATCTTCTCTCCGTAGCCTTTCCCTTCGGCGATCTCGATCTCCTCGGCAAGGTAGCTCGCTTGCTGTTGAACTGCTCGCTGTTGATGTTGTTTTCTAACTGCGTACGCGCCTTCTTCTTGTCCTTAACAGGTCGTCTTGCAACTCATGGAGCGGCCTTTATAGATGTCATTGGGCTTTCGGCTTACGAATACCGTCAAGATGCTGCTCACACATCATCTGCGAGCCTCATCGCCGGATCTTGGCACTAGAGGTGAGGATGACGAAGATGGAAGAGCTTCAGGACCGGCTGGCGGTTTACAAGGCCCGCTTCCAGATGATCCACGAGCTGGAGCGGCGTTAATCGATGACCGACCATCGCATTCAGTTCTATAATGAGGAGTTGGCTGGCATGCGGGCGAGTATGGGATCTGTTGGGTGACTTGCGAGGATGGAGGACAAGCTGCAGTGGGGCAACGATGCGATGGCGGTGCCCAGCGAGCACTGTCGGCGAGCGTGCGAGATGGGCTGGGTCGGGCAACATCCATATCTTCCCAAGCAGCGGCCTCCAAGAACTTATGATTTTTTTTGTTTTCTTTCTTCCATTTGTACTCGTCTCTGGCGATATCGTAACGAACTAATTCTTTGATGCAATAAAGCGAGCTTGTATCTCACATTTATTCTGCCGACTTGTTTATGTTGATGCTTGTGCTGCGTTGATGCTCGTCTTCTTTTTGAGATGTCTTATGTGCAGGTTTTCGCGATCTGGCGATCTTCTGGATGACGTTGCGCGAGATAGGATTCATAATTAGGGTAGATCTCTTGGACAGCACGCGACTTATGCTGATACTCGCGCGAGGTTGATATACCCCCTGACCTCTGCCTATAAATAGAAGGGGTAAGTGAGACTTTAGTACGCTGTTGCGATTTCTGAACCTTGCTCACGAGTAATTGCTCTTTCTCGCATCCACCTTACTCGCGTCATCCTTCTGGCTCAAATATTCCACGCCGCTCCTTGCTCTTTCTCGCCCTTCCTCGCTCAAAATGGTTAGCAACGACGCCAACGCTCGCCGACAAGCCCACGCGATCAATTTCTCTGAGGTCGTCTTCAAGAAGTCCTCCGCGACTGAGCGAGATCTAGAAGACTTTCACCAGAGGCACTTGCCTGAGGAATACTCAGACAGGCTCTCCGCCCGGACCGAGCGACTAAACACCTTCCTCGAAGGTGAGATAGTCTTGAACCTCCGTCACTTCGAAGTCGTCTTGCGACTTTCATTGTGGCCCAAGTACTGTCAAATCCTGCGGTACTTTGGAATCGTCCCCGCCCAGATCAACGCTAATGGAGTGACGATGATCATGAGATTCCTCTTCTTCCTTCGGGAAGAGAAGATCGCCTTCGACCTCTCTGTCTTCCGGAAGATCCTCGTCTTTGCCACGACATCTGAGGGAGTCATCTTCTTCAGTAGTCATGCCTGCACTCTGGTCGGCACGACGAACAAGGTTCACCGGTGGGGCGAGTACCAGCCGCCATAAGTCGCCTTCTTGCCACCCATCTTGGAGGGTGCACGCGAGAAGCTTTTTGAAACTTTTCGTGGCCGGCGATTTGACGTCATCCATTGGCATCTTAGTGTCAACTCGTTGAACGAGATCTTCCCCGATGAAGGTAAAACATGGCGAGATTCCACCATACTCGCTTTGACTAATCATTGATGTGATTGTACTGACTACTCTTTCATATCTGCAGCTACTCGCGAACTTCCACGAGAACAACTTCGTCCGACAAAGGAAGTCGCTTCCTCGCACCAGGGTTCAATGAATCCAACGTCTGAAGTGGAGATCCCGCCTCCTGCGAGCTCCAAGGGCTAGTCGCGAGCTAGCGACAAGGAGGGCTCGTCGTAGAAAAAGCTCGGCAAGGGGAAGGAAAAGGCCAAGTCCCCTGACCATGCGAGCAAGCGCGCGAAGATCTCCCGCGAGCTCTTCGATGGGAGGGAGTCGCCTGTCGATGTCAGAGCGCCTTACTTCCATCCAAACTACAACCTCAGGCGGGCGACAAGGACGCCTTTGGATCTCGTTGGTGTCTTGGGCCAAAGGCGAGCACAAGGTGACACTGAGCACCAACCTACCCGCCTGGTCGGAAGACTGGGAGGACAGGGAGGAGGCTTCCGGCGTCGCTTTCGTGCTGTATGGGCGAGCTGACGCTGAGTCGATGTCGGATCTGAGCCCCGAGGTGCTCGCCCACCAAACATCTCGCGCCCTCCTGCGATCTGCCGAGCTGGGCCATCACACCGCGAGAAAGCTCCTCGAGACGCGGGAGGCGCTCAAGAAGGTCTCGCAAAAGGCGATTGTCTTGGGGATGCAATCTGCTCGCTTGAAGGACTATGAGGTAGCTCGTCTTTCTCTGCGCGACTTAATCACCACTGTACATGTTGGTTTTCTAACTGCTTGCTGGTTGATACTCGCAGGTCGTCGAGATCGAAACGACGAAAAAGATCTCTGAGCTTGAGCAAGAGCTCGTGGATACAAAAACAGAGCCGGAGATTTCCCAAATCCGGGTCGCCGAGCTAGAAACTCGCCTGGTGGTTGAAGATCGCCTTGGTCCCTCAGGTACTCGCCCGGTTGAGCAACAGCAGTAGGAGAGTCCACACGGGATGGGCGAGAAGATCTGCTTCCACGGGGACGAGATGTTCGTTATCCGCCGCGGGATAACGCGAGCAACAGGGGAAGCCGTTCTCGCAAAGCTGAGGATGGATGACTTCCTCGGCCCGATGGCCGACAACTTAACGATCGCGGACCTCATCCCGGGCTTGCTCGCCGAGGAGTCCAACTCTCCCGACCGCGTCCTCTCCTCGGCTTCTAGCTCCAGCGACAGTGGCAGCAGCAGCGGAGAGAGTAGCGACAGCAGTTACGACGAGGGTGGCGAGGATGAGGCTGGTGATGAGGAAGACGTCGTCATCGAAGACGAGGAGTACAAGCATGATACTGGCGACGACGAGTCATAGTCGGCCGACGACTTCCTACATTCAAGCTTGTAAATATAGAAATTTGAAAAAAAAACTTGGAAAATTTTGTAAAGGATTGTAATACTGGCTGTGTAATACAAAACAGTTCTTTTGTACTCTTGTTTATGTATTTGAATGTTTGCTTGTTGATGATGCTCGCTAGGCTCATAGGCACGGAGATGCTGAGTGCTCGCTGTGCGCGTACTCGTTCGTTGATGTCGCTCGATTGGCTCATAGGCGTGGAGAGGTTGAATGTTCGTTGTGCGCGTACTTGCTCATTGATGTCGCTCGAAATCGCGCAATTGATAATCCCTCCAGCATAATCGCTCTCGCCTACTCGCAAGTCACTACCCGCACCTGCATGATTGCAGTAGCATGCTCGCACATCGTTGCTTGCATTTGCATGGTCGCACATAGGAGTTGAGCTCAATTGGGTTGGAGAATATAGTCGACACCCAAATCAAGAGGAAACTCAACTGGAGGTGGAGAATAGATCAAGACCTAATCAGGAGCCAAGCTCAACTGTATGTGGATAATATAGTCGACACCTAATCAGGAGGAATTTCAACTGGAGGTTGAGAATAGGTCGACACCTAATCAAGAGCCAAGCTCAACTGTAGGTGGATAATAGGTCGACACCTAATCAGGAGCCCAGCTCAACTGTAGGTGGAGGTCGACAGCTCACAGGAGCCGAGCTCAACTAGAGGTGAAGGTCGACAGCTCACAGGAGCCGAGCTCAACTGGAGGTGGAGGTCGACAGCTCACAGGAGCCGAGCTCAACTAGAGGTGGAGGTCGACAACTCACAGGAGCCGAGCTCAACTGGAGGTGGAGGTCGACATCTCACATGAGCCAAACTCAACTGGAGGTGGAGATCGACAGCTCACAGGAGTCGAGCTCAATTGGAGGTGGAGGTCAACAGCTCACAGGATCCGAGCTCAACTGGAGGTGGAGTCGACTCGGGTTGAGCACGTAGTCATCCTGCACGAGGGAAGCTCGTACAGGGGGCTCGAACTACAGCAATAACACACACGAGGAATCTACATCTTACAGGAACCGAGCTCAACTGGAGATGGAGTCGACAGCTCTCAGGAGCCGAGCTCAACTGGAGATGGAGTCGACAGCTCTCAGGAGCTGAGCTCAACTGGAGGTGGAGGTCGACTCAGGTTGAGCTCGTAGTTAGGCTGCAGGAGGGAAGCTCGTACAGGGGGCTCAGACTACGACAACAACACACATGAGGAATCTACATTTTACAGAAGTCGAGCTCAACTGGAGATAGAGCCGACAACTCTTAGGAGTCGAGCTCAACTGGAGATGGAGTCGACGGATCTTAGGAGCCGAGCTCAACTAGAAATAGAGTCGACAGCTCTCAAGAGCCGAGTTCAACTGGAGGTGGAGGGCGACTCAGGTTGAGCTCGTAGTCAGCCTACAGGAAGGAAACTCGTACATGGGTCTCAGACTATGACAACAACACACACGAAGAATCTACATCTCACCTGAGGGGGTTGGTAGTTGATATGCAGGAGATGAGCTTGTGCAGAGACTCGGACTACGATAACTCCGCGACTCGAGGACTTCTATCGATGCTGATGTCATTCATCCTGCTGTTTAAGAGATTGTCAAGGAGTTAGATGGATCAAAATCTTTGAGGACAAATGAAATTTCTAAAGAGACGACGATCTTCCCCCTGTCAAATTGGGAAGTTTGCGTCAAGACTTGTTCCTGATAGTTCCTCCCGTCGGAGGAGAGATACGATCAGGGGTAACTAGGCTGACATGCAAGGGGGGAGCTGATCTCGACCCAAACACACATTTTTCCGCCCGGGCGCGCATTTCTTCCGCCCGAACGCTCATTTTTCCGCTGGGGCTCGCATTTTTCCGTCGGGGCGCGCATTTTTCTGCCCGGGCACGCATTTTTTGCCTGGACACGTATTTTCTGCGCAGGCATGCATTTTTCGTCATGCGCATATTTTTTCGTCGAGCGCGCATTTTCCTCCCGGAAACGCATTTTTCCGCTCGAGCGCGCTTTTTTTTTACCCGGGCACGCATTTCTCGCCCGGGAGCGTATTTTTTCGACCAGGCGCGTATTTCCCTCCCGGACGCCCATTTATCACCCGGGCACACATTTTTTGCCCGGACGCACAATTGTCAAACAATTTATAAAGTATTTTTCCTTTCTGAAAATCTCTGCAAAAGGAATTTACCCAAACTGATCTCCTTTTTCAATATACATTTTCCAAAAACTCATTTTCTTACGTGTCTTTTGTGTCATTATTCCTCCTTTCTAAAAAATCCTTCCAAACATAGCCTAAACTAATTTTCTTTTACGACATTATTTTTGTCCAAACTCAACCGATCAAAAACGCCGCACCAAATCAAGCCTCAAAAGGCCAATATTTTCTAAAGACTATCCCAGAGTAAAAAAAAATGATCGTAAAAGATCAAAAGGGGTCTTATGCACTCAAAAAAAACTCATGCGATCACTTTTATTGGCATGCGATCATCTGGAGAGAGAAGATTGTTCACATCCACCGGTGGTGACTGGAAGGAAGGTTATACATAAAGAAGAAGAAGAAGAAAGAAGAAGAAGAAGAAGAAGAAGAAGAGGATGAGTCAGATGGAGTAATTCATGGCGACTTCAACATACGCAGCATTGGGGATATTCAGCACAACGGATTTCTGATTCAGATTCTTCTGAAGAAAAACGTAAATCCCAATCAAGAACTTCCTGATCCAACCCGATCCGACGCCGGAGGACAGATGAGGCTGGCTGCATATGTAGGTCGTCCCGTGCTCCCGCGCATCGATCAGGCCCTGCAGCTCCTCCCTCACCGGCGAGCTCACCATATCCGGGCTCTTCGGCGGCAGCGAGAACCGAACCTTCTTCCTCAGCCCGCCGCACTCGATGCTCTCCACACTCGCGAACGAGACGATTGAATTGCTGTCGTGAAGATCCGATGCGACGATCATCCTGCTTTCCGGCGAAAAGGGCTCCGAAATTATTTCATCCACCTCCCGGGAGACGAGCTCGAAGATGCCGTCGAGAATTCGATCCTCAAACTCATTGATGTCCAGGACGGAATCCCCGTATCCGTGCCGGAGAATGCATCTGAACATCCGGTATTGCTTCGGCCCCAATCTTCCGATGAGGCACTGCCGGGAAGGGGGGACGTGAGCCGCCGGCATCGATTTGAAGGAGACGAATATCAGCACCTGGTGGATGGCCGGGAGATTGGTGATGAAGTGGACGAAGAAGGGCGGAATCCCCCTCATGATGTCGACGCAGACGATGCCGATCCCGGGGACTCGGGTGAGGCCCAGCCCCTTGCTCAGCCCGACGAGATACTCGATGGAAACTTTGTTGTCGGCATTGGCGGCGTACATCTTCACGGTGCCGTAGTGCCAGGCGAGCATGGTGATGAGGATGAAGAATGCGAGCGCCACCAGCATCCAGGCGCCGTCGAGGTAGTTGAGGGCGCAGGCGGCGAAGTACATGGCCTCGATGATCCCGAAGAAGATGATGAAGCAGGCAGCAGCCACTGGCTTGTTCCACTGCTTCGCGATCATCAGCGACATGAAGCAAGTTGTAATGATCATGCCGGTAATCGTAGCAAGTCCTGTTTTGCATTATTTTTCTGCCCACATCAGTAGTAGAAGTGTAGAACCAAAAAAAAAACACTATGAAACTAGCAATTCGAAAGATCAGTGCCAGCTTATAATCTGATTCACATAGGGCGACTATATATATATATGCTTTAAATTTAAAGGGCATGCAGCATAGTGCACAACTGGGGAAGGGTCCCCCCACAATGGTGGAGTGTAGGTAAACCTTATCCTGAATTTTTACAAAAGGTTGCTTCTAGGACTCAAAACCATGACCTCAAGATTACACGATAACACCTTAACCGGTGCGCCAGAGTTCCCCTTCAGGATTGTATATGTTAGCTCCTTCAAAAATGTTCTTGTAGTAATTTTTCTATTATATGTACGGGTTAGTCTCGCACCATCTTCTAATATTCGTTTGTTTAGTGTAAGTCTTTTAAATACTTCTGCGGGGGATGAATATTATTATGAAAGTATTTTTTCCATTTTCAACATGGGATCCGAGCCCTGGGACTTAGGCTTCGTTTGGGGGGACTTATTTTCACCGGTCAAGCGGTTACGACCAAACATCTTGTGTTTACTCACCTTCTCAAAATGAGGTGGCCGAACGCAAGAAAAGTCACCTGTTAGAAGTTGTCTGGTATCTTCTTCTCCAAATGCACCTGCCCAAGTACTATTGGGGGATGCATTCCTCATTGCCGTCTACCTTATTAATTGCATGTCCTCACATGTTCTAGAGTATAACACTCCCCTTCACATCCTTCAAGTGTCTCTTACCACTCTGCACCCTCGTGTGTTTGAATGTATCCGCTTTGTCCATATTCATCAAAAGACTAAACTTGATGATCGTGCTCATAAGCATGTCTTCATTGGATATTTAGCTACTCAAAAGAGTTATAAATGTTTTGACCCGGTTTACAAGAAGGTTTTTGTAGCCATGGACGTCACGTTCCATGAATCTGAGAGTTATTATGATCCCTTGCTTCAAGGGAGACCTCTCTTACGTTGGAAGCAAGCTCCTTCACTCATACTGATTTTATGTCGACTACTTTGTTACCCATTCCTCCAGTGTATCAGTCTCACTTGACTCCGTCTCCTATTACTCATGTGTCAACTCTTGTTGCTCCTATGATGAAACCTCATGTTCCTCCCTTGCAGGTTTACTCTTGCCGTCCTAAGGGAACAAACATACGAGCCTCTATCAAGATCCTAGAACTGATATATGATCTGTCGTCTGAGTCCAATACTCTAAGGAAAGGTAACTCTATATAACATATAGAGCTGTCACTTAAAAACGAAAACCGTAAACTGAACCGGGACCGAACCAGAACCGCAAAGAACCGGACCGAACCGTTTGCAAATTATTCGGGTTCTGGTTTGAATTTTGGAACCGTGAACAACTTTGGTTTGGGTGTGGTTCTTACATTTTATTATCCGGACCGGAACCGGAACCGGAACCGCAACATACAAGTCTCAAGTGGTTTCAAGATTTTTGGACCCGATTCGAACCGGACCGAAGTAGAATCGAACCGCAACCCGTTTATTATTATTAATTTTATTATAATATTGCTATAATTTAATAATCTATCTATAATATTTATACTTACTATCAGTGGTGAAACTGGTGCAGTTTGGACCCAAACCGTAATCACACCAAAATGGGCCGGTTTTGGACTGAACAAAACCGCACTAAAACCGTGTGGTATGGTTTGACATTGGTGCGGTTTGAAGTCGGTTTTACAGTACAGTTTTGATTTTTATACAGTTATATAATGTATTTTCAATTTAACTTACATATTTTTCTGAAATATTTTATTTTAAAAATATAGAAGGTATACAATTACTATTAAATAGTAATCATGAAAGACACAACTAATTGTAGCCGATTATTACGGTTGCGCAAGCTGGCGAGATGCACGCAAGCCGACTAGACGTTGTGGCAAGTCTTTACACGTACGAAGGCGACAGATACTAGCCTACAGATCGTGGAAGAGACGAGGAATGCGCAACTTAATTATTTTTATTTCATTGTTGTTTTGAGTTTTACTATTTGCAGACCGCTTTTATTTCATTCCGTCAAGTTTGATTTTGTTTTAGTTGGAACTCATTTGAACCGGACCGAACCACATAGAAGCATGTCGACGAGATGCGCACAAGCCAACTAGAAGTTGTAGCAAGTCTACACGTATAGGAATGCGATATATACTAGCCCACCGATCGTGGAAGAGACCGTCGAGGAGTGTGCAACTTAATTATTTCTATTTTGAAGGTGTTTTGAGTTTTTTGCAGACTGCTTTTATTTCATTATGTCAAATTTGGTTTTAGTTTTAGTTGGAACCGATTGGAACCGGACCGAACCGCATAGAACCAGATCGAACCGTTAGTGACCGGTTTGGTTTTGGTTCTTGTTAAACCGTAACCTGAACCGTTGACACGACGGTTCCAAAAATTATGATGGAACCGGAACCAGAACCGGACCGGTCAAACCAAATAAGGTTTTGGTTCTAACTTGAAGAACCGTTACCTTAGCGGTTCGGTTCATGGTTTTAGTAGAACCGGAACCGTGACAGCTCTAATAACATATGTTATCTTAGTTCATCTCTTATTCCTCTCTAACGACTTCGTTTAGTACTTTTGTCTCTTCCTTGTCTCTTTAATGACACCGCTGAAAGGAAGTATCGTCATATTATTAAGACAGCTCGCAGCCTTCTTATCTCCTCTCATGTTCCTCCTCACTTCTGGGGTGAGGTTGTTTTCACTGTTGTCTATCTTATTAATCTGCATCCCTCCACTTTCCTTCAGGGCCAATGTCCCGGTGAGTGTCTGTACTCTTGACCCTCACGTTACACTCATCTTCGTGTTTTTGGTTGTCGATGTTATGTTCTTCTCTCTCCACGTGAGCGTACTAAGCTCTTTGTTCAGTCTATTCCTTGTGCTTTTCTTGGGTATAGTACCGAGCACAAGAACTATCGATGTTATGACTCTGTTGCACGTTGACTTTGCATCTCACGCGATGTCACTTTTGATGAGTCTCACCCTTTCTTTATGTCCCATGTTTCCTCGACCTCACACTCATCTGTTACTCCCTCTGAACTGTAGTTTCTCACTCTTTCCATCGCTTGCCTCATATATCCTCCCCTCCGGTATGCCCCCCTCCTCTTCCCTTATCACAGTCTACTCCGTCACCTCCTTTTATCTTGTTGGAGTCTACTTCGTCTCCTCCTCTTTCCTTACTGCAATCTACTTTGTCACCTCCTCACTCCTATCCTTTGTCTTACACCTCTCCCTCTGATGAGCTGTCCACTTGGGACCGTGTCTCTCCTCTTCCTTATCATTATACTCATCGTCCTCCTCCTATCTCCTTGCCTCCAGTGCCCCCAGACTCAGTGCCTACCTCCTGCAGCGAGTGTCTTGTGGATGACCCTTCTGTGCGCCTCAACCCACCTCGTGAGAGGCGTCCTCCAGACCACCTTAGCCTTGTTACCCTACAGCTGGACCTACTCGCCCTTCCTGTTACTGATTGTAGTACTCCAGAGCCGACTTCCTATCGTGAGGCTGCCCAGATACCTAAGTGGAGGGTTGCTATGTCTGCTGAGTTGGAGGCGCTTGAGCACACTCGTACATGGGAGCTTGTTCCTCTTCCACCTGGTGTTGTTCTTATTATTTGCAAGTGAGTCTTTAAGGTCAAGACTCGCTCTGATGGTTCTGTGGAGAGGTACAAGATTCAACTAGTTGCTCACGGTTTTCAGTAGGAGCAGGGGAAAGACTGACAAGACTTTTGCTCCAGTTCACATGACTACAGTTCGGACTCTTATTGTTGTTGTCGCTATTCGCCACTGGACTCTATCACAGCTCGACGTGAAAAATGTCTTTCTTCACGGTGATCTTCAGCAGGAGGTATATATGCTTCCTCCTCCGGGTCTATCCTCTCCTCCAGGCCTTGTTTGTCGCTTGAGGCGAGCTCTTTAAGGGCTCAAGCAGGTGCCCCGCGCGTGATTTGTACGTTTCAGTTCAGGCATTACAGCTGTCAGATTCCATTCATGTCCATATGATCCAGCTCTGTACGTGCACTCCTCCCGTGGCCGGACTCTTATGATCCAGTTACTGTATGTGGATGATATAATTATTACTGACAATGATCCTTCTCATGTGGCATTTGTCAAACATCACTTTCAACAGCTATTTCAGATGACTGACCTTGGACAGATGAGCTACTTCTTGGGTCTTGAGGTCAGCTCTACAAATCGCGGATTTCAGCTCTCTCAGCAGCGCTACACATCAAATCTCCTTGCTCGGGTTGCTCTCTCTGACTCTCGCACAGTGAACACCTCTATACAGCTCCACCTTCAGCTACGTCCGGATGATGGGGTTCCACTCTCTGATCATACTCGATACCGTCACCTTGTGGGGAGTCTTGTCTATCTCACCGTTACCCGGCCCATGTTGTTTATGTGCTGAGCCAATTTGTTAGTGTGCCCACCTCTGTGCATTATGGTCATCTGCTACAGCTCCTGCGCTATTTCTGGGCGACGATCTCTCGTGATCTCTTCTTCTCCAGTAGTAGTTCTCTACCGTTACGTGCTTACTCCGACTTCACCTGGGCTAGTGATCATGTTGATCGTCGTTTTGTCATTGGTTTCTGTCTGTTCTTGGGTTCTTCACTTATTGCATGGAAGCCCAAGAAACAGGCTGATGTTTCTCGTTCTAGCACTGAGTCTGAGCTTCGAATCATGGCTACCACCGCTGAGGATATTATTTGGCTTTGTTGGCTTCTTAAGAATCTTGGTGTCTCTTCTCCAGATCTCACTCCCCTCTACTGTGATAACACCGGTGTCATTCAGATTACTCTAAATCTATTGAAGCATTCTCTCTCCAAACATATCGGGGTGGATTCTTTCTTCCTGCGTGAGCACTATGGTCAGGGCACTCTTACTCCTTCCTTCATTCCTTCCGAGCAGTAGATTGCAGATTTGATGACAAAGCCGCAGACAAGGACCCAACATGTCTATCTACTGTCCAAACTCTCGGTGTTTGATCCCCCGTGAGTTTGTGGTGGGTGTTAGATATGTTGTATATTATGAGTAGTAGTGTTAACTTATAGTCACCTCGGGTGTTAGGATCACCCTCAGTTATTCATGTATACATATTACTTTGTTCAATTGTGAATACATAGAAAATCTATTCATCCTATCAGTTTTATCTTCATAAATGTCACTTCACCCATTTCTATTATAATCATTTTCTAGTTTATTCTTCTAACATTGTCCACGCATCAATCTTGAAATTCTCGCTCAATTTAGACATCAACCGCCTTTTTACGACTGAATGCTCGGATCGAAAACATTGCCAGCGTAATTACTGGTGTGCAAAGTTTTAACTTTCACTCTTCATGATAACCTTTACGCATAATAATCAGTTTTGAGAAATTAAACTCAGAATAATAGTGGTTTGACTGTGAATTTGTGATAATCTAAAGTTCAAAACCTTCTCTATCCTAAAAGCTATATGCAAACTTCAAAAGAAATAGAAACCAAAGACTCAATGGCAAACCACAAACTTACTCTTTTTACAGAAAAACACAAACAGAAAACACTAACCTGTTGCATTGCCAATGTGGTGAACATTTTTTATCAATATGATGAAGAGGAGGCAAAAGATCATCAAAATAAAATTGATGCTTGGAATGTACACCTGCCCTCGTATCCGATCAGATGTATGGACTACTGGAACCTTGGGGAAGCAGCTGAGCGCAATACACTGATTTACGATCGAGAAAGTTGCGGTGATTGTTGCCTGACTTCCCACAACAGAAGCAAGCAATGACAACCAGACAAAACAGTGATGGAAGTGCTCTGAGATGAGTCCGCGAGAAATTTTTAGACGTAAATAAAAAAAATTTAGCAACAAACAGATTGCGCTCGATAGCCGGGTAAGACGACTCACTTGGCATAGATGCTCTCAGATGAGTAACATAGTTTATGTCACTGTTACCGATCGCTTTTGACAGGTATGCGGTTTGACCCATGTAGCACAATATAAGAGATGGATAGACGAAAAATATGAAAGTAGCCTGCAAAGCCTCAAAATCAACAATTAGGCAGGCAATAAAGGAAATATAGTAGGTTTAGGTTTATGCAGGCAATAACAAGGTGTGGAATGTACCTTGATTGATTTTTTTGAAGAATGGCCAATATTAGCAAACATTTCCTCAGATCCTGTAGTAGAAGAAGTTTATTCAGAACTGTATGGTGATGGAGTATGTTGTTAAAGGCGAGGTGAGCCTAAGGCTCAAAGTTCAAGGCTCATCAGACACAGAGGTTTGTGCCCTACATAGCCCGAGCGCGAGCATATAGCCTTGACGCGCTCTTTTTTGCTCCTTTGAAGGGTAAACATGCTCGCTTGGATGAGGTTTCTGTTGCAAATTTTTTTTCAAGAAAGAAAAAAAATATAATAGCTCAACAACATTGTGTAAGGCCTTGTTATTTTAGTACAACGTTGTGTAAAGCCCTGTTATTTTGGTACAACTTTGTTCACAGTTTTCATATAATACTATCAAAAGTATATGGGCCTTCCGATCTTTATATATATAAGAGAGAGAGAGGTTGGGAAAGAAAAATTTTCCTAGACCTCTTAAACCTACTCAAATAGTTGCGGCCTACGAAAAGGGGGGGGATCGAGTACATATACATGCATATATATATAATATTTAATTTAATCTATAGGACCCAAAAGATTTTTCATTCCACCCACCATTTCAGCCCACACAATTGGGCTCAAGGCTCATCAAGCTCAGAGGTTTGCCCTAGCATAGCCCAGACGCAACCTTTTTTGCGCCTTTAAAGCATAAACATTCAATGTTTTAATTACGCCTTTGGTACACTGTTTACCGAGATATCTTCGTTTGTGTTGTAATGATGATGATAGAAAGAAATCTCTATCTTGGATGTACGGAAAAATTTAAATTGGTACGGTCTACTGAGCCGTTACATTTAGCATTTGTGAATAATCATGCATTGAAGCTTCAATATGATGCAAGCAACCGTATCAATCGCATTTGCTTAATAGATATAGACAATAATAATGGATGGTTGATAGGTAAAATGGATGGAAAATCTGATCAAAAAGACGAATTGATATTTGTTGATAATTATTTAAATCTTGAAGTGCATTGCCTTTGTCAGGCCAAAATTCTAGGACCCATTTGTGACTTGAGCCTTTAACAACTATGCCATTACCAAGAAAATTCTAGGACCACCACCATAAAATGTATGTTTGGCATGACAACGGTTACGACCACCACCAGGAAAAGAAAACTAATTTTGAACATAAAAGTGGATGAAGTTCCTTAGGTGAGGTCGGGCGTTCACGAACGAGTAACGACAGTTCATAACCAACTAATTTTGAACATAAAAGTGGATGAAGTTCCTTAGGTGAGGTCGGGCGTTCACGAACGAGTAACGACAGTTCATAACCAACTAATTTTGAACATAAAAGTGGATGAAGTTCCTTAGGTGAGGTCGGGCGTTCACGAACGAGTAACGACAGTTCATAACCAACTAATTTTGAACATAAAAGTGGATGAAGTTCCTTAGGTGAGGTCGGGCGTTCACGAACGAGTAACGACGGTTCATAACCACTACGCTCATGACCACCACCGCAGTGCCAAACGGAGTCTATATTTGAAATCACAAGGGATACATGTTATATACTTGAGCTAACCTGCAATGGAGAGAAGAATGCCGCCCAAAGACTTCCAGTTTCCGATGTCAATGTTCTTCATAAATTTGTATAAATATTGCGGCGAGAGAGCAACGACGACACCGGGATTTATACGAAGAGTGTTATATAAACCAACTCCACCAATAAACAGGAGCCACAGAATTATGATTGGTGCAAAGAGGAAACCAACTTTACCAGTGCCATAATGCTGCAGCAGAAAAAGAGCTATCACAATAGCGCAGGCGGTAGGAACCACAACATCTGCAATTATTAACACAGAATTCAGTAAGAATGTTGACACAGGAAGTATTTGGAACTATTCAGAATGCAAATTCTCATTTCTAATGGTTTTGTGTATTGAGCGATTCTGCAATAAAAGAAAATTACCCAACTTATAAATTCAGGACTTAGTTTATTATTGTTTTGTTTTTATATTTTCTTTTTTAAAAGTATCACGCGTCACTCATGAAGGGGGCCTTGGTGCACCTGTTGAGGTGTTGTCGTGTGACCTTGAGGTCAAGGGTTCGAGTCCTGGAAGCAGCCTCTTGCAAAAATGCAGGGTAAGATTTGCCTACCTTTCACCCTTGTGATGGGACCCTTCCCTGGACCCTTGTTGTGCGGGGATTCTTAGTGCACCGGGCTGCCCTTTTTTTATCACGCGTCACTCATAATCGATCTTATAAGATCATCTTGATTAATTAAACACAAGATCTTAAATTCATCATACTATCTACAATACATCAATGTGTCCATCATCTCAGGCTGCTTGTCCAAGGTTTACGCTCTATCTAGTTTTAGGTCGCACTTTCTCCGCTGCCTCTGGGATTTCTCTCATCAATCTCACAAGTCGCACTTTCTTCCACTCTCTCTCTATAAAATTTCTCTTTCTAAAAACCTAACAACTATTCCCTCCCAAAGATTCTATCCCACCAGAATTCTCCTACTTAGAAATTCTCTATAGAAATCTCATAAAGATTCTAATTAAGAGCCCTATCTCACTAAGGTTCTGGTTCTCCTACTCCAAAAATTTCACTCCATAGAAATTTTTTCTATATTTTTCTCTGGAAATTTCTCTCTCAAGAATTCTATCTCATGAGAATTCTCTCACGCAATGATTTTTCTCATTTTTTTCTCGCTCAATAAAATTTATACAAAATTAATTCAGTATTCTCATTAGAATTATCTCTCTAAAAATCTCTCAAGATATCTAGCAATTCCATCTTTTGAAATATCAATGTATTCTTTTCTTGAAATATAGCTCTCAAGGGTTCAATCTGATTAAGGTTCTCTCATCCAAAGTTTATGGAATTCAATGAAATTCTAATTATGAAACCAGCTTATGTCGGTCCCAAGTCCGGATGAAAAATGGTGAGAGTTGTGTTAGGTAGACGGTCAACTAAAATTTAGTCACCCTTATGAATATAACTGGCCCCACTATAGTGGGATAAAAGCTTGAGTATTGTAACGGAATTCTAATTATGCTATTCAATTTCGCAATCTAGCAACAAAATCGAAATTGGACTCCTCAATTCTAATTCGTGAGACCTAATCCCATCTGATCGAATAGACCATAGGCCATATTTTCCTGTGGTTTATGCTCGATGAACATGTCGCTATTGCAAGATCTTAAGGAACTCATAATTCCTTAACAGGAGGTGTCTATTCTGAAAATTGGAGCATCCACCAAGTTCTCATCCTTTTCATCATCATCCATAGCTTGCGCTTTGGTCGATGATTTATGACATTTGAAAGGATGAGAAGTCATACTTATTTTCCTTGCGAAAGCATATTTTGCTTTTCGTAGTACAACACTTCGACACGACATGGGTGCATGGCGTCTCCTTCATGGATGCGATGACCATGAACTTCGTCCCCTCCTACATGATACAATATTGAGGTTGTGTTACAGTGGAGGGTTTAGAGGAAGGGATGGGGAAGGAGAAAGAATTAGAGGGGAGAATTTCATCCCCTAGGGCTCACTTCATTAATCTCACTTCCAAGCTCAAATAAATGCAAGGGAAAATGGTAAATAACCAAATAGGCTTGGAATACAAATGCAATAATAAAATAGGAACGACATAGTGCACAATGCTTGTGCACACTACTGGCCAGCGTGCGTCGTCTCATTGCTATTTGTGCCTTTGTCTCCTTGATCTGGATGTCGATATACGCGCTACATGCGAGGGCGCCCCTAGTGCCCATCTGTAACAAATTGTCATTGTGAAAGGCTCTTATATCATGTTGGAGGGTCAATAATAGGTCCTCCATTCTATAATAACACTTGTTTCATTCTTCTCGCTCTGTCCTATCAGGCTCAAACAATTGCATCGGCGAGTAATATTTATCCAGCATTCGACAGAAAAATTAAGATCCAACGCACTCAAAAGGTCTGATTAACATTGATGATGTTATGGGCCCGTGATGGGGTGACGACGTGTGTCCATGGTCGCTTGTATCTTTACTTTTCACACAATATAGTCTTTTCACACAATTTATTTTACTCACTTATCATGTAATCCGAGCGCGGGGAATAACTGTAACATTTTGGAACTTTTCTTTTCACTATATGAACAAGCTCCTTGGAATGGTATGTAAAAATCAAATCTTAATTGTTGAAACCGGGAAAATCCCAACTCCAAAATATTAGGATCAATGCAAACTAAGGTTACTGATTCTACGGTCCGATGCTACAATTTAGATGACTAGCGCGGGAGAGAGAAAACTGTCTATAAGCACACCCCAAGTTCTCCAGCAGGTAGGTCCCACCACATACCCGAAAGTTTGAGAGAAACTTCCCCTCCGCAACCAAAAACTGGGTGAGTTACTAAGCAGGTATGGGCTTAACGAGTATCCAGCTTGGGGGAACCTCAACCTCTTCCAAAAGTGTCATATCTAGTACCCTTGGGTGGGCTATTTATAGAGAAATCCAAGGGGGGTGGCGAGTATCCAGCCTCTACTAGCGAGTATCAAGGATTACTCCCTCATACTCATGAGATACTCGCCTCTGCTCGCCCAAGCTCGTCTCTGCTCGTCCAAGCTCGGCTCTACTCGTCCAAGCTCGTCTCTGCTCGCCCAAGCCCGCCTCTGCTCGCCTCTGTTAGCCCAAGCCTGCCTCTGCTCTCCCAAGCCCGCCTCTGCTCGCCCAAACCTGCATTTGCTCGTGGCTAGGTCTGCGAATAGGCGTCTCCTTAGGCATCTCAATTTCTCCTCTTATTCTTCTCTCTTCTTCTCCTCAAATTAGGGTTAGAGTTTAGTAAGTCACCTCTCTTCCCCATCCTCTCTCTTGGTCGAGCTTGTCTCCTACTATATCTCTACCATTGGAAAGGCTGGGTCAAGAAAGGGTTGTGAGGATCCTCTCCGAGACTTCTCCCTCTCACGATTGTGCGCCTGCTCACAATCGGAAACCCATAACAACTTGTTATCAGATACATTTCCTCCCACAAAAGACAATCTCGTCTCCTCTGCACGCCAACTCTTTACGCACCTCTGACGAGCTCTGTCTATTCTGTCCAACAAACCACCAGAAGACCCAATTGCGCGATAAAAACTCTAATGGCCCGTTCGGCGTGCAGGAATTGACTTTCTGTAATTGGATTTGGGTTCCAGAAAGCCAATTCTCTTGTTTGGTGTGTTATATTTCAATGGGCATTGGCTTTATAACCAAAGTCCATGGGTATTGGTGTTAGCCTAAATTATTAAATCCGCAAAACTTACCACCTCATGCGGGTTTTGTGTGATATTGCTCCAGATGGCTTGCCCCCACGTCGCACGTTGCATCTCCCGATCGCTCATCTCCAAGGTTTGTTTCGGACGCCTCCTCCTCTTCTTCCTCTTCCTGATTCGAGACTCCTTCCCAAGCTTGTAGATTGCGGCCGACATGTCCGACATGTCGGCCGACATGTCATTTTTTGGGTGAAATCGCAACGATACCGCTGCAAATGGGATTTCTTGCGTTTTCCAGAATGGCGGCCGACATGTCGGACATGTCGGCCCGCAATGGCGGGTTATGGCGGCGATATATAACTTCTGGCGTTTTAAAAAATTTTAGGTTATTATTAATATAATTATTTAATTATAAGTTTATAACTTAATTTTAATTATTAATTATATAATTAATTCATTATTAATTATATAATTATTAGGTATAAGTTATAAGTTTATAACTTATAACTTTATAAGTTATAAACTTATTCTCCTCCCCCGACTATCTTCCGCCTCGGCTTGCCCTAGTCTCTCTCTCGCGCGATTTCTTTCTCTCACGACTTCTTTCTCTCTCGCGATTTCTGACTCTCTGGTTCTTTGATTCGCCGGTGATTCTCGATTAGAAGTGTGGTCTGCTTGCTCTCTGGTTCTTTGATTCGCCGGTGATTCTCGACTCTTCGTCGGCTGTCTTTCGTCGGCCGTCTTTCTATCGGCACTGGTTCTGGACAGTTTTCCTCTCCTCTCCTCTTCTGTGGCTCGTCCCCTCAGCAGTCAGCACTGTGAGTTGTATATTTATTTTTAAGTTATAATTAGGGCTTAGTTTTCTCTTCATCCTCCTTCTTCCTTCTCGACTGGCTATTTGGTGCTTTTGGTTTTCCTTCTCGGCCGTTCTCCTTCTATATGCTGCAGTGTTGCATCTGCTTTTTCTTTAATTTTTGCATCAGAGATTCAGAGCACACGCAAGTGCATATAGGGCACTGGTTCTGGACAGTTTTCCTCTCCTCTTCTGTGGCATTTTTAGTTCAAATTGCATTTTTAGTAGATGTGAGTAATAACTAATAACAGCAAAAAGATGTATGGTTTGCAAGCACATTATGTTTAATCACTTAAGATAAATTGCATGAATTAATTTAACAGAGTGTGCTGAGATCGTTACCAATAGTTATTTCCCGGAACTGAAAGGTGTAATTTGGAGCTGTGGGTTTCAGCTAGAAGGGGAAATAACTGTGGTGGGCTCGCACAACACAGGGGAAAAGGAGATGGCTTTGTTGAACAATGTGGCAAAAGGGTTTAAGTTGGTATTGGGAGAAATGAGCTCGGTACTTGGTGGTTCTGAAATGTGGAGAGGAGACTCAAGCAAACATGGAGGTGTGAACTTAGTGTCACATCACCGTCAGAATTACTGAGAAAGGACTAGCAAATTATGATATGCATCTGTCTTATGAGTTATGACAACTGGAATTATGGAATTGTTGTGTGGTAAATTCTTATGAGAGTTGGTTGGCATTGTGACAGTGGTAAATTCTTATGAGAGTTGGCTGGTATTGTGGCATTGTGATATTGTGGTATTGTGGCTATGAAAAAATCCTTATGGCAGTCGATTGGCATTATGGAAATGTGACATTGTGGCATTTTGGAAATGTGGTTGTATCTATTCATAATCCTCTCTTTCTTTCTATTTCTCTATATTTGTCTCTTCCCTTATCCTCTATGATTCTATATTTGCGGCATTGTGGCAACATATGATGTGAAAAAAAAAATTATTCAGCTATGTTTTCAGACTGATCAATGAACATTGATTAATGATGACATCAATATGACAATATTGTGGGCATCTAGATATGAAATATCACTGATGTTGCATTTTTTTAAATTTTTTATAATTCTTTTTTTGTAGAATGAATTCATCAGAAGGTTCTAGCAAGGTTCCCAGTACTTCCTCTGTAGTAGGTCGAGATCCTTGTTGGGCATTTGGGGAGAAGGTGACTCCAAATGATACAAATAGAATACGATGCATATATTGCAAACAAATTGTGAATGGTGGAATTACTCGCTTGAAGCATCACTTAGGGGGATAAGGGGCAACGTTAAGGCTTGCCCGACGGTACCAGCTGATGTTAAAGAAAAGGTGGAGGGATATTTCTGAATCCCTTCTTCTACTACCCAAATAGGGAAGAGATAGATGGAGACCCAAAGTTTATGGGTGGGTTTATTGAATGCCTCACTAGAATGTACTCTCATGATCCTTCTATGCAAGATGCTATTACTGCTGAGGTTGAAGTTTATCAGCTAGAGCAAGGATTATTTGACCAGGACATAGCAAAGAGGCAAAAAGAACTATCAGGGTTCAATCCAGGTATATTATGATATTATCTTTCTTTATTTTTCACCAAATAATTGATGTTTTACTTTTTAAATTGACTAGTAAAATAATTTGTTATTTTTCTATAAGCTCATTGGTGGAAGTTCTATGGAATTCAAACTCCAAATTTGAGAACTATGGCCATGAGAATCTTAAATTTGACAACTAGTTCCTCCGGTTGTGAAAGGAGTTGGAGCACTTTTGAGATGGTAATTTACTTACAAGTATAAGTTTTAAGATGATATTTCAAAAATATCTTAAAATGATAACAATTTTTAATGTTTATGTTTATTATATTTAGATTCATTCCAAGAAAAGGAATAGACTAGAAAGCCAAAGATTGAATGATCTTGTATTTGTGAAATTCAATTCAAAGTTAAAGTCTAAATATTCTGATCCATCTCGAGACCCATTGTCTGCAAAGAGTATTGATGAAGGAAAGGTTGCTGAGTGGTTAATGGGTCCTGCTGATGATGTTGTAGATGATGATGATGATAATGAAGTGTTTCCTGGAGAAGGGTTGACTTGGTCTCAGATTGGGGACATTGTAGATGCTGATGTGGGTTCTGCTTCTAGGAGAAGTGCAAGGCCGGCTTTAAAGCAGGTATATATGGCAAAATCAAAAGGAAAACGGCCTATGCCGGAGAGGGATGAGGATGAGAGTTCTGAGGAGGACATTGATGATGCATTGATGATTTACACTTCCGAGGATTATCCAACAGATCAAGAAACTTGATATTACTTAGGTGAGTTTTATTAAGTTAATTTTTTTTGTCATGTTTTAATCTTTAATATAGTTTAGTCTTACTCATATGTTCATTGATTGCAGGAAAACAATATATAGATTTATATTAGAGTAGGAGATTTTGTGGAGCAGTGCACTCACATTTTGGGAATAAGGTACAATTATATTTTTAGTTTAATATGATTTTGTGATGTTGTATTACATGAAAGAAAGTATGCAATATTGTTTTTTTATTAGAAATTGATTAGATGATTGTTAATAGTTTAACTTTCTTATATGAATTTTAGTTTACACTTGATTAGATAAAATAATTACAATTTAATTAATAAATGAAAAAATTATGGAATATACATATATATATAATTATAATATTATAATCCGACATTTTAAAATGTCCCCGATATATCCCCCGCAATCCGACATCCGACATAAAAAACCCAAACCGACATGAGTCCGACATCCGACATCTGCAACCTTGCTCCTTCCACTACACTCTTTCCCCTAAAACAATGGTGAATTGCCATCGCTCCGTCCATTCGGGTTCTTCCATCACAACTCATTGCAGAGCGCAGCTCCAATTTGGTAGTCATCAATCTAGGTCTATTCTAGATGCCTTCCTCTGATTCACCTATCAATCTTATTTCCAAGGTTCTGCAAATGTTAGAATTGGCCTAGCTCATCAAAAAGTGCCCTACAATATACCACATTGTATTGCAAGATATGTGAAGTCAGGGAAGAAAAACTCTGTTCAGGATCAGGTAAATAAGTTTCGTTTTCATGCAGATGGAATATAGATGGCAACTTGTTCCTAACTCGAGCAACTCATGCCCAAAATATGGAACGTGAGAATGCTGAATACTCTTTATGCTGATTCTTTTGATTTTATATTTTTCCTGTTAGAAAAAAATAATGTAAATGTCCATTTAGTGGCCCATTATAGGCCTTCTTCCTTTTTATATAATAGTCACGCATCTTGAAAAAATGACTCTTCTTTCTTTTCTCTCCCTGTATATATGTATTCATACTTATAAATTATAATTATACATTGAAGAAGTATATACAAGGTTTCAGCATTCTTCTACATGGTATCAGATTCAGGTTTCCGTGTACGTGGCCTGTCTTTTTCTAATCGCCCAACCTTCTGCGGTCTCCTGAGTTCGGCGGATAGCAGAGTTTGCTGACCGCATCTCTCCAGCGGACTTATTCTTCTCGGACTTCAGGCGGACTGCTCGTTCTAGTCCGCGGGACACTCCACACATTACCCTCCTTCGTTTTCTTGGGCCTCCTCTTGGTTTTATAGATTTGGCTGCTGGGTCCCACCATCTTCTCCTGCTGCGGTCTGTTTTTTTCTACCGCGGTCTGCCCGGTTCGGCGTCCTCCTTTCTACTCGCGTGATCTAGTCACGCGGCTTGCTCTTTACCCGCAGCGATCTGCTCCATTCGATTGTGGTCTGTTCGCCCATCTACGATTTTTTTTATCCGTTGCGGTCTTCTCACTGCTTAGTGCAGTTTTAGCTCTTGCTGTCGTGGTTGTTCTCTCTAGCAGCTACTCTCTCAGCGCGGTCTCCTTACTCAACCCCCCCCCCCCCCCCCATCTGCTTGCCCCTGCGAGTTGCGGCCTATTTTGATTGTCTACGTGGGTTTGCCTTCGTGGTCTATTATGGTCTATCCGCAAGATTGTCTGTCGCGGACTGTCGATCTTCTCCTCCAGCTGTAGCTTGCTCTTGCTGCAGGCTTCTTCTCTAGTCAGCAGCTTGCTCTTGTTGCTGCCGACCTCTGCTCTTACCGTGCGGTCTCAACTCTGTGTTCGCCTGTAGTCTCCCGCTTGCTCTATTGCTGGCTTCTACTTCTGTTGTGCGGACATTGTTGTGCGGACTGCCTCTCTCTTTAATCGATGCCTTCTGTTCGCAGTCTTCTTGTCATGTCCGCCTATCCACCTTGACATGGATTCTTCTACTGCCTCCTCTCTTCCAACTGGGGCCGTTGTCTCTGTTCCTGAACTCCGTGATGAATTGAGAATCACCACCATTTCTCTTACTGGGAAGAATAACTTTGTTGAGTGGGTGTATTCCGTTCACCGTGTTCTTCAATCAAAGGGGTTTCTGCATCATTTAACTCAGGCGGTTCCTTCTGCACCTACTGATGATTGGCTTCGTGTCGTGTTCAGACGTAGCTCCTCAACTCTTTTGATGGTGAACCTTACCGTGTGGCCATGTATCACGAGACGGCCAAGGCGATGTGAGATGAGTTACGTTCCCTTTACTCCGCCAAGACAGTCTCCAGCACCTGTACGACATCATCACCGATATTCAGTCCCTTGACTCCGGTAGTGTTGCTGACTTAACCTCCTTTGTTGTTCGGTCCAAGACGCTCGTTGAAGCCTGGATTCAACATCAGCCCCCGGCTACGGATCTCGCTGCTCAACGTGCTCAAAAAGAAGCAGTTGGTATTGTCATGATGATGGCTCGTGTTCCGCCTCATCTTCATAGTATTCGGGCTCAAATCCTCTTATCCGCTATTATTCCCTCCATATTTGATGTGTGCTCCATGCTTTTAAAGGTTTCATCGCCTCTGAATGCTATCGGCCCTCCTTCACTGGCCCTTCTCCAGCAATCTCCTACACCATTACTACCTCTCCATACCACTACCCGTGGAGGCCGTACAGGCTCCCGGGGGAGGGGTCGCGGTGGCCGGCCCCGGCCTAAGTGTTCCTTCTGTGGTAAGGATGGTTACCTTGAGGCGACCTGTTGTCGTAAACATGGGCTTCCTCCTCGCCCAACTGTTGTTGCTGCTACCCACAGGCCTTCTGCCACTCGTGTTGATCTTGATGAAGTCTGCCTCCAGCTCCAACAACTTCAAGGGTTGCTCCACAACTCGCCTGCCTCTATTGCCTCCGTCTCTCATGAAGATATCACTTTTCTCTCCACTATTCCGCGTTGGATGGTGGATTCAGGTGCTACTCACCATACCACCTCCCTGAAGCCACCTCAATACTTGGATTATCCGCATCCAAAGTTTATCACTGTAGCCAATGAAAACACCGCTCCTGTCTCCGGCTCTGTTGATATACCCCTCAATCCCTCTATTTCTCTTCGCTTGGCTCTCCATGTCCCGGACTCTCCCTTTAATTTACTTTTTGTTAGTCGTCTCACTGCCGATTTGGATTGCTTTATCACATTCACATATTCTTCTTTTCTGATGCAGGATCGCAGTACGAAGAGTATCATTGCCTCAGTGGTAAAGGACGACTGCAAAACATGTTTTACCTTCTTGATATCTCTCCTACCATTCTCTCATCTGTCTCCTCAGCTGACTGACATCAACGTCTTGGGCATGCTCCTCTTTCAGTTTTAGCAGGCTCTTCCTGATGTTCCGCTTTCTGCTTTTACATGTGATTCTTGTATTTTGGGGAAATAACATTGTTGCTCTTTTCCTCTTCATTGTACCCGGAGCTCTGCTCCTTTTGTTAGTTCATTCTAATGTTTGGGACCCGTATAAAATAGCAAGTGTGTCTGGTTATCGTTATTTTATCACTTTTATTGATGATTATTCTCGAATGACCTGGTTGTACTTACTTTGTGATCACTCCGAGCATCCTCGTGTGTTCCGTGTTTTCGTGCTTGAGACTCGCACACAGTTTGCAGATAAATTCAAAACACTCTGGACGGATAGTGCTCGAGAATACACTAGTCATGAGTTCGATAATCTCTGCTCTGAATTTGGGATTATTCATCAGACTTCGTGTTCTTATACTTCTCAACAAAACGGTGTAGCTGAGCGCAAAAATAGACATCTCCTTGATGTTGCTAGCTGCCTCATGATTCAAATGCATGTTCCCAAGGCGTATTGTCATTTTGCGGTTTCAATGACATGTTATCTCATTAACTATCTCCCTCTCCGTCTTCAATAGCGTCACTCCGTTCAGTCACTCTGTTCAGTCACTCCGTTCAGTCCCCTCTTTCCTTCCACATCACCATTCTCTCTCACCCCTCGCATATTTGGTTGTACTTGCTATGTTCATCATCTTGGTCCCTCCACTGACAAGCTCAATCCTCGGGCAGCCAAACATATGTTCGTTGGTTATTCTCGTACTCAAAAAGGGTATGTTTGTTACTCTCCCACTACCCGCAAGGTGACTGTTTCGGCAGATGTTACCTTTCTGAAAGATCAGCCGTTTTTCTCCACTTCATCACTATCTTTTCCACCACCATCATTACCACAACCTGTCATCCCAGTTACGTCCCCTCCACCATCACTTCCCATCAACGCTCCTGTTCTCACAAACCTCCTCTTCTTCGTGTTTACACTCGTCGACCTCCTCATTCCGCCACCCCACTGCAGTCGGTTTCAACCTCTGACACTCTGCGACCTGTTGACCTAACCCCTGCCTCCACAACTCATTCCATGACGAATTATGTATCCTTACATCGTCTGTCCCCGGCGCTTCAGAACTTTGTCACTACATTATCCTCTGTTTCTATCTCTAACTCTGTGCAGGAGGCTCTTCAACATCCGGGCTGGCGGGCGGCCATAAACGAAGAAATGACAACCCTCTGGGTTAATCACACGTGGGATCTGGTCTCTCTTCCTCCGGGACAGACTCCTATTGGTTGTAAATAGGTCTTTATCATCAAGCATGCTCCCGATGGGACAATTGACTGTCTTAAAGCCCATCTGGTGGCTCGTGGATTTACTCAACAACAGGGCCTCGATTATGAGGAAACGTTCTCTCCGGTGGTCAAGCTCAATATGGTTCGTGTCCTCTCCGTGGATGTGCATCGCCAATGGCCCTTACATCAATTGGATATTAAAAATGTCTTTTTAAATGACAATCTTTAAGAGCCTATCTACATGCAACAACCTCCCAGGTTTGAGACCATGGGAGAGTCCTAAGTTTGTCATCTCAAGAAGTCAATTTATGGTCTCAAATAATCTCCTCGGGCATGATTTGATAAATTCAGTAGGGCTGTTCGGGAAGTTGGCTTTATTCAGAGCTCGACAGATTTTTCTCTATTCACTCGACATAAGACAACATGAACAATTCTCCTTCTAGTATATGTTGATGACATCCTAATCACAGGAGATGATGCAAAGGAAATACAAGCGGTCAAACAACACTTTAGTTCTGTGTTTCAAACAAAAGATCTGGGGAACCTTCGATACTTTCTTGACCTTGAGATCGCAAAACGTCCTGATGGTCTTGTCCTATCCCAACGGAAGTACTGTTTTGACCTTCTTCAGGATGTTGGTTACTCTGTATGCAAGCCGATTAATACTCTTATGAATGTCAATCATAAGCTTTGTGCACATGCCTCTGACAAAGATCTTCTCTTTCCAAATCCAGAATACTATCGGCGTCTGGTTGGAAAACTGATTTATCTAACAGTCACAAGACAAGACATATCCTTTGTTGTTGGGGTTGTCAACCGGTTTATGCATTCTCCTCGGATGTCTCATCTACAAGATGTCGAACAAATTCTAAGATACCTAAAAATAGCCCTTGGTTAAGGGTTGGTATACAAAACTTCTTCCTCCTCTAATCCTACATTAGTTGCATATTCGGATGCTGATTATGTTAGTTTCCTGGATGATCGGCGCTCCACCACCAGATTTTGTACATATTTTGGAGGTCACTATGTTACCTGACGCAGTAAGAAACAATCTATGGTTGTTCGATCTTCAGTCGAAGCTGAGTACCGTTCGATGACATCTGTTGTATCTGAGCTCACATGGTTTGAGGGTCTTCTACGAGATATGGGAGTAAAATTTTCCTCACTGGCTACCTTACTCTGTGATAGTCAAGCTGCTATACACATAGTCAAGAATCATGTCTTCCATGAAAGGACGAAACATATTGAAGTTGACTGGCACTTCATTCGGGAAAAGGTTCAAATGAACAAGCTGGAGTTGAAACATGTTTCAGCTACTAACCAAGTTGCTGATATTTTCACTAAGGCACTACTGAGTACTCTATTTTATCAGTTATTGTCTAAGCTGGATGCCTACGACTTGTACGCTCTAGCTTGCGGGGGAGTGTTAGAAAAAGATTATGTAAAGGCTCATTTAGTGGTCCATTATAGGCTTTCTTCCTCTTTATGTAATAGTGTCACATCTTGAAAAAGAGACTCTTCTCTCTTTTCTCTCCCTATATATATGTATTCGTACTTGTAATTATACATTGAAGAAGTATATACAAGGTTTCAGCATTCTTCTACATTTCCTATAGCATTTGATTTTTGGAAGCTTTAACTTGAATCTTGTATTCTAGGTTGCATCTTTTCTCATGCTCCGTCATGGATGGTTTTATTCTTTATGAGATTTCTAACCTTAGCAACCATACTTTGTGAACTCTCATTTCAAAGTAGAGTTCGTATTTGTTGCTTTTATGTCTTGAATCATAACCCACATGTTCATTCCCAATGTGATATCTAGTACACTAGTAGTCTGTGTTCTCGCATCAAAGACCAGCGACGCAGAGTTAGTCTACAGTAGATGATTTTCACAATCCGATTTTGATTTTTTGCCATATTATTTTAGCCCGTTATAAATTGTTAGATGAAACTTTTCTTGGTCTCTCTCGATTTTAATTGATCTTCCATGGACTACCAACTCGAGATTTAGTGGGATTGAGGTTGAATTATGAATTTTTAAAATTTCAATTCCAGAAAGCCAATTTCATCGTATTATCAAATAGCTTTTAGGTATCAATTTCAATTCTATTCACTGAATTTCATCCTGCAGCCGAACAACAGAATTGATTTTATGCACAAAGCCAATTTCCGCAGATATTGGTTTTTTGATCAAAGTCAATTCCAGAAAACCAATACTTGTGCACCGAACGGACCCTAACACAACTCAGTTTCCTACATTGATTGGGCAGCCAGTGCATAGCATTGCTCAGTCCACCACTCACCTCATCGACGCTGAGACTCCCAACACCTACTGTGCAAAGCCAGCAGACATGTCAGCACTCGATCACTCTCCAACACACGATGACACTCAGTCCCCTGCCTACCTTGTTGATACCGTGACTTCCAGTGTTTAACATTTTATATGCACAACATCGTTGAACTTTCCAGCTTCAGATACTTCACCCAACCCTCCTTGTACCGTCTAGAATCCTATTCCAATCAGTAGAGTGGCCCGCAAGTACCTTCGTCGGTCTTCCCAGTTTTCATTCAACGCTTGTTCGTTCCTGCCCCCACACCAGAGCACACATCACTTCGTATCGGGTTGTTCCTCCTACAAACTTCGCTCTTACCCCCGATCATCCCCCAAGCAAGTCTAGAAACCATGGACAAAGGCGGTTTTACCCTCGCTCTGGTCATGGAATCCATCCAAAAAATGATTGTTAACAAATAGCTCTGCAACAAGCTTCCAATGTTGCCACATTCGAGGCCATGATCGCTCACATTAATGGCATGTGCCTGCCTCCCCAGCTGGGACATCATCCCGCGACGAGCTCCAATCAGGGGGATTGCATTGCGCTGTGCACTCTGACCCCTTACTCTGGTCTCCAACTATGAGCACCTCTTCGCCAACCAACACATGTCGTTGGAGGATTTGGATAGGGTTAGCATCATTCCCTCTTACAGGTCCATGAAGGAGGTGATGACATGTCTCCATAGACATACGTATCTTATTTAACACTCCTACCTTGTTTAACAAGGCGGCACTGGTGATATGAAGCAAACTAGGTAACAATAATAGAATTATCTTAGTACAGTAAAGATGTAGAAATAATTAAAACATTTAGCGAAAACAAAAGTTTGGATCTAGGGTTAAAGAAATACCTCAATAACTGATTTACCAAACCAATGAAAAATGTAACAACACTCAAGCCTTTATCCCACTATAGTGGGGTTGGCTATATGGATCCTTCATCGCCATTGTGCCCTATCTTTAGTCATAATCTCACTAATGCCTAAGTAAATCATGTTTTTCCTTATAGTTTCATTCCAAGTCTTTACTGATCTACCCCTCCTCCGTTTAACATGCCTAGTGACTAAACTCTCACAACGCCTAACATGTACCTATAATGGTCTCCTTTGTACATATCCAAACCATCTTAATCGAACTTCTCGCATCTTCTTTGCAATTGGTGTCACCCATGTCTTATCCCTGATATATTCATTTCTAATTTTATCCAGTCCCGTGTGTCCACACATCCACCAAAGCATTCTCATCTCTGCAACTACCATTTTTACTCATGTACACAATTCACTATCCAACACTCAAAACCATAGAGCATCACTGATCTAATTGCAATACGGTAAAACTTGCCTTTAAGTTTTAATAGTACATTACAATCACATAAGATCCCTGACCCGCCTGTCCACTTCAACCAACCTGCTTGGATTCTATGTATCGCATCTTTATCAACACCTCCATCTTTTTAAACTATCGATCCAAGATATTTAAAACACTCACTGCGGGAAATATCTTAATCACCCAACTTAATAACAAAGTCATACTTCCTTCTTGCATTGCTAAATTTAAGCTTCATATACTCCATCTTTGCCATGTTCAACCTAAATCCCTTTTTTTTTAAAGTGTTTCGCCAAGATTTAAGGTTCGCGTTTACGCCCTCGCGCGTCTCATCGACCAAAACGATATCATCTGCAAACAATAAACACCAAGATAATGTTTGTTGGATATGTCCGGTGAGCTCATCTAAGATAAGGATAAAGAAATAATGGCTTAAAAGTTAAAACTAAACCTTAATGTAATTAAACAGTGATATGGAATTACTGTGTTAATCCTCTAGATGTCCTCACCTTTGTCGCTGAATTTGTATACATATCTTTGATTATGTCAATGTATGATATGGAATTACTGTGTTAAAACTAAACCTTAATGTAATTAAACAGTGATATGGAATTACTGTGTTAATCCTCTAGATGTCCTCACCCTTGTCGCTGAATTTGTATACATATCTTTGATTATGTCAATGTATGATACATTTACACTTTTCTTTTCTAAGACTCTCCATAAGATCTCTCTTAAAACTCTATCATAAGCCTTCTCAAGATCGATAAACAGCATATGCAAATCTTGTTTCTTTCTCGGTAGTTGTCAATGAGTCTCCTTAAGAGATGTATAGACGTATAGCTTCCATGGTCGACCTCCCTGGCATGAATCCAAATTGATTCTCTAAAATGTTAGTCTCCCGTCTTACTCTTCTTTCTATTACTCATTTTGATAGTTTCAGCATTTCAGGTATGACTCATTAATTTAATTCTTCTGTAATTAACACAATTTTATATATCTCATTTGTTCTTATAAAAAGATATCAAAATATTTTCTCTTCATTGGTATATCGTCAGTATCTTATTGAAGAAACGTAAGCCACAAATTCCTTCTTTGCCTAGGCATTTTCATACTTTAATGGATATATCGTCTGTCTCAACTGTCTTTCCATTTTTCATCTTCTTTAAAACATTATTTACCTTCGATACTTTATTTTTACGATAAAACGTTATGTTCGTATACTCCTCTAATTTCTTAACTCTTCAAAGTTCAGTTCATTGTCTTTTGTTTCATTATAGAGTTGATGAAAGTATATTTTTCATCGCTCTTTAATAGTCGTTTCATCTCAAAATTGTATTTGTTTCAT
The DNA here is from genome assembly GCA_039513925.1 of Platanthera zijinensis. Classification (NCBI taxonomy): domain Eukaryota; kingdom Viridiplantae; phylum Streptophyta; class Magnoliopsida; order Asparagales; family Orchidaceae; genus Platanthera; species Platanthera zijinensis. The sequence continues at coordinate 19,720,060 of CM077092.1, forward strand.
CTTTTATGCATTTAACTGGGCTTAAATCTCGTCTTGCTCTCTCTAGCTCAGACAATTTTATATATATCATGTTATCCATCTTTGGTATCTAGTCGCTTAGAAAATTCTTCATAAACTTGACTTCTTGCATAACTTACTACATATTTAGCTTCTTTCTTGATGATTTTATACATTGTCAAGTTTTCATCATTCATACGTGTTAAAGAGCTTCAATATTCTAAGAGGAAAGACATAAATTAAAAACTGCATAAACCCTTGAAAGCTCATCATAAGCAAATCTCCCAACTTGATTTTCCTATAAAGAACAGTCTGAAAACAGATCATCCCACTGATGAGTATGAAAGACTTTTCCTCCCAGTGATACTAAAACATAAATTTTAAAATACGCATTAATATTTAAAATGCAATATTTGATGCTAAGAAAAATATTCATGTTTTTCTATAAAAATAATTATATCAAAATATAAATCATTTTTTTATTTTTATCATATTCTAGATTTTTCCTCAAAATTCCAAATCAATAAAACATAGAAATTTCTTGGTTCTGAATTCTTATTTAGAGTTGAGATGACTCATGTTCCCTAATGACAAACTAAAGTGCTATGATGTATCCTTGGCACAAGACACTGACTGTATGTAACAATTTCCAAGCACTGAAAAATGAGATGTCGATCCCCATTTGAGGCTCATAGCCTACAATATCCTATGAATTATGAATATGATGGTGTGCGGCCATCAATCACAAGAGAAAAGCACTTCATGTGCCTCCTAATAATCTTGCATATAGTGGTCAGCATGATAAACTTAAATCATACAAGTCCACTAGTTTATGGATTAATTATTTAATTATTCAGTTATCCCCGAGTTTTATGTCTTATTTAGATGGTACTACAATCTAGTAAACATTGTTCGTGTTATCACGACATATCGATTACATTATGATTTTAACTTTTTTATCTAATCATAAAGTGTGTACACACATTTTTGTTCTCATAAAATATTCCTAAATATACAACTGCATACACAGATCTATAAGGAGAATGCATAAAAAGAAATATGTGTAGTGCATAACCGAAAGAAATAAAATTTCTTCGGTGTTCCGACAACCGTAAACATGAATTGGTGGCATAATTTCTCTAGATTAGGGAGGTCTAGGAACTTTCCCTCTCACTATATAAGTAAGCAATTTGAGGTCTGGGAATGACATGCATGAATTATATCTTAATTTTTCCACTTAATATTCTATCTTTCTGATGCAGTGATAGGTCGGCTGACTCGGGGAGGACGCTCTAAATGCAGTCCTAAATGAGATGAGGTGTTATGTAGTGCAAGAGTGGTCCGCTAAAATTACAACAAGTAATTAATTAATTATTATTATTATAAGGTTAACAACAGAAGCACGTGCAGTTGCACAACAAAAAGATAAATCCCGCAAGTAATTTTAAGCGTTCACAAAATAAATTCTGCAAGTTGCACAACAATTGAACTAATAGCAATTTGAGGTCTTGGAATGACATGCATGAATTATATCTTAATTTTTCCACTTAATATTCTATAAACGATACAGGCGGAAATGCGTTCACAAAATAAATCCCGCAAGTTGCACAACAATTTAACTAATAGCACAATACGATAAAAAATCCACCACAATATAAGTTGTCAATAGTAAACAACAAAAAGAAAATGATTTTACCACAATTCACACATGTAGATGTGGCAAGGCAGTTGTTGGTGGGAGCATCCAAGGCCGTAGCAAGAGGGGATGCTTTGGAAGTAGGGCTTAAGGCCAGTGTTGGCTTGGACCGGGCTGTGCAATGAATGTTAGGAGTAAATAAGAACTTTAGGGACCAGTTGGGGTTATGGGGAAAGGGGGCTGGCCAGGGGAAGTTGGTTGTTTTGGGTGAAACCACGAGAAGGGGTAGGAAAAGGGGGAGGAGGTAATAGGAGTGGCAGATGGGTTTAATTTGGGATGTACCTAGTGAAAGGGGTTCACGGTGGATAGATCGGGATATATACAAGAAGTAATGGGACTGTGGAATGTTGACGTGCTGGGAAATGAGGGGCCTGACGATTGATTGAAGTTCCCGGTAGAGGAGGGGCTCACATTGATGTTGCGGGTTAGTTGAAATGGTGGAGACGGCGGAAATAGCGGCTGAGTCACGGCTGGGAAAGGCGGGGTTGGCTTACAGCGGTTGGAAATGGTCGAAGATAGGGTGGAGGGGTTGTTCCCGGTAGAGGAGGGGCTCACATTGATGTTGCGGGTTAGTTGAAATGGTGGAGACGGCGGAAATAGCGGCTGAGTCACGGATGGGAAAGGCGTGGTTGGCTTACAGCGGTTGGAAATGGTCGAAGATAGGGTGGAGGGGTTGTTTTGGGGTGGAGGACTGAGCGGGGGAAGAAGGAGAAGGCGGAGGTTGAATCCTGGAGTCGCACCAGGCAAAACCCTTACCGGCGTCGCACCAGAAGGAGTAAGACCGAGCGGTTCCAGCACTCTAGCGAAACCCACGATACCCCTCCAATGAACCGTCTTTGCCTTTTTAAAGACCTAAAAAAATAACTGCAGCAATAACTGTAAAATCAAACCACTCGAATCAGACGACAAACTGTTTAGACCGATCGGGGGCTAAATACAACTCAAAAAATAAAAGTAAAATATGAATCTGGCTCGGAAAAATCATATGAACGCAACCATGGGCTCTGATCGTCCATCTGGACAGCGGATCACTGCCTCCTGTAGGAATACACACGTGTCGGTTGTGGTGCACCATCACCTTCTCTCCTCATCCTCAAGTTAGGGTTAGAGTTAAGCAAGACTCCCCTCTTCTCCCTCCTCTCTCTGGGTCGAGCTCGACTCCCATTATATCCCTACAATTGAGAAGGGTAGGTCAAGGAAGGGTCATGAGGATCCTCTCTATGACTTCTCCTTCTCATGACCACGCGCTCTCTCACACTCTGAAGTTCATAACAAATAACTAATCATGGGTATAGAAAGGCGACCATAGCAATTCGGCTAAAAATTCGCAAGCAATGAAAATTGCAGAGATACGGAGGTGTGGAGCCTCACAAAAAGGGCTACAAAGCTTTTATACCTAACAGCAATCAAGTATTCCCCTTTGATGTTGATCATGATCTCAAACATCAAGAAACAACAAAATAGAATTAACTGATCGATTCCACCATCTCAATTTTCTAGTGCAACTCCAAAAAGTAATTCCAAAGGTCAAAAAATTCATTTTAATATTCTACCATTGATATATCAAAACAATGGCAGTGTGTTCCAACCAAATTAAAGGAAGTACTTGGAGAAAAGTATAAGATGAGGTAGAAAAACTTACCACTGTTGAAGTTTTCCTTTTCTTCTGATGCTGAAAAAAAGCATTCAACAAGCACGAAAATGCAACACAAAATATATATCAGATAGGCAAATCCAGATATTTGTTAGAATTGCATGAATGGAAAGATGTGCCACTGTGCTGTAGTCAGTGTCATGACAAATTATCTTACTTTTAAATATGACTCCAGTCAGAGATTGATCAAGACCAATTGATGCTGAGAAAACTGCAGAAAGTATATAATCTATAAGGGAAATTTGTGATAAAGTGATGACAGTAGCCAAGAAAAAGTCCAATTTAAAGGAATCACATGCCTGAGAGAGCAGGAACCAGAACCCCGTTGCTAATAATCATGGAAGAGCCCATCAGTGCCATGAAAAGCATCAAATAACGCCTCTTTTTTTTGTTCTTGAAGCTCATTTTCTCATTATTCCCTATACCATTCTGGTGAGAGCTCTCAATCTCATATTCTGAAAGAGCGTCATCAGCTAGTTGTTCATATGGAAGTAGTCCAACCTGAGCACACCGGCACAGAAGCGAGTACAGAGCAAATGTTCCCCCTGCATCAATGTTTGAATTCAAAGAGCAGGTAATCTTCACCTTCTAGGGTCCATTTCGGAGATCGGTGGCTCCAGTGTAAAATGAAGCACCTACCCATAGGTGGGATAAAGTTTTTTGGTCTTTCCCACCACACTGGAGCTCCAAAATGAAGATTTATTAAACAGAAAAAATTTCTCCAATGGTATTTTTATCCTACCAAAATAGAGTTAAAATACCTTAATACACTCTTATTGGAAAATGCATACCTTCGCCGTTGTCATCAGCTTTCAACACTATGAAAACATACATTGCAAGAGGAATCAATGTCATTGTCCAAAATATGAAGGACAGATGTCCAAACAGCATCTCCTCAGATTTGATGCTGTTAGCAGCCACAGTGGTGGAGACAATCAATGGGCCGATGCTCAACTGACCGAAAACTATGCCGAGGCTTTGGAATGATAAAATCAGTGTCTGCTTCCATCGGTTTTTCTGCTATCATAACAATTCAGAGTAATTAAGATAAAAATCCTTAACTTCTTTCTGTTAGGTATTTTTTGAACATTGTGGCAGGGGACTATTATAATAATGAAAATAGGCAGGGAGACTATCAAGGAGTACCAAACAAACTAAATAAAAAGATAAAATGATAAATTTGGTGCACACAGAACCCAAATATTCAATCCTAGCAAGCTCCTTATGATATAATAATCTTCGACATCTTTCCCTCTTAATCTCACTGTTATGGTCGGCCAATTGTGATCGGGTGCGCGACCGTGAGAGGGTGAAGTCACCGAGGAGATCTCTTTGACCCTTCTTATACCTGTTAGGTTTATTTGCAATTTCAAATATGCACTTATCTTCTTTGCCTGCGTGAAGGAGTTATTTAAAATTATATATATATATAGAGAGAGAGAAATAATTACCCAAACCTCCCCTGTAAACTAGCATAATTAGTGAGAGCATCCCTCTTATTTTTGAAATTACAAAAAACTCCCCTTCAGTTTTTATTTCATTACCAAAACCTCCCCTGATCTTTTCATTTTATTGCATCCATGAAGAAAAATACCCCCTTGGACACTGTTCACCGAGGGGGGTGTTTTTGTGCATGGATGTTATGAAATTAAAACTTCAGAGGAAGTTTTTGTAATGAAATGAAAACTTTAGGGGAAGTTTTTGTAATTTCGAAAATAAGAGGGGTGATGTCAGTAATTTAGCAAAGTTAGAGGGGAGGTCCCGGTAAATGACCCTATATATATATATATATAATACTCCTTGTGCCGCATGTGTAAGAGGAGTTGTCTATTATAAGGTGGAAGCTTCACGTGAAGCAAGGCACCAAGAACTATTGGAGCAACACCACTGACAAGGTTGCGGTGGGCTATAATGGGTGTTGTGAGACTGTGGCGGGCTGCAACGAGTGCGGCGAGGCTGTAGCAGGTGTGGAGAGACTATGTTGGGCGGACAATCGATGGCGTGTTGTATAGATGCGACATGGCCAAGTCTCGGTGAGGTGCTTCTTCGGTGGTGGTGGGTCTTCTAATGGCGACGAAGGATCGATCTGTCATGAACCTTGTGCGTCCGTTGTGCTAGCGGATTGCAATCAAGACTGTTCTCTCTCCCGCGGATCGAGCAAGTCCGGCTTCTCTGCGGCATTTTTTGTAACGGACGTGGGTATACTTCTTCATATATGTAATATATTTTTATATATGCATTGTGTGGTTCAGATTTGTATATATGTAGGGCAAAGATAGAGTATATGAAGCTTAAATTTAGCAGTGCAAGAAGGACGGATGACTTCATTATTAAGTTGAGTGATCAAGATATTTCTTGTAGTGAGTGTTTTAAATATCTTGGATCGACAGTTCAAAAAGACAGAGGTATTGATAAAGATGTGACACAAAATCCAAGCGGGTTGGTTGAAGTGAAGAGGCGCGTCAGAGATCTTATGTGATCATAAAGTACCACTAAAACATAAGGGCAAGTTTTACCGCACTGCAATTAGACCTGCGATGCTCTATGGTTCTGAGTGTTGGGCAGTGAATTGTGTACATGAGCAAAAAATGGGAGTTGCGGAGATGAGAATGCTTAGGTGGATACGTGGACACACGAGACTGGATAGAATTAGGAACGAATGTATCAGGGATAAGACAGGAGTAGCATCAATTGCAGAGAAGATGCGAGAAGCTCGACTAAGATGGTTTGGACACGTACAAAGGAGACCAATAGAAGTATCTATTAGGCGTTAGAGAGTCTAGTCACTAGGCATGTTAAAAGAGTGAGGGGTAGACCAATAAAGACTTGGAATGAAACTATAAGGAAAGACATGTTGTACTTAGGCATTAGTGAGATTATGACAAGAGATAAGGCACAATGGCGACAAATGATTCATATAGCCGACCCCACTATGGTCGGATAAAGGCTTGAGTGTTGTTGTGTTGTATTGTGTGGTTCAGATTTTTGTGCATTTCTTATGTTACCTTATATCGATTTGGGTGTGCATGTAGGGATGAATTTCACATTATCCCCAACAAGTGGCATCAAAGCGAGGTTCTGTAAGTGACTGGTTGGACATTTGAGGAAAGGTTTGACTGCGCTGGGTGACGACTAGGTCCGCCCTCTATCCTTTAAAATCCTACCTTTGAATTAATTAGGCTTCCTAGTCATGTCAGGGACAACCATGACAGGAAAGAACGTGAATCTAGAGAATTTTTCAATGAAGAAGTTTAACAACAATGGTGAGTTTGACATATGACAGGTGTAAGTATAAAAGAGTACTATATGAGATGGACATTATGTGATGCAGGGCGGAGGTTGCTAGGGTTCGCGCGGCCAAAATCCTCTTTTTTTGTATCAAGTAAAGACAATGTGCATCCTCTTCTCACAAAACTTTCAAAACAAAAATTTTACAAAAATGAAGATTTTTGAAGTAATTCTGAAGATTAGCATTACCCACCAGCAGGGAAGGGCGGCCGGTGGAGGTGGATGGCGGCTGGCCGGCTGCAGGAATGCTGAAGGGAACAGCCGGCGGCCCTGGAGCTGCTGTCGTCGGTGGCTGTGGGAGAGGGGAAGAGCCAGAGCAGAGGAAGGCGGCCTGGAGGAGCGTCGGTGGGGTGCTGGCGCGGCTAACTAGAGGAGGAGCCGGCTTCAGGAAGGAGCGGCCGGAGTGCTGGCGCGGAGAACTGGAGGAGGAGTCGGAGATACAAGCTACCTTGGAATCGGCACCAAGGAGGGCTGATGGAGATGAAGGCGGAGGAGACCCTTGGCGTCGGCACGAAGGGGAGCCACCGGAGTCGGCACCGGCGGCGTGACCGAAGAGATCGGGCGAAACCGAAGCGGGCGGCTTTTCCTTTTCCCAAAATCTCGATGCCCTGGCTGCTGCCCTAATGCTCCTATTTATAATAAACCCCATCATATCCAATGGTCCAGAATTGCCCGGATGGGGACTGCATCAAACCCATGAAAATATACTCAAAATATATAAACTAATATATCATTTCGACTCGCGGCGACCCTCCGGACGCAACCGCGGAGTCGGATCGGCAATACGATCAACGGGCGGGCCCGTTCCCCATCATTCTCCCCTTGTTGGAGAAGATTTGCCCTCAAATCTTTAGGGATTCCAGGGAGGCTTCGCGGGTGGTCTGCACTGTTTCCCACTGTCACCAATCATCAGATCAAAACTTCCAGTCCCAGATGCTGGTCTCGCGATGCTGCCATTAATATAATCGCTGCCTTCGGGAGGCTTGGGCGGTGGCCTCAATCTCAGAATCTGACGGAAAACTATAGCAACTGGTAAGGGGGCGGCGCTCTTTAATCCTGGGTCTCAATCAATCTGATCAAACTGCAACAAGTCATCACCATGTCCTACCCAGTCTGGGCTCATATCCAAACCAACTGATTTACCCTCAGGGGCATTATCGAACATCAGAAAAGGGTCTCTAGCCGAGCTGAGAGACGACTGATCAAACCACTGCGACAAGTCCATAAAAGTGAGCAGACGTCGCGAAGGATCATAGGGCGGTACTACCACCATCAGACTGGAAGTCCTTCTGCGCTTAATCCACCGGCGGGCAAATCTCTGAACGATAAGAGTAGCTCTCTGCACTGTCTGGTACCACTGTCTCTGTAATAATCCTCTCAGGCGTGACTGAATCACGAGGACTGCTCTGGTCACCCTCTTGGAGCATCTGCGCTGAATAAACCCTCGGATGTGAGACTGTATCAAGACTGCTGCTCTTCTTCGTCGCTGTGCTAAAATATCCTTAGCATCATTCTCACGCAAATTCTTCACATAACTTGCCCAAATGGCATCTTCTTTCTCTTCCCTTTACCTCCTCTGCTTACTCTCTTCCACTCGAGCTTGCTTGTTTCTTCCAAACTCAACCCAATATCTCTTTCTTGGGGAAGGTGACGTAAGATCATACGAGTAGGAGGAATGACGGACTGAAGGATATGTAGTAGATGACGGAGAATATGAATCGTAGGCATGGGAGGGGACTCGCCTCGATTCATGGGAATAAGTGGTGGAAGAAGGGGAATATGAATTGTAGGCTTGACGAGAGACTCGCCTCGATTCATAGGAGGGGTATGCAATGGAGGGGACATATGAAGATTTATGCAAATAATAAGTAGCACGCGACGAATTGATAGTTGAGTGGAGGGAAGGGGGAGGAGAATAGGAATCATAATCCTCGGAATTATCAGAATCGTAATAATAGGAGAGCGTCATGGGTGTATGCAAAAGATTTTTGAGAACAGGAGAAGGATTGAAACGTTTGAGAAAACTTTTCAGGTGCCTCTGATACCAATTTGATGCAGGGCGGAGGTCGCTAGGGTTCGCGCGACCAAAATCCTCTTTTTTTGTATCAAGTAAAGACAATGTGCATCCTCTTCTCACAAAACTTTCAAAACCAAAATTTTACGAAAATGAAGATTTTTGAAGTAATTCTGAAGATTAGCATTACCCACCAGCAGGGAAGGGCGGCCAGTGGAGGTGGACGGCGGCTGGCCGGCTGCAGGAATGTTGCAGGGAACAGTCAGCGGCCCTGGAGCTGCTGTCGTCGGTGGCTGTGGGAGAGGGGAAGAGCCAGAGCAGAGGAAGGCGGCCTGGAGGAGCGTCGGTGGGGTGCTGGCGCAGAGAACTGGAGGAGGAGCCGGCTTCAGGAAGGAGTGGCCGGAGTGCTGGCGCGGAGAACTGGAGGAGGATTCGGAGATACAAGCTACCTTGGAATCGGCACCAAGGAGGGCTGATGGAGATGAAGGCGGAGGAGACCCTTGGCGTCGGCACGAAGGGGAGCCACCGGAGTCGGCACCGGCGGCGTGACCGAAGAGATCGGGCGAAACCGAAGCGGGCGGCTTTTCCTTTTCCCAAAATCTCGATGCCCTGGCTGCTGCCCTAATGCTCCTATTTATAATAAACCCCATCATATCCAATGGTCCAGAATTGCCCGGATGGGGACTGCATCAAACCCATGAAAATATACTCAAAATATATAAACTAATATATCATTTCGACTCGCGGCGACCCTCCGGACGCAACCGCGGAGTCGGATCGGCAATACGATCAACGGGCGGGCCCGTTCCCCATCATTATGCCTGTTACAAGGAGGAGATAATTTGTGGAAACACCAAAAATGTGTTCAGTGATTTCTAGGATGACAGGCTTCTAGGTGAAATGAGGTGCATAAATGAACCATATTTCACATAGGAATTGAAAGGAACGTTGTTGGACTTAAGCAATAATAGTAAGCTCAAATATCAGAGGCGTTTTTTCGGAGCAACTGGTGGAGTAGTTGTGTTGGTGATGCAACTTAGGTCGTATCTGGTGACGAACCTGAGTATTTTCATATTTTTATTATTTATTATTTGCATGTTATTTTGGTGCACGTATATTTTATTTTGAAGACGACTTACTGGGTTGATCTTCCAGGAAGAGCATGAATAAACAGATCCGATAATTTAGGATGATTAGAGAGAAAAAGGAAAGCTCTAGTTACTTGAGAAATAAATAAAAAGAACTTTAAGATAGGTAACTCATTAATTCTGGAGATTTGGATTAGAAAGGAACAAAAAGAAAAAAGGTAAAATCATTAAATAGGTGAAGTGTTGAAGCCGGGAAAATCCATACTACAAAATTCGTATCAAGACAGCTTAAGGTTACTGGTCTAGCGGTCAAACTTCAAGTCTCGAACAGCTAAAACGGGAGAGAGAAAATGACTATAAGCACGCCCCAAGTGCTCCAGCAAGGAGGTCCCACCACATACCCGGAAGTTTAGGAGAAACTTCCCCTCCGCAACCAAAAGTTGGGCGAGGTACTAGGCAGGCATGGCCTTGGCGAGTATCTAGCTTGGAGGGACCTCAACCTCTTCCAAAAGTGTCAATTCTAGTACCCCTGGGGGGCTATTTATAGAGAAATCCTGGGGGGGGGGGTATTGGCAAGTATCCTGTCTCTACTAGCGAGTTACCAGGGCTACTCGCTCATACACGCGAGGTACTTGCCCATACTGGCTCAAGCTCGTCTCTACTCGCCCAAGCTCGCATCTGCTCGCCCCTGCTCGCCTATGCTCGCCCAAGCTCTCCGTGAGATCGGTGAATAGGCGTCTCCTTAGACCTTTCTGAATTCGACGAATTACGGGTTATACATGAAGGAATTGGAAATTTGTAGTTGCCAAAAATGAAAATCTTCCCAAAAACAAATCAGAGCTTTAAAACAGTCAAAATCAAAAAAAGGGGTAGCTTCTTAATTATTAGGTTATTTTTATTCGGTTCTTCTTAATAATCTGAGTTTGCCAAAATCTCTTGAATTATTCATGATTATCGTTATTCGTCATAAGTTATTTTATACATTTTTTGTCTGTGGTTGGAAGATAATGTGATAGAGTTCAAGCCGCAAGTATAAGAGAATTTCCCTCTCAATTTTGATTAATAATTCTAAAGAAAATTTGTTTGTCTTGAGATTGAGAGCGTACGAACTACGAGTAGATTCATCCTAATTGACGTCGAGCTTAATTATTTATATTTGAATCGAGAATTTCTGATTCCTCGGTTTGGTATCAAAGGAGGTTCGATTCACTTCTATTATGAATCGAACGATCATGAGTTTATTTTATCTTCGGCAAGTTGTTTTAAAACGGGGGTTTTCAATTTTTCCTATCAACAAAAAAATACCTTTGTTCTTAAAAAAACAAAATTTGCCACTCGTTTTTTATTTTATTTAAAAATAAAAAAACAATTCACTGTTTTTTTAATTAGTTAAGTTTGGTTTTGTTTTAAAAAAAATCAAAACATTAAAAATATGGAGAATTTTGAATAGCACATTGAAATCTTAATGAAAAATGTTGAGTTCGTCATTGTAGAATTCAAGCAAAATCTAAATGGGTTGTGCATCGATGTACATAACCTTGAAGTGGCAATGCGTCAGCAATATATTTTTCTTGATTTCTTCTCAACTACGTGTTAACTAGTTGAACCCAGGCTTCGGAATATTAATAGTCATCCTACTAGTCACGTCGTTCCCCCTACGAGCACCTTGGCCCCACTTGTCACCACTGAAGCACTCCCTTCAGTCGAGGTGTTTCTTCTTGAGCCCCAACTCTAGGAAGAAGAGCTTCTTCCTCCTCATCCCCTCATTCCGAATGAAAGGGTGCTACCACTTGTTCACACTAAAGCACAACCTCAAGTCACCGAATTTATTCCCGAGGCCCCGCTCCAGGAAGGACTTACTAGTGGTGTGTCACTCACCTTGGATGACATAATTTCGATCTCACTTCTCCTGGAGAAGACGTTGGTTAGTGATGAACCCCTCATCTTAGGTGACATATAATCGATTTGCGTATGTCCTGATTCTCCTAGTGGACCTAGCCCACTACAACCACCAATCCTTGAGACCATAAATACTATGTATGATGAACATGTGCCCTTGACATTAAAGTCATTACAATATATTGATTTTATATTTAGAGATTGTCATTTTAAATCACTACATTATCCTCTAAACATAAACGTATCTAATGAACTCTATTATCATCTTGTCGATATTTTTTTCAAAATTATTGCTATAAAAATAGAGTGGACGCCTAAAATTTTCACACCAAACAAAGATACATGATTTAAAGGATTTTTCTGAAAAATTTTAAATAATAAATTTGGAGGTCATGTTTTTAGTTCACAACTCTATTATTTGGATATAGGCAAACATGTTGAGTGTCATCAAAATATTAAACATTTAATGATCTTTTTCTGGAAAACTATTTGGGGACGATTTGGAGGTTCAATCGAATTTAGTAACGTTTATCATTCACAGACGGATGAACAATCTAAAATCATTAATTGGATTTTGGGGGAATCTCTCAAGTGTTTGGTTGGGGGAAATCTAGAAACATGGGAACTTTGTGTTTCCATAGATTGAACTTGTATTTAATAATTCTAAAAACCAGCTACCACTAAAATTTCATCTGACATTGCTTATGCCCTTTTTAAATAATCCTCATGCCACTATTATTCTTCATCCTTTTATGATCGCATATTCTTTGATGCTCAATCTCACATTAATTATTTAAGAGAACCGCATAAAAATTTGGCTAATGATTTACAAGCAACCTCTGGAAAATATAAATCCATGGTTGATATTTATATCCGGGAATTATACTTTCTAGAGGGGGATTGGATGTGTTACGAAACTACATGATGCCAAGCCACCATGCCGAGTTTACACGCATCGGGCACGGACATCGGACGACCCCACCGAGCCCACAGAGGAGTTCATGCCTTAGCCGTTACCTTATTATTTATTTTCAGCATTTATGTTTTATTTTCAGCATTTATGTTGGCGGATTGTTTGCACCGTCTTTATGTTTTTGCATTTATGTTTTCGCACCCCGAATGCCTATAAGGGGTAGCGCCTATCGTGTTGTATGCATGTTGGATGAATTTGAGTTTTCCCTCTTCTCTCCTAACCCTAACCCTCTCTCTCTCTCTTTTTCACTTTCTCCCCTCTCTCCCGGTTCTCATCCTAACCCGCTCGCTTTCACCGCTCCTTCCCCAAGTTCGCACCAGGATGTCTGTTATACTTCTTAGGAAATGACGTCTTGTTGTCGGCATGTACCATCAGCTACAACGGAAGAAGAGATTGTTATTCAACATAGCCGACCTTACACATTTTCACCATTCTATGTAGGTCCACTCAGTGCCAGTCATAACCCCCCCCCTGCAGCACCACCACCGATTTCATGCAACTTCGAGTCGATGACCATACCGATCACTATCAGTCTTTGTGCAATCTCGACGGGGTCGATCTCTTTCAACCCCATGAGAATCGATGCAACTTAGGTCGCATTTGGCGACGAACCTGAGTATTTTTCATATTTTTGCTATTTATTATCTGCATGTTATTTTGGTGTGCGTATATTTTTATTTTGAAGACGGCTTACTGGGTTGACCGTCTAGTAAGTGCATGAATAAACAAGTCTGATAATTTAGGATGATTAGAGAGAAAAGGCAAGCTCTCGTTACTTAAGAAATAAATAAAAATGACTTAAAGATAGGTAACTTATTAATTCTGGAGATTTGGATTAGAAAGGAACAAAAAGAAAGACGGTAAAATCATTAAATAGGTGAAGGAATTGGAAATTTGTAGCTGCCAAAACTGAAATTCCTCCCAAAAATAAATCAGGGCTTTAAAACAGTCAGAATCGAAAGAAGGGGTGGCCAATTTTGATAGAGGAACGAGAACCCTTTCGCGTTCCCCTCTGTCGGCTGACTGCCGAGATACCGCCTGAGTCCGCTAGCGACGCCAGATCTGTGAGACGTCTTCCTCCACACCCGACGACCCAGTTGACATTCTTACCAACACGCCTACAGTCGTCGTCGACCTCGACTCACCTTTTGATGACAGAAATCCCCATCCTAGCGACGTGCCGACAGAGTTCCCGCATTCCCGCAAGTGTTCTCTCAGGGAGCCTACAAAACTCGCTCGACAACGTCGTCGCTCCTCGATCCAACGCACGGCATCCGTCCCAGATCCCTGAGGGTCACTGTCGACTTCGATCTCTCTCTTCCAGTGGCCTATTGGATCGATCTACGCCCTCACAGTGACTCCCAGTGTCGTAACTGTTGGTATAAACTTCCAAATCTCTGGTGCTTCTTAATTATTAGATTATTTTTATTCGGTTCTTCTTAATAATAATCTGAGCTTGCCAAAATCTCTTGAATTATTCATGATTATCGTTATTCGTCATAAATTATTCTATACAATTTCTGTATGTGGTTGGAAGATAATGTGATAGAGTTCAAGCCACAAGCATAAGAGAATCACTCTCAATTTTGATTAATAATGCTAAAGAAAATTTGTTTACCTTGAGATTGAGAGCGTACGAACTACGAGTTGATTCATCCTAATTGTCGCCAAGCTTATTTATTTAAATTTGAATCGAGAATTTTGGATTACATCAAATGAAAACTCAAGGTTAAGCGTGCTTCAGTGGGAGTAGTCCTAGATGGGTAACCTCTTGGGAAGTGCTCTTAGGCCAACCTATAGAAAAGAGTAAAATCGTACGGTTCAACTCAATATGGGCTAGGATGAACCAAATCGGACAATAGTTCTGATATTGTGAGCGTTGGGTCATTATACTACTACACCTGGACAGCAACCCATCAATTTAAAGCAAAGGATCTCCACCCCGTGACAACCCCTTCCTTCGTGAGTATCGTCCTGTTGCATGGATATTTACTTCACCATTGATGTATTACATCATCATTGATATATGTGTAGAGAGAGCTCAAACTTTTATGTATATCTTCTGTATCAAAATACAATGAGAGAATACAAATATATAGGAGACAGAAGGTGAGAAGAAATCATATACAAGATGTGGGACTAAGGAGAGAAGAAGGAAAAATAATAAAAAAGGGCCCAATAATGGGCCCATTACAGGGCTTTTCTAACACTCCCCCGCAAGCTAGAGTGTACAAGTCGTATGCACCAAGCTTGGATAGGCACTGATAGAAGAGGGTACTAGGTAGATCCTTCGTGAGGACATCCGCAACTTGTTCAGTACCCGGAACATGCTTCAGTTCAATCTTTTTCATGTGAACTTTCTCCCGGATGAAATGACAATCCACTTCAATATGCTTTGTTCTTTCGTGAAAGACTGGGTTCTTGGCTATATGTATGGCAGCTTGACTGTCACAAAGGAGGAGAGCCGGTGAAGAAAGTTTTACCCCAAGGTCAGCAAGAAGACTCTCAAGCCACGTGAGTTCCGAAACCACAGATGTCATTGACCGATATTCTGCTTCAGCTGAGGATCGAACAACCACCGCTTGTTTCTTGCTTCGCCAGGTGATCAGATGCCCTACAAAATATGTGCAAAAATTGCTGGTTGATCGTCGATCATCGAGGGAACCCGCATTATCAGCATTAGAATATGCCACCAATGTTGGGGTTGAAGATGAGGTTTTATATACTAATCCTTGGTCAGGAGCTGTTTTAAGGTATCAGAGAATCCGTTCAACGGTCTGAAGATGAGAGCTTCGAGGAGAATGCATATACCGACTGACGATACCAACAACAAAGGATATATATGTTCTTGTTACCGTTAGGTAGATCAGTTTCCCAACAAGACGACGATAATATTACGGATTTTGAAGCAGAAGATCATAATCCGAGGCCTGAGCACATAACTTGTGATTTACATCCATTGGATTGTTCACAGGCTTACAGCCGGAGTAACCTACATCATAAGGAGATCGAGGCAGTACTTTCGCTGAGAGAGGACAACGCCATCTGGTCGTCTGGCAACCTCCAGACCCAAGAAGTACTGAAGGTTCCCCAGATCTTTTGTTTGAAATACGGAGCTCAGATGTTGTTTGACCGTCTGTATTCCGTTCGAGTCATTTCCAGTAATGATGATGACGTCAACGTACACCAATAGGAGAACCGTTCCCGTTGCCTGGTGGCGAGTGAATAACGAGAAATCTGTCGAGCTCCGAGTAAAGCCAATTTCCCGTAGGACCTTACTAAACTTATCAAACCATGCCCGAGGGGATTGTTTGAGACCATAGAGTGACTTCAGAAGACGACAAACCCGAGACTCACTCGTGGTCTCAAACCCGGGAGGTTGTTGCATGTAAATCGTTTCCTGGAGATCGGCATTCAGAAAGACATTCTTTATATCGAGTTGAAGTAAGGGCCACTGGCGATACACAACCACGAAGATGAGGACACGAACCGTGTTGAGCTTGGTCACAGAAGAAAAGGTTTCGTCATAGTCGAGACCTTGTTGTTGGGTGAAGCCGCGAGCCACCAGACGAGCTTTGAGTCTGTCAATGGTCCAATCAGGAGCATGCTTGATGACAAAGATCCATTTGCACCGAACTGGTTTCTGACCAGGAGGAAGGGGTACCAAGGTACAAGTCTGGTTTGCCCGGAGAGCAGCCATTTCCTCGTCCATGGCGGCGCGCCAGCCAGGATGTTGGAGAGCCTCCTGCACAGAGTTAGGAACATAAACCGAGGACAGTGAAGTAGCAAATGTCTGAAGGTGGGGAGAGAGGCGATGCAGGCAGACAAAGTTCTCCATCGGATGAGCAGTGGAGGCGGGCACCGAATCAGCAGGACTCGGAGAAGCCGAGGTCGAGGCCGACTGCAGAAGGGGAACGGAACGAGGAGGGCGGCGATTGGAGACACGGATAACATGCGGCTTGGAAGGAGTAGGAGCCGGGTCAGGAAGAACCTGTGGAAGAGGCGTAGTAACGGGGATGACAGGTCGTGGGAGGGCTGGTGCTAGAGGTGTCGGTGGTAGAGGAGTGGTTAGAGGAGGAGAGAAGAAAGGTTGATCCTCCCGGAAGGTAACATCAGCGGACGGAGATCTTCCGGGTAACCGGAGAATAACACACATAACCCTTCTGAGTACGGGAATATCCGACGAAAATATGTTTAGCCGCCCGGGTATCCAACTTGTCCGTGGACGGACCCAGAAGGTGGACGAATCAGGTGCATCCAAAGACCCTGGGTGTGAGAGGAAAGGCCAGAGCGGAGGGAAATAGGAGGTTGAACAGAGTGGCGTGGTGGAAACAGAGGAAGGGAGACGGTTGATGAGAAAATAAACAGTGGAGACCGCAAAGTTCCAGTAGATTTTGGAAACATGCATGTGAATCATGAGGGAGCGGGCAACGTCGAGCAAGTGTCAATTCTTCCGTTCGGCAACGCCGTTTTGCTGGGGGGTGTAGGCAAGGGATTTTTGATGAATAATACCGAACTCGGCGCACAGATTTGCAAATTCATGGCTAGTGTACTCACGAGCATTATCGGTGCGCAACGTTTTTATGGTAGTGGAGAATTGTGTACGAGTATCTAGCACAAAAGCCCGAAACATGAGAGCAAGCTCAAAGCGATCACGAAGTAAGTAAAATCACGTCGTGCGAGAGTAATCATCAATAAAAGTGATAAAGTAGCGAAAACAAGAAATACTAATAATTTTGAAAGGACCCCAAACGTCGGAGTACAGTAAATCAAAAGGAGCCGAGCTCCGAGTACAATGTGCGGGAAAAGAAGAACGCGGTTGCTTGCCAAAAATACAAGAATCACACTGAAAGGGAGAAAGAGATACATCAGGAAGCGCCTTCTGGAGGACCGGATGAGGAGCATGCCCAAGACAGCGATGCCAATCCACGGAGGAGACGGAGGAGAGGACGGTAGGAGAAGCATCGAGAAGGTAGAGCCCGTTTTGCAGTCGACCCGTACCAACGGTAATCCGCGTCTGCCGATCCTGTATCAAAAAAGCAGAAGAGGTGAATGTGACAGAGCCATCTATATCAGTAGTAAGACGACCAACAAACAGTAAATTAAACGGGGAGCCCGGAACATAAAGAGCCGAGCGAAGAGAGATGGAGGGGTTGGGGGAGAGGTCAGCGCAGCCGGAGGCCGGAACAGTCGCCCCATTAGCCACGGTGATACACTTCGGATGAGGAGCATCCGAGTACTTGGGAGGCCGCAGCGAGGTGATGTGATGAGTGACACCTGAGTCCAAGATCTAGCGCGGACTGGAGGAAAAACAAGCAGTACCTGCAGTGGCGGTGGAGGCAACAGAATCCGATGGAGGGCTGAGCAACCCATAGAGTTGTTGTAGATGTAGGCGAACGGCCTCAAGGTCGGCACTTGTGGCAGAAGAGTCGTTAGCTGCAACAACAGCAGTCGGACGAGAAGGGTAGCCATGTTTCTTGTAGCAAACTGCCTCAGTGTGGCCGTCCCGACCGCAATAGGAACACTTTGGGCGGCCCCGACCACCACGCCCCCGTCCGCGGGAGCCCGAACGTCCACCACGAGCAGAAGATGGTGGGGGAAGTAAGGGGGAGGGTCTGCTGGAGAAGGGCTGGAGAGGAGGGTGCAGGAGTATCCGGGGGCGGTGACACTCGAAGAAGCATAGAGAAAACATCAGATAAGGAAGGAGTAGTAGCCGAAGCTAGAACCTGAGCCCGGATACTCTGAAGGTGTGGCGGGACACGAGCCATCATCATGCAATGCAGGCGGCCTCCTTTTGAGTTCGCTGAGCGACAAGATCAGTGGTACATGGTTGATGCTGGATCCAGGCCTCTGCAAGAGTCTTAGACTCTCAGCACGAGTAACAAACGAGGTCATGTCCGCATTCCCGCCAGCGTCGAGAGCCTGAAGATCGGTAATAATGTCATAGAGGTGCTGAAGCCTGTCCTTGCCCGAGTATAATGAGTGAAGCTCATCCCACATAGCTTTGATCGTCTCATGATACATAACCATCTGGTAGGACTCACCCTCCAGGGAGTTGAGGAGCAACGTCTGAATGCGACCGTCATTTCACAGCCAGTTGTCGGCAGAAGGAGGAGGTCCCTGAGTGAGATGAAGCATAAGGCCCTTGGCCTGAAGAACTCGACAAACTGAGTGCACCCATGGGATGAAATTTTTCTTTCCAGACAAGGAAATTGTGGTGATCCGCAGCTCATCGCGGAGGTCAGGAGGAGGAGTCGGGCGGTCTGCGGAGGGGTTAGCCGCCTAGCCGGTGGAGTCAGCGGAGCTCATAGAGACCGAAGAGGCCGCAGCGAGCTGGAAAGGGCGCTGCGGTTAGAAGAGGTCGTCGCGGGTTGAGGAGGTCGTCGCGGGAGAGCACTCTTGCACGACAAGCCCGCGTTGTTATATGAGAGGCCGCAGCGGGTAGTCAAAGCAACAAGAGCGGAAAAGGGCGTTGCGGTTTGAGGAGGTCGCCGCGGGAGAGCACTCTTGCACGACAAGCCCGCGCGGTTATATGAGAAGCCGCAACGGGTAGACAAAGCGACAAGAGCAGCAGAGAGCAAGAGAGAGAAAGGGAGGTCGCGACCTGAGTGCGGAAAAGCAAATCACACGGTCACAGTGAGTACACTAGCGGCCAGAGGAAGGGCGATAAGAGAAGTAGAGACCGCACGGGAAGGAGAGGTCGCGGGGAGACCGAGCGGCAAAGAGACAACAACAGCTAGGAGAAGCCGCGAGAAGAATAGGCCGCGCGGGAAGGAGAGGTCGCGCGGGAAGGAGAGGCCGCGGGTACACCGAGCGGCAAAAAGAAGACAGCGGCTAGGAGAAGCCGCGAGAAGGAAAGGCCGCGAGTAGGAGAACTCGAGCGACAAGACCAGGCAGCGGGTAGCGCGGGTAGACCGGGCGACTAGCGAGAGAAGGCGGGGCCCACCTGGCAGAGGGTGGAGAGTTATAAAAGGGGAGATCCAGGGGGAGGGAGGGAGTACAGGAGACAAGTGCGGTTAGAAGAGAGAAGACCGCAGGGAGACCGGCTAGGAGACCGCAGGGAGAGTCCGCAGAAGCGGACAGGAGAGGGAGACGGTTTGTGGGCGGGTAAAAACAGGGAAACCGCCGGTACCGGAACCTGGCTCTGATACCATGTAGAGAGAGCTCAAACTTTTATGTATATCTTCTGTATCAAAATACTATGAGAGAATACAAATATATAGGAGAGAGAAGGTGAGAAGAAATCTTATACAAGATGTGGGACTAAGGAGAGAAGAAGGGAAAATAATAAGAAGGGGCCCAATAATGGGCCCATTACATGGGCTTTTCTAACAATATGGTTGTGTGAATTCATACTTGTTTCGATCTCATGATTAGTACTTGTTTGTTCTGGAATTTTTTTGTGATTTACGGGACTTATTCGCTACGTGCACTTGCTTTAGTTCACCGCGTGGAATAAAGCCTAAACTTGTTTTGCCTAAAAAAATAAATTGTACCGCTTAAATTACTACTTGGGATTTCATCTTTTATTGCTTATTGTTGGTTTCCCCATTGTATCTTATGTGTTGCATGCAGTAACATAAAGTTGTAAAGTGGTTTCCCCGACACTTCACCTAAGCAGTGGCGGATCCAGAAAATTAATAATGGGGGTGCACAAATTGATAATGAGGGTGCACAAATTTTTTTTTGAATGTGTCACTGTGTTCTAAAAATTTTAATATGGGGGACCAGACATCTACTTTCTTCAAAAAAAAATTTTGAACGTTTCAATCATATCGGAGCTGTATTTCCCTCATCTGGCCACCGTTTTTGACGTTTAAGTAGTCAAAATCCATTGCCTCGCCGAGAGAAATTCAAATACACTAACCATTTTGAAAAATAATGGAGGTGTCAGTGTCCCTCGAGCCCCCCTCTGGATCCGCCCATGCACCCAAGGTTGCATGTTAGTATTTCCACACATTTAATCTACCCTACAACAAATGGTATTTTTATTCATTGGATTGTGTACATGTTTTCACGTCATTCTAGGGTTGGGCGTAGGTCCATTTCATTCATCGCGTGCTCGCTTGCATTTCATCTAGGGTTAGAGCATCGCATGTTCCCCAGCTACAATAACTGCAATGTAATATTCTTTGCAAATGAACCGGAAAGCTTTACTGAAGCAGTAAAATAAAAACAGTGGATAGAATCCATGAGCACTGAAATATAAATGATCAACAAAAGTAGTGTGGGGTAATTGATAGATAAACCTACAGCAAAAAAAAACTAGGCTAAATTGGATCTACAAGACCAAAGTGAACGAAGATGAATCCATAATTATATGTTATAAAAATATAAATATAATATAACAAATAGGTAAAAATGTGTTATTTATATTACGAAATAAAATTGAATAGTAATTAAAATAAAATATCATTAACAAATACAAAAAAATACTTTGTAAGATATATTTAATGGTATACATTAATTTTATTTTGATAACATTAAACTTATTGCAAATAAAGAAGATTTAAAAATTAAAAATCTTTGATTAATTATAAATCTTTTCAAACTTATAAATTTATATTAAAATATGAAAACAATCAACTAATAAATATATTAATGTTTTCATTTTTTTTGTAATATGAAACTAAAAATTGTGAAATAATTATACAAAATTGATCGTAAGAATAAAATCTTAAAAAATTGAAACAATAAGTTTATTCAATTTAAACATACATAATATTATATATATATATGTGTGTGTGTGTGTGATTTAAACATATGTTGTTAGTCTGCTAATATAACATAAAATAAAATAGAGGACGATATATTTAAAAGTCATGTCGGTCAATATATCGGAAAAAAATCAGACATGTCGGTCTATATTATACAAAAACACAATCTATTTTTTTAGAAAAACATATCGTTTTGCCCTTTTAAAAATAATATGTCGGGATACATGTCGAAGGACATTTAAAACAATGACTGATTGAGGTGAATCTTATGATGATCGAAAGAGCACCACTGGATACACATTCCTCCTCGGAGGAATTGGGAATATCAAGGTAAATGGCCATGGGAGAACCGGGATAAGCGAAACAAAGGGCAGCATCCTAACCCTAAACCCTAAAACAATAGGAATTGGGAACAGTTAAGAATGAGCAATGTATGGATTAACGAAAAGAATCTGGAAGGTTCATCAGAAACCTCAATTCGTGCACTGATGTTGATTTCAAATCAATTTTCTTCGAAATCTTCTTCACTTTCTTCGCGCAACTCATCATCCCTAACAAAAACGAATCGATTCGTATAGAAAGGTGATGCGACCCAGTTCGGGCGGGCTCAACCCGGGCTCGTTGGGGGTATTTTGGACCTTTTGTGGTCGGGTTTTGCTGGGTATAAAGTATCTTGTATTGTTAGGGTTGTTTTTTTGTGTGAAAGAACTATTAGCTTGTCTGTTGTATTGCTGTGTGGAGATCGGAATCCCCTCTCCCTTAGCCGATCGCCGTTTAGGGAGAAGCTCTTCCTTAAGCTGATTTTGTATCTGTTTTTCCTATCTTGTTGGTGTTTGTTGTTGCTTTTACATTTCAATATAAGAAGGTGATGTGGTATTTGGTTTTCTCTTGGGTTTTCGTTGGAAGGTTCGCTGGATTTTGAGTGGTTTTGGTCGGTATCTGGCTTGTGATCAGTGCTACCTGGACGGAAAGAGGTTAGTTCGTATCAAGGTATCAGAGGGAGCACCATCCTGCCTGCATCATGTCGGTGTCTGACGCTACCAGGTCTCGGGACGTACCGGGCGACATTGATGGACTGTGCCACCAGCAGGAAGACCTCACGCGCTCAATCCAAACCCTTACGGAGCAACAAAGTCGCACGTCGGCGGAGGTGAAGGAGATTTTATCCGTCCTGAAGGCAGACAAGGCCAGCGCGGGAGGGGGATCGTCCTCACCACCAAAACGACAACATCATACCCATGGTCATTATCAGGTGTAGACCCGGTTCTCTCGGCTTGAATTTCCGCGATTTTTTGGTGAGGGGGTCCTCGATTGGATCTACAAATGTGATCAATTCTTTGATATGGATGAAACACCGGAGGATATGAAAGTGCACATTGCGTCGGTACACATGAAAGACAAAGCTTTGTATTGGCACCAAGGGTTCATGAAGAACCGCATCACCCGCCAATGGCCCTCGTGGGAGGAATACTGCAAAGCCCTCAACGGCCGTTTTGGGGCCGTTCTGTTTGATGATCCCCTCAGTGAGTTGAAGAACCTTCGCCAGAAGGGGACGGTGCAAACGTACTTGGATGAATTTGTCGTATTGTTGCATCGCGTGGCCATTCTGAAAGACCATGCCGTCAGTTTCTGTTTAGCCGGGTTGAAGGCGGAGATAGAATATGTCATTCGTATGTTCCAACCCAAAACACTTCAAGATGTTTTCTCTCTAGCACGCTTACAGGAACAACAATTGCTTGTGAACAACAAACGCACCTCTTCAAGCTACTCCGAGCGGTTCTCACAGGACAATAGAAGGACTTTCACAACCACACCATCCCCGGTGGCGGCAGCCCCTACTACTTCTCCACTCGGCCAATCGGGGCAGGGAGGCAGGAAGCTTTCCTCCACAGATATGGATGAACGACGCAGTAAAGGCCTCTGTTTTTGGTGCGACAACAAATACACCCCGGGTCACCGTTGTTTGGAACGACGCCAGTCTTATGCCTTGGAACTCATTTCCGAAGGGGAGGAGGCGGAGGAGGAGATCCACCCACAGTTAGATGAGCTTCATTTGGAGGAGGGGCATGAGGATGATCTCAAACCACAAGTTTCAGTTCATGCATTAGACGGCACCACCCACTTTCAAACAATGCGCGTCACCGCCTCATATAAGGGCCACCCCATCTACATTTTGATCGACTCCGGCAGCACACATAATTTTCTTGACATGGATACGGCAGTGAGACTACACTGCCCCCTCACGTCTATACCCCGTTTTGACGTCGCGGTGGCGAATGGCAAGACGATTGCCTTTGTTGGAACTTGAGAACCTGCTTGCTTCACAGGAAAGTTTGGCAAGGCAGATGGTTGGAGTTACTATTTCTGATGGTGGCAGTGAAGCTCTATTTACTGGGAAGAATAAGAAGTGATGGGAATGGAAGAAGAAGAAGACCGCGGATGAAGATGTGCCTTCAACCTCTAATCTGCAAGAGAGGAGCTCTGCTCCTAAGAAGGATTGGAAGAAGAATTTGAAGTGCTACAGGTGTCATCAGCCAGGTCACTTCAAGCATGACTGTAAGGTCAAGCTGCATCCTGGGCGTGCTGCAAGCAAGGAGGAAGCTTGCTCTAGTACTGAGGAAGCTGGCTGGGGTTGAGCCTTCATGATGGGCACTTGTGTTTGTGCCTTATCAGCCATCGACTTTGAATACGACTGGATCGTTGACTAGAGCAAGCTAAGCAAGGAATAACCTGATAGCCTCCAGTGTTGCCACTGGAGAATACATTTGATCGAAGTCGATTCCTTCTTCTTGACGATAGCCCTTGGCAACGAGTCTGGCTTTGTTCTTTATAATAGTTCCATCCTCGTCCATCTTGTTCCGGTAGACCCATTTTGTCCTGATGACGTTCTTACTCTTGGGTCTAGGAACATGTGTCCAAACTTTGCAGGGCTTCCAATGGAAAATGCAGGGGGTTACCTTCATGTCAGACATGCTCATACTTCCGTTGGGGGGGTGTGAGATGGTGTTAGGAGTACAATGGCTGGTTACCCTTGGCGTTGTCCAATGGGATTTTCAAAATCTGAAGATGGATTCCTCACTCAAGGGCGCAAAATTTCATTACGCGGTTCTCCACAATCGACGAGTTTGTGGCTGCAATCGCGTAGATCTCAGCGGTTAATTAATCGGGAGGGCGAACTCAACATGCTCGCATTATGTCACTTGTCCAGCAGCAGCCCGGAACCGTGCGGACAGCCGCAAACATACACCGCGGAACCTCACCTGCACACTAGCATCCAACCCGGGTTCGCCAACCAAGCCTTGTCGCCATCCGAACAACAACAACTTCAGCAGGTCCTAAATCAGTTCTTGGATGTTTTTGCGGAACCCAAAGGGCTGCCCCCACTCCGTCAAAACGATCATCAGATTCCCCTCGTGGCCGGAACGGCACCGGTGAACATCCGGCCCTACCGCTACCCCCCGGTTCAAAAAGAAATAATTGAGAAGATGGTTGAGGAGTTACTCGAGACCGGGATGATACAACCCAGTCACAGCCCGTTCGCATCCCCGGTAGTGCTGGTCAAGAAAAACGACGGTATGTGGCGCTTGTGCGTCGACTACCGCCAACTCAACAAAAATACCATAAAAGACAAATTTCCAATTCCGGTAATTGAAGAGTTGCTTGAAGAACTACATGGCGTCGTTTTCTTTTCAAAGTTGGATCTGCGCGCCGGGTACCACCAAGTACGCATGGCAGCCGGCGACATTCCCAAAACCGCATTTCGCACCCACCATGGTGATTACGAGTTTTTGGTAATGTCGTTTGGCTTATCCAATGCTCCCTCTACATTTCAGAGTTTGATGAATTCAGTCTTCCGGGCTCATCTCCGCCGCTTTATTTTAGTCTTCTTCGACGACATTTTGGTCTTCAGTCGATCTTGGAGCGACCATTTAGACCACCTCACCACAACACTTCAACTCATTCAGCACCACCAACTGTTTTTAAAGCGCAGCAAATGTAATTTCGGCATGCGGCAGATACATTATTTGGGACATCTTATCTCCGGCCAAGGTGTCGCAACGGATCCAACCAAGATTCAAGCGATGTTGGATTGGGTGGTGCCGACTAATCTCAAGAGGTTGCGCGTGGGTTTTGGGGCTTAACTGGATACTATCGGCGTTTCATCAAAGGTTATGGGCTATTGGCTAAACCACTCACTGCACTACTTCACCACCGTCACTTCCAGTGGAACAGCGAGGCAGAGGCGGCGTTTCAAGCCCTCAAACAGGCGGTATCACAACCCCCAGTTTTACGGCTTCCAGATTTTCGGAAAGAGTTCATAGTGGAGACCGACGCAGCGGACTTGGGAGTGGGCGCGGTGTTATTACAAGAGGGGCAGCCGGTGGCCTTCTTTAGTAAAGCTCTTGGGCCAAAAAATGCCCGGATTTCGACGTATGAAAAAGAGTTGTTAGCCGTGGTCATGGCTGTCCAACAACGGCGACACTACTTGGCGCATGGTCCCTTCATCATCAAGATGGACCATCAAAGTTTAAAATTTCTTTTGGAACAACGAATCGCGACTCCGGCACAACAACGGTACATTTCTAAACTCATGGGTTATGATTTTTAGATTCAATACAAGCGAGGCGCGGACAACAAATACGCGGATGCGCTGTCCAGAAAATATGAACAAGTGGAGGCGGAGCTCAATGTCTTGGTCACGGTGCAGTCCGAAATTTTGCATGCTGTCCGCCAATCTTGGGAGCAGGACACACACATTCAAGCGATCATCGCGGCCAAGGAGGCTGATGGGTCCAGCATGCCAAAATATCAATGGCGGCGTGGTGTTCTTCAGCGCCACGGGCGGCTGGTGGTGGGGCAAGATACCGAGGTTAAACGTCGACTCCTTCTCTATCATGACAGCCCCGTGGGGGGGCACTCCGGCGTCACAGCTACATACCATCGCTTGAAGAAGGTTTTTTACTGGAAACGCATGAAACAGGACGTCTACAGCTACATCCAGCGGTGCTCCGTCTGTCAAACGTGCAAGCCAGCCAACCAACCAACTACCATTGGGTACGCTGCAGCCCCTTCCGATTCCCGACCGTATTTGGCAAGCAATATCGATGGATTTCATAGAAGGCCTTCCGCTAAGCCAGGGCAAATCGCTGGTGTTGGTGGTCGTGGACCGGCTAAGCAAACAGGCTCATTTTATGGCATTGGCACATCCGTACACCGCCGAGGGGGTGGCCCGCATTTTCCTCAACACTATATTTCGGTTACACGGCATGCCCTCCACCATTGTAAGCGACAAGGATGTGGTTTTTCAATGCGACTTTTGGCTAGAACTTTTTCGCATTTTGCAGGTGCAGCTCAACCACTCCACGGCCTATCACCCGCAGAGCGATGGACAATCGGAAGTCGTCAATCGTTGTGTTGAGGCCTACTTACGTTGTATGTGCCATGATAGGCCTCGCAGTTGGGCGGAATGGCTACCGTTATCCGAGTGGTGGTACAATTCAACCTTTCAAAGCGCTATTCGAATGACACCCTACGAGGCGGTATATGGCCAGAAACCTCAACTACCGGCCCCCTACGTCGACGGCTCATCGTCGGTGCAGGCCGTGGACCGCACCATGGTGGCTCGGGAACGGACATTGTCTATTTTGAAACACAACTTAGCCCAAGCCCAAAATCGAATGAAGATGATGGCGGACAAGGGAAGGCAGGAGCGCGAATTGGAGGTGGATTCTTGGGTCTACGTCCGTCTACAACCTTATCGGCAAACCAGTTTGCGTTCTCATGACTGTTAGAAGTTATCACCCAAATTCTTCGGCCCCTTCCGGGTGCTGGCTCGTGTGGGCAAGATGGCGTACCGTCTGGAGTTGCCGGCCGACGCCAAGATTCATCCAACCTTCCACATTTCTCAGCTGAAGGCACATGTTGGCGACCCTCCAATCCAGGTCGGGCACCTTCCGACAACAGTCACGGCGGAGGGAAATGTTATAGCGGACGCTGTCAAAAGTTTGGCGCGTCGCATCATCAATCGCGATGGTCGGGCAGTTACTCAATTCCTTATACAGTGGTCTAGTGGCTCGCGGGACGACGCTACCTGGGAAGATCTCTGGTCGCTCCAACGACACTTTCCCGGTTTTGTTCCTTGGGGACAAGGAACCGATTGTGGGGGAGGCATTTGATGCGACCCAGTTCGGGCGGGCTCAACCCAGGCTCGTTGGGGGTATTTTGGACCTTTTGTGGTCGGTTTTTGCTAGGTATAAAGTATCTTGTATTGTTAGGGTTGTTTTTTTGTGTGAAAGAACTATTAGCTTGTCTGCCGTATTGCTGTGTGGAGATCGGAATCCCCTCTCGATCCCTTAGCCGATCGCCGTTCAGGGAGAAGCTCTTCCTTAGGCTGATTTTGTATCTGTTTTTCCTATCTTGTTGGTGTTTGTTGTTGCTTTCGCATTTCAATATAAGAAGGTGCTGCGGTATTTGGTTTTCTCTTGGGTTTTCGTTGGAAGGTTCGCTGGATTTTGAGTGGTTTTGGTCGGTATCTGGCTTGCGATCAGTGCTACCTGGACGGAAAGAGGTTAGTTCGTATCAAAAGGGATCGACATCGCTGATCGCCGAAGTTTCAGATTAGGAATATTTACTCTAAACACGGCAGCAATCTCCCAAATCAGAATACGAAATCATCTCAAAAGAAGAGCAGCGTTACCTCCTCCTGCTGGTATGAAATCTGTGCCGGTGAACTCATGGAAGCAGGCGGAAGACGATCCCGAACCTCAATGTATGGCGGAAACTGCGAGACCCGCCGGAAAAACGAAGCTCATGGAATGGTTGCAGATTTGGGCGTTCGGCTCAAGAGGAGAAAAATGCTTCAGGACTGCTTCAATCGGCCGTCGTCTTCATCCCTCCTGTTCTCAACTGAAGCAGTCGTATTTTCCATCGCCTGTCTGCCGCCATGGCCGGCAGAAGCGCACGGCGCGCGGGTTACTTTCATTTGCGACTTATATATTCATTAAAATTTTATAACACGGAAAAAAAAACATTAAAATAATTTCTCCTGAAAAATAAGGGTAATATGGCTATTCATAGACCAAATTTGACTAATTGCACCCCAAAATTATGGGCAACTTGTCAGTGACGGATCTAGAAAATTAATAATGGAGGTGCACAAATTGATAATGACGGTGCGCACATTTTTTTTGAATGTGTCACTGGGTTCTAAAAATTTTAACATAACAGTTCAGGTATCAACTTTCGAAAAAAAATGTGAACATTTCAATCTTATCGGAGCTGTTTCTCGTTCATCTGGCCACCGTTTTTGGCGTATAAGTAGTCAAAATTCATTGGCTCGACGAGAGGAATCCAAATACACTAACCATTTTGAAAAATAATGGTGGTGGCAATGTCCCTCGGGCCCCCCTCTGAATCCGCCCCTGGCGCAGGCGTTAAACATGGACCTAGATTTTCAAACTGAGCCGGCCCGATAAATTACGCGGGAGGGAGGGGGTGTTCCATGCCGAGAGAGTTTATTGGGTCCAGCGAAGTGCATTGTGTTGGGCACCGCATTGTGTCGTGTGTGGCCCCGAGTTAAAACCTTGCGGTCACATTGGTACGGGACGGCATCATACGAGAAATATTATAGACTAGGGTTTAGGGTATAGAGTTTGGTTCGGATAGTTCTAGGTTTGATTTTGGTCTGATTCAAATTGATCGATTTGATTTTGAGTGGGTCTCAGTTTTTTGGATTTTTTTTGCGCACCCCTATATTTTAAGCCGCCATTTTATGGCCGTTGGAGATTTTTTTTTATCATTGAAAGTTCTTACTTGGTCATCCCAAGATTATGCTTTTTACTTATTTTGCTATCAAAGGTGTTCGTTGACATGTGAGATAGATTATGAGTCGGTTTGGCATGATGTTTTTGCTCCGGTGAGTTTAGACAAAAACAGCTCTATCATAAAATATATGTTTGGCGTGATGACAATTATGAATACCGCCAAGAAAAAAATCTAATTTTTTGAAAATGCAAGTGGATGGAGTTTCCTTAGGTGAGCTCAGACATTCACGAATAATGGTTCATGACTAGGAGTGCATATCGGATCGATTCGAATCGGTTTCACAAAAAACCAATAATCGGTCTATATTGGTTTGGTTCCGCTATTTTGAAACTAGAACTCTTATAAAATTTTGCAAAAAACTCTGACAAAATTTTTAAAATTAAATCTTATTTTTCTATATTTTTTTACACAAATCTTATTTTCTTAGGTGTTTAAGTTCAACAATAAATATATAGAATATATATACTGTATTAAAAAGTAAAACATCCTTTGATTAAATATTTGATTTTCAATTTTACCTCTCTTTATTAAAAGAATTCCAAATTTTAAAAATTATGTGATTTTCTTTTATTTTTAAAAAATGTGCTCTTATATAAACAAAGTCTTCTAACTACAATAAAAAATGTGTTATCTTCGTCGCTCGCATAGCCCCATGCACACTCCAAAAAAGAGTGATGAGCATAGTACAACACTCTTGGGCTTGCGAGCGGCGGGAGCTCCGTGGTGTCGGGACAATGTCGTGGCCGGGATAATGTAGCGCGGAGGTAATGTTGCATTTGACCGTAGGAACGGAGTCCAGTGCCTGTCACTCGTTGTTATGAAAGTACTTTGTGTTGTATTATATAATGGATATCAAGTAAGATGCTCTTACTTTTAATTAATCATTATTTATGAAACAAATATTAAGCATTCAGTTCTCAAATTAATTTTTGATTACCCTACTGCAAGAACTGAGAACCGATCCAAATGGGCGGTTCTTGCCGTTTTTAGAGTCATACATGTACCAAAAACCATTAAAATCATCTTGAGTTGATCGGGTCGGGACAATTCTCCGGTTCTTTTTTCACACCCCTATTCATAACCACTGTGTTCGTTGCCACAACTAGGCCCACCGCCGTGCCAAATGAACTCTGTAGAAAAAAAAAATTATATATATATGCTTTGAAGTCAATTCTAGATCAAAATTGTTGGTGAATTCGGCAACGAAATCCCTCGAATGAATCTTCTATATATTTGGCAATGTAATTTTAAAAATTCGGGGGATGGCAGGATGGGAGAGTGATAGCGAGAGAAATCGCATGTAATTTTATAATAAAGTGGCTGTTTTTTATGTAAACAATGGAGAAAAGGTGAGGATGTTTCAGGAAGTATAAATGTTTATTGAAGGGTATGTTTTTCTTTGTAACATAGTATAGATATTACATTTTTTTTTTCTATTGAAAAGTGTTGAGGAAAAATTAAGAGTTGTGTTAAGGACACATCAATATTCCTTGTAGACACTATTAAACAAAACTAAAACAAATTAAAATTTATTTTCTATCATTTCTCCCTGCCAATATGCACACCCCTCTCTCCTCAATAGGCTTCTGAATCACCCCCACCCCTTTTCGATACCCACTGGCGCCAGATTCGTCTTTCTCGTTTCGGGAGGACGCCGCCCACGCCGCCCCCCATCATCCGCAAATGAAGTGTATATTTCATTGTATTCATTATTCTAATTATAATGTTGATTTGGACTTATGGAGGTATGTGATAAATTATGCATTCATATTTTGTTTTTTTTTTCTCTAAAAAAATTGTTATTATTTCTACCATTAAAGAACTTAATTTGCTGTCTCGGGCTTGAGTGACGGCAAAATCTCTGGAACTACTTGCTGGCATAGAGGATTCAATCCATGTCGAAGATTTATTAGGAAGTCCAAGGCTTCATTTTGGCGAACGCATTTTTGCTCTGGTGAATTTGGACAAAAACACCAATGTAATAGAATGTACGTACGGTTTAGATCAGAACTAAGAAAATAAAACTAGTTTTGAACATAAAAGTTGCTTAAAAAAGTTAGCGAACAGATGTACGCAAAATAGCTGATTTGCTGATAGTGAAGACATGATGATAAGGAAACATGATTTGCTTATAGCATTGCACTTATGCTTTGTTTGGGATAGCTCTTGCGGATGGAAAAGCTATATTCCAACCGTCAAATCTGTTTTTTAACTGTTTGGAAGAGCTTTTCATGACCAGCTTTTCGAAAATCAAGTTTGATATAACTGTTTTTGATGATAACGAAAAGTTAGTGAACAGATGTATGCAAAATAGCTGATTTGCTAATAGTGAAGATATGATAACAAAAAGTGATTTGCTTATAGCATTGCACTTAAATAATCCTCTTCAGTTTATGACACCCTCAAACATGTCATCCCCAGATTTACTTTTGAACATTCCCTTATAAAAATCAAATAAATTTAGAATATTTATTCAGTGGCACAAATAGAGTTAGAATTTACATAAATAAAAAGGGCAGCCCGGTGCACAAAGCATACCCTGCAGCAAGGGTCCAGCAAAGAGTCCCACACCACAAGGGTGAAATATAGGCAAATCTTACCCTACATTTTTGCAAGAGGCTGTTTCCAGGACTTGAACCCGTGACCTCAAAGTCACACGGCGATGCCTCAACCGGTGCGCTCTCCCCCTTTCTTAAAATTTACATAAATAGTAAAAAAAATAAAAAATTATGTGGTGATACATAAAGCATTTATTTACTGCTCGTCTCCTGCAGCAATTGTGTTGTCCTCTTCTCTCCACCACCGTTTACCAACAGCAAAAAGGGTTCTGCAGATCAAAACAAAACATAGGTGAAAATAATATATATATATATATATAATAATCCAATAAATGTTCCTCTAATAAATATTAAATATTTTCCATCATCTAATATGCATTATTTTTTTTTCATCCTCAAATTATTATCTTACAATTTTCATCAACCTCCAAAATTAATTACATTTTTTATTATAACATGCAAAGTGCAATAATTTTAGATGTTTGGGTAGTTTACCAGGACCTCCCATCTAAGTGCCAAATTATAGGTTACAAAACCTTCCCTATAAGTTTGCATTTCATAACAGTAGGGGTGTAAGTTGGAACCAATCGAACCGCCTAACCGAACCAAACCAAATCAAACCACACGGTTCAATTCAGTTTTTGTTGGCCGTGGTTTGGTCACGGTTCTAATTTTTGAAAAATCGCGTGATTCGGTTTGGTTCACGGTTTTGAATGTCAAACCGAACCGAGTCGAACTGAACTGAACCGTACTAGCACTTAAATTAACAATAGTAATTTAGTATCATAATATGTTAGATTTATTTGGGCGGCACGGTTGACACGATAGCACTGTAATAAAAACTTAATTTGTGTTTAATTAAGTTTTAATGGGAGTCACATATGGCTTCTCTTCTCACGCAAGTCACGGTGATAAACATCATGTATGTAAGTACGCAACTATATATGTTTTAAAAAAAAAATCTAAGAATATGTATTCACATTTCTTTTTTAAAACAACCAAAACCAAATCAAACCATTCGGTTCAGTTCGGTTCCAATAGTTTGCACGGTTCGGTTCGGTTCAAATTTTTTGAAACCACATGCATAACATGCATGCACAAAAATACCCCCTTGGAGGAGAGCGTCGGGGATAATTTTGTGCATGTATGTTCTGAAATGTAAACTTAAAAGGGAGATTTTTGTAATTTCAACAGATAGAAGGATGCAACCTGTAATTATACAAACTCTCAAGGGAGATTTGGGTAATTAATAGTATCATTTTGTTAACAGTTTATGATATTCCAGTCAAGGGAAACTGCTTTCTGGCTTTAGGGACCAAATGTTTTAAGTTCTCAGGTTATAATTTCAGTTTGTTATGATGCCTCAATAAAACTTACCAACCTATTCTTCCTCTTCTTCTTTTTGAGGTAAGCAAGAAGCTCGTCCTGGCGAGAAAGTGCATCTTCCAGTGCCTGAAATTCATTAAAATCAGTGGCTACATCAAAAACCTGAATGATTTTAAGAAAACATTGCCTCATTGTTTTAAATTTCAGTAAAATATTTTCTCAGAGGGAAATAGTTATAAGTTAACACATTAGTTTAACTTTAGAACACTTGTATTTCTTAGAAGTGCATGGAGTTGATAGGGGGGATCAGGCTAAAACTGGTGGATATGAATGATATGCAGAGAATGTGATGATGGTATTACCATTTTGGTAGCAGAAAGTTCGGCTTCCACTATTTTGACGCGATTCACAATAGACTCGAGCATCTCCTCCTTTGTCGGAGAGGGCTCAGGCCTCTTGCTGAGAACAATCACCTTCTCCTCGAGTTCCCCGAGGCGCTTGACGGCAGCAGAGAGCTCGTCCTTGCGGACCGTCGGATTAGCGACCAGACTCCGGCTATTTTCTGTTGCATTGGAGATGTAAACATCATGCTCATCCACAATCTCCCTCGAAAGGTTCTTCGACATCTTGGTCATGGTGACTACTCCCATGAAAAAGGCCATTAAACTAGGGATGACCCCACTATTCAACTTCTCGTTCTTGCAGACAACAGCAACATCGTATTGACCTGCTTAAATTAGAAATATGATCCAAGGTGGTTACCTTCTAGCACAAGAGAAGTGGGTTTAAAGTTTAGGGTTTATGTTTGGTGGTGGTGGGGGGTAGGGGGTGGGGGGGGGGGGGGGGGGGGGGGGGGGGGGGGTTGTTCCAAGATAGAGAAATGGGGGAAAAGGAGAGGAGGAGAACGAAAGGGAGAGAGGAGAAGAATAGAAAACCCCAAGGATTCCATTTTCATCATTTCCAAGATAATCCAAATGAGAAATACAAACAGGCTTATATAGTGCCAAATTCTGAAGTACGCGAGTACAAACGATAAATAACCCACGGTCGAAATACATGTGTAATAATAAAAAGATAAGGCTAACGAGTGAGCTACGCAAGCGCGCATAACAGGCGAACGCCCGTCGTCGAGTTGGGATCCGTGTCTACGTCGCCTTGATCCCAACATCAACATATGTGTCATGTTCTTGTCTCCTCGTCCCTTGCCCTCTTCGGTCTTCGTAAGAATGTCGTCCTCTCAAAAATTTGTCTTGTCCTCAAGGCAAAAACAACATCCTGAACACACCGCAGCTGGTAAGGTGAAGGGGGGCGGGCAGGTCGACTCATCATCGTGCTACAGGTATACAACAAAATCTATTGTCGCTGATTCTGGAGGAAGGGAACCACCAGCTGATGGGAAGGATACACCTCCCCTGCAAAGAGGAAAAAGACTGACGCTTGAGAAAGTGCATTGACATGCGGGTCTAGTTGGCATACACGTCACCGAGGGTACAAAGCCACGCGACGCCGAGTATGAAGTCAAGGTCACTGAGCTCAAAAGAGTAGAAATCTACGCGAAGAGGGTAGGGGCCCACAATCATATGTTGTTCCATACAGAGGCCCCAGTGGTAGTGGGGGGTCGTCGCCCAAGCTAACAGTGAGAGGATGTGAAGGAGACGGGTGAATGTCGAGTTGTGTCTCCAGGCGCGGAGAGATGAAATTGTGACTGGCCCCACTATCATCAACACCATCAGGGGAGTGTCAGCCAGGGAACCAGTGAGCGTCATAGTGAGGGGGCCAGAGGTACCGCCAACTGCGGATCACAGAAGTTCGAGATGATGCATACGTGCAAGAGACCCGTGGTAGCAGGTGAGTAATCACCCTCTAGGGCTTCAAAATCCTCAAGGGTGATTTCAAGGTCTTTGTTATCAAATAGAAAAAACTTGCAATAGATGCGATCAACTTCGATGCAATCGCGAGTTATGCTCGTGCCTAACCTCTAGAGGCTAGATGTTCCGAGAAGTCCCTCTCCAAAAATGAGTGTTGAGATGAGTATATCTTTATTATTATGTTTTCGCAACAGTAATTGTTTAGTCTCACATTTTCTATCTTCCTATATGTGCTTTTTGTAACCATTTATATATTCCCTATATAGATGAATAGAGAAAAAAGTTTATTTTTCCTCACAAATCAACATGGTATCAAAGCTTGGTTGTGTTTGTTTTGTCCATATTCACCAAAGGACTAAATTTGATCATTGTGCACACAAGTGTGTTTTCATAAGATATGCTCTTACTAAAAAGGGTTATAAATGGTTTGACCCGGTTCATAGGAAAGTTTTGCTACCATGAATGTCACGTTCCTTGAAACCGAGAGCTACTACGGGGCCTCACTTCAGGGGGGGGACCTTTCCTATGTTGAAAGTGAGTTTTTTAACTCTGTTACCCATTCCTCCGTTATATCATTATCACTCGACTTCGTCTCCTATTGCTCCTGTTCCAACTTATGATGCTCATACGGTCAAGCCCCTGCGGGTTTACTCTCGTCGTCCCAAGGGACAAACACACCGGCCCCTATCAGAGTCCCAGAACATACATCTGATCCGTCGTCAGGTTCCATTACTCTAAGGAAAAGTACTTTTACACAACACTTGTTATCACAATTCGTCTCTTATTCGTCCCTAACGGCTTGTCATAGAACTTTTGTCTCTTCTTTGGTTGCTACTTCCATCCCTACTTCATGGCAGGATGCTCTCTCTGATGACAGGTGGAAGGTGGCTATGCTTGAAGAAATGCATGCTCTTGACAAAAATTATACATGGGACCTGGTACATCTGCCTAAAGAAAAGACTGTTGTGGGATGCAAGTGGGTGTTCTTTGTCAAACAAAACACCCAGGGGGTAGTAGAGAGATACAAGGCAAGGTTGGTTGCAAGAGGGTACACTCGAACTGTCGGACAGCAGAAATTGATTACCAGGAAACCTTTGCACCGGTTGCTAAGATGAACTCTATAAGGATTCTCCTATCGTGTGTTTCCTGTAAGGGGTGGAGTCTCAGTCAACTGGACGTGAAAAATGTGTTCCTTCATGGTGATCTGGAAGAAGAGGTATACATGGCTCTATCTCATGGTCTCTCTTATAGAGGATCTAAAGGCAAGGTGTGCAAGCTGAAGAAGGCTTTGTATGGCTAGAAACAATCACCTAGAGCCTGGTTTGAAAATTTTCACAAGGCAATGGCATGCTTAGGGTACTCCCAGAGTAATGGGGATCATACCCCTCTTATCAAAAACAATAAAGGAAAGTTAATTGCTCTAATAGTTTATGTGGAAGACATCATTATAACATGAGACGATCAGGATGAGATTCAGTCATTGAAAGTGAGACTGGCGAAAGAATTTGAAGTAAAAGACTTGGGGAAGCTCAAGTACTTCTTAAGTATTGAGGATGTGAGGTCCAAACATGGGATATTCATATCACATAGAAAATATACTCTTGATCTCCTTGAAGCCAGGAATGAGTGGGTGCAAACCGGCTGATACTCCAATCAAAGTCAACCACAGACTTGGAAAAGATGATGGTGACACAATTGAACACATTCCCAGCTTTTAGAGGCTAGTTGGAAAATTAATCTACCTGTCGCATACTCGCCCAGATATCTCCTATGTTGTAGGAGTGCTCAGTAAATATATGCATTCCCCAAAGGCCCGTCATGTAGATGTTGATCATCGTGTTCTCAGATATCTCAAGTCCTCACCTGGGAGGGGCATCCTATTTTCATCAAATGAAGAGCTGACTATTGAGGTGTACACGGATGTTGACTGGGCCGGATCAATTGAAAATCGACGGTCCACGTCTCAGTATTGCAATATGGTGGGTGGAAACTTAATCACCTGGAAGAACAAAAAATAGTATGTGGCTGTGAGATCTAGCGTTGAAGCGGAGTTCAGGGCTATGGCTCACGGAATCTATGAAGGGTCATGGATACGAACTATCTTGACCGATCTTGGGCTTAAAAGTAGCAAGCCGATCAGATTATACTACGACAACAAGGCTACGGTCATTATTGCTCACAACCTTGTGCAACATGACCGTACGAAACATATTGAAATCGACAGACACTTCATCAAAGAAAATATAGATAAAAGCATTGTATTTACTCCATTTGTGTCCTCTGAACAACAATTGAAAGACCACCTCACAAAGGGATTATGCAAAGGTTTCATTAAAGAGCTTGTTGGCAAGTTGGGTATAATCGACATCACACACAACTTGAGGGGGGTGTTGAGACGAGTTTATCTTTATTATTACGTTTTTGCATCAGTAATTGTTTAGTCACACATTTACTATCTTCCTTTACGTGCATTTTGTAACCATTTATATATTCCCTATATGGATGAATAAAGAAAAAAGTTTTTTTTTCCTCACAAATCAACAACGAGAGATCTCAAATCCTAAACATCAAAGATAATCTTAAACTCCCAAGCCACCTCCTTATATAGGGAGGGGAGGGCAGGGCTCACATACCATTTACCTAATGTCATTCAATTTTAAATACAAAAGACAACAAGTCGTGCGCGCGTAACAATATTTCCCGATAGAAAATCAACCTTGACCCCAAGGTCAGGGTGCCGCCCATCATCTAGTAGTGATATGCCCGCGGGTGGGCTTCCATAGAGGTGTCAAGACCTCTGTCCGGCGGTACATATGTGATCACAAGGGCGTTAAAGTGAGCCGTGCAGATTTCGTTCAAGTCATCCCAATGAGGGCCCGGAACTCCTTGATAGGATAATCATGAGTAGGAGAGTAGGATTGCTTGCAACGATAGCACAAACTGTTACTCTGCAGGTCATTGTACTCTTGGTTGGAAAGGCGGTGAGTGTGGATATGACGATTGTTGCGTTGGCCCATAATGGTTGGGGCGAGGTAGAGGACATGGCGGTGGTGGAGGTTTAGACGGGGAAGAAAAATATGGTTGGTAGGGAGGTTTGGAAAAAGGCGATGAGGAAAGAGGGTCCCCGGACGTCGGCAAGAATTCGGTCACCACTAGTGGGGAGAAGTACATAGCTTGGTTGATGATTAACGATTGGAGGGTGCGAAGGCGGGCTCGGAAATGGGGTTGTAATCCATGCATGAAGTAGCCCAAGTAATGATCGGGTGGAAGACCTGCGACATAGGTGACCGACTCGATAAAAACATCAACGTACGAATCAATGGAGCCGCGCTAACGAACCCCGCAAAGGCGCTCGAACATGGTGTCAGAGTAGTGGTGATCATACCGTTGAATGAGTGCCTCGGTGAGAGTAATCCAGGTGAGGCCGAGAGAGGAATGGCAGAGCCAGCGGACCCAATGGAGGGCAAACCCATCCATACCGATACGAGTTGTGGAGACCTTATGCATTTGAGGAGTCTGTTGAATGTCAAAATACAGCTCGGCGCGAGCAATTCAACGGAGGGCGTCAGTCCCGTTGAATGTGGGAATGTCGAGGCATGGGAGTTACGAAGGAGGCAGCTCCACCAATCTGGGTTCTTCGGGGGGACAATGTGTTGGGGAATCCCAAAGCAGAGGTGACAAGAGGTTCGAAATTTTGATCGGGTTGCAAGTTGTGGAGCATGGTCATAATCGAAGTGAACTACTCGACTTGAATCTCAAGACGAGAGTTGATGGTGGGGGTATGTTCGAGCGCCTCCACGCGGGATTCCATTGATTGACGGCCCTTTGGCATAAGAAGAAGAGGGCACAAGAGCTGGAGGGTCGAGAGAGAGCGCAAGAGTTGACTGGATCTAGTGGCGAGGAGAGCAGAGAAGAAGAAAGTTGATCAGCATAGACGTCGCAGGCGTCGGCGAGGTCACACGAGCGGACGACGGGATCAGGGAGGGAGGTTGTCGTCTGGATATGTTGTTGTCGGTCGGTGCAGACATCCCAGGCACTGGCGAGGTCTGGATATGGCGGCGAGGTCACGCGATGCAGGTGTGCGATCGACAAAATGTTGGATCTAGTGAACGACGGGATCTGGGAGAGAGGTTACCATCTGGATTTGTTGTCGTCGAACGGGATCGGGAAGGAAGCGGATAATCGCTGTGAATGGGGCTGGATCTGGTCGGTCAGTGTCGACAAAGAGAAGGGGGCGGAATGAAACCCGGCGACACGTGCTAAGTAAGTGGGGAGGCTAGGTCGGACGACCTAGTTACCAAATAAAAAATACTTGCAATTGATGTGATCAACTTGGATACAATCACGAGGTATGCTCGTGTCTAACCTCTTAAGGCTGGTTCCTCCTAGAAGTCCCTCTCCCAAAATGAGAGATCACAAATCCTAAACATCAAATATAATTTTGTCACCTCCTTATATAGGGAGGGGGATCACATACCATTTACCTAATGTCATTCAATTTAAAATACAAAAGACAATAATAAGTCGCGTGCATGCGTAACAGTCTTCTTCACCAATGGTGATGCGAAGCTCCGTCAGAGGATAGTCATGAGTTGGGTAGTAAGGTTGTTTACGACGAAAACATAGACCCTTAGTAAGAAGATCATGGTACTCTTGGTTAGTCATCTGGGGTCGTTCAGCGTGCGGGGCAGTCAGGGAGGTGGTCCAAGATGTGAGGGAACTGCGGTATGCACGTGGGGTGGTGGTCGGAAGAGTGATGAAGGGTAGGCATCGGTGGGGGCATAAAACTCCCCGGTGGTTGGTCGGCGTTGATGGAGGTGACATAGCAGTCCACTTTCATCAAGCGTGCTAGATTCATAGCATCAGTAATCGTTCGGGGGTGGTGGGTGCAAAGGCAGGACCAGATGTGGGGAAGGAGCCCCTGCAAGAAAAAACCCAAGTAATGTTCTGACGATATGCCAGGGATGTGCGTCACCAAGGCAATGAACTCGTCGATATAGTCATAAGGAGGCATAATGGGCGGACACCACGCAAACATTCAATTGTTGTCCTAGATTAGCGAACATAGCGAAGAATGAGGTTTTGTTGGAGTTCCGCCCAAGAGAGCAAAGGGTTAATTTGTTGCGACCAGCGGGCCAAATGGAAGGCCGACCCCTCCATGCTGATGAGACCGTAACAACCTTTTGCAGCTCTGGGGTCAGATGAATGTCAAACAATTGTTCTGCACGGGTAATCCATCTCACAGAGTCATGTCGTTGAAGGAGGGAACATTGAACGAACTGTGAGCTAGAAGAAGGCCCGTTGGACGCAGAGCAAGATCCCGTGAAAATTCTGGAGGTGCACCGAGAAGTGATGGAGAGTCCACGTTGGAAGAGGAGGAACTCACGCGACCTATGAGAAGGGCGTCAAACTTAGCTTCCATCTGCAACATAAGGACTTGGAGTGAGGCGACGGACGTCTCATGAGCATTGAGGCGGCTGGAAATGGACGTATCCATGGGAGGTAGAGGTGGAGGCGGTGGTGTGTTGGAGGGCACCATAGAACAAAGTCACGGAGACATGCACGTGGAAGGACCCGAGGAGTGCTGGAAACGAAGCAGCGCTGGAGGGACTGGGAAAACCAGGCGGCTAGC
The DNA here is from genome assembly GCA_039513925.1 of Platanthera zijinensis. Lineage (NCBI taxonomy): Eukaryota > Viridiplantae > Streptophyta > Magnoliopsida > Asparagales > Orchidaceae > Platanthera > Platanthera zijinensis. Next base: position 19,760,594 of record CM077092.1, read on the forward strand.
ATGACAAAAGAGATGGTGTCGCGGCGGAATCGGTGTTGGCGTGGAGAGGCGGGGTGTACGACGCGGGCCACCGTAGCAAGAGGCGAAGACAAGTTTGGCGTGATGGAGGTGAGGCTAGCACGATGGAGGCAAGGTTGGCATGACGGAGGCGAGGGTTCCGCGATGGAGGCGAGGCTGGCGCGACGGAGGCGAGGCTGGCGCGACGGAGGCGAGGCTGGCGCGACGGAGGCGAGGCTGGCGCGACGGAGGCGAGGCTGGCGCAACGGAGGCGAAGCTGGTGCGACTGAGGCGAGACTGGCACGACAGAGGCGAGACTGGCACGACGAAGTTGAGGCTGGCGCGACAGAGTTGAGGTTGTGGTTGATGGGATCGGGTGCTAGACTGGTGCGGTATTGGGTTTTGTTGACGGGAGAGGACACAATTGGGTGCAGGAAAGGATGCGATTGGTTGCGGAAGCGACACTATTGACAGGAGAGGAAGCGAGGCACTGGACTGCTTTTGAATCGTGGACGAATCAGAAGCGTAAGCAGTGTTGCTGTTGGATCGTTTTTGGATCGGTGCGAAAGTAATGAAGGGAGCGGAAGCGATGCATTGTTGACGGGATCAGAAGCGAGGTTGTGGTTCCTGAATCCTTTCGAGCGCCGAAATCACGGCCGAAAGATGGTAGGTTGGATCAAATGTTGCATAGTTGGGGGTTCTAAGATAGAGATGGGGGAAAGGTGAGAAGAGAAGGAAAGTGAGAGATGAGGAGAAAAGGAAACCCCAAGAGTTTCATTTTCATCGTACTTCCAAGATAATCCAAATGAGAGATACACATAGGCTTATATAGTGCCTAATTTTGAAGTACTTGAGCGATAAATAAAAAGATAAGGCTGGCGATAATCCAAACGGTAAATAACCCACGGCTCGAAATACGCATGTGATAATAAAAAGGATAAGGCTGGCGGGTGTGCTACGCATGTGCGCACTACTAGCAAACGTTTGTCATCAAGTTGGGATTCATATCCATGTTGTCTTGGTCTCGACATCGACATATGCATTGTGTCTTTGTCTCCTCGTCCCTTGCCCTCTCCTGTCTTCGTAATAATTTAGGATACCATATTGTTCAGGATAAGCACACGCAAAAACTTTCAACATCATCACTAATTTTGTACACATCTTTCACATTTTCATTTCACGACATTTGATGCAAATATAATAGAGTTTTTTTAATCGGACACAACCACACAAAAAAAGTAGAAAACACGCCATTAGATAAGGACATAATATTAATGTCGAAAAGTTAAGGTAAAATGGAGAAAAGTTGTTCAAATTGATCTGCAAAGATTATGCTTTAACAGCACATACAAGAAACAAAAGTAATACATGGAAAATGAGATTTGTAAATCCACCCCCTTAAAAAGTTTGGCTGAAGCTGATGATGACAACTATGACAATGTTGACTAAGAATAGAAGAAGAAAAATAAATTTAAGAGGTTTTTAATGATAGGGAAGTTAGTTTAAGAGGAAAAGTAGATTTTGCATAATGAAATAGATAAGGATGGTAAGGCTAGGGAGTTGGAGGTTTGAATTTAAGAACATATGAAAAGCTGCTCAAGGAAGCAGTCGATATATAGCATTGTTCATTTCATAATTCAAATGAAGAAAAAAAGATTTGAGAATGAACGAATATATACCTTTACTGTCGGCAATCTTTCCATATGATATATCTTGGTTCCATGTGGTCTCAAGAGTCTTATCAACCATTGGGACATCAGAGAAAGGTGGACACTCATTCTGGATAAATTGGACCCATAAATTCAACAAAATAACTATTAGTGACAATAAAATGTAATGTCACACTCACTCACATAGGGGAAATCAAGCATATCATGATATTAAACTACAAGAAAGATGGAGTTTCCTAAAGTTTAAACAAAGCAAAAAAAACAAGAGCTAAATGTATGTCGAAACTACTATATCTGGATAGTCACAATTTCATACCTTCATCTGAAAAGATCCACTCATCTCCTCTCGAACAGGTGATAGCTGTGGGTGCACAATCATCCTCCATGAAAAACTAGGAGATGTCACATCTTCGGTGTCACTAGAAACCGAATCTCGTCGCTTTACATCGAAAAAATGGAAGTAAAACTATTACATGACGTCTAAATTTTAGCTCAATAACATTGTTTTGGGTCCAGAGGAACAAAATAATTTGATTAATGATTACTACCTTATGGTAAACACTCTCATCATCCGAAATCATCTTCTCATCAGTGTGTGGGTTTCCATACTTAGCCTCGCCACTTTGAATAATCTTCAAACAATGTGTAAACAAAGTTAGCTCAATAATGGAAGTAATTATGAAATAATGTGTAAGATCAATGAACACCAACCCTCAAAACTTCAGGGTCTTTCCATGGTCCTTTATCAGAACGAAGACATCCTCCCTCATTCGTGCATTTACAAGTACCACCAAGAAAGTCTGGCAATTCACTACAAGAAATACACTATAATACTATCAATAACAATCACATGTAAAACTTATTAAAAAACAACCTTATGGTAACATTCTCTTGTTAAAATCATAAATTTAATTCATCTTTGACAAGTCAAAGGATGTTTAGCTTGTTCAAGAGTCATGCACATTCCAGGGTTACCTAGCATCAATTACTTCAAGGAGTTTGCACTGGTACTTATTCCCAAGAACCTGACATGGAAACAACAGATTATGAATTACTATTGTATTACCAAAGGACATTAAATATAACCAGTAGAGTTCCGAGCTCACAAATATCTTTGACGCAGTTTTTGGGTCCTGATATCCCTTCACAGTGTTCCACAAAAGCCTGAATCCAGGAGCAGCATTGATGATGAACAAGCGGTTCAAAGTCTGAACATAAAACGTTCCATAAGTTACCATAATATCATAAGAACATTACCAACATAAATATTTAATCAACAGAGGCAAAGTTAAACCTCGGGATAATTATCACTATCAATCTTCTGAATACGAAAATATATCTCTCTTGCTGTCTTGGTGAAATTCTTGATTCCCTGTATGCAAAATGATCTTTCACTCCCATTATGTAAATCTACACGTTTGTTCGACAAAAAGAAAAAAAATATCTTGACATACCACTCCTTGAACATCAATAATAGTTGTGCTTTGATCAATATGACGTTTCGCAGCAATAGAGCAAGCTGGGAATTTGATGGCGAATATTCTCTCAAACTCCCTTACATGGTAGTTGATGTACCGATCCACAGTTGTGACTTGCATCATTTTGTTAGTATCAATCTGTCCTAGTTTTTCATAGTAAACAGGCCTGCCTTCCTTGTCAACACCATGATGACAATGTGGATAGTACTCCAAAACTTGATCAACCTCCTTGTATTCAAATTCCTTAGAACATAAAGAGAGACAAAATAAGTACAAATTAGATGTTTTAGTTCTCCTTTCAATGAATGCAATAACCATTAGACTCCGTTCGTTTGGATGTAATTGAGCCCTTAGAAATGGAATTGAAGGGATAAATTACAATTCCAATGTTCAGCAACAAAATAAAGTATTTGGAAATTGTTAGAAAAGTCCATGTAAAGGGCCCATTATTGAGCCCATGTTTTATTGTTCTTCCTTCTTCTTTTCTTAGTCTCACATCTTGTATAGGATTTCTTCTCTCCTTCTCTCTCCTATATATTTGTATTCTCTCATTGTATTTACATACACAAATAGTACATACAAGTTTTGAGCTCTTTCAACATGGTATCAGAGGAAGCGGTCCGGTCAGAGCGGTTTCCTCGTTTCGAACCGCCCCGATCATCCGCCTTCCCTACCATCCGCCTTTCAACATGGTATCAGAGGAAGCGGTCCGGTCAGAGCGGTTTCCTCGTTTCTAACCGCCCCGATCATCCGCCTTCCTCGTTTCTAACCGCCCCGATCATCCGCCTTCCCTACCCGCCGGCTCTTTCGCGGCCTCTCTCCTCTACTCGCTTCTTGCCGCGAGTTTGCCTTCCCCGGCTCTTCTCGCCGGTCTCTCTTTTTCTAACCGCATCCTCTCCCTCTCTCCCGTGGCTCCACCTCCCCCCCCCACACCCTTTCCTATAGCCACTCTTTCTCAGTTCCGTGGGACCCATTCCCGGGTTCTCCTCTCTCTATCCGCTGCGGGTTCGGTCTTATTCGCGCGGATTCCTCTATTTTTCCGCGGCCTCTCTCCGCGCGAGCTCTCCTCTTCGCTCGCATTCTCCTCCCTTCTCTCTCCGCGCGGCTTCCTTGCTTACCGCGCAGCTTCCTCTATTCCCACGGCTTCTCTCCGCGCGGCATCCTCTACTCCTCTATTCCCGCGACCTCTCTCTTTTTGTGGCGCTGTCCGCACTTGGTCATGGCTTCTTCCCCTGCCGCTGGTGTTTTCACTCTGACCGTGCAGCCGTGTCTTCTTCCCTTTCTTTTTCTCCCTGCACGGTTTCCTCTCAAACCGCACGGTCTGCTTCTTGTTCACCTTCCCGTGCGGTCTTTTCTCTAACCGCTGCGGCCTCTCTCCTTGTGTTTGAACCGACCTCTCCGGTCTCTCCCTCTCTCTGGCCGCTAGTATTTACACTGTGACCGTGCGGATTGTTCTTCCGCACTCGGGTCGCGGACTCCCTCTCCTTCTCGCCTGCCCTTGTCGCTGTGACTACCCGTCGCGGCCTCTTCTGTAACCGTGTGGGCTTGTCGTGCGAGAGCAGTCTTCCCGCCAGCTTTCTCCTCCGGCGGTTTCCTTTTCTAACCGCAGCGGCTTCTTCGGCCTTCATGGGTTCTTCTGTGGATTCTACCGGTCAGGCGGCTAACACCTCTGCTGACCGCATGGCACCTCCTCCTGAGCTCCGCGATGAACTGCGGATCACTACAATTTCCCTATCCGGAAAGAAGAACTTCATCCCATGGGTGCACTTGGTTCGCCGAGTTCTACAGGCCAAAGGCCTTGCTCTTCATCTCACTCAGGAACCTGCGTCCCCTCTTACCGACGACTGGCTACGCAACGACGATCGCGTTCAGACTTGGCTACTCAATTCCCTGAAAGGTGAGCCCTACAAGATGGTCATGTACCATGAGACGACCAACGCTATGTGGGCGGAGTTTCACTCCTTATACTCCGGCAAGAATAGCCTCCAGCACCTCTATGATATTATTACCGACCTCCAGGCTCTCGATGCTGGCGGGGCTGCGGACATGACGTCGTTTGTTGCTCGGGTCAAGACTCTTGTGGAAGCCTGGATCCAGCATCAGCCCGCTACTCCTGATCTTGCTGCATAACGGGCCCAAAAGGAAGTTGTCTGCGTTGTTATGATGATGGCTCGTGTTCCTCCACATCTTCAGAGTATCCGGGCTCATGTCCTTGCTTCGGCCACTACTCCTCTCTCTGATGTGTACTCTATGCTCCTTCGCGTGCCACCGCCCCTGGATACTCCTGGCTCGTCCTCTCCGGCCCTTCTTCAGCAGACCCTTCCGCCCTTGCTTTCCTCCCCACCTTTTGCTCGCGGTGGACGCTCAGGCTCCCGCGGACGGGGACGTGGGGGTCGAGGCCTCCCAAAGTGCTCGTATTGCGGCTGGGGCGGTCACACTGAGGCAGTGTGCTACCAGAAAAATGGCTACCCTCCTCGCCCGACTGCGACTGTTGTCACTGCCGACTCCTCCACCACTGGTGCCGAACTTGAGGTCGTTCGCCTCCAGGGGCTTCTTAGCCCTCCTTCGGCTTCTGTTGCCTCCACCTCCACTGCAGGTAGTGCTTGTTTTTTCTCCAGTCCGCGTTGGAACTTCGACTCGGGTGCCACTCATCACATCACTTCGCTGAAGCCTCCCCAGTACTCGGATGTTCCTCATCTGAAGTCTATCACTGTAGCTAATGGGGCGATTGTTCCGATCTCTGGTTGCGCCGACATCTCCCTCGACTCATCCATCTCTCTTCGCTCGGTTCTTAATGTTCCGAGCTCTCCGTTTAATTTGTTCTGTTGGTCGTCTTACACATGATATGAATTGCTCTGTCATATTCACTCCGTCTTCTTTTTTAATACAGGATCGGCATACGCAGATTACCATTGGTAGGGGTCGATTGCAAAACGGGCTCTACCTTATCGACACCTCTCCTACCGTCCTCTCCTCCGTCTCCTCCATAAATTGGCACCGCCGTCTTGGGCATGCCCCTCATTGTACTCGGAGTTCTGCTCCTTTTAATTTACTGCACTCCGATGTTTGGGGTCCTTTCAAAATTACTAGTATATCTAGCTATTGTTATTTTATCACATTCATTGATGATTATTCTCGCACAACATGGCTTTACTTACTTCGTGATCGCTCCGAGCTTCCTCGCATGTTTCACAACTTTATACTAGAGACTCAAACGTAATTCTCCACAACCATTAAAACACTGTGCACCGATAATGCTCGCGAGTACTCAAGCCACGACTTTGCCCATCTTTGCGCAGAGTTCGGTATTATTCATCAAACATCCTGTGCTTACACCCCCCCCCCAACAAAATGGCATTGCCGAACGAAAGAACTGTCACCTCCTTGACGTCGTCCGCTCTTTCATGCTTCAAATGCATGTTCCGAAAATGTATTGGAACTTTGCGGTCTCCACCGCCTATTTCCTCATCAACCGTCTCCCTTCCTCGGTCCTTCACTATGTCACTCCGTTCAACCTCCTATTTCCCTCAGCTCCAGCCTTCCCTCTGACACCCAGGGTCTTTGGCTGCACCTGCTTCGTCCAACTTCTTGGTCCGTCCTCAGATAAGCTGGATCCCCGGGCGGCCAAACATATTTTCGTCGGCTACTCTCGTACTCAGAAGGGCTACGTTTGTTACTCTCCCGCTACCCGGAAGGTCACCGTCTCCGTTGATGTTACCTTTCGGGAGGATCAACCTTTCTTCTCTTCCGCTCTAGACACTCCTTCCCCACTGACATCTCCACCACCACTCCTACCACGCCCTGTCATTCCCGCTACTACGCCTCTTTTCCCGGTTCTTTCCGACCCTGCTCCTGCTCCCTCCAAGCCCCCAGTTATCAGTGTCTACACTCGTCGCCAACCTCCTCCTTCTGTTTCCCTCTGTAGTCGACCTCGACCTCGGCTACTCCGCGCCCTGCTGATCAGGTATCTGCCTCCACTACTCATACTCTGGCGAATTGTGTCTCCTTACATCACCTCTCTCCCCAACTACACACTTTTGCTACTTCTCTTTCCTCCATTTCGGTTCCTAACTCTGTGCAGGAGGCGCTACGACATCCTGGCTGGCGGACCGCCATGGAGGAAATGGCTGCTCTTTGGGCCAATCAGACCTGGACTCTCGTACCACTTCCTCTGGGTCAGGCGTCGGTTGGGTGTAAATGGGTCTTTGTTGTCAAACATGCCGTTGATGGAACGATTGATCGGTTGAAAGCTCGGCTGGTCGTCCGGGGCTTCACACAACAGCAGGGGTTGGACTATGAAGAAACTTTCTCACCAGTGGCTAAACTCAACACCGTTCGGGTTCTCATCTCCGTCGTTGTACATCGTCGGTGGCCCTTGCTACAACTGGATAATAAGAATGTCTTTTTGAATGGCGACCTACAGGAAACATTCTATATGCAGCAACCTCCCGGGTTTGAGACCACGGGGGATTCTCAGGTGTGTCGCTTTATGAAGGCTATGTATGGCCTCAAACAATCCCCACGGGCATGGTTCGACAGGTTCAGTAAGGCCCTTCGGGAAGTTGATTTCACTCGCAGCTCGGCAGACTTCTCGTTGTTCACTCGTCACCGGACAACGGGAACGGTTCTTCTATTAGTCTATGTTGACGATATCATCATTACGGGAGATGACTCGAAAGGAATACAGGAGGTCAAACAACATCTAGGCACTGTTTTTCAAACAAAGAATCTGGGGCCCCTTCGGTACTTTCTGGATCTTGAGATTGCTAGACGGCCAGAAGGCCTCGTCCTCTCCCAGCAGAAGTATTGCCTCGACCTCCTTCATGATGTGGGGTATTCAGGTTGTAAGCCGATTAATACCCCGATGGATGTTAATCGCAAGTTATGCGCTAAGGCATCGGACTCAGATCTCTTACTCGAGAACCCAGAATACTATTGATGACTAGTGGGAAAACTGATCTACCTCACGGTTATCAGACCAGATATTTCTTTCGTTGTTGGTATTGTCAGCCGGTATATGCATTCCCCTCGAAGATCTCATCTTCAGGCCGTTGAACGCATTCTCAGATATCTTAAAACGGCTCCTGGTCAAGGATTGGTATACAAAACCTCATCTTCTGCTCCAACATTAATGGCTTATTCTGATGCTGATTATGCTGGTTCTCTTGATAATCGGCGATCAACCAGTGGTTTTTGCACATACTTTGGAGGTCATTTGATTACCTGGCGAAGTAAGAAACAAGCGGTTGTTGCTCGATCATCAGCTGAGGCAGAATACCAGGCAATGGCTTCGGTAGTTTCAGAACTAACTTGGCTTGAAAGTCTTCTTACCGATCTGGGTGTAAGGCTCCCTTCCCCAGCTCTTCTCCTCTGTGACAGCCAAGCTGCTATACACATAGACAAGAACCCGGTCTTCCACGAGAGAACAAAACATATCGAAGTTGATTGTCACTTCATCAGAGAAAAGGTTCAGATGAAGAAGATCGACCTAAAACATGTTCCAAGGACAGAACAAGTTGCGGATGTCCTCACAAAGGCTCTTTTCAGTACCCTCTTCTATCAGTGCTTGTCCAAGCTTGGCGCATACGATTTGTACGCTCCAGCTTGAGGGGGAGTGTTAGAAAAGCCCATGTAAATGGCTCATTATCGATCTCATGTTTTATTGTTCTTCCTTCTTCTTTTCTTAGTCCCACATCTTGTATAGGATTTCTTCTCTCCTTCTCTCTCCTATAAATTTGTATTCTCTCATTGTATTTACATACACAAATAGTACATACAAATTTTGAGCTCTTTCAACAGAAATCATATCGAATTCAACAGAATTCTTTTAACTCCTTCCTTATCATGATTCTCCCTTTCAAGTTTCAGAAGTAATATGCCATATTCCAATCGAAGAATTAGATGGAAAAGGTTCATTGCGTATCCACAATACAGTTCTTCTAACCCTTGAGGGCTAATTATTACCTCAAGGATTGTGTCAGCACTAAATTCCTTCCTCCATTGAAGCATGTCAGCCCACATTTGCTTTGTCTTCTCAATATCAAATTTTCTGGCCTTAAGAAATCTGCACTATGTGGTGATAAATCAGATGAATAACAACATAAAATTCATTTAATGCAGGTCAAAGAAAATGAACAAGATTGCGTCTCAGATTTAGATACCCACATTTAAAAGCATTAAGATATCTCAAATATCTACTAATTGGGCTACCAGACATAGCCACAACACAACCTGTTCGTGAAGAGTGTTCATTGAACAAAATACACAGATTGTCATTGGCATAAAGGGAAGCATTCTTCATACTGCTTAGGTAGAAAATACAATTTTTAAGAGTAAGATTAGTTCAATCTCAGATGTCAGTAGCAGTTTTATCTGTCAAATATTGAATGTTTAATTATGTGTTATTGTATAAATACATTGACGCAGGACGGTCCTATATGATGGAGAAATAATGAGTAAAACTCCATGCATGAATCCGACGGGTTACTTGCAACAATTGATGTTTATAAAACTATATTAATTTGATCCCCCGCAAAGAGTCAAAACTTTTAAATACGGAAACACGTGGGTGTAGTATAAGCGCAAGAGTGCGCGAAAACAAATACTATTTAAATAGGAAATCACAAAGACGAAAACAATTGAAACAAAACTTACAAATCACTAACTCTACAAGTAGAGAACAATCACGAGACCCAACACTAAAAGAAAATAACAACACAAACCTTGAACTTGCAAAATACTGGAAGGGGAGGGCTGTTGGGATGGTGAAATCATGATCCGGCGCTATTTCAGACCTCAAGAGCAAGGCCCAATTACAGGACAGCGCTGGCGACTGCTGGATTGACTTGGAGAGGCAGGGAATTGGGCAATGGATGCAGCGGCCAGCAAACAGAAGCTGATAGGAGCTGTCCCAGGAGGACAGCAGCCCGGACTTTGTTGGATAGGTGTTTGAATGGCTGACAGCAAGTCTCCAGGAGGTAGATGGCTGCTGGAGGGCTTCCTGGAGATGGTATGAGGATGTATGGAGAAGACTAGGAGGCAGCACCATCCTCCCAGGACAAAGGTGTAGCAGAGAAAAAGGGATTGGAGTTGGAGTGGGGCTGAAGGGTGCCGCCAGGGGAAGGAGTTTGGTTGGGAAAGCGGCTTCACGGGAGGGGAATAGGAGGGGGTAGTTTAGCAGAAAGTTTAGTGGGTCCACGTGAGAGGGCAGAGAGGGAAAATTGGGGGAAAAGGGGGTTAGTTAGCAGGGATTTTGGTAGTTCCACGTGAGAGAGAAAATGGGAGAATAGGGGGGAGAATGAGGCTGAATTTTAGGGGAGGTTAGAGTGTTCCCACATGAAGTAGAGGGGAGGGAAAATTGGGGAATGGTTGGCTGCTATGAATGGGGTGAATGGGAGAGGGGAGTGGCTTGATTTTAGGAGTTAATGCCTAAAATCTAGAAGAATGGAAGTAGTAGAGATATGGGTGGTTAGGAGGTAGTTATGGTGGTTATGAGAGGTGGTGGTGGTTGGTGGCTGGGGTTGGCCGGAGGTAGTTGCCGGTGGTGGTCGTTGCCGGAGGTGTTTTCCGACGATCGTTGGAAAACTCAAAAAGATGAAAATGGGTATAGGGGTATAGGAGGACCACCAGAGGTAGCTGGAGACGAATTCTGGTGATCGCCAGAGATAAATTATGGGGAATTAGGGGAGGGAAAGAGGGGCGTCTATTGGGGAAATGGTGGCTGTTAGGGGATGAAGGAGAAGGAAATGGGGGGGAAATTTGGGCTGATGTAGGAGGATGAAGGGGAAGGGGATGGAGGGGGGGAAATAGGCTCACGTGGAGGGGGAAGAGGGGGGGATGAATCTCGACTAGGAGGGAGGGTTTTCCAAGGCTTCGCACCCGGGAGCGGCTTCAGCATCGACTTGACCAAAAGATGAGATTCAATACTCCATCCTTCAATGTCCCAAATGAGAGCCCTCGCCCTCTATTTATAATTTTTTAGGGAGCCATGAACAGTTATGATTGGCCGACACCCCGACTAAGAAAATACAACTCGAAATAAAATGCGATAAGAGACAAAAATACTATGATCAGCGAGCCGCTCAAAATGAGCGCACCTGAACGTCTCTGCGCCTGAGGTCGTCGGGAGTAGACCTGAATGGGTCGGGCGGGCTGCTCCCCATCAGACATATAAGGAAAATATAAGTCGTCAAATAATATGATTTTGATGTTAGCCGAATATGGACAACATCTAGGCTGTTGCTTTAGGACATTAGTGCCATTTGAAATTGTTATTAAACAACCATAAGCTAGAAGAAAAAAATCTGCAATTATAGCATTCGAAATCTGGAAACACGCAACTAAATGATGGAAAATACGCGTTTCTAATATTACACATTCCTAATCAATATATGTCATAGATCCTAACAAAATATATGTCTTGTGTATGATTAACCTGAGCATCATATAGTAGTCATCATATCCTGAGGGAAGCTTCTCCTCCAAGATGAGGGCCTGTCGGAACGCCTCAACAACTTGCACCTCCTCAGCATCACGGTCATCCATGATAGAGACAGACATTACCCGACTGCTTCTCCTACCCTTTTTGTTCATGGAATGCCTGAATCTGTTTGAATTATTCATTGCCTTCTTCCTAAATGATCCCATTTTTCTCTCTTCAATTCCTGAATTTAATATTCGAGTTTAAAAAAATTGAAATAGGTAAAATGTGTTTAAAGGAAGAACAAATTTGAAATCTTCTTGATTCTATATACCAGGCTGGGCTAACTGGTCCAGACTCCCTAAGTGCACCTCACACATGATGTCTGCCTGCTGGTTTAATCTGTATAACAAAACAAAACGTGGTGATGAGAAAATAGATGAAAATAGGCAGCTAACTTTAAAAAATGTACAAAAATTCATAAAAAATTTGAACTTTTCAGAAACAGTGAGAAAACCTAAGATCACTATAGATTCCTTAGAGCAAAGGCAATGTTCAGATTTATCAAGCTGCAATAAGTCTTTTTTTCTCCTCTACACTTTCTCTTTCCTCCCAGTCCAATGGTATTGACAACTCAAACTATTCTAGCAAGCTTCCTTTGCCCAAACATTCACAAATTTATCAGAAAAGCTAAAAAGGTTTTAGAAAAAAATGAGAAATCTAATACTGCTACAGATACATAAGACCAAAGATAAATTTC